>JAKIJQ010000035.1:1200000-1923080 GCA_023373905.1 Rhizoglyphus robini | reverse complement strand
CCACAAGAATCTATGGAAGACTGGTTCCAGACAGAAGTCAGCCTTCTACAGGGGAAGGGCTGACGTTCTTCTGCCCTTTCAGCACCTGTACTCAGCCTGAGTTTCAATTGAAAGTATCTATTCAGGTTGAGACTTCCAAAGCTATACAGTTCCGGCTGATCACAGTTCAGTTGCTGGAGCAACTCAAAAGCATTTTTGATCGACAATCCATGAATTACATTGTTACAAAAAATTCTGAGATATTAAATCATGAAAACTGTTTTCATTCAGTCTGTTCTGGTTTTCTTACCCAGCTAGTAAAAAATTTCTTGTTGATTGGAGAATAATAAAATGTAAGGAAAAGATTCTTTAAAAGCGGGTGTGCGAAATTGTTTTGAAAAAAGTCTCTGCAGTGACTTTCGCTCATTACTAAAGTTCATTCAAAGAACTTCCATCGTTCTGCTGCTTAGGGATAAGTTCTTCACAGCTGTTGCATTTCAGGCTACTGAGTTTGAAATTTCATGGGTTGATCGAAGAATAGCTGGGCAGGTGTCGATCGCGTGGTAGGCCGCTTCAATGAGCGACTATTATTGCATCTGTGAGACAGATAAATCGCTACGAGAAGGGAATTAGCGCCGAGGACCCTTTTTCAGCTAATTAAAGTCAGTTTACAGCGATATCAGAATTGATTGGCGTCGATTTTTTTGGATTGTTTCAGTTTGAATTTCACTGATTTCCTTTCCACAAGTCTAGCAAAGATCTGCTCAGTTATGACATTTTGATGGCTCTTTTCCAGCTGGATTCTATTCAAATCTCTGAACTGGGAAAGCGATCATCTCCATTAAGAAAGGACTCAGAGGGATCATGCGTTTCCCTATGAGAAATCATTTAAAATGACCATCGAGTTGGAAGGAGAGAATGTACAAAGGGAAAGGGACCATTCACCCGAACGAGTCCAGGTGAAGCTCTGATATTAATGGGTTCAAATAAGTTTCAAAAAAGTGTTCAAAAATGCACTCTTCAATGAGAAGTTGTATGGCTTCCACGCCACTGCCAGTAATACCAAGTTGCCATATGGAGTTCAGTTCTACAGATAAAGGCCAAGCGCAGGATACTTTTTGCATCAGATGCGAGCCTGGCGTCAGGCTGGGGACGAGGATTAGGCTGCTTCCACCCACATTGGTTCTGGGTCTGGCCAGTTGGTTTAACTCTCTCAAAGCATTCTCTCTACAATCGAATCAGGATCAGTACCACTCTAAGTCTCAGCTAGAGAATCGTCCTGCAAACCATACTTTAAAGAAGCCCAGCGTAACAAGCCACAATGTTCTTCAGGTGCCCTGCATTATCTGATTTAGATGAAGTATGCATTCTGTGGTTGATTCAGTCTCTGGTTTAGATCATCTACAACTAGACAACTTCCCCAAATTCTGACACTTTATAGTCTTGGATATTTAAAATTGGAGAATGTGTAATTCTCTGCCCAAATCAGTGTGAATAGACGGATCGGGTTACTCCATGGCCATAAGTTGCCCGAAAATGATGATCATCGCTGAAGAAATGTCCAGCTCAACGACCGTAGCAGTACGGATTGCGCTTGCAGTTTTCCATTCATATTCTGTTGGGTTCAATTCTGACGTGCCAGTTTAACATTGCTTTCCGGTTTAATTCATTCTAAGATATCATACAAACAAAACAAGGTTTCCACAGGGTGATGATCTTCTATTTGTTTTGAGTTAAAGTATCTGGTTTACGATGGATACAAGAAAAATCTATCAAGCGATTAGTTTTTACCTTTTCTGGAAATCTATCGTCAAAATTTAATTTCAAAGTTCACTTATTTTTGTATTTCATTTTCAACTATTCTTTTTATAATGAATTGCTCTATTTTTATATATCTTATTACCCCAGGAAAATTAAACTATACAGGTCCATGCTGGGGACCACCAGATCAATGTGGATCGTCTCATTCAGCTGTTTGTTTGTACAAAAATCTGGACCCTTTAATGATGTCGGGGCAACTCAAACCTCAACAGGGATGTTTCTGAGAAAGTGAAGTTGCGAAAAACTGCTTTCAGTGAATGTCTCCGATGTTTTTAGAATTTTATATTTTACCATACAGTTGTTGTTTCGTTCTAGTTTGCAATCTTTAAAAAAAAAATGATTGGTTTAGTGTATTTGGTTTACCATGAAATTACAACTCAGCTCAGGTTACAACTCATTGCCTGTGCCAGAATCCTGGAGTTTGCCCAGTCTCACATTTCCTGATTCAGGCGTCAAAGCTCCCGCCGGCAGAGTGAAGTTAATTACTATGCTGAGCGATACCACTACAGCGCCCAATTACAAAATGGGGCTTTAAAAATCTAGTTGACTCACTCATGATCCATCCACCTGTTACTCTGTTCAGATATTTCTCTCTCAGTTGACAGATCGTTGAGTTTCAATTACAGTTTATGATTCAAAGCACTAAATCACTTTTCTGGAAGAAACTATAGCTTTACTTTCAGGTGGATTGATTAGATTTGATCGTTCTTTAAAGTGATTTACTATCAAGCCAAATGCATATACTGAAACCAACAGAATCAGCACATCCTCTTTACAGTTCGCTTTACAATCGATGAATAATTTTCTGAGTTGCCGAGCCGCTGGGTTCCTGGGAGACTCATCGCTTCATCAGTTACAGGCAGTCAAAAATTGACATGAAAAAAGCCAAATACTTTAAAATCCAGTTTGTGGTCAGATAGATTTCAATGCCAGTCTATCTTCAGACAATGTATATCTACACATGCCTACAGTTTCAAACTAGTGCCTTTCTGTTTCCTTTCCAACGGGCTATCAGAACTCTTACTTGAGCACTGTTTGCATTCTGGGTTCAAAAATCTGTATTTTCCATCAAGCCAAGCTGATGTTCTGGCACCTTGCCCCACCACCTAAATCTTTGTCTATTCCCATTTCTCTTACAAGTCACAAGGCGCTTACTAGTTTCATTTCAGTTGGAACTTCAGAACACAATGGTAAATAGAGCATTGCAAATCATTCTATACCAAAGATGAAGTGATCTCAGTTCTGAGCATTAGAATTATCTTCAAATGTCATCTGAAAGAATTGAAGATCATACTCTTGTAATTTTAAGTATAATCTTGAATATGTATATAACAGAGAAATTTATTCAATTAAATAATAAAGAAAATAAGAAAAGTTTCAAAACACTTTGAAACTTCTCTCTTTACAGACGAAGCCAAATAATTCAAATGAGTTCAATGATCAAGGGCTGGACAAAGCAATTCTATTTTTCTTGGGATAATATAATCATTTCAGAAAAACCACACTCAGCTCGTTCTACTGTTTTTTCTCTTGATTTTCATGTATTATTTCAGTTTCTAATTCGGTGTGTTTGTTCTTTCAGATTCGATAGATTGTTTCAATTTACAGTATACTTATATGTATACTGTCAACGTCAACCATTGCGCAATCGATCTTGCAACCATTGTGTTAGTCGATTAAAACGAGATGGGTCCTAAGTATTCGCGACATGAAGAGCGATATCACTCCAAGTGGGTTCCATCTTTATTCGCGTGAGAGGATCATTGCTTAAGGATGTTCAGTTGCTGTTACTATTGATGAGTTCATTCTTATGACTTCAGCGCGCGGCCACACGCCAGCGCATAAGAGTCCAGGTCAAATATCACTCATTACCTACTACGTGGAATCGATAGTATTTCAATGAAAAAATCAAAAGATATTGATTAGCATCTATTGGCAAAAATTACTATTATTTACCGTTGTACATTCACTCAAATACTGATGTCATTTACCTTTATAAGGCTTGGCACAGAGTGCTATTGAGTGGCTTTTGCGGGATTAACTATATATGTTTCTCATGTTCCGAGAGCAATAAAATTCTTAAATAATAAAAATAATCAACTTTATCGTCTCATCGATGTTAAATAAGTTGTGATATACTTCCGCTTGGCGACCTCATCTGTCTCAACCTATCTCCCAAACTCAGTTCTCCGTCGTTGGGGTTGTAATCAATTGTCATCATTCAATAAGCTCTGCATTCAGTCAAGCTGCAACATAAATTTTCATCATCACTTTATAATATATAATATGATTATATTGATGTTGATGTCAGCAATTGTTTCTTCCTCTGTCATGCAGTTTTAAAAACGAATTAAAGATCTGCTTGTTTTGGGAATATTAAGTGAATCTGGTTGTGAAATTATTTTTATAAATTGTTTAACCATGTTCTTAGCAGCAGCAAATATTATCACATAATTCAAATTCAGAGATTCTGGTGTTATAATTAATTCAAATTTTTAGCAATAATAATAAATGCTCTATGTAAAGAAATATTTAGGGTAGAATAGAAAAAATAGAAAAAATTATTGATCATTCGTTCAAATGATTCATTAAAGTGTATTATTCAAATACCTGGCCACTGTTCAATGCTGAGAATTTATACTATGTTACTAATCTACAATCATGATGGTTTGAGGTAAAGTTTAAAAATTGTAAATAAAAATCTTAAGCCTTCCTGTGAAATAGGAAGAAAAAAAAACAGTGTAGGATTATTATAAGTTCTAAAAGTTAAACATGATAAATAAATCAAATGAAGAAAAAGTTTCAGAAGTTTGTTTATAAAATTGATGGAAGCAGTTAAAAGCTAAATCAAACGACACCTCAACTAATGTTGAGATCTGAAGATATTGCTCTCGTTCGCTATTACCACTCGGACTACATTAAAGCAAAGCGATGTTTGTTCAATTGTACTTATGTCCAATGCATTTTCAAGCGTCAGTTTGTTAAGCTTCAAAATTCTTGTTCATACGGACTAACCTCTTTCAGAGTTAAGAATAATCATCTAGCAAAGGAGTTCATACCAATAGACCACGACCAAAATTCATCTCGGACGTTGAAACTTCTTTACTGAATATAGATCAAATTGACTAATCATGAACAAATGAGTCTCATCGGAAAGAATAGATATTTGTTGAAACTAATATATCATGTAAATATTTGATTTGTAATTTCAGTTCAGTTATAAGTATCTTTTGCACTAATCAAGCTCATAAGTTTTTGCAAGTACTCAGGATGAAAAAATTTGCATCAAGATTGAGTGTAAATTTAAACACTTTACCAACACACAACTACTGATTATATGTACTATTAAAATATTGATTATTGATTCTCTAAGATAATTTTATCATTTGTGCGTCTGAGTACCAGTGCAATCTATTTTTGTTTATCAAAAATCAATTCTAACTATTCCCATGTTCAATAACTACAATAACATTCTTACGATAATGTTTAATGAAAACCAGGAGAGTGATCAATATTGACGGTGCATGAAACAATGATAGATACTCAAAATAATTTGGAAGATGTAAATTGAAGTTAATCTTAAAATTCTTGATTACAAATGATTATTGTTTGTTCAAAGTACTAATCTTCAAATCAATACAATCATTTATTAACTTCTATTAATATGATATGAGATGATGAGACATACAGCGACGCAGTTGAGAAAAAGTCCTATTAAATGAAGAAATTATTGTTGAAGTGTGTTTAAACTATATTATCAAAGAGTCAACGCTATTTAAAAACACACCTATTATTTCAAACAGCCTCAAATTTGAGAGATGTTAAGTGTTTAATCTATAGAATGTCAAACAAAGTTTATTTGAGTTTCGAACTCACTGAATCGACGACAAAGAAGTAACCAACTCACGGCAGATAATAAAAATAAGCTTATCCATATTCTCAGAAAAAATATTTCAAAATTTTAAAATCATTATGTTAATTTCTCTTATCATGAAAAATTCAGACTGACTTCTATCATCATTCATAATGAAATTCAACAAAATAAGCATAACATTCAAATTCTAATCATTGTCTTGCAGTTTATGAACGAATATGGAGTTCGTGAGTTCAGGCTTTCTTTAACTACCTACCAAGCTCTGAGTTGGTTCAGCTGAATTAAGTCCACATTCTAAATCTTATTTGAGAAAACTAACTTCTACCAAACTCTAAAATGAGAAACAATTCACAAATACAACATTCAAATTCTTTCCAATAATATTAAATAACACAATAGTTTTACTATTACTGACCTTTGTGTGTTTCTGGGTTAATGAATTCTATATGAAAAAAGGATGTTCCTAGATCTTATTTCATTCGTTCTTAATCATAGTGAGTGATTGTCGAGAAGATAACCTATTTAAAACAAAACTCAGTATTAGTTATGATTAACCATCAGATGTTTGTCAATCACCTACCGTCTGGTCCAGGTGGGATTTAGTCACACTCGTCTGCCTCCCTTGGCCTACATTGCCTCTCTGTTTTAGATTGTACCATTCAGTCAGTGGGGAGTTCTTCAGTTGTTCTAAAATAGGTCATTCCCGCTTTGCTCAAGCTTCAAAAGTGGTTCTCCTAAGAATTCTGTTATTCAGAGAACTGAAAAACGAATTTTTAATAAATCTAAGTGATGCACAGTCGTACTGTTGCTGGTTCGTTGATCCCAAGTGGTTTATTACGACAATTTATTTACGGGTTCACACTAAAAGTGAAAAATATGTTTATTTAGAGTGATTATCGATGAATACTAAGGTTTAAAGTCAGATTGATTCAGAATATTTTCACCAGACTGAGGAAAAGTTGCTATGGAAGAAAAAGTTTTACAACCTCAGTTCAATTTACGTTGATGGATATTCATTATAATAAAGTTTTATTGCTTTCGTTATAATTCTAAAATATATTTTCTTTGATATGTCTCATTTCATTTTAAATTCACTTCAGATTACCAACCAGTGTTTTTAAGATCATGATCTTCTCAGTTAAGCCTATAAAGGATAGTTGACAGCAGTCGATTGGAGTTCCGTTCGTATGATTCGTGTGAAAATATTAACTTAGCTACAATAACTAAGAGAAAGTTGAAATAAGCTGATTCAGTTATACTTCATATGCTCTCAATACATTAACGAATTTTCTATTTGTATATCCATGTCATGAACTTGTCAAGTGGTTGAATCGATGAACAATTTAGTAAATTACCAATATCATAAAAATCAATTCAGAATTCTGTTTATGCACATAAATCTGTTCTGGTTTCACCTTGATGTTCAATTCTATTCAATTCAGTGTATTCATTACTTTGGTTGTCAGTGTACTTCTAAACAATATTATTTATGGGGGTCAAAAAACAAGATTTATCTAAATTTTATCTTATAAATCTATTCAACTGAAAAAACATTCAATGGAAAAAAGTATCATATGATCCTTTATACATAAATATGAGAGTTTGAAATATTACAGTAAGTTCTTTGATTATGACTTACTTTTTTTCATTCTGGGATCTAAATCTTAATTTATCATTTGTTATTTCAACAGGAAGGATGGTTTAATTCATCTCAATATCATTTACTTGTAACCTCTTTATTTTGCCAGCTCACTTCTGGTGGCATTTTTTACCTTCTGCACACTTTTCTTATTACTTTACTACCCTAAAATTTCAACTACGTGACCCAAACAGCTGTGGTTGAGGCTCTGTTATAATAAACATCTTGCTGAATTGATTGTGATATGAAGAATCAGCTTTTGTGCTGTTGTGAAATTCTGTTTCAAGTGAAAAAGTTTTAAAGAAAATAAATGAATTGCAAAAATAAGTGACATAAATTAATGATGTTTGTTCATTATAAAATCATGAAATTCTTTGTATATTTGAACACTTCACGAAAACTTCTGTCACTGCACTGGTTAAATTATAAGTTAGGTTTGGGATTATGAAAAGTCTAAGTCCAGTCTTCTGTAAAAAGTTCGATTTGTTTCTGCATCATATTCATTTGTGCATTCGTTGCACGCTCTCCTCTACAAGCTGGTTTCTGGTTCCCAAACAAAAATATTCATTAATAAAACTAATATGGTGTCATTGTTGAAGAATTCTAAATACAGTGACATTTTTATTAACAGATGTGGGAGCTTCCCAAAGCAGATCAATTCAGTTATGACTCAGTCAAACCCAGCGTGTTAGTGACGCATTTCATTCAATTTATTAATAATATAAAGGACGTTTTCAATGGTTCTCAAGTAGATGCAATGTGGACTTTTAAATTACAATGTGACAATAGAGGATATTTCAGTATTGAGGGAAGTAACTTAAGTTCCATGTAAAGTGCAATAGCCAATACAGTTGAAATGATTCCCAGAACAAGCTGAAATAGGAAAAAAATCAAATTGATTAAAGCTTAAATAAGTAATCAAGTGATTTATAAGATAGCTGGTTAGCTGAACCAGCTGAATATGTTCTGATGACCATGGACCAGATGGATCCTATATCAGCTTTGAAATCATTATTTAAGTTTGAGCGTTATCCAGCGACTTTCCTGCTAGTTAACTCAATGGTTTAATGAACTATATTATTTAGAATCAAGCTATATACAAATATTAAAGAGAAATTATATATTAAATTTGTTGTTGGTGCAAAAAGTCTGATGAAAATAATAGTGGCGTGAATAGAATGACTGAAAAAGTAAATCTTTTGTCCGAACACCAAACCGAATGCAATAGAATGGAATAGTAATTTGTAATGTGAACCATTTGAAAATTTTCAATCTCGTATGAACAGGTGGATGCATACAAACAACGAAATACTCGTAATTTAAAAAATAAAAATTTACATTACCTTTGAATTTTAAAAAATTGAAACATAATTTAATGAATGTAAAATCTGATTTACCATTCAAAAGGCGACACAACCATCGAAAATTGTAAAATCCGGAGACATTATTATTATCACCTCACTGTAAATCTAATTGACATTGCATTCTAAACAGGATTCTCTCATTTTGTTGTTCAACTTTAATTGAAGCACAAATGTGTGTTATTTTTTCGCAAAGGAAGTTGTTATTTGAATGAAGCATACTAAGGTAGAAATGCACTTGATTACAGTATAAATATCTAAAAATAAAAAAAATGAAAAAAACTTAGTTTGTGAATTTTAAGTGAATTTAATAAATAAAAATTTACCGTTATTAAACTTGTCGTTTGTTGTTTGACTAATTACCTTGTAAATGTTAAAATTTTGCTTAAAAAATATGTTTCCGATTTTAAATGTTCGGTAATGTTGTTAGTAACACTTTTACTTTTTCGTATATATGAAATGACCGTTGAAGCACTGGAGAAAGTGGTTGAAACTACCAAATAAATTAAGAGTTAGTTTGCTGTAATTGACCTTTCAATAAGTTTTTTATATGCACGATTTAAAGTGCAAAAAACCGCAAAAATTATTAAAAATTAAAACATTTATAAAAAAATAAGAGTACGATTTATATAGTAAACTTTAAACTTTTGTTTTCAGAATCAATATCATGTCAATCAGTTGTACCTCAATTCAACTTTGAATAAAAATTTTATTGGATTATCATTTATATAACACAACAAAGCTACTTCAATTTACTTTACATTTTGTACCTTTAATTAATTCGTAAACCTAATCAATGAAACTTAATAAAAAAAAATAATATCATAACAAAATACAAATAACATATAATTAACAGACTTCAATCCAATTCCAATTCGCAACATATCGTTAAAAATTTATCTTCAACTTAATTGACAAAGATTAAACACAAAACTGGATTAGCACTTTTCTTTAATTTTCTTTCCCTCTAGTCTTAATTAATTTGTAATTGAGCTGTCGAGTAGTAAAAAGGGAAACAAGTTTTCAAAAGGCAGAAAAGGATCATCTTATTCAATTACTATCATTGGATGGACTAAATAAAGCGTAAGGAAGTTGTTATCTGAATGGAATGCACTGCGCTCACGGATTTACACCATAATTGCGTAATGTGGGATGAAAGTTATACTTAGAGTTATTAGGAGGGAAAGTTAATTTGAATGTTTTTGCTGGTCTAGTCGCATTTTGTTGTTCACACTGACAACGTGGTCAGTTTGACGATCAAGATGACTTCAATCGCCTTGTTCTTGGCTACAATTTTTATTTCTGTTGGAATTTCACACCAATTCTTGACCTCCGACCCTGACGAATTCAAATCCGTTTACGAACTTGTGCGCTCACGTGGTTTTGTGCTTCAAGAGTATTTCGTTCTCACCCAGGACGGTTACATCATCACGGTGCATCGAGTTGTACCGCCCCACTACGACCCACTCACATACAACGTACACCGTAAACCAGTGATCATTTACCATGGTGTACTGACGGACACTGCAGTGTGGTACTTCAATTCGCCATTTCTCAATTCGTCGGACTCGTTTTGTGGTGACAATTTTGGGTTTTGTATGTTAAAGTCGGGACGGTACGATTTGTGGATACCGAATGCACGTGGAAATCGTTACAGTCGAAGACATTTGAAATATTCGGATAAAGATCGACGATTCTGGGAATTCTCTTGGGATCATATTGCGTTGTATGACATACCTGCATTTGTGGATTTGGTTCGGACAGTTACTGGGCACAGGACACTGGGCTGGGTTGGCTATTCACAGGGTGCTGGAACACTGTTTGCACTGATGTCACTTCAACCCGAATATGCTCACATCATACGACCCTTCATCTGCTGGGCCCCGGGAGTTTACTTTACTCATGCCAAAACCGTCATCGGACCACCACTTCTCGCAATTTATAAAACCCTCGAAAAGCATCCCGGTGAATTCATCCCATCCAAGTCATTCATCAATCCTCTACTTCAGTATCCTTTGTGTCGTCCACCTTTGACACCCATCTGTGGTCTGGTGACTCAACTCATCTTTGGACCAACAACAAATTTCAATTTCACTCGAATTCCAACATATTTCCATCAAGTTCCGTCCTCGATCTCTAACTGGCAAGTCGCTCACTACGGTCAACTAGGTCACTCGGGTCGTTTCACTCGTTTCGATTATGGAGACCCGAGGAGAAACATGTTGACCTACGGACAGGCACACCCACCCGAATGGCCACTCTACCGAATACCCAAATCCCTTCCAATCATAGTAATGTACGGTAATACGGATTGGTTCGTCGATCCAGCTGATGCAAGGAGACTCATTCAAACTCTACGGACACTTGGATTCACAACTGTAATTGATCATAATATTCCATCGGCACAATGGAATCATGTGGACTATATCATGGGACAGGGGGCGGGCAGATTGGTGTTTGATGAGACACTCAGGTACTTGGACGAGTATGCTTGGGAGTGATTGCTTGTTTGATAGGAAAACATAAAATCTAAAATACTAAACATAACTAGTCATATATATTTCATGTAAGAATATAATTTTAAAATTTTGAATATTTCAAAATACTAAATTTATTTGATGATTTATTTAATTCAAATAAAAAATGAAAAATCAATATTATTTTTAAAAACTTTTTATTTAAAAATGTTTAAATTAAAATCTTGATAATTATAGATTTTTTATGAGTTGGACAGTGTTAAGTAACGCTTTTTCCCATTAAAAAATTGGAAGGCATTAGCGTCCATAAAAAATATAGCTAATTTTTCCTTATTGAACATTAGTGATTCAAAAATTATATAAAATAATAAATAAATTTATTAAAAAGGAAATAAAACCATATAAATAAATGCCCACAATTGTTGTACTTAATTCCTTTACAATGAGACGGCGACAATAGTCATGTTGAATAGAAGTAAACAAGAGTGCTACTTATGTACAAAGAAATTACAAATTACGATGATAATAGAGAGACCATTGAATAATTTGGTGAACCAAAAACTTAAAAGTAATAATAGTGATGTGAATATAATGACAGAAAATAAAGACAAATCAATTGATCGAACTCAAATGAAACAATCTGGAATTGTGATTTATAAGGTAAACCATTCCAAAAAACTTTAATATGACTCTTGAATAATGATCTTGTATGGACAGATGGATGCATACAAACTAAGAAATACTCGTAATTTTAAAAAAAATTGTTTACATTTTGAATTTTTAAAAAAACTTTGAAACATGAAATAATGAATTTTAGAAATTAATTTACCATTTAATTTACCAGTAGGGGTCGAAGATACTGAATTAGTACAATTAGAAGACATTATTATCACCTCAATATAAATCTAATTGACATTGCATTTCAAACAGGATTCCTTCATTTTCCCAGCTATAATTGAAGCACTAGTGTGCGTAAAAGCAGACTGACAAAACATTTTTTTAAACAAGAGAGAATGATCACAACCAGTTAGTCATGCATTTTAATGTAAAAATAATCTATATAAAATTGATAACAATTTTTTAATAATATTTTATTGTTAATATGAGTAACTTGTACAAATGGTGTGATGCATGAATTAGTTTTGTGTGTTATGTTGTTGTGCTTCTGCGGGAGTCTCCTCCAGCATGGCCATCCAGTTTGACACCTCTTCCTCGAGCCAGTCGCCTCTACTTCCTGCCCGACAGTCTACCAGAATGGATTCGCATGTTCGTTTAAGTACAACCGACTGGATATAGGCCTGCAGCTTTGCGTCCACGTCTAATTGCTTCATGTAGCGCTTGAAGTGACGAGTTACGAGGCCGTCCCAAGTCATGACCACCGGAATCGTAGTTACAGTTGTTCCAGGATGGATGCACTTGAGCTCGTTCGCTAGCAGTTCATACTTGCGCGATTTGGTTAACTCAGTGGATGGTAAAATGTCCTTGTTCGTGATGCCCACTTCGATCAGCATGATCTCCTTGGTACAATTTTTAATATTACTAAAGGATTTTAAAACTGCGTAAAATTGCTTTATAAGTAGAAGTTGAAATTAATTAAAACCTTTAAAACAGAAATGGAAAGAAGAATGTCAATTTGACCAGTTGCCAGTGACACCAGAAATAATGTTGACTTTGTTATTGGCATAGGAGCGGGTTAGTGATTACACTATTAGATAGTTAGATAGTTTGCTTTATGTGAGTGAGAAATCAGAAATTCAATTAAAATAATCATGTTAATTAACTTTGTTTATAACCTTTTATGTAAAGATCCGTAAAGATTTAAAGAAAAAATTGAACATATTGTTCAAGAAATATCCAAAAGTCGATTAACAATTGTTTGAATTTGTGCATAGAAATAAGACTACAATCAGATTGGTGAGTGAGTGAGAAAGAGATTAGTTAAATGATTGACCTTTTGTTATTAAACTTGAAGAATTGTTTAGTATCATATGCATGGTGTGTTCAATATTGCGCAATAGAAACTAACAGTAAAATTTAAAATTTTGTAAACTCTATCTTTTATTCAATAAAGGTATTGAGAACTGAAATTTTTAAATTTCACCCATCTATAACCACATCTATGAATAGTCCTAGGTGATGATCTTGCACGGACAGGTGGACAGGTGGTCACAAATCTTCCTACAATTTAATTATCTAACATTAAACAGTGTTTAATAAACACAAAACAGGATTAGTTTCTCTCTTTCCCTTATTTTATCACGTCTTATAATTAATTTGTAAATGAGCTGTCGAGTAGTAAGAAGAGAAACAAGTTTCCGTAAATGCTGAAAAGGTTTCATTCAATTACTATCATTGGATGCACTAAATTAAATTGAATAAATGTTGTTACCTTTCGCAACAGAAGAACAAATTTACAAATGCAGTTGAGATTATTATATGAATGTAGTGTAAAGTAATTGTAAATGTTATAGAAGATAGATTAATGCAAATTTTATAAATTTAATTAGAATTTGAGTAAATGCACACAAAAAACTTGAATTAATGAAAAAACCTGAAAAAGTGCAGAAAACCTTTTTAGTTAAGAAAAAGAAAATCTAACTCAAGTTAATCTAGCCGAGAAAAAAATTTTAATCAAATATAATTTACAAAATAATAATAACAAAATTAATTGTTATTTAAATATTAATTTAAAAACTTGTGAATAACCAACCAAATTAAAATAAAGAAACTTTCTTGAATGGAGAAATGAGTATCCAAATAAAATTCGTTAGATTATATAAACTTTGAAAAGAAAGTATTCAAATATAGATATTGTGAAAATTAAATTGAAATTGTGTGTAAGTTTAGTTAAAATTATATAAATAGACAAAATAATATCAAATGCAATTAATCAAGAGCATCTGTCTTAGAAAACATTAAAACATTTGCGAAAAGAGGGAAAAACATCAAAAGAGAGAAATTGACACCAAAATAGTCACTCAAAGGGAAGCTTTTCGTAATTGAAAGTTTATTATATTACCGTTTACTTTAGATCGTCATTCCAAGTTTTTAAATAAAATAAAGCATGTGATACAAATTGTGCAATTATGATTTCAAATAAAAGTTTTTTAATTCTTTATATTTATGTCATCGCTTGGTGTTTTGTGCATTCGCATTCATCATCTATTGACAAATTTGTGTTCGATCCAGATGAACTGAGAAGCTTCCGAGAGCTCATCGAATCACGTGGTTTGCTTCTACAGGAATATCACGTGATCACTCAAGATGGCTACATTCTCACGGTGCATCGTGTTGTTCCATTAGACTTTGACCCATCCACATACAACGTGTTGCGCAAACCTATAATCGCCTTTCACGGTGTTCTGTGTGATTCGTCGTTCTTTTATTTCAATTCGCCTTTTTCGCATTCGAATGATTCGTACTGTGGAGATAATTTCGGTTTTTGTGCTCTCAAGTCGGGAAGATATGATCTCTGGGTACCGAATGCTCGTGGGAATCGTTTCAGTCGTGATCATTGGAAGTACACGGATAACGATAAACGATTTTGGGAATTTTCGTGGGATGATATTGCACTGAAGGACATACCGGCGATTGTGAATTTGGTTCGAGGTGTTACTGGACACAGGACGGTGGGTTGGATCGGTTATTCACAAGGTGCGGCAACTATGTTTGCTCTGTTGACTGCTCGACCCGAATATGCCCGAATTATTCGACCTTTCATTTGTTGGGCTCCGGCGGTTTACATTCATCACGCTTTCAGTATAATGGCACCACTGTTGGATGTGTACTCACAAACACTCAACAAACTGCCCGGAGAGCATTTCATGTCCTCGTCAGTCAACAATCACATGTATCAGTACGGTCTGTGTCGTGGTGCAGTGGGCAATGAACTCTGTGGCCTAATACTCGAAGGATTCTTTGGTAAAACAAACAGTTTGAACAAAACTCGAGTGACCACATACTTTCATCACTTCCCCGCCTCCTCATCAAACTACCAAATCGCCCACTGGGGACAATTGAGAAAATCGGGTAGATTTACACGATTCGATCATGGATCCATAGAAAAGAATGTTCGTGCTTACGGTCAAGTGGACCCACCAGAATTTCTTCTTCGAAATATCCCAAAAAATATTCCAATAATCATCATGTACGGACAGACGGATTCACTGGTGACGGTGCCAGATGCGAAAAGGTTGATCAGAACTCTAAAAGCAAATGGAAACAACGTAATTGGGCACAGAGTTCCCAAAGACAAGTGGAGTCATATGGATTTTGTTGCGGGGATGGGAGCGGGTCGGTTGGTGTATGATCCCACTTTGTTGTATTTGGATCTTTTTTCTTGAAAATTTAATTTAATTGGCCAAAATCATATTCACCGAAATCAATTTCCCTCTCAATAGGCTTCAATTTACTTCTCAAATTATACAATTAACTTCACTTTCCATCTTTTCCGATAATTGAGTGCAATCAGCAAGAACTCAATTTCATTTGTACACGCGACTTGATCAACTTGTTCTCAATTAGATTCTTATACAAATTGACATAATTTGGCAAAAGGTGATTAAAGCTTTTTATTTCATGTCTGCAGAAACAGTTACCATTTAAATGTCTAGTTGTTTGCAGCACATTCAATCTAATACTTTTGGTTTGAAAGCTGTACCAAGATGACACTAATTCTGTGGAGAGATTGAGTTTGTGATTTTCTTCCTCGATTCGTAATAGACAAAACTGGCTTTTCTTGAGGGCACAAGTTGAGACCGAGACTAGGAGATTTGCCTTTGTACATTTGATATTAAATGATTATACTTTAGACATAGAGTGCAATGTGCTTCTGTCGGTACGTTCAATCACAGTAAGTAAAAGACATTCTCAATTTGAAATCCTCGTGATTCTACATTTTTCAAGTTCAACCATTGCCTTGATGAAATCGACAACAAAATGACCAAGTGCACAAAGCCTTTCAGTTAATTCATGCAAAACATTTTTGATATCACAGTGTTATATTCACGAAAGAAATTACTATATTCGAACAAAATAAGATTCAGATTCAGATTTAAGTGGCAATTCGATGGTGAAAATGTTAGTAGAGTAAACTCGTTGGTGGATTTTGATTGGTACTTGGTTTAGAATCCAAACTTTGGATGCAAAAAACAAAAACAAAAACCAAACGTTAGAAAAGAACAAAATACAAATACAATAAAAACTCGAGGTCAGAGAGGCAACAGCCGACAACAGAAGTAAACAAAGCAGTTGGCGTATTCAGAATATGGAAATCTGCAATGAAATTGCATACACTGTCATCACGCGCCACTGCACAAACATCGATTGCTAATCGATAGACTCGGTATTCGTGCAGATTTATGACAAAGGAGTATAAAAGATGTAACTGTTAGTGGATTCTAACTGTAATTTATTCAATTTCTATATGTAGAATTGAGATACATCTGATCTTCGGAATTTGTTTCACCAACATAAATAACTCGCAATCACTGACACAAATTAAATAGAAACTGAATTTATTAAAATTTAAATTAATATACAGGATTGCTTTTGTTTGAGACCTTTACATTCAGAGGACTTGAATCCATTTGCAGTCCTCACTGATGGCGTCCATAAAAGAACGGAACTGTCGAGTAGCCTCTCGCAAATCGATTGGAATTCGTACCAACACGGGAGCCTTGAGACTGTTGGCACGTACACTCATGAATCCAATCGATTGATAGAGTCCGTCTGGCTTGGGATACGAGTCCAGGAATCGGAGAATGCGCAGCTGCTTCAGCAGGCCCAACATCTCCAGTAGTTCTTCATCGTAAAGAGTATCGTAAACGAGGCCATTTCGTGCTTGAATGTTCAGTTCGACCAGTTTGGGAAAGACTCGAACAATGTTGCGCAGTACGACTTGATTGATCTTTGGCAGTGCGTGCAGAGTGAGACGTCGAATGCCTTTTGCTTTTGAGTTGGCCGAACTGTCATCATCGATCAGTCGCTTCAGTCCACCAATCTGTCGGTAGCACAGTCGTTGATTGCGTTCAGTTGGGAAATCATCACAATTCGCATAAAGACTGTAATCGAGGACTAGTGTCTCCAACTTGGGATACATTTTATGGCTTAGTTGAAGGTGAAGAATGTTGTCTTCTACACGCACCACACGTGGCAGCTTGATGATCAGTTTGGTGAGAGTGTCACGGAAGGCGCCACCGAAGAGGTCGAGGAAGAAACTATAGTCGGGCATATGTTCCCAATTGAGCATCTGAACGGTGGGTTGTACTGAAATTTTAAGAACCTGAAAATTAAATCAAAGATTAGACACAACTTTAATGGTTTTCAATAAATGTCCTACCTCAACTTTACACTTGATGACTTTAGCCTCTTGTCTCAGTGTGTCTTGAATAATCTTTCCATAATTCTGAATATCATCTCGCTCGTCCACCTTCACTTCGTAGTAAATTTCAATCGCAAGTTTACGCAGCTTGGTCATGTATGCGAGCAACTTGAACACATAGTCCAAATGATGTACGGGAAAGTTGAGTTTCAGTGAGAGTGACTCAATCTGATGCCACTGAACTGAGGGCACAAAGTGACGGCAGAACAGCTCCGATGCTTGATTGCTTTGAAGATAGACTGAGAGGGTCTTCATACGGTAAAAGACTCGAAAGCTCTCATCATTGGTTTTGAGTGCTCCAAGATGCAGACAGTCGAGCTTGAGTGCTGACAGTTGCGGACCAAATCGGTTGAGAGTGTCCACAAAGACTCCAATGTCAGAAGGCTGGCTAATGTTGTAAATGTTGCCATAGATGGTCAACGAGCGAAACTTGGGTCCCAGTAGGCTGCGACAAGTTGAGGGGTTGGTACCGAGATAGTACAGAAAGAGCAAGGGATTCTGGTTATTGACCACACAGACGGTGCGAAGTTGCAGCTGGTTGGGCAACATCACTGACCACACTTCAGCGCCTGGTAGAACAAGCTTTTGCATCTTTGGACCCTCAGTCAGAGCCTTTTTGTAGAGATCATCAATCTCGGGAGAGAGGAGTAGCATCTTGTTCGCTTCAACCAAATCCAGAACGCCATTTGAATTTATAGTCTCGAAAAGCTTCCCCTGCAGGCTTAAACCCGATCCTGGATAGATGCGGTCAAAAGAGTCCGGCTCGTAGACATAGTAGGCGAGGGCATCGGCGAACTTATCACGATAAAGTGCACTTTCATAGAGGAGAACATAGTTCTGACTGTGCTCGGTTAGTGATTCAAATACTAAAGGCAAAGGGAAACAGAGTTAGTACAGAGACACAAAAAAAAAGAAACAAAGACTTACGTCCATAGTAAAACTTGATAGGTGGTGGAGGTGGTGGAGTTCCCAGTGAACCATTTAGGCTCCTAGAAGTAGTCCTTCTAGGAGGTAAAAAGTAGATCTCCTACAAGCGGCTTGTAAGGAGGTCCTAAAAGGAAGCTCCTTTTAGGTCTACTTTTAGGAAGTTATTGCAGTAGGCTCCTAGTAGGACCACTTTGGCTAGGATGCTTTGCTTTCCTGGCTTCCTCCACTAACCTCAACATGCAAATAATTTAATAATTTTCATTTATTAATCAATAATTAAAAATAATTACATTTAAGAAAGTAACAAAAAATAAATTACATTAAGAACTATCATCACTATCTTTGCTTTCGACATCTTCACTCTCACTTGAACTTACGATGTCCTTCTTTTTCTTTTTTGAACGATCGCCTCGAGTCTTTTTGATACTAGATCCTTTAGCGGAGGTCTTGCGCTTTTTAGTAACGAAACCATCAAACGACGACTCTTTGTCCGAGTCGGGAACATCGACAGCATCGCTTTCGATATCTTCACTCTCACTTACGATGTCCTTCTTTTTCTTCTTTGAACGATCGCTTCGAGTCTTTTTGTCACTAGGTCCTTTAGCGGAGGTCTTGCGCTTTTTAGTGGCCAAACCAAAGGACGGCTCTTTGTTCGAGTCGGGAACATCAATAGCATCCAATACAGCAGGCGCTCCTTCAGCAGTCAACAATCGACGTCGAATGGCAATCTTCGCTTGCTCCACCGTATGAATTCCATGCTTTCCTCGATTGTTATCAAGCAACTTTGTGCATCGATAACGCAACTTACTGACAAGTTCAAAATATGCTTCCGAATTTAAGGACTTTCCTTTTCCGAGTAAAAAACGGCCGTATAACACTAAGTAATATAATGCATTTGTTAGTAAATTGCATTGAAAAAGATTAAAATGCATACCAAGTAGCTGATTAACGGCTTTGCTCAAATCGACTGATAGTAATTGGAAGTAAAACCAATCTTGTAGGTACTTTGGTCCGAAAACAGTGTCCACAAGAAACGACAAATCTTTCGGACGGCGACTTTTGGCGTGCATCAGTTCATCGATTGAAACGAACCATCTTCTTCCGTGACCTTCTTTTATTGTATGCCAAAAACGCGAACTGAAGCAGTTTAGGTCAGTACCTGACTCTTTTTGAAGTTCGTTCTCAGGAGGGCCATCAAGCTTCAGCGCCACTTGGTCCAAGCCTTTGCCAGTTAAATTTTGAATCTTTTGTAGATGTTCCTCTTTGGGACGACTATCGGTCGGAAATAGATCGGTGGGAAGCCAAAAGCCGAGAGGCTGCTTTTCGGGATTCAATTCTACGATTTTCACCAACTTATTGACAGTAAACTTGAGTGTGTAGACTTCCTCACGCAGAGGCATCGTCTCGAGTTTGATTAGCTGCCTCATTTCATCCAAAGTGAATAGATTGCGGCCAGGAAAGGACCAGTCTGTAGAAAAAACCCTGCTTAAATCGGCTTGAGTAGAGCTATTGCTTAAGTCTTCGATTTAAGTAGGGGTCGGAGATCGACTTGCACCGACAATAGCTTCACCCGGTGAAGAGCCTCCCGAACGGTCATTGTGCCCAGAATTGTGGCCATCAGAAGAAGAGAATTCGGCTTCTTTCGGTTTGGGAGAATTTTGCTTTTGAAACTCATCACTGAGTGCTTGACGTTGTTCTTGATAAGATGTCAACTCCCGAAAGAACAATTTAGCATTAAGTACCACGAAAACATCGTGCCCAGATAGTTTTTCCTGGATGTCACAATGGCCAGTTAAATCGGATAGGGAGTTACATTGGAAATCTGAAAGAGATTAGTTTAATTATTAGATTAATTAGATTAGTACACCAAGGAATCATGTTGTAGACTTGCCGGTGAACACGATTGTTTCCCATTCGTCAAGAGCGGCCAAAATAGTTCTGCGCGCCTTTTTCCCAAGATGATCTTTTGTGTACTGTTTCACAAAATTCCACAATTCATTTTTCACTTTTTCGAGATCACCTAAGGTTACGTCGTAGTCTTGTTTAAACATGTCTTAAGGTAATTATGGTGATAATGGAGAGGTGAGAAGATAAGGCGAAAATACGACGAGTATTAAACAACACTGCAAACAGCCAGACAGGCAAACGACGAATGAGCGGGAACGACGGCAGCAACAGGCAGCAGTGCAGTGGAGGAGAAAAGCGAAGGCGCGCAAACCAACCGACGGCATGAGTGTGTCACTGCGAGTGGCGCTGTGTTTGGCCAATGCGTTAGTAATGCGAAGAATACGTTGAGCAAACGTTGTGTGGTGCAGTCCTTACATGACGTTACCGTGTCTGTCTGTTGTGTTGATGCTAGCTCGCAACTTACGAGTCGTAAGCTTAGTGTTTATTTTTCTGAAAAATCATTTCTCAAGTTATACAACTATGTCTGGAAAGCGAAAGCTCTTTGATGATTATTCAACTTCATCTTCATCCGCATCATCCGATTCTGATGATGATGATCAAATAGACCCACGTCAAGTAATAATCCGAAAATTACAATCTCAAAATGAAACCTCGGCTCGAGAAAAAAGTGAACTTGCCCGACGACTTTTGGGATTTACTTCCGATGACGACGAATCTGACGATACAGAATCGAATGATGATGACGACGACGACCACTACCACCAATCGTATGATTTGCCCTACCAACATGGAAATTTTGTCGAGGATATATTATTAGACGATTCTGATGATTCGGAGGGCGACAACGCCGATATCAACCTCTTAGAGGATTTCTCAGACAGACCCGAAGCCTTGAGTGAGCCAGAAGCAACTTTGCTGGCCTTGATGAGCCAAACACTTTTCAACTCGACCGACAGGGCAGCCGTGTATGTGGGAAAGGTTGCAAACGCTGCCCGAAGTGGCACAAATCGACCTGGCAAACTGATTACCAGCACTAACATCAAAACAATGAAAAGACGAGTATTGAGCGACTTCAATCCCGTTCCTACAAAGTACTTCTACGCAAAATGTGGCAATGCGCTTGTTGGTCCATTCAATGACCGGAATAATAATGTGCCACAGCGTTGCAACCAAAACCATCGGGCTTGCACCATCAATAACGCAACCAATGAGATCAAAAAAGGCCAACCTTATTTCTGCAGTATTTCTACCAAACTGTGGCTCGAATTTGTTGTTGCCTCTATGTTCGATAAACTGCGATTGGGCCCGACTGATCATTCTCTCGCTGCTGGTCGACCAAGATTGCACGACTTGCCTGACTGCTCTCGATACCGAGTCCTTGTCCCTGCCTCTCCCACAGACGGTGTTCCAACACTAACTCTCACCTTAGGCTGGGACGGGGTCAATTATACTGACGACGGAAAATCTCTTTGGCCGCTGGTGATGTATCTCAACGAACTTCCTTTCAACGAACGCATAAATCTACCGATGCTTGTTGCTATACAAGTTGGAGAGCCACCGAAAACTTCCGATTCAGATCTTATGCTTCAGCCAATGATTGAAGAGCTTATTCAATACGCAAAAGAGCCTATTCAAATTATGGTCAAAGGCGAATTACGCCCATTTCGAGTCAAACTGTTGCTCGCGATTTGCGATGGCCCGGCAAGAGCAAAAATAAAGAACTGTCACGGACATCAAGGGCTCTACGGTATGTTTCGAAACTTTCAATTTAGCTATTTTATTCATAATTGTAATTTCAGGCTGTCATATGTGCAAGCATAAGGGCGTTAGAGACGAGAAATTCAACTCGACTACTTTTAGAACTACGACTTCCACAATCGGTATGAAAGAGAATAGTTTATTCCGCAATGGAGAGTGGCGTGATTTTGCAAAAAACGCTTCCCCTGACCAACCAAAATATGGCATCAAAGGTGTCTGTCAACTGATGAAGTTAGACTACATCGACATGACTATCATAGCCCCACCAGAATGTCTCCATGCGGTTTATTTAGGTATGATCCAGATTATTTTGTTTCATTATTTGATTATAATGCACATTCTTGCTATAGGTTGCGTTGGTGCTATACTTGAAAGATGGTTTGCCAAAGACTTGAAAGGCAAAGCTTGGTATCGCGATGAGTGTAAGAATAAGCGAAGTGGAACAAGTCAGAAAAAGGCAAAGTTGGAGAAGAAATCCGATGTCTATACTCGATACAAGATAGATAAAGAAGCCACAAAAGTATTAGATTCTCGCCTTGCTTCCATTAAATTCCCATCTCGTGCTCTTCGTCGCATGCCTCAGTTTGGTACCCTGAAAGGCAGTCTCAAAGCCTTCGAATATGAACTCACTCTCATCTATGGGTGGGTGTGCTTCGATGGACTCGTCCCAGATGACCGACTAGACAACTTCAAGACACTCGCTTATGTCATCTCGATGCTCTCAGCTCGTTATATTCCCGAAAATCTTCGACAAGTGCAAACTGAAGTGCTCAACTTTCTGGACCAGTTTGCTGAAATTTACGGCCCGCATGAACGATTTATGTTCCGTCTTCAAATTCATTATCTCAGTCATCTTGTGGAAATGGTCAAGTCCTATGGGCCACTTCTGGTCTGGTCTGCATTTTTTGTCGAGTCAGCAATTGGGAAAGTCAAAAATCTGGTAAAATCTGGTACTCATGTTCCACAGCAGGTTCTGAACAAATATATTACAAGCTTGGCCGTGGTCACTATTTGTTCGAAGATGATTGACACATGTTCGAAGCCCTTTGGAAATACTCGAATTTTACTATCCGCTTTTGTGTCCTAAACCAGCTGTCAATCTAGATCTGATCACTGCAGCAAAGTCCTCCTGTGATTCGTCTTCTCTTTCCCAGGAAGACCAAAACATTATTTCTAAATATCCCGAATTACAATCAACCAATATAAAGCCACTTTCGCGAGTTATCTGGCGCGGACAGATTCTGTGCACCGAGGATTATAACGACACCGAAGCTTTGACCACAAATAATCACCTCATCAAGTGTAAATCATCAAACCCAAATTCCTGTAGTTATTACAAAATTCACCGAATTTTCCAAACCGAGTCAAATATATTGATTTTTGGTAAAGAGCTATGCAATAGTCTCCCGTTGTCTTTGAAACCCAACACAAAGTCGAGACTGAAGTTTGCTTACATTTCTACATTCACTCATCCCTCTAATACTATCACCAAATTAGTTCCAAGCAATTTTATCGAGTTGGCCACCTACACCTCAATTTCCACGACCAACTCTCAAAATAAAACTGTATATAAAAATTATATTTTCGATTTGTTTAATAGACATGGTTAAATCACCATTTGATTATTTGTATATACATTATAATTGATAATAATAAATACAATATATTGATAATTTTTGGCCAATTTGACCATACTCGATCATGCATTTGTAACAGATTTACGAGTATATGCTTATTTGCATGCATACGCTACTTCTTTCCTTAGTCAAGTGCACTTGAAGGTATCCTTTGGTAGGAGTTTTTTGGTAAGTGTTTGGTGAAGGAGTCCTAGAAGGACTCCTTGTCATAGGAGCTCCTTGATTATGGTTCCTAAAAGGTGTCCTAAAAGGACTTTTTAATAGGACTTCCTTCGAAAAGGATTCCTCAAAGGAACCCTTCTTAAGGAACTAGTAGGAGTTTATGGTTGACTGGGTTGCTGCCATAGTTCACACGTGTGCACACAAATAGAAAACCAATAGAAATGGCACTTAAAATTAGTCACAAATGTAAATGTATTGCGTTGATGCTTGTTCGAAAGTCATAATAATCAAACTCGAATATTAACATGTTAGTGCACTATTCGATATGCTGTCGATAATTTAGAAATGATTTTATTCAAAGATTAATTTCTTGAAAGTAACTCATAATAATATTTAGTTATAAACCTATTAAAACATTGGATAATTTATATTTTAAGATAATTAACTCTAGATTTTGGTTGAAGAATTCGAGCACGAACATTTTCAACATACAACTCAAGCGGATTTAATTGAATGTAATCGTAGATTAGTAGGCGAAACTGCTCTACTGAATTGCCATAATCGATTTTACGAATGAACGTATGAACGTTTAAACGAAGATCCATCGAAGTAAACTCGTGATATAAATTGAATCTGAGTTAAATTGAAGGATTAACCCACAAATTGCTGAATTTGTGGCCGGTTATTTTGTTTTTGGACTAAATTGTACGCAATTGTCAATCAATATGATAAATCAATGTGTTAAACTTGTTGAATACATGACACTGAGATGATGTGACATACATGCTTATTGTGAGAAAATTGCTGTAGAGAAGTTTGTGAAGATGCAACACAATGATGGATGTGCTCTGAATTTCAATCAAGATCTAACCCTAAACTAAAAATTCCCCCCCCCCCAAACAAGCAGTTTGGTATGTCATTTGAAAAATCTATAAATAAAAACCAAGTTTAAGTTTATTTACATTAAAAAAACTATTTTTAAATAAAAATCTTTAGAATAATCATTCCAACACTTATACATAAGTATGAAGTAACAATAAAAAATAAATTTAACATATTCTGAAAAGTAATTTTAAATAAAAATTCAATTAATTTATTATTTTTTCCATATTTAAACTTGAACATTGAACATTTATAATTAATAATTAGAAAACAAAATAAATAAAAACAAAGCGTAGTAAATTATAATAAATTTAAGTGATTTACCGTTTATGAAATGTAGATACTTTAATTTTAACTGACTCTACCATACCATCGATATGTGGATTTTTGATCGGAATTAAAAAGAATGCACAATTTTTGATTCTAGCTAAGCTTTCTAATGAAAATTCTATTACGTAAACATAACCGCAAACTTTCAAAAGTACGGTTCTCCTAAGATTCCTTTATGAAAAATCCATAAAACAGTACCAATAGTAGTGATGCACGGTCGTACGTATTGGTTAGTCGATTCAATGGATTCGAATAAGTTGATTTCCATCTTTAAAATAGTGATTCGTACAATGATTATTCATCTTGTAAATTCAGCGGTTTGGGGTCCGATTCCGATTTTGTCATTGGAAGTGGTTGAAGGAGGTGAAAAGACTGTGAAGCACTCGGATCGATTTGCCTGAGATAACCAGAGACCAAGCAAGTCAATAAAAGTTATTAATTTGCTTTTTCCAAATAAGCTTCAATTCTAAAATAAACTATTTTGAGCTCACATATTACTAGATTAGATTCACGAATCACGACTTGGTACTGTTCAGTCATAAAAAAATAAATTTTTACTATTTGGAAAGCGATTGTATTGAAGAATTGATTCGTATATTCAATAATAATTTTGTATAAAAGTCAAAACCAATTTCATTCCTAGCTCATTTCTCCTTTCACTAGCCTAAAGCTTTAACCAGAAAAGACAGTTAAATGTATAATAAAGCTATCAGGAATTGATTAAAAAATGTTTTACGATTATGAATGAAACAAGTAAAAGCTTTTTTCAAAAATTAAATGAACTTAATTTACCTTTAAATATGCCTGATACGTATGCGTTGCAGTGAAAACAATCTGTCACTCAATTCAATGGATTAATATGGTTTTCGTAAAATTCTTTTTTCACTCCGAAGGACTCAACCAACTTTCCCTCACGAAAGCTCCAATGAAAGGTAAAGACATGGACTTGAAAAATCTCAGAGCACATTTTTCGATATGGATTTTGTTTTTGCGTAAGCTTAACTTATAGTCAAAAAATTTGATTTTGGTGCACATTTCCGTGTTTACAAAGTTCAAAATAGACTTAACTTACTTCAGTCATTTTTCAATAGAACGCAAACTAATCTAAGTTTAACACTTGACTGTTGTTGATAAACCAGTCAAATTAGAGTTTAAACGAAAGGATAAGAAGACAATTTAAGTTCAAATTTAAGAACAAAAGGTTTTGTAACCAGAGTAGACAGAAGAAATTCGATTACCTGCTTGTTTATCATTTTCTCTATTAGATAAATTTTCAATAAAACAAACTACCGAAGTAAGCAAAAGACAACAAATAGGATAATGTTTGTTAGAGAAATAATTTATATAAGAATCTTTATATCGAAAACAATTGTGTATTTGTTAAAATTATATTTTATATTTGAGAAAAATAATAGAACAAAAGAATGAATTATTCTTAGTACAAGTAAAGACACGTGTTAATTTGTTGTGCCCAAATCTTAAAAGAGTGTATAATTAGTTTTTCACCTTTATAAAAAACTTGTAAAACTGATAGACAAACTTGATTTTAGTTTTAAGCATGAAAGGGTGCAACCAGATTTGGAAAGAATTTACACAAGTTACAGAAGAGTGAATTGAATTTCTAAAAACCGACCTTTGTTTATGTTTTAACGTTTTGTAAAATTAGAACAAATAAAAAAATTAATAAAACTTTAAACAAAACAATTAAGCGATTCTGTAGTTCTGAATTTAGAGCTGCACTTTTCCAAAGTAACCCAAAATCATAATCTACAATTCAGTGCATGATTCAACGAACGTTTTCAATCTCCAAGACATTCTGTGATGACTATTTTGAATTTCATTATTATCTATGTAAAAAACATTGTTGTATTTAAAGTGTCTTGGCCTATTTTAAAAACGCTTGGAAAATCTCGAATTTTTGGGAAGATAATAATCCAAAGAAAATTTTGATATATCGATATTTCCAGTACGAATTTGGTCGGCGCGACGTGTAAATGAAAAATATTATACCAACTAATAACTAGAATTATTGAGCACTATCATCAAATAGTAATCTTTTATTTTTTGACGTATTCGTTTAATAATATTTTTACCTTTTCAAATGATTGAACCAACTCAACAGAATCTCAAAATCCAGAAGTTAGTTTTAGAAATAAATTACGCCATTTAAACAGTATATTTAGTACTTGATAGCGTTTGATAAGAGAAAAAGTTAAAGTCAAAGTTGATATAATGAATACACCAATGTGTTCACAATGTTCACGATATCAGAACAAATGTTTCGTTGCTAGGAATTTTCGTGCCATTACCTAAAGATACAAATTTTCCCTTTTAAATGATAAAAACCAGGACAGTGTAAATAAGATACGTGCATTTACCTGTTTTATAACAATGAGGAAGATACAAGCTCTTGGACAATTAATAAATATTCGTTTGTAAGAATATATTTATAAATATAATAGAAGAAACCTATGAAATTCTGATTGGACTAATGATGTAATTTGTTTAGAAGTTAATGTTAAAAATTAAAATTAAATAATCGATTACACAAAGGTTTTAATTCAAGAAAATGTCCAAAAGTAAGCAAAGTATTTTCTAACCTGTTACAAAAATAGTGCAAGAAAACTCTATGTAGATTTGCTATATTGACCATGAACAGAATCCCAAAGTCGTAATTCGATCGTGTAACATTTTCTCAATCATTAGAAACACAAATTTTAATGTTGAGTTGAGATTACTCATTATAACTTAAAAAATTAACAAAATCTTTATTATTAATAATTTATAAATACTAATTCGTTTATTAAACCTTTAGAACTTTTAAACAAAACCCCTTTCACTGTAATTTGAAAATTAATAACCACCAACAGAAAACAATAAAACTATTTTTAATATCACATCTTAATGCTTTATCGGTATTTATTCAAATAATTTGTTAAATAAAGATATTAAAAATCCTCATTTAAGAAGGATTGAATTCGGTTGAAGACAAAAAAAATCAAAATTAAATATATAAAATTAATCAATATTAGCTTTAAAAAAGATAATTTAGTTTTATTTTATAAAACTAAACATTTAGAAATCACCTTTAATTAAATTCCACCAAAACGGAAATGGTAATTTTACAAAATTTTTCTTAAAAAATTACAAATAACTTGACCATTCTTTTTCTCCAACCAATCTAACTGTTGTGCCATTCTCTCAAATAGAATCGCGTTCAGTGGTGATTCAAAGTTCAATTCACGTGTCCCATTCACAAATGTCGGCAACTGATTCGGGTGGATGTACTTGTGAATGTTATTCGAATTGACCACATGGAAAATGTAACACGGAAAAAACACACGCAGCAGAAAGGTGAAAGCCCATGGAAGGTCGTACACTAGGACAGAGTGAATTGGACCCGCGTTCATGAAGAATCGTAGTAGATCGAGACTGGTTTGAGTGTAATCAAAGTCCTGTACATCAACTAGAAGAGTGACTGAAGCAAAGAGTGATCGTCAATTTAGCCTAAATATCAATGTGTAATTGATTTGGATGAAAGTAAGCTTATTTTGTAGATTTTGATTAGCAGAATCCAAATATGCATATCATATTACTGTCTGTTTAGCAGATGTGGATCAAATAGATCCAAGACAAAATAAAAAACGACAGATGACATTCATAAAACTTTTATTATTTATAAAGCTATACACAAGTTTAAAACGACAAAAGTCATTATAAATGAACTTTAACTTGACTTGAACATAGAAAATAATGATAAACTCGTCAAATCCGCAAGTGATTCAAGTTCTTCAGTTTATTTTTGCAATAAAACATTCATCTTTTACACTGTAAGATATATATTGCCGTTAATGTCAGTTTATCTTTCCTTTCAAACTTTAATTTTACTTGCTTATCAACAAACGTCATGTGTTAAATATAGATTTGGTCGCATTCAGTTCAAAATGACTCGTTTGTTTTGAACTAACAAATAGGCTTAGTGTGAATGTCCTATCAAACTTCCCCATTCTTTGGATACGATTTTTGCACCAACCAGTTACCGGACAGATAAATGATATACATTTTAAAAATCAGTATTCAAATGGCTTTAAATTGATACTCAATTCAAGAAAATTGAACGCACATCAAAATTTAGGCTAAAAACAGCTTGTTTTGACGGTCACTCTTTTCCTTGTTCAAATTGCAAATCAAACTGTTCGATAAGATAAATCATGGCTCGATTGAAGAAAATAATTAAACATTTGTTTCGATAGTTTACAAATTCAAAAGTCACTTGCATTTAGAAAAATTTCCAAGTCGAGTTTTTCAGTTCCACTTATTATAACTCATAGGCCAAAACTAGAGATATTATATAGTTTACTTTGATTTAATTAATAATTGTGTAAATCGATTTTTAATTTGTTTTGTAAATACAGGTTATTTCGAATACAAGTGTTTTCTTTTTGTTGGTAATCAAAAATCAGAAGCTGCACTAACGTTTAAACGTTTAAATCTAGCAATTGCTAGATGATATTCTCAAATGGATTCGATTGAGCTTTACAACTACATAGGATTATTTCACAGAAAAAGGCGACATTTGTTTATTTGGTTTATATTTACGTTCTTTGATCACATCTTCATACAGTTGCACCATCACACTGAGATTCGCTGTAAGATTTGCCCAAGCACTCGTCTGACGGATGATTGGAGCATACCGATTGACAATTGCAATGCATCTTTTCTTCAAGCTCTCTGCTCTGTGTTTGTCCGCAAGAAGGAGCAGTTTGACTGACAGTTGAATATTCTGGGCTGATTTGATTGCCGTTTCAAGTTGAGCCAAAAGAACTTGTTCACAAATCGATTTCAAATGCTCAAGTTTTAACTATACGACCAGAACAAAAAACAACAACATTACCGTGTACAAATATTTAAAAATCCATAATAATAATACCATGTCGGACAAAGGTAAAAGCTTATCAGCCATTACTTTCACTAGATGCACTTCACCAGTGTAGATATATCTTAGCCCAATTTCGAAAGTTTCAACTTCGACATCGAGAATCTTTATGATATTATCTTCATGATTATCCTTGAGAATCATTTCTTCGAGCACTTTTGATCGAGCAGAAAGTACTGCCTTATGAGCATGAAGTATTTTCAAGTTTTGCGTTCCATCTTCAACAAACTGTAACATTATGTCACACGGTTGTCGATTTGTGAGCAGAGCATTCAATTTTGGTAGAACTTTTATTGGAACTTTGATTCCAGGAGTGCTTATGGGTTGGCCAATCAAATTCAACTGTCAAATAAAACTCATCAATTTTGTTCATTGTTGATTTTATCACAAAAAAACCTCTACAAATATTGCCAGACAGTCGTCCTGAAGTAATCCATTTGTGTGAAAATAATCTTTTTCAAATGTTTCCCCAAATTCGTATTGTAATTCTCCTTCAAACAGTTTTAGAAAATCATCTACATGTGATAATTTAGATTAGGCTCGTTCAGTGAGCACTCGAAAGCTCTACCTTTAGTGCAGTATTTTTGTTGATTCTTGTCGAGAAATGACATTCGCAGACACAGCTTTGTTTCAACTTGAACACTTTTTTCAAGACACAAGTAGAACAATATTCTATCCGGAGTTTGCGGACTCATTCGAAGGGAAAAGTTTAGTGGATCACCTCCAGAAGAAGTGAATATCGGCGATTCTGCACTTTTCTGCTCCCGATGGCTAAAATTTTCAATTTCCCATTTGAAGGTGCACGACTCGACTGGAAGTGATGTGAGTGTGTATCGATGAGTTGGCAAATCGCAGAGTCGTTTCACTTGCCACTTGTCAGCGAAATCGCCAATTCCAAATTCTTGAACAATTTCGTCGATTGAATAATAGTGAGTGCAAATTTGAAACTAGAAATATATATAATCTTTATAATAATAACTCAACAGTTTTTTTTGCTAGAAATACTTTGAATAACAATTTTAATTGACTGATATTTCTGGGGTCCAGTTGAATATCTTTCCATTTTAGTAATGCGTATCTTTGCCAAGGGGGAAATGAAAAATTTTCTTTGATTTATTTGATTTGAAACAAAAAATATTAAACCAAAATAAACTCAAATGGACATACAAACTTACCCATAAAACATTTTCTATCATTTTCATCCAAAACTGTTATTGTCACTTCGGTTGTATTATTATTGTTTGGATTAATTTCTTCTGAGAGTAAATCGAAAAATATCTTAAGTTTATCAGCGCTTTTGTCTATTTCCAATTTAACGGCAAATTGCAGTTTATTGTGATCACTTTCAGAAGAAAATGCTGGACACTCAAGATAATTTGATTTGTCCTCAACTGATTGGTAATAAAGATTGAAATTTTCAATTGTCCAGAGATGGATGAGGGTTGCGACCTCTGTGGCGGATTGGGTAGTTGTGTTTTGATCATTTGCTTCAATAATGTTCATTTGAAGGCTTTTGTTTTGTTTTTTCTCAAGTTCGTCTTCTTCTACAAATTCAACCTATAAAAACAATTTACCAAATGCCTTTCAGCCCACTTTACCATTCTTTCATTACCTCACAATGGACCTTCAATTTACCATCAATAATCAATTCATTGGCTTGACTGAACAGATCAGAGTGCGAAATAAATCTTGGAAAGGCAAATCCTTTGTTGCTGTATCGATTTTTGTTTCCTATACATAAATTGGTTTTTAAAAAATACATTAGTTAATAAATTAGTTCATTTATACTTTGAGTGAAGAATTTGAATCCGAGACTATCGATTAACGAAATTTTGAATTCACACATCACTTGTCTTGTGCCGCTCATTACAACGGCCAAACCTAGAGACAAATACTCCCTACATTGGTCATTCCAACCATTTGGATAGAGTCGAAAATAAAATTGATATTGATTGGTGGTTAGATGGTGAGGTATGGAAAATGTTGGCGATTCGATGTGTGATGAATTGGGATGGGTCTTGAGCAATGTCACTCCATCACTTATTAGTCGACAGAAATTCTCAACCTCCCAGGTGTGTTCCCATTTTATTTTCTTTCCTTTTGCGTTTGTAACCGTTTCACTAATTTCGCTGTCTTTGTCGAATTTTCTTTTGGACAGTTCTGTGAAGCACTCTTTGGCTAGGATTGTTTGACCAAGACTGGTTTTGGCAAAATTCTCAATGACCAAAATCTGCAATCACAATTTACCAAACAATTGTTGTTCAACATTCAACATGTCACTTACCTCACAGAGCAATGTGAGCGAATCATTATCGTTCAACATTCTTTCAAGATCTCCATGAGGAATAAACTTGTCAAGCGCAATATGGCCTGTCCTTTCAGGGCTAAATATTTCATCGTTCAATTTCAACAAGTTGAGCCCATTTGCCTCATCAATCAGCGATATTCGTCTGAGAAAGGTTATTTGAACTGTTTGCACAAATTCAAAATGCACATGCAGTGAAACATAGCCCCAACTATCTCTGTCAAATCCATTGGGAAATATAGAGAAATGAAACAAATAATCTTTCGATTTCGATGGTGTAAATCGACACGAGATAAATTCGTTTGCATTCGAATCGCTTGCGAGTGCACTTGAGAAATTGTGGATTGTCCACTTGTGAGCACATTTACAGAGTTTGAGTTGCGATTCTTTAGATAGGGACGTTTGAATAATCGAGTGCAGCTGTGATTCAATTGGCTCCGCATTGGTGAAATAGTGTGGCATGTTGTTTTCGATTATTTGAATCTTGAAATTTACAAGTTTGCTTGGGGCAAACTTGTAAAAAAGCTGCGCCAGCTAAAGCTGGCACAGCTCTATTTTTTTGCAGAGTTTGCATTTAATCAAAAATATTTCAAAATATTTTTTTAACTTGGGTTCATTCATTTTTCAATTGAACCATTTTTAAATAAAAAACAAATTGGTGAAACATATCACAATTCAAATTTGATTCCTATTCCATGTCAGTTGTTAAATATCACAGGTTAATGTTCTCACATGTCGACACAGAAATTCTTAATAAAACAAATTGATGAACAGCGCGATTGATTTCACGTAAATTGAAGAAAAAATTATCAAACTAAATTAAACATTCATAAAACATCTTTGCATTCATAAAGTTTCGACAACAAAATGCTTTCTTTTGACACCAAAGACTTTAATTTGCGAAGTGCCACTGTTTGAAACCTTTATGAAAAACATCTCAAACTACTCCAGATATGCTGACGTTTTGAAGTAGTTGTGGTTTGCTTTGAACAATTGTTGAAATTTAAATAATCTTAACTGAATGCTTTTTTTAATTGCAAAAAAATGATTGAAATTAGATAAAATTGAAATTAAATAAAAATATATAAAAACTCGAGATGTTTAGGTTTGGAAAAGTTTTCAGTATATGCCAATTGTATATTTTCTGCGTTAATGGTTTAAAGATTGGCCGTAGACTGATACTCGCCTTAACGTTTGCAATAACAGGAAATTGCACTGTTTTTGCCCAATGGCCTCTCCAAATTAGACCAAAAGCCGAAAAAATATTGTACGGAAGGAGAACTGGCCTTTCTCTGTCTTTAACAATTGTTGACACTTGACCAATCTTTGGTTGCCCGTTTTTGCTTTGTGACTGTTTGTTTGTCCCGTTCAACTCAACAGGCGATTACCTCACTATATTCACCAGTTCAATTTCATTTAGTGACTAAATTTTAGTCCGTTCCTTGTTTCCCGCGACCTCAATGTCGCAGTTGTCCTGCGTACTGTGCGGTTTGTCCGATTGCTTTTGTTGGTATCGAATGTCTTGTGTTAGTGTCCGCGGCTGGTGTCCAAAATAGACTGATTTTTCGTACTTATTTGAGTCGTTTTATGTGTTGTACCAAAGTGTCTGCTTTATCTAGCTATCTATGGGGTTTTGGTAAAAAAAACTTGCTCCAAGCACAAATCACGACATGACACATCAACTTACAACTTTAAAACTGACACCAGATAAAGAACAGATACTCACAATAAAACAATCTCAAATTACAACTATCGCGGATGAGTTTGTTAAAGCTGATAAATGTTGATCTAAATCACGATGTTGAGATGCACGATAAACACTTGCACAATTGTACATGTAGAATCTACCATTTAGAAGAAAAATTTAGAACTCTAAATACTAATGTTGTTAAAGGATTTAATAACCAAATATCTAAAAACAGAAATTCGGACGTTTCATCGAAATAAGTTTGCAGGTTATTGTTGAATTGAATGCCATTTCACTTGTTTACAGTTTCGCTCATTTGGGTTGCCAATGTATCACTTTCCTCAAAAACTTTACTAATCTATTCAGCTGACCACATCACTCACAACAAACACACGAGTCGACTGCAGCATGCATCTGTCAGTCTGTGTTCGCTTTACAATGACTCATCGTTGATAAGCTTGTACTGCCAGAGTTAGATGTGATGACTAATAACTACATAAAATACGTGTTTGGACCGCTTTTTGGACCACTTCCACTTCACCTATAGGTCCAAGATTCGAACTCAATGTGTAACTAATATAGTTTTATCATCAAGCCAAATCCCAAGTCTATACACCTAACCGTCTCAAAGTTATAGTCGTTTAACCGTCGTTTTTATGTACTTTTCTCTTATCTCGTACGAACGAAAGAAAGAAAGAAAGAAAGAAAGAACGAACGAACACAATAATTTTTATATAAGGGGGGAGGGGGAGGGGAGGGGAGGGATGCAACAACAAAATTATTATTTACAAATTAAATTGCATCTCACCTCACAAAATAGCGTCAGTTTATCATCGTGCAATAGTTCGCCCGATTGCTCAACTAACTTTGATATGGAAATAAAATTTCCAATCCCAAAGTTATTCTCAATTTCATTGAATATGTACTGCCCAGCTAACAAAACTAAATATTAGTCCACAAACAGCCATTTTAAATACATACCTTCAGTATTGCATTTTTCGTCATTTCCATTTAAAATTGAGATCCTCCATAGAACATTCATATCAGCTCTGTAAGATTGTGACGCAGAAAAAGCAAACAAACTTATCGTAAGATTATTGCTGTACTCGTCACTAGATCCATTTGGATATAAACGGAGTTGGAATTGGTTTGCCGTGTTCAATTGCGAGTGAAATAAACTTGACTTTATTAAATAAATTTTTCGTTTATCTAGGTAAAAATGTCCAAAACTGTGGATACTCCATTTGTGAGCTAGGGAAGCGATCACTCTTGGGCGGGCGTTGGAGCGACTTTGTGACAGTTTCACTAGTGGCAAATCGTTTTCTTGTTCATCTTCAATAAGCCGCATCTAACATACATTCATTATTAAGTCATATCCTTCCTATTGGGCTAGGGTAACAAAGATTAGCTTACCTCACACAGGATAATTAGTTTATCTTCATGCAAAAATTCATTTGACCGATCGAGTAGATCCAATACGCTAATGTAATCACGGAAACCGAAATCACACTGCTCTTCATTAAATCTGTAATACAATTCTAAACCAATAAAAGTACAAGTTTTTATTCCAGTCACTCAACTCTTTTCTCCCACACAACATACCTCGAGTGTTTCGCTTCTTTCCTTTTGAATCAATAATTGAAATCATAAAAGAAATGTTAACTTCCTCAGTAGCTGGTGAGGCTTGAAACAAAAATATCGAGAGATTATCTTTGAATTTATCTTGAACTCCGTTAGGATATAAACGCAATCGGAATTTGAGTTCTTCCTTAGAACTCAAAGCAAATTTGTTTGACTCAATTCGCTTAATTTTCCACTCATTTCGATAAAAGTCTTCAAAATTGTCTATTGTCCACTTGTGCACTAGGGGATAGAAGGCTCCTGCTTTGGCGTTGGAAAAACTTTCTGATAGTTCAGTTGGTGCGACGCTGTACTCCTGATTAGCTTGACCTTTCTCATTTTCAATCACCTGCACCTAAATTGGATAAAATTGCCATATAAATAAAAAACAACCAATTTTTCCCAACTTCCAATCGAATCGATAATGTATAAAATATCAACTCACCTCACAGAATATTGTCAGTCGATCATCGTCGGTTAGTAAGCGATTAGACTTGTCAAGCAGCTTCTCCACCGGAATGTATTTGAAAAATCCCCAATTAATTTCATTTTCATAAAATAAATGTTGATTGCCTACCACATAAACTAGAGTAATTTTTTGCTAATCATTCACTTCACACATGCATACCTTGAGTGTTGAAATAATCTCCATTTTTATCTACTATAGATATCTTATATCGAGCGTGCACTTTCTCCAAATCAGTCGATGAACAAAATAGAAATATCGAAACATCATTTCTAAATTCATTATTGAATCCCTTAGGATGTAACCGAATATGAAATTGATGATTTTTAGCTTCGGTTTTTGAACAAAATTTGCTTGACTCTATTGTATCTCCATCCCAATCGTCACTGTAAAAGTGTCCAAAATTTTCAATTGTCCATCTGTGGGCAAGTGAAACAGTAACCCTTGGTTGTGCGCTGGAACGACTTTCAAAAAATTCTGTTGATACATTATTATCGTCAACTTGGCCATGGCTTTGTTCCAGAATCAGCATCTAAAGTCCCAATTCAGACATTAAATTTTAGTCTAAAAAGTCAAACCAAACTACTCACCTCACACAAGAGAGTCAATTTACCATTATTTAGCAAACTATTTGAGAGTTGCTGAAGAATTGGTACTTCAATGTAATTTTCAAACCCAAATCTTTTCTGTTTCTGATTAAAGATACATCGTACATATTTAATATTGTACTTTTCTCCTTTTTTGTCGATAATCGCCACTTTAAACCAAATATGCAAATCGGCATTATAATTCGATGAAGAATAAATCAAAAAGATTGACAGATTATCTTTGTATTGATCTCCATGTCCATTTGGATGCAGAAAAAGGTTAAATTGATGCTCTTTGGTAGAATTTGAATTGTAAAATACTTCAGATTCAATTCGGTCAAATTTCCACTCATCTCGGTAGCAGTGTTCAATATTGTCAATAGTCCACCTGTGGGCTACGGAAGCTGCCGCTCGAGCTTTGGCGCTTGAATGGCTTTCCGACATTTCGACTATTGGCAGTGCAGCATTATTCGAGTCATTTTGACCAGGCCCAATCAAAAGCACCTAAAATCGATCAATCATTCACAATCATTCAATTATTCAAACCAAAAGTAAAAACTTTACCTCACATAAAAGAATCAATTTTCCTTCGTTCAACAATTCCCTTGAGTTACCTAAAAGATTAGCCACACTGATAAATTCCGGATACCCCCAATTATTTTGTTTTGCATTAAATACATAGAATTTACCTAGTAATAGAATAATCAGTCAAGTTTAACTAATGTTTTTCTAACTAAATTTGGCACACATACCATGAGTATTTCGTTTTTCCGCTTTGTAATCAATAATTGAAAGTTTAAAGAATGTATTTACATCGTGTTGTGAGGTACAATACAAAAGAATTGAGAGATTGTTTCTGTAGCTCTCTCCATCGCCGTTTGGACATAAAACAAGATGAAATCGAAATTGTTCTTTGGTTGAACTTGAGAAGAATTCATTCGATTTAATTTCATCAAATTTCAACAAATCTCGGTAAGAGCTTTGAATATTTTCGATTGTCCACTTGTGGGCTAGTGAAGCGATCACCCGTTGTTTAGAACTCATTTTCTAACAACCTGCAAGAAGACTCAACTCACTTAACGATTTAAGAAAGCGTTCTTAAGTGGAGACAAAATGCAATGTTGCAACCCAATCAACTCCAACAGAATACAACAGCAATTTTGCTTTATCTAATCAATTGATCCTATTAAGAAGAGTGTCTTAGAAACCAACACTTAAAGGGCAACAGTTGGGTTGCTAGTTAATATGCGTAGATGCACAATTAAATCAATTTTTTTTATTTAAAGCAAAATGGTGTATGCTATGGTGCTACTAGCAACTAAAGATAATCTGCTGACAAAATAATTGATTTAACATTTTTCCTTCCGATGCACATGCCACCGGGTGTCTGCGAATTAAATCAACAAAATATACTAGATGGACTGCGAGCAGTTAAGCTGAGCGATTATTCCACAAAAATGAAAAGTGAAATGTGAAATTGAACTTAATAAATGGAAATTGTTCATCCCGAAGAATTAAAAAAAATCTTTTTAACCCTGTTTTCTCTCCTCTTCTGAGATGGTCTATTTGTTGCATTTAATGTTGTTGCTTCGTGTCACAGTGACCCTCCACTCGTGTAATTTATGATTTTCTTCTCTTCTCGTCGTCTCACTACAAAGTGCGAGTGAATGGGAAAGCCATATGTCTCTGCATATCTCACTGCTCTGTGCACACACTCGTGGAGAGTCGTGTTGGAGGAGCGCAACGGTCATGCAAACATGTGCGCACATGTTACGAGGGGACTATTGAGGGTAATTAAAAATATCACATTACAAACTACATCCACTCTTCGTATACGACAAAACAAAATAATTTAGTAATATTTTATTTTTTGATAAATTATTTATATTTTTGAATGTATATTTGTGTTGTGTGTGTATTGTGACATGTATTGGCTTAATATTGTGAGATGAAAATGTGTTTTGTTTGTGCAATTTGCAGCAATCGGGGTCACACTGTGCTTCAATGCAAATAAGAAAGAAATTTTGATCAAAACATTGTCATATTGAATGCATTGAAAAACAATGAGAATAATTTTGGATAAATAGATGATCTACTTGACAAGAAAATACACATTCTTAGAATTATTTAGATATGTCACACATAGATATACTTAAACTATGCAATCTATGGGAGACATTTCTAGAAATGCTCTGTAATTCCGCGAACTTTATGAACATCTACTTTAAACTCGAGAAAATTAGGTTGTTCAACTCAAATTTAAATTTTACAATTACAAATTACAACTCTGAATGTTTGTGTTTGATTGTAGATTGCCAATTAGATAAGGGTTATTCTCAAATTTTTAATGGCGGAAAATAATTTACATAGTTCAACGATTAATTTGATGTGCCACACATGTCAATGCTCATTATAATCAATTTTATACGGCCTTTGCAAAATCGATGTGATATTCGCTATTTCCCATAGAGAATACATTAAAAACTGACAATACCTCACCGGAAGTTACCTAAAAAATCATGGATTTTCTCACAAAACACAAAGTGAACTTCATTTTTTGTAACTGAATCGTTTGGGGCTTAATTAAGAAATTTAGTGTTTTCGTTCTAGAGATAGGCAAAACTCAAAAAACAGCGTGACATTCCCCCTCTGTTACAATGCTTCCGTTTTCTCCCATTGAAAAGTCGAAACGGTTTTCTCAAGTGGTGACAGAGTGCTTCGCTACGTTCACTCACTCACTCACGCACTCGCTATCGCACGTGCGTTCGTTCGTTCGTTCACTTCGCTCAGCTAATTATTTTCTTTGCTTACTTGTTTACCTAGCGTTCTGGAATTTGAATTAATTAATTTTATTAATCTAAGGTTATTGTTTATTTTTTTACTTAATCGTAATAACAATAATGTACTATTTTTACCTTTTCAAATGGTTGAACCAACAGTTACTAAATGAACAGAAACTAAAATCCAGAAGTTCGATTCAGCAATAAATTACGCCATTTAAGCATTATATTTAGTAAAAACTCATAACTTGATAGGATTTTATGAGCGAAAAAGTTAAAGTCAAGTTGATATAATGAATACACCAATGTGTTCACAATGTTCACGATATCAGAACAAATGTTAAGTGGCTAGCAATTCTCGTGCCATTACTTAAAGATAAAAAATTTTCCTTTTAAATGATAAAAGTTAGGACAGTGAAAAAAAGAAACGTTAATTTACCTGTTTTATAACAAAGAGTCAAGTCCAGGGGAAATTATAATTCCATATATATTAATAAAAACTTTATTATTAATGATTTATAACTATTCATTATTCAATACGATCAGAAACAGTATCACTGTTATTTGAACATTAAAAACCACCAAAAGAAAGCAATAAAACTATTTTCAACCTCACATCTTAAAGCTTTATCAATATTTATTAAAATAATTGGTTAATTGAAGATATTAAATATTCCCTTTTAAGAGGGGTTGAATTAGTGATGGAGAGAAAAAAATGAAAAACATATATATAAAATTAATCAATATTAACTTTGAAAGACAATTTTGTTTTATTTTATAAAACTAAGCATTTAGGAAATTACCTTTAATGAAATCCAAGCTCAACGGAAATGATAATTTTACAAAATTTTTCTTAAATAATCACAAATAACTTGACCATTCTTTCTCTCCAACCAATCTAACTGTTGAGCCATTCTCTCGAAAGGAATCGCGTTCAGTGGTGGTTCAAAGTTCAATTCGCGCGTCCCATTCACAAATGTCGGCAACTGATTCGGGTGGATGTACTTGTGAATGTTACTCGAATTGACCACACGGAAAATGTCCAACTTAAAGCCAAGGCACAGTGTCACCCAGGACTGGACCATACGCAGCAGAAAGGTGAAAGCCCATGGAAGGTCGTACACTAGGACAGAGTGAATTGGACCCGCGTACATGAAGCCCAGTTGGACACAGAATCGTAGTAGATCGAGACTGGTTTGAGTGTAATCAAAGCCTTGTACGTCAACTAAAAGAGTGACTGAAGCAAATTTTCCTTGTTCAAATTGAAGATCAAACTGTTCGATGAGATAAATCATGGCTCGCTTGATCACTGTCTCGAATTGAGGCAACTTTCGGAAATGTTTGATTCGAATAATAAAAACTCGATTTTCTTGTAAATCACGAAATTCCTGATCAACAAAAAATCCCAATCGATAAAACTCTTCTGGAACTGTGTTTTCAAGCTGCATTTTGGCGACTTCATACTTTTTACGAAATTGAAATATTTCAACAAATTTTTCCAAACCAGATTTTGGATCGAGTAGAGGGCGAGCACAGAGAAGCAGTCGTTTCAACATCCAATCTTTGACCATCTTATCGTCATTTCCCTCTTCAACACAATTTGGATTTAATTCAGATTCAGGCGGAACAATTCGAGCACGAACATCTTCAACATCCAACTCAAACGGATGCAACCGAATGTAATCGTAGATTAGTAGTCGAAGCTGTTCCACCGAATTGCCATAATCGATTTTGTGAACATTCAAACGAAGATCCATGTTGTAAAGTCGTTCTAAAAAACTAAATTGAGCATTTTCTCGATATTTAAATATCGAAATCAAATCAACTAGGAAGTACACTCGTGACATAAATGTCCATGTCTAGAAAATGTCTCAGATAATGTTGTTATCATATGATGATGAGATACATGAATAGACATTTCCGTGTTAGATTATATGTGGGGGGATTTTCTGGTAGAAAAAATTGGGTTAGTTTAATAAATAGTGTAATTATTAGTTTTTATGTTGTTTTAAATGTATTAATAGTTATTTTTAAATTACAAAATTCTATAGGGTTTGAATAAAATTAATTTGATTTGTTTAATTTGATTTGTTTAATTTGTTGAGTCTTTGGAGAATGTTTGAATGGTGGAGCAGTGGTAATGTGAAAACAATAAAGCCCAAAGCTCCATGAAACAATCAGATTGAAAGAAACCATTTTTAAGGTGCCTAGAATTCGTGTTTTGAAATGCATAACAAAAAATTAAATGTAATATTCAAATAACAATGTTTAATCGCCTATTTATGCAATTTGCGTTATCATTGATTCCAGTGTCATGTGTAAATGTGAGTGTGCCAGATAATGCCAATTAGGGGCTTATAACGTATAGTAACGGAGTAAAGAAGTGGCAATTAAATTTAAGTGCATTAGTTTAAAATTACAGTTCAAAAATATTAGAAATAAACAAATATAGAAAACAAAATAAAATATAGAAATGCTTTAAAGCCAGACATAGACTTAATTTCAACAAACATGTGAATAGAAATTGAATTTTAATATCGATTGAATGGTTCAGTTTTTTAGAATTAGTATTTCACACCACCGCTTGTTTTTTCTTTGTTAAACACTTTTCGTTATCACCTCTCTTTAGACATCATCATTATTTTAAAATGTTAACTTCACTAAACGAGGTCAGTTGTTAAACCTACAATACTATTTCTAAATCAAACATAATATTAAAATTATTATTTCGTTTAAAATATATAATATTGCAAGTTTTTAATAAACATATTGTACCATTTTAAAACTGAACGTGCCGAACGTAGCAATTTGTATTATAGCAAGTTAAAATAATCAGATGAGTTAAGTTACAAGCTCGCGAGCATTACTCGAACGTATATGTAAAAATTTTACAAATATGTAAAAGATGATATTGTTTTAACAGTAAATGAATCAAATAAAGAAATCTATGATCAAAGTATTATGTTTACAGAATCAAACTGAAACATTTAAAAACGTTTTTAAAAACGTAATTGCTCTAAACAGGAGATTATAGGCGCATAGCTCAGTAAGCATTAAATAGCATTAATTACTCAATGCATAATTAATGCAAAGAATTTTTTAAACCTTTAAATTATTGAGATCATTGAAAAAATCTAATAATAATTAAAATTTTTGAAAATAAAATAATAAAAACACCTTGTAATTAGAATTTCCATAATTGGTTTTGTAAACGTTCAAACGAAGATCTATTGAATTAAATGTGAATTTGAAAGAAAAACTAAATCGAGGAATTTAGTTGACATATTTGAAAGATTCACTTAGTGAGTTGTGCCTGTGTGCAATGTTCAATCGAGATCCATACTAAACTACTATCAAACATGACAACAACACATGACGTTTTCACAATAAAGTTTATGATAGTAACCTTTAATATATAGAGGTACATATTGCTCGTGCATTGGGAAAAAACAATCAAATTTTTATGTTTATAACGTCATATCTGAATAACGCCTTAATTGGTCAAATAATAATAATTGGAATAGAAATTGATGTATTAATGGTGAGAATTAAAGTGTGTGACGGAATGAGGAATGTGCGTTTGTGTTCTGAGTTTCCATCGAGATCTAACGTAAACTTAAACACTCACTCTCTTCCTCAAACTACCAGTTTGGATTTTTTTTCACAGGAAAAACTAATTTTAAATATAAACCTTTAAAACAACATCATCAACAACAACATGATCAATTTAAAATTAATGACAAGAAAATGTTTTTCGAAATTTTTGAAACAAAAACTATTTGTTGATAACTTGCCAGTTGTTAATATTATTTGAGAGAATTACTTTAAGATATTGAACTACATTTTATTAGGATAAAAGTCAACGAATCTGGATATGGAAATCTAATTTTAAATATAAACCTTTTAAAGAATACTGTGTACTGTAACAAAAATTAAAGCCGTAAATGAAAAATTAATCAATTGACCTCGAGCTTAGTTTCCCACTTTAGTCTCTCAATTCATATTTTTTAAAGCAATATTTTATTGATCCTCGATATGATTGAGTGGGGGCGAACTAATTAAATCATTATATATAAGTCTGACATATAAGATATTTTTCTTGTTACAATTGAACCATTTGTTAAGTACTTCTTAAGTACGCGTGAACAAGCTCTGTTCATAGTGAATCGGAAATAAATTGATTGAACACAAAACCGAATGCATCAAATTGGACATGAGATTTGCATGGAGGACGATTCCGAGAGGGTTGAATGTAATGAATGTGAATTCTTGTGAATGGACATATGACGTTGAAATTTTAGACAGGCAGATTCAAACACAAACACTAATTGCACAACTCAAATACACATATGGCTCCTTTCATTTATTTAAAAATAACATCAATAGAATTTAGAATTACTAATTTCAAAATGTGATTTACCATTCAAAACTCACTAGTCAATTCCAAGACAATTCTAATGATCACATCAAATCTAATTGACACTGAATTGCAGTCATCATTTAATTTTACATAGAAAACTATTAAAATGGTTTAATTTATCATTTTAACCGTTTTTATAAGCTAAGTTAACCGATCATCTCAAAAACAGTTAAAACCTAAAAACTATTATTAATAGTACTTTCTCGTTAAAAAAATATAACATTTAAAGTTATTAATTAACATATTATACCATTTTAAAATGAATCCAAAGAAATACTAAGGAAAGCTGCAAACGAAGTGATTGAAAAATTATGTTGGCAGAATACAAACTTTCACAGCTTTCATATTCACTACAACCAGACAAGACAGTAAATTGCATATTAGAACTATCAGTAAAAGTTTTTAAAAAATGTTTATTTCATTTCATTTCAATGCACCCAACTTTACTCATCTAAATGAGCAAGCGTGCGGTCGCTTTAAAAAATGTGAAAAGACTTATTTTGGTAATAGTGACTATTGCATTGTAAAATGCTTTAAATTAGCATAGATTATGAGATTTATAAAAGAATTAAAAGTAAATATTGTAGTAACCCATGATCTTAATTCATAATTCCAAGCATGATTAGAATTAGCAAATTGTATGTTTTCTCATACTGAAATAAAAGAATTATAACAATTATTTTAAAAACTCGTCTGAAAAATAAAAAATGTTTAATTTGATAAATAAAAAATTAATATCAATGTCTATTGAAAATTGAATCACGTAACGTTAATAAGCACTACCAGATTGTAAAGATGATCGTTTATTTTGTGATGGATGCGTTCAATAATGTTCTTACTTTTTTAAATAATTGAAAAAGAGGGAACAGCACTATTGGTGATGATTGGATACATTGCATTGATTGATCGATCGATTCGTGGTAGTGGTCAATGACCATAAATAGCAAAGATGTACTTGCAAGTAGAGTTCTGAAACATTTAGAATATTTGCAAATGAAAGTTTCTAATTAAGATGTACAGTGAATTATGCTTAAGTTCATTAACTTATTGGAGATTTAATTGTGTTTGCTAAAATCAAACTTATTGCTTTAGATTTATGCTTGTAAACATGCAGTACAAACATATCATATATGACACTTTGTAACAAAAATTACAAAATGATTACAAATAAAATTTTACCTTTAAACAATTTTATACATGCTCATTAATTACTTGCCAATGATTGAAAATTGTCGAAAATAAATATATTCAATTAAAATTACTTTATGGGAACAGACGACATGTAGAAAAGAAGCTTCTTTTGGTTTATTCCATTAATAAATATTCACTTTAAACACATTCGCAGATTTTTGACTAAAAGAATTTGAATAAAACGATTGCATAATCCTGTTGGCTTATTATATGAAATGTTGTAAACCTTTGAAATTCTGTGCAAAAAATGACGACTCGTGTTTATTCTGACGTTGACTTACATGTTAGCATGAAAACAGAAAATTTGTAATTTTTTAGCTGACGAATATAAAAAAATTAAGTGATCCAAAAAGTTACTAAGTTTTGAAGTTAATGATGCATGCACAGAGCCGTACCACCAGTAATGTCGTTATCTATAATTAATTACCTTTCCTTGCCTCGTATAATGAGTAAAAGTTAATTAGAGCACTATTCAGGGATTAATACTTGGACCTACTTTGTTTATGATAGTCTAAGAATAATGCTTCCGAATAAGTTTAAAGTTATGAATCAGTTGAGAATCTGTGCAATAAGTGTAATCTGTGAAAGGAAATTTAATTCAATCAGATAAAAAATTGGAGAAAGAAATTTTATTTCCTTGAAACCATTTTTGAAATATGCTATAATACCTTATGTATTAGTTGTGTAAACATCAATTAAGCGAAGTGAGTTAAGTGTATGACCACTTTCAAATAAAATTTTAGACCAGTTACTGAAAGATCACCAACAAACTGCACAATAAAAACATGTTCAATGTTGATTCAATAAACAGTTAAATAAACGTGATTATAAAAATTTAAATTTTAAAACAGCCAATTCAACAGAGAAAACGAAATTAAACTATTTAAACTCTGGTTATGATTGTTGAAAGCGATTGGCCTCTACAGTGCTGCCAACACGACGAACTCGACTATTGGTTCATTCAGTCTCGATGACACGAACCTGACGAGGACTGGTCAACTCACCAACCTGACTGGTTGCGGTCACTATAAGAAGAAAGCTAGCCATCACTGACCGGACACTCGTGCTAGAGTGATTGGCTTGCTTCTATGTAAGTCAACTCGTTACCGTTAAGTTCTACCCTCACGCTAACTCGCTCTGTACTTTGTCCCTTTTCTAGGTATTTACTCTACTATTTACCGAAGTTGTCTGTGGCACTTTTGTCACTGTATTTACTCTATTTTGTTATAATCCTTTCTATTTTTTGTATTATACTTTATCATTATTTAACCGAGAATAAACGTTTTACCGTTTCAAACCAGTTGCGAGACTTAAACCCCAATTTCAGCTATGAAATCCAATAGTGATGAAGTCATTCTTTAATTGTAAAAAATTGAAACACTCAATAAAAACAAATAGTGGTAAATAAATATACATAATTTTAACAATTAAATTTGAGCAACATTTCTGTAAGGTCACTATTAAATATATAGACTGGACCACGGAAGTTGAAATTTAAAAACTTTGTTCACATTATTAAGATTAATATTTAAAAAAATTAATGTTTCAATTAAACTCATTAACTCAAACCATAACTTACACATTTGTAAATAATGAGCAGCTATGCAACTTGAATAAGTTTGCTTGTTATTTTATTTTCAAAATAAAAATAAAAATGGGCCAATTCAATTTGACTTGAATTTTCAACTTTCAATGTTTACAAATCCAAAACAAATTAATGAATTATCAATTAATTTTACCTTTTATTAACAGAAATAAGATTGTCTGGCAAGCCAGGCAAAGTGCGAGACTTTTGAAAAAAAAATATGTCGTTTGTTGATTCATTTGGATCACTTACATTGCCATCAACAGCAATAGTACCTAATTCTATTACATTTGGAAATTAGCGTTGAGAAATTTATGAGACCACCTTATTTGGTCCTTTTGGAACTCTAAAGTAGTGTATTGGGTCCAATATTTTTGTTTAAAATTACAATGTATTTGTTCAACAACGTACTAATAAAAAACGTTTTTTATGTGGTGCTACCAGAATTGGGCGTCATGATCCATGGCGCCCAGTTTTGGTTTGACTAGTCGATTACATATACTCCCTAGTGTATGTATGCCAAATTTGGTAATTTTAGGGTCTACGGTTCTCTCAGAATACATTTGTCACCAGAATGGGCGTCATGATCCATGGCGCCCAGTTTTGGTTTGACTAGTCGATTACATATACTCCCTAGTGTACGTATGCCAAATTTGGTAATTTTAGGGTCTACGGTTCTTTCGGAATATAATAGTCGCCAGAATTGGGCGTCATGATCCATGGCGCCCAGTTTTGGTTTGACTAGTCGATTACATATACTCGCTAGTGTATGTATGCCAAATTTGATAATTTTAGGGTTTACGGTTTTTTTCAGAATATGGACAAAGGTTTACAGACGGACAGACGGTCAGACAGACAGACAGACAGACACGATGGCAATAGCATAAGCTTACGACTCTAAAAGAGTCTCGCTAAAAAAACAAACACATTAATTATTTTAAAATTTTAATATTTAGAAAGTTTGTTGGTTTGTTCAAACACCAATAAATGGTTACCTTTTAATGTAGAAAACATAAAAGAAATTTTAATTAGATGGTTAGCAACTTGAAACTGCTTTTAAATGATTATCAAAATAACTTTTTCATAAATGTAATATCATTTCGTATATTCGAGTAACTCAAATTAGGACTTTATGAACACATTGGCTGGATTTACACTAGAGCGACTACGCGCGACTGCGACTAGGAGCGACTGAGAAGCTAACGTTGGCTGTAGAGTACCAACTTATATGAACGGCATCGAGCTTGCCAGTCGCGCAACTGATCGCAGTACAAAATCAAAATTTTTGTTATTTGCGCGTCAGTCGCGCTAGCCGCAGTCGCCTGAAATCGCTCTAGTGTAAATTTAGCCATTGGCTCATATAATTCTCGTAGATTTGTTTTCAAATTTATTTTCAAATTGCATATCTTAACTCATGAAAAACTAAAAAAGTATACTTACCTTTAAACTAACGATCAAAAAAAGTGATGAAATGGGAATTATTGAGTTATGTAAAAGGAGCAAATAAATGAATAAAAAAAATTGTGTAAGAGTTTTATTTTTAAAAATAGAAATTTAAAAATGATGACTTCATTAAACATTGTTCCTGGAAAAGTCCCAGGCAAGAAAATACTTTTAAAGAAATGGTTTTTATTTTGACATTAAATCATCAATCATTAGTTGGTTTCAGGAGTAATGATATTTCAGTTAATATTTTATTATCAAATAATGTTCGTCGGAGCGACCGACAAATAATATACGCTCTGACAAGAATAGCCTTTTCCAAGTTGGAAACTCTAACATTTGCATAATTCATAAGTTTGCTTTCCAAAGTAAAATTTGCTTAATTTATTGACGCACGCAAACAAATTTGACATTTAAGTTTAGTTTTTAATTTGAAAATATTCATTTTATCGTCTTGTTAAAAATTGATAAAAAGCAAAATGTTGACTCAATTGTACATCACCCGAACTTATTACTCGGATGTAAAGCGCAAGATATCGGAAATTGTTGTTGGGAATTATCGTTTGCATCGACCAACTACGAGTTCAGCTCTCTACTACATTGTGCTGTTGTTCACATTCATTCGAATAATTTTGTTCAGTTTCAATGTGGAAAGAATGAAAAACATTACAAAAAAAGAAGTTGAAGATTACTATGATTCGTTTGCAGTTGAAATAGTCAAAAAGTTTAATCTACACGACACAGCACTCCTCCGTGCTGCATCACCAGTTTTACTGTTTGGAATTGCATTTCATTTTGTAATTTACTATCATCTTGATGAAATAATTTGGAGCGATTTGTACTATCTTGTGGTACAAAATCGAGACCAATTCCTGTTGACAAATCCAGTTTTAATATTCAAAATTCCGAGAGAAAATTTATTTAAAAATTCATACAAACAAATTGTGCGCATTTTGAGCACAATTTTGAGAGGCAAATTCAAACGACACAATTCTCTCGATTCACATTTCTCAAAGCTGTCCGCAAATGATCAATTTCATTTACTGCTTCTCTGTTTAACATTTGAATGTTTAATTATTGCTATTCAAACAGTAATTCTCTCGATATCAATTTGGGCATTAGTCGCATCAGAAGAATTGTGCTCAAATCCATTTTGGATCACTCAACTGGCACTTTACACAGTTTGCATTGGAACATTCATCAAAAGTGGCCTTTTTGAGGTGTTGTGTACTGTAGTGTTTTGTACGACTGCGATATTCGAGTACCGCAAACTTCAAACCTTTATAAACAAAATATGCAAACTTGTGCAAACTCGAAATGCCAACACATTCACGGTGTATCGAATGTTGTCCAAGTACCGAGTGGAACACAGTCGAATCACCAACAGATTGATGCACGTCAATGGTCGACTCACATCTCCATGCACTTTTCTCTACGTGATTGGCAATATTTCATTCAATGCCTATTCGAGTGTTTTCATTTATTTCGGCGATCCAATCCCTTCGGTATATTATGGCTTACTCTTTACATTGACCATTCAAGCACTGATTCCCTTCATGGGTCTGATGTTGATGAGACAACTTAATTCGCATATCAACAGTTCGGCGCCATGTCTTGCCTTCATATTGGCACAATTTAGCATTAAAAGTGTCCAAAAGCAAAGATTCATGAGAGAACATTGGAAATTGTTCACTTACTATGAGTTGCTGCATCGAAAAAAGAAACAGTTGCAATTGACAGCTGGACAATTTGGCGCAATACAATCGAGAAAATTGGTTAATGTTGGTTTGGAAATTTTCAAATTATATAAATAATGAACCATTTTTTGCTACAGTTTGCCATTATATATGCCGGTTACATCATGTACTTTTGTGGAAAATTTATACGTAACTCTGAGCTGTTTCGAAGGATCGACTGAGAACAAAATTGAGCATTCGATTGACTTTATTTCTGATTGAAGATCAGAATATTGATCAAGATAAGACTATTTAAGAAACCAAGTATGAAATAGTGAATTATTACTAATTTAATAGAATTTAAAATAAAAAATTTTACAAACAATCAAATAAGAAACAAAGTTTCATCTCGAAAGATAAGTCCAATTCGAATCGATTCAAAGTTGCAGGATAAGTAAATTACAAGTAAACAACCAAGTTCTCCAACAGAATTAATAAATGTTTAAATTTAATCCGAAATTTGATTATAGCCTTCTTGACGATGAGACTCCTTGTAAATAATGAATTGGAAGCGAAGAGATGATTTTTTTAAAATGTTAGTTACCTGTCTGTTGAGATCGAATACAAATGATGTAGTTTATATGCAAAATAAATCGTAAAAATAAATGATTTAATATAGATAATGTATGTAGAGAGCATTAACACTATCCAATTACAAAGCAAGCAGATTATAATAATTTTGTTTAAAAGTAAAAAACTTAAAGTTTTGAATACAAATATCATATTTAACCATTTAAAAAACGACGTATTGACGGTTCAGAAATCAAATGATTTTAATTATAACACTTAAAGTTATTAAACTAAAATATGAATAAAATATAAGAGATACTCAAGTGAGTCAAATCGGGATCAATAAGAGGCACCTAAATCGGTGCCGTACTTCTTAGTGAGGTGCTCCTTAGTACGGAGAGTGCACTTACATTCCTTCCAATTGTTCTTTCTGTGACTGTCCCATGGGGCACAGTTTGTTTTACTTTACCTAATTCGAGTATGTTGAATTCAAATTTAACAAAATACAAAAAAAATATAGGCTAGTTTTTGAGATAATCTTGGGCATAGCCAAAATAGACGTTTTAAGCTGTTTTTGCCATGACCCAAATTATACTATAGTATCAATGCTGAGTTTCAATAGTACTAATAGTAGGTTCAATCTTATTAATGATACATTTCTGGAAAGCTTATTTTAAACGCTTTTAGATAAAGTAACCGGAATCGTAAAAAGTAAAGTGGTTATCGAATAATAACGAAAAATGTCACTCTGGACTGAGCGCTACTTTGAGAAATTGTTTTTGAAGAGGAAAGAGTACAATGAGTACTTGTTTTAATTAGGTCAATTAGTCAAGAAGACATTTATTATGCTTGAGTACCGTCAAATCAATCAATAACATCATTATTATCATCATCATCACTAATCATAATGGAAATTATCTCCCACTTTTTGAGAACACTGATAATAATGGTGATCGATTGATTTGAGATACATCCCTAAATGGTAGGCAACTCGTATATAGACTACCACGTGTGCAATTAAGATTGAAGCGTAGTTTTTCTTTTGTCTCCTGAAAATGGTGTTCGTGTATTTGTTTGTATTTTTATTGTGCCATCTTGTGGCATGCGACGATGAAGCCCTCCGGGAGTGTGCCAACATTCACCACATCTCCATCCAGGTCATTCCCAACGTACATGCCACCTTTACTAACTACAAGTGCTTGCTCACTTGTTTGGTTGACAACAAAACTCTTGCTTCCGATCCGATCAATGAGGGAGTCGCTTGTCCACAGGATTGGACTGGAGTATGGTGGATTCTTTAGGTATAATATCAATTTTACAATTTTTTTATACTTTATAGATTTGTCAGAATGGTCAGTGCATCGGTGGACTGTCTGAGGCCCTGCTCGAGTGTACCAAATTGCATTCATTAGACTTTCATTTAGTTCGAAATAGTGGCACACAGTACACAAACAGTTTGTGTCAACTCAATTGTGTGATCGATGGCAATTTGATTGGGCTGCATGCGATAAATGAGGGAATACAATGTCCTAAGGATTTCAATGGTGTAAGTCTGTTTGGATAATGTTGAGTGATATTTAATCTCCTTGACATTTATATTGTACAGTTATGTCGAAATGGTAAATGCGTTACTACAAGTGAAACGGTATCAACGACAGCTCCAACCACAGCTCCAACCACTGCACCAGCTAACATCACCATCCCAGTCGTACCATCAGTGAATCCTGTCACTAGCCAGACTCCAGCAGTCAGTACTGTGACCGCACATCCATTATCTGGCGATTACTGCAAAGGACACAAAACTGGTGACTATGTCATCGATCCACATGACAGACACGTCTATTACGAGTGCATGGTGGGCAGAGTCATCAAATTCACCTGTCCCGATTCGGCACTACAAGGCAGATTGGTTTTTGATACTGTTAAGAAAGTGTGCATTTTCCCACCTGATGCTTAGTTGCTGCTGCTTTGTGTTTGACAATCTACGAGACAATATATAATGATTATAATAATCATATAATCAGTTGATTTTAAGTTCTAGTTTTTCTTTAAAAACAACACTGCTTGATGTTTCGTACGTGGAACATACCTTAATTTGTTACTAGAAATACATAATAAAAAATTAATTTAGAACTTTAATTGAATTAATTATAAATTTTATAATAACTAATTACTATTTGTTCATACATAACATGAATTTAAAGATTTAAAAGTTAAGAGATATATTTTGAAAATCTAATTAAACAATCTTTCAGGAAATCAATCTACAAACAGACCTTGAGACATTCTATTCTAACTGCTTCACCGATGTACGTGCTTCACTCTTTTGCGGAAATGCAATATTTACTATCCAATCGACATGGCGCACAGATCAAACTAATTTCATTTTGAGCACGTTTCCTGTTCGATCTCACTGTTTACTCAACACTTAACGATTTCAACATTTTTGAACATAAGTGAAAGTAAAGTTTAAGTTTCAGATTGGAACATTTTTTAACATTTCTTTGTGAAAACATGGCGATATTAATCATCTATATTTTCGTATTTGCAATCACAAATGAAGCTTCAATTCAATCGAGTGAACAATTAAATAACAATTCTGCTTTGTTTCAACATGAAAACGACAAATTTATGCTGAAAAATCTTTTCAATCCAAATGCGAGTCTAATTTTTGAAATCAAACCATCCTATATCGAATCTTTCAAGCAACACGAAAACGATCTTCCAATTTGGGACATTAATGCGCACGATTTAATCAATGACAAAACTGGTGTATGTTGCTCACAAATACATTTCTCCCAATCTCGTAAAGCCAAAGCAGCCAATGCAGTTGAGTACAAATTTGTATGGAAAATTAATGTGAAAAGTTTGCGTGAACAAGTGTGCTTCGCATTTGGATTAAACGGAGAGTCTTGGTAAGGGGATTTTGAATGAATTTTTAAATATAATTTTTTAAATATAATTTTCTAAAAAATTCTAGGTTCTCTACCTACACAAATGCACAACCAAAATGGCCGTTAAATTCACCAGCAAAAGGGAATCCTATATTTGAAAATGCATTTGTAACTAGCAACGAAATGGGCCCCGTGGTGGAGTATTTGTTCCTAAACAGTGATGGTTTTGCTCTAATGTTGGACGACTGCCATCCTTGGGCTGTCAAGTTGAGCTCAAATGCATTGTGTTTTCAGAATAACAATGAAAATTTTTACCCAAAAAATGCTGAAAAAATTGATCACTTTGAGCAGTACTTTTCAATCAAATTCCGAATTCTAGCTTCGAGCAACATCAAATCGGTGTATCAAAGTGCAATCCACGATTTTGGTTACATCAAACGTCCGAAAGGCATTCCTGCAGAATCAATGTTTCGCTATCCGAGCTGGTCCTTCAGCTCAATGAACGAAAAGCACAATCAAGCGGGAATAATTGAGTTTGCAAATCAAATTCAGACCAACTTAGACTGTGCAAATCATTCTCTGTTTCATATAGAACAGTTTTGGCAAGCTAAACAAAGTTGGATTTTTATTGAAAAAACATTTCCAAATGCCAAAAAGATGATTCAAAGTCTGAAAAAACTAGGACTTCGTGTCTCGTTGGAACTTGATGCAACTATTTCCAAATCAAACACAAATTACAATGAAGCTTTCATTGTTGAGGAAAATGTGCCAAAATTTCACGACGAAAAGTCACAAAAGGCAATTGATTTGTCAAATCAGGCAGCGATGGATTATTTCGTGAAAAGTGTTGAAAAATTTCGAAAAGAAACACAAATTGATTCTTTCACATTTGTTGATGGTAAAGTTGGTGATTATGCAAAAGTATTGGACCTTTTTACAGATAAGGCTTGGTTTTCGGATGAAATGATTCAAAAGAATCCAAATTTTATCACCACTCGATTCGGGGAAATGGTTTCACGAATTGGAACTCGAGACTCTGTGGTTGAAAGTGCCTTCAAAGGTCAACAATTTCCAATTTTTGTCAAGCTTCCAAGAATTGTTACAACTCCTCCTGAAAAATTGGAAACTTTGATTCCAAACATTCTTATTCAAGCACTGTCTGGTCACCAGTTTATCATGCCAGGCAGAGTAGTTTCCACAACGGACATTCCAGCCAATCTATACATTCGTTACGTTCAAGCAATCACTTTTCTGCCTGCAATGCATTTCACCTCCTCTCCATTTGGCTACAACGATGATATCCAAAAAATTGTGAAAAAATTCATAAATATCCACAAAAGTTATGCTTCGACTATGATTGAATTGGCACAAAATTGGACACAGTTTGGTGAGCCAATAATACGGCCAATGTGGTATGCTGATCCAATGGATAGGAAGCTGACTCGAATCAATGATCAATTCATGGTGGGCAACGACTTGATGGTGGCTCCAGTCTTGACACCGATCGATGGGAAAAGAGAAATCTACTTTCCCAGTGGCAGATGGAGGCATCCTGAAAACGAAACAGCTGTTTTCATTGGAGGAAATGCTTATGTGCTTACATTCCCATTAGATCAGTTGCCTTATTATGAACGAATTTTGTGAGCAATTAATTGAATTCTGTTTTATTTGATGTTTATAAAATTAAACTTGTTTAACAATATTTTTGGAAGATAAAGATTTTTGCCAAACTTATGGGTTTAGCACTAAAATTCAAACCAAAACACATGAGTTAATGTTAATTTGTAGTGAGAATTGACAATACATAAAAATAAAGGATAATTTGTTTATCCAAAAAATACGAATTTGATGAAATTTGATATATCCACGAATAATCAAACACTATAGGAATTGGCTGTGGCTAAAGTAATAAAAGAGTTTTGTTGTAAAAACTGATTGATTCAGCTAGTCAGATTTTTAGTTATTATAACTTTCAAACGATTTTAAGTAATTAATCAATCAATATTTCAATTAATCATTTAAAATTTAAATAAGAGCTGACTAAATATTTATTAAAAATTACCTATTAACAAACTCTTAAGCATAACATGAAATTATTAACGCATTTGCTTAATTGAGTTTATGCTCGCAATAGCAATGTAAAGAAAGAAAGTATTTTATTTTTACTGGAGACTGTGTTATTGAGAATTTGAGTTGTAACCTTTGGAAAGGGATCGCTGACCTCATGATGTAAAGATGTGGTCAAAATATTCTTCAAGATAAGATAAACAATGATAAAAGTATTGGTAAAACTAATCGGTAAACTAATTATTTTTATCGGCAAAGTTAGTAAATTTATCGGGCCATTAATTACAAGCCATTTGAGATATTGAAACTCAAACTGAAAATATCAAAACTATTTTGAATGTCTTCTAAGTCACAAATTCTAAATATATGAAGCGTTTTGTTGGTTTATTTCAATGGTATTGTAGCCTTTAAAATCATTGAAGATGAGTTGAACATTTAAATGAAACGATTGTATAAAATGTTATGCAATTAATTTCTTTTCACCTTTTGATTAGAGAAAGTTACTTAATATTAAACCATAAACCAAAAAACAAATATTTATGAGAGAACAGTGGAAATTGTTCACTTACTATGAGTTGCTGCATCGAAAAATACAACAATTGCAGTTGACAACTGGACAATTTGGTGCAATACAATCGAAGAAATTGGTTAATGTGGGCTTGCGAATTTCTAAACTATTTATTGTTATAGTTTGATTCCATATATTCCGGCTACATAATGTACTTATGAGGAAGATTTCCGCTCAACTTTGAGCTGTTTCGAAATATCGACTGAGGACAAAATCGATTGATTTCTGATAAGAAATTTAAAATCAGAAGAAAACAAAATGAAACCATTGATGAAATGACGATGTTAGAGCACATTCCAAAGCAATATTTTGATCAGTGTATTAGAAAATTTTAGAATTTATTAAGTTGGTAAATAATATAGTCGGAAAAAGCGGGCAAAGTAATTTTTTTAACCAGTTATAAAATTTCCAATTTGGACTCCTAAACTTTATGAAATTTTATATAGCTGTAATAAAGGATCCAGGTGCGGTTTGCAATTCAATTGGCACTTTTTGACAGCTGGTACAAAAACGTTTATAAAATAATATTATAATAATTTTACCTTTCAATACATCAATAGAAAAAAATTTATAGTAAAGTTGGAAAGCATAAATAACATTCAAAAATAGAATTTGTTTTTCAGATGTACAGTGAATTTTGTTTATGTTCATTAACTTACTTAAGACTCGATTGTGTAAGCTAAATTCAGAGCACAAGAATAATAGATTCGTGCTTACAAACACAAAACAATGAATATAAACACATCACATATTTGACTGCCATGTGAGAATATTTGCAATTTTTCTAACAAAAAGTAAAAGCGATTAAAAGATTCCAAAGTTTTAAAGATAATCATGTCTATATAGAGCAGTACCTCCACCAGATGTCGTTATCTATTTGTATTATAAACCATATGATAAGTACATGTTTGGAATAAGCACTAGTTAGTGGTTGTTATTGAATTTAAAGTGTTAAGTGTTTGCTATGAATAATTATTGTTTTGCATAATTAATTCATTAAAAAAATGTTAGAAATATGCTAAATGTAAAATATATAGATCAAGCCCTTTTGCAATTGTTGAATCAATTATTCAAGTAACCAATGTAAAAAATAGAAATATTTTTTGCAAGAATAAATAGAAGTTACCTTTAAAATGACGCCGCACGATCAAGCGGAATTTCTTGCATAAAATTTGATAATTCAAAGAAAATCTTACAAAAGTAATTTTTAATCAGCTACAAAAATCTCTATGAATTTTTATATAAAAGTAATAAAAAGTATCCAGCGGCGTTCTGCAACTCAATCGACACCTTTATTATACAGCTGGTACTAAAGTGTTCATAAAATAATAATAATACTAGTTTTACCTTTTAATTCTTTACATTGTTATGCCATAATTTAGCTTCGAAGTGCTTACACGAAAAGTTAAAAAGCATTTGAAAAGGAAATTTGTGTACAGTGAATTGTGTTCATTAACTTCATACTGTGTGATTTTTATGTGTTCATACTTTAATTACTTGATCAAAAAATCAAAGATTTTGACCCCCTAGTACCATGCGTGATCAGTCCGTGATCTTGACGTGACCCTACCCATACCAAAAAAATTTAACCTACAGTTAGCGCAGTGTAATCATGAGACGAATGTGAAATGCGCATGTGTTATCTTTGGATTTGTACAGTAAGTTGCATTGTATGGCAACAAACTATTAACATGTATTTCGATAACTAAAGATCCGAGAATTCGGAATTCTTTGTTTGGTCTGAACTTTAGACCCCTTCCAAATATCTGTGATCAAAGCGTGATCACACCTAGGACCCCTCCCATCCTGTCAGTTGATCACGTAATTAAAGTATGGCCCCTTACTGAATACTCAATTGGGTTCGCTAAATTCAGAACACGATAAAAATAAAAATCATGCTTTCAAACAATTAGTTCAAACATTTTACATATTTGTTGTGCGAATATATGCAATTGATATTTCTTTCTAACAAAAGGTACAAGTAATCAAAAAAATTCCAAAGTTTTGAAGATTTGTGGATTTGGAAGAGGGTGTATTTATATGAGATACCTTGAAGTCGAATTAATCTTGTAAAAATTTTTTCATGACATTACGAAAAGTACTTTTGGCTGACAAAGTTTTTGTTTAGCATTACATTGGGCTATTAATATATAAGAGATTAGATCAGTACACCACACAATGTCGTTACTTTTAATAGAAAACTCATCTCGTTTCGTGACAGTTTTGTGACTCAAATCGTTAATATTCCATTATAAACCATTTAATAAGTACATGTTTGGAATAAGAATTAGGTAGTGCTTGTTATAGAATTTAAAAATAAAGCTATTTGAAATATTTGACATATAATCATTTTTAACCGTTTAAAGACATGCAGTTCAACACGTCCAAACTATTACTAAATCAAGCAAATTATTAAAAGTGTATTCTTTTATAAAAAATAAAACATTACAAGTTTTAGAATCAAATATTTACCATTTTTATAAAGAGAATTCAGCAACTGAATAACTTTGGAAATCAGTTGATTTTAATTAAAAATCTTAAAATAAACATGGATATTGAGACCGTACTCCGTATTATTGGGTTAATTCAATAGTAACTTGTTACCTTTAAAACTCTGACTATATAAACGAGAATCAAATTTTGAATAGTACGATTGCATATAATGCTTTGATAAGAATAAAGACGAGAAAAAGATATAAAAATACTAGTGATTTATTGGTAATTAGCAAGTGAACGACAGGTATTGACGATATTAAATTGAATTTTGACTGGGAAAAGTTCAGCAAGTTTCACTATATTCCTCATGATTGTAAATTGTCAAAAAGTAAATTAAGTCATTATTTACAATTATTTAAAGTCAAAGAAATAGTCTTAACTTGTGTTGAGTTATTAATAAATTCAAAACGTTAAAAACAAAAACTGAAAAAGTTTATTGAATGAGAAATATGTACAGATTATAACTGTAAATATCACTTGAAATTACCCTTAAATAGACTTATCACTGGACAACTGAAAATCGAACAGTAAAATGTCCGCTCAATTCTTTGTAATCCTGTTTGGTTGTCAGCGTAATGCGCTTGACACTCTCACCACAAACTTTGGTGAACGCAGGGTCATTGTTGAGGGACTTTTCTTCCACTACCATCTCAAACAGCTGCCAATCGAAATTCATGTGCAAATTCACCTTATTTGCCTGTTTCAGATGTAAACCTCCAGCGGTTTGAATCACCTCAATTCCCGAATGTTGTGGAGCGAGGAATTTGGTCAACTCAAATTGATCTTCAATTTTAGTTGAACTGAATTTGTGGTTCGATTAAAGTGAAACGATCGGATCCAGTCTTTCACATGAGCTGTTTTGGGATATGCACCACTGATGTTCGACGCAAAGTGCACACCTTCCTGGTTTGGCAATTCGAGATAGGTTGTGTTGTGGGAAGTGTACTTTTTGCCCGCTTGTTGTTCAATTCCGTTGACAGTTGTGATACTGTGACTGCATGTAGAACAGTTCGTAACGATGTGAGTTGAAGCAATGTAGGTTCCAACGCCAATGTCAATCACCACTGGATGGCCATCTTGGAATAGTACAAAATTGCCAACATCGTTGTGATTGTGACTTTCATCTATTGAAACAATGCAATGTTAAATGTTAGATCAATAAATAGTATAACAAAAACTTGTCAAAACTCACAATTATTTCCTGCTTTAGCCCCCCCAAAAACAACTGACTTTTCTCAGTTGCTTTTGACCGTACATTCACCACCTCTGGCAGCCAAACATGATCCAATTCCGGTGCAATTGGTTTGTACGATTCAATCTCCTTATGTAGATTGACATAAATGAAAAAATTCACTAATATCTTCAAAATTTCCTGTGTTCGCTGACCTCAAAGGTGTAAAGATGTGATCAAAATACTCTTCAAGATAAAATGAACTAAGAGAGAAGTATTGTTTTGAGACATTGAAAATCAAACTGAAAATATTAAAGCTATTTGTTTTCTAAGTAAAACATTCTAAATATATAAAACAGTTTGTATATTGAACTCGAACGATTGAATAAAATGTATTGCAACGAATTGCTTTCCCAACTTTTGATTTGAAAAAGTTTATTTGAATTTGTTTTTACCTTTAAAATCCATTGCTTTTAATCAGTTTACATAAACCAAAGTTAAATATTTATGAAATGACAATGGAAATTATTCAATTACAATGAGTTGCTGTATCGAAAAAAGAAGCAGTTGCAGTTGATAGAACAATTTGGTTCAAAAAATCGAAGAAATTTGTTTAAGTGGGCTTGCGAATTTTTTATTTAAATAAAGAATAAACTATTTATGGTTACAGTTTGGTTTCATATTCAGGCTACATGATGTACTTTTTGTGGAAGAATTCCACTCAAAGAGCATTACCCAAATGGTTATTTTTTCTGCCTATTTTGAAACAACTCGATTTCTTTTAAATTACCTATTATTGGAGAGAGTATGGTCCACTAATACTATATTTATGGGAAACTAAGTAGCATTGTATACTGTTCCAGAATTATTCCAAAATGAAAACTTGAAATTGACGTGTAGCTATACGCGAGTTGTTTTTTGTTTTTGAGGTAAATTAAAGCTTTGTTTTATGATATAGTGGATAAATAGTTTCCAATGTTGTTTAACATTGTCCAAAATGGAAGTTTTGAACGTTTCAAGGTAAACCGGAAGTGTTAAAATTTTTGTTCCAAATTTTTTGGAACCTACTTCCGGATTTATTTAAAATTTAAATTATTTTTTATTTAATAGTTATTTTTAGCCAAAATTGAGTGTTTTTATAAAGTTTTACCAAACAATTTAATTGTCAAATAATTTCACTAAAATGTTTGTAAAAATAACTTGCGTATAGCTACACGTCAATTTCAAGTTTTCATTTTGGAATAATTCTGGAACAATATACAATGCTACTTAGTTTCCCATATATATAGTATTTGTGGACCATACTCTCTTCAATAATAAGTAATTTAAAAGAAATCGAGTTGTTTCAAAAATAGGCAGAATTGGGTAATCCTCTTTGAGTTGTTTCGAAATAACGACTGAGGACAAAATCGATTGATTTCTGATTGGAAATTTAAAATCAGAATGAAACAGAATGAAACCATTGATGAAATGAAGCAATTCACACTTGTTTCAAAGCAAAATTTTTGATCATTGAATACTAAAAATTCAAAATTTACTTAATAATTTACCTTTTTAATCATCAAAGTTGTCGATAGTTACTAAATGTAAAGAAGCGTTTACAAGTAAGTTTAAAATCATTTATAACATTCGAAAAGAAAATTTGTATTCACGATGTACAGTGAATTATATTTATGTTCATTCGCTTACTGAAGACTCAACTGTGTTCGCTAAATTCGGAACATGAAAATAAATATTCTTGCTTACAAATAATTAGTACAATCATATGTTATATTTGTTATGAGAATATGTGCAATTGACATTTTGTAACAAAATGGTGATAAAAAAATTCAAAGTTTTGATGATAATCATACCTGTACAGTGTACCACTACCAGATTTCGTTACTTGTTTATATTATAGCCATATAATAAGAAAATGTTTGAGATACGAACTAGTTAATGGCTATTATTGAATTTATAAAGAAAGATTTTCGAAATATTTGACACACATTAATTTTTAACCATTTAAAAAGGAAGAGAAACAAATAATCATAATCTACTAAACTAAGTCAAACAATTTATTAAAAGTGTATTCTCGTATATAAATAAAACATAAAAAGTTTTAAATAAAAATATTTTACCATTTTTAAATGAACTTAACGAATTATCCCGGAACTAATTAACTTTAGAAACCACTAAATTTTAATTGAAAAACTTAAAAATAATCTGACTACAAATAAAAATAAACATAAAAGTCAATGAGATCATATACCGTTTTATTGGTTTATTTCAATAGTATCTTGTTGTACCTTTAAATCTCTGATTATATTTTCGAGAATTAAATTATGAATAGAAAGATTGCATAAAATATTTTGCCAAGAATAAAACTGAGAAAAAAAATTAAGAATTATTAGCGACTCATTGGCAATTATCGTCGATAATTTATCGAAATTGACGGTATTAGATTGCCTTTGGATCGGAAAAAGTTTGTTCATCAGGATACACTAAATTCGTCTCAATTGTATATGTCAAGAAGTAAATTAAATTTTTATTTACCATTATTCAAAATTCCTGAGCAAAAATACTAAACTTGTGTTGAGTAATTAATAGTTTAATGTTTTGAAAATTAAAACAGAGAAACGTTTATTCAATAAGAAAGAGGACATGATTACAACTATTGGTTTCACTTGAAATATCGGTTAGACTTATTACTGGGCTGGAGAGAATCGAACAGTGAAACGTCCGCTCAGTTCTTTGTAATCATGTTTGGCTGTCAGCGTGATTCGTTTGACACTCTCACCCTAAACCTTGGTGAAAGCAAGGCCATTGTTGAGTCATTGAAACAGCTGCCAATCGAAATTCATGTGCAAATTCACTTTATTCGCCTGCTTAAGATATAAGCCTCCAGCGGTTCGAATCACCTCTATCCCCAAATGAATGATGAGATGCTGTTGCTGTGGAGCGAGAAATTTATATTCAATTTGACTGCTTTGTGAGAATATTTGCAATTGACAATTTTTCTAACAAAAGGTGATCAAAAGATTCCATAGTTTTGAAGATTATTGCCTGTATAAGGTAGTATCCCCACATGTTTGTATTATAATTTATAAACCATATAATAAGTTAATGTTTCGAATAAGCACTAGTAAGTGGCTGTTATTGAATTCAAAAATAAAGCTATTTGAATTATTTGGCATATAATCATTTTTAACCGTTTAATACAAGTCAATGCAAAACGTTGAACCACTTGAACTATTACTAAATCAAGAAAATTATTAAAATTGCATTCTCTTATAGAAATAAAATATAGAAAGTTTTTAATAAAAATATTTAACTATTTAAAAACAATTTTCACAATTTCAACCGGAAAATGATAAACTTAGGAATCATTTAAATTTAATTTACAAATTTAAAATAATGAAACTGCAAATAAAAGTAAACATAAAAATTAAGATCATGAACCATTTTATTTATTTCAGCAGTATATTGTAACCTTTAAAACTAGAGAGAATCGAGAATTAGCTTTTGAATAGAATAATTGTACATTATAGTTTGATAGGAATAAAGAATAAGAAAAACAGAACTACTAGTGACTCAATGGTAATTAGCAAGTAAACAATGGATATTGACGATATTAGATTAAATTTTGTTGAAAAGTTTGTTGTTTAGCAGGATTCACTATATTCGTCGTGATTGTATATTATTAAATAAGATTGTCTGGCAAGCCAGGCAAAGTGCGAGACTCTTAAAAATAAAATAGAAACTTGAACTATCAACTGAGAAACTTTTAAAACGACTTTATTTGATCCATTTGGATCACTAAAGAGGTGTATTGAGACCAATATTTTTATTTAAAATGTGCAACACATTTGTTCATCATTTTCCACGTAGTGACCACAAAAATCTTTTTTTAAACTTGGCGCTACCAGAATTGTTCCATGGCGCCCAAGTTAATTTTGACTATTCGATTACATATGTTCGCAAGTTTATCTATCCAAAATCTTTCAATTCTAGGCTGTACGGGTTTCTAAGAAATATCATTTGTCACCAGAATGGGCGTCATGATCCATGGCGCCCAGTTTTGGTTTGACTATTCGATTACATATACTCCCAAGTGTATATAAGCCAAATTAGGTAATTCTAGGGTCTACGGTTCTCTCGGAATATAATAGTCACCAGAATTGGGCGTCATGATCCATTGCACCAATTTTTTTTTCAACATTTCAATTAGGTACACTCCAAAGGGTAAATATGCCAAGTTTGGTAGTTCTAGGGTTTATGGTTCTCTCAGAATATGGTCAAAGGTTAACAGACGGACGGTCAGACGGACGGACACGATGGCTATAGCATAAGCTTACGACTCTAAAAGAGTCTCGCTAAAAATTAAGTTTTTTTACCTTTATAAAAAAATCTTTTGAAAAAAATACAATTTGTGTTGAGTCGTTAATAATTTAAATTGAAAAATAAAAACAAAAAAAAACTGATAAATTTTGAAATATTTTTTGATTTAGAAATAAAACATAGCCTGTCTGGTAACAATCGGAATATATCACTTGAAATTACCCTTAAATAGACTTATTACTGGACTGTCCAGTGGACAACTGAAAATCGAAGAGTGAAGTCAGCGTGAAGTCAGTTGTCAGCGTAATGCGTTTGACACTCTCACCCCAAACCTTGGTGAATGCAGGGTCATTGTTGAGTGACTTTTCTTCCACTGTCATCTCAAAAAATTTCCGATCGAAATTCATGTGCAAATTCACCTTATTCGCCTGTTTAAGATGTAACCCTCCAGCGGTTCGAATCACCTCAATTCCCGCATGAATGATGTAGTGCTGTTACTGTGGAGCGAGGAATTTGGTCAGCTCAAATTTATCTTCAATTTGACTGCCTTGTGAGAATATTTGCAATTGACAATTTTTCTAACAAAAGGTGATTAAAAGATTCCATAGTTTTGAAGATAATTGTGCCTGTATAGAGTAGTATCCCCACCTGTTTGTATTATAATTTATAATCCATATAATAAGTAAATGTTTAGAATAAGCTCTAGTTAGTGGCTGTTATTGAATTCAAAAATAAAGCTATTTGAAATATTTGACATATAATCATTTTTAACCGTTGGTAATTCAGGGGTGCATTTTGAGTTTGAAATTAAAAATGTGTTAGTGCACTGAAAGAATTAATTATAAAAATTATATGTTTATAAAAATTACCTTTCAACAAACTTTCAACAAACAAGAAAATTATTAACTCATTTGCTTAATTGAGTTTATGTTCACAATAGCAATACAAAGAAAGAAAGTATACTCTTCTTACTGGAGACTCCAATGTGAGAATTTGAATTGTAACCTTCAGAAAGGGCTCGCTAACTTCATGGTGTAAAGATGTAATCAAAATACTCTTTAAGATCAAATAAACCATGATAGAAGTAATGCTTTGAGATATTGACAATCAAACTGAAAATTTTAAAGCTATTTTAATATCTTCTAAACCAAAAATTCAAAAATATGAAACATTATGTTGGATTATTCCAACTGTATTGCTATTTTTAAAACCCCTTGTAGCTGAATCAAAAAATTGAAATCGAACAATTGCTTCATGTATTTTATATCCGGATAACAAGTCTTGGTGACCTCTCAAACACTTTTATGCCTCTTATAAGCAATATAACTGTGAGTTTCTTTTGATATAAAAAGACATTTCGAAAATAATGAACTTTATTAAAATAAACGAAAGTGCTAAGTGTTTGATTTGAATAATTATTGTTTAACATGATTAATTCAATTGACAAAAATGTTGGAAATATGCTAAATGTAAAATATATAGAACAAGCCCTTTTGAAATTGTTGAATCAATTATTCAAGTAACTAATGTATAATGTAGAAATATTATTTTGCAAGAATAAATAGAAGTTACCTTTAAAATGATACCACAATACCAAAAGAGAAAATTTGCCTATAGTTTGGTTATTAAAAATACATGAACTATTTAAATGCATAGATGGGTATAATTCAAAGAAAAAAAAATACAAAAATAATTTTTAATAAGTTACAAAAATCTTACATTTTATTTTACACTTTACAAATTTTTATATAAAAGTAATAAATGACTCCAGCGGCGTTCTGCAACTCAATCTTTTTATATAGCTGGTACGAAAGCGTTTATAAAATAATAATAATTTTACCTTTTAATTCTTTACTTCGTTAGTCAACCTAATGAAGCATCGAAGCGCTTACAAGAAAGGTTAGAAAGCATTAATAACGTTTGAAAATTTGTGTTTAAAATGTACAGTGAATCGTGTTCATTAACTTTCTTGACATATAATCATACTTAATCGTTTAATAAAGAATTAGAAGCACAACAGTTTAGCTCCTAAATTATTAGTATATCAAGAAAATTATTGAAAGTGTATTCTCTTATAAAAATAAAACACTACAAGGTTTTAATTCAAATATTTAACCATTTAATAACGAAGAAAGCTGTACAGGATCACTTTAGGAAGCATTTGATTTTAGTTGAAAAAATTTAAAATAATGAAACTACAAATAAAAAAATAGACATTAACATTATGATCTTAAACCGTTTTATTGATTTATTTCAAAAGTAAATTGTTACTTTTAATAATAATGACTGAGAACAGATAATGAACTTTTGAATTTAATAATTGTACATAATATATAGTTAGATATGAATAAAGATGAGAAAAAAATAGAACTACTATAGTAGTATCACTATAGTGACTCATTGGTAATTATCAAGTGAACGACGGATATTGACGATATTAGATTGAATTTTGGTTCGAAAAAATATGTTCAGAATTCACTATATTCGTCGTGATTCTAAATTGTCAAAAAGTAAATTAAGTTAGTACTTACGATTATTTACGAAAAATCAAAGAAAACGTTTTAACTTTGAGTTGAGTTATTAATAAATTCAAAACGTTAAAAAAATTAAAAACAAAAACTGAAAGTTTATTATAAAACTGAAAAAGATTATTGAATGAGAAATAGGACAAGGTATAGGTTTACAACTGTAAATATCACTTGAAATTACCATTAAATAGACTTATTACTGGACAACTGAGAATCGAACAGTGAAATGTCCGCTCAGTTCTTTGTAATCCTGTTTGGTTGTCAGTGTAATGCGTTTGACACTCTCACCCCAAACCTTGGTAAATGCAGGGTCATTGTTGAGTGACTTTTCTTCCACTACCATCTCAAACAGCTGCCAATCGAAATTCATGTGCAAATTCACTTTATTTGCCTGTTTCAGATGTAAGCCTCCAGCGGTTTTGATCACCTCAATTCCCGAATGAATGATGTAGTGCTGCTGCTGTGGAGCGAGGAATTTGGTCAACTCAAATTGATCTTCAATTTGAACTGAATTTGTGGTTCGATTAAAGTGAAACGATCTGATCCAGTCTTTCACATGAGCTGTTTTGGGGTATGCACCACTGATGTTCGACGCAAAGTGCACACCTTCCTGGTTTGGCAATTCGAGATAGGTTGTGTTGTGGGAAGTGTACTTTTTGCCCGCTTGTTGTTCAATGCCGTTGATGGTTGGACAGTTGTGATACTGTGACTGCATGTAGAACAGTTCGTAGCGATGTGAGTTGAATGTCTGTGCAATGTAGGTTCCAACGCCAATGTCAATCACCACTGGATGGCCATCTTGAAACAGTACAAAATTGCCAACATCGTTGTGATTGTGACTTTCATCTATTGAAACAATGCAATGTTAAATGTTAGATCAATGATCAAAACTTGTCAAAAACTCACGATTATTTCCAGCTTTAGCGCCTAAAAATAATTGACTTTTCTCGGTTGCTTTTGACCGTACATTCACCACCTGAATGTCTGGCAGCCAAACATGATCCAATTCCGGTGCAATTGGTTTGTACGATTCAATCTCCTTATGCAGATTGACATAGTTGAAGAATTCACTAATATCTTCAAAATTCAAAATATTTCCAAAGTAAGGATGATCTTTGGTTTGCACAAATTGCAACATGTATGCAGAAAATTGTTTAAGTGTCTCATCGTTGAACAGAATTCCAAATTTGGCAATCAGTGCTGGTGGGTAAGTGATGAGCGGTACTGCGTCCGCATAGTTGACGAACCAATTTTGGGAAATTCGCATTTTGTACGAGTACTCTCCGATTCGTTTGATCAGATCGAATGAGGCAAAGTACTGATGAGCAGTGGGACCAAAGATTTGTTCGAGTAGTTCAATGAATACAATCAGTCGACCACCTGCATGACGCCAATAGACTGGGCCTTCGTCACAGCCGCCGTCATCTCCGTAGACATCGAGGAAATAGTCCGCTAAATTAAATAAATAATCAAATAAATTAATATTGATCAAAACATTCATACCCGAGTAAATAGTCTTGTTGAGAACTTTGGTAAATAGCGCAATATCATTCAAAGTATACAGTGCCGACTTGAGAATGTCTCCATTTTGCCAAATGTCATGATTGTTCACATGATGAGTAGAGTCACTGAAGCCCGCCCACTTGTAGTCATTGTTCAAATAGCCCTCAAACACTCGCCACCTCAACTCATGATCGATTCGTTTGTTGATCACAGTCGAAACCTGATCAAACTTGTCCGCCATCAGCAGCTTCACCCAACCCAAGAATTTGGCAACTTCGCCTGCATTGGCATCCACTGCTAAATGGTCTGGATTTGGTAGCGAATCATTCGTGCCCTGGTGAAATAGATTGTACGGGTAACACCAAGTGCTCTCCTCCATCAGAATCCAAATGCCGTTCACAATTTCATCGACGTACTTCATGCTGGTTTTGTTCTGTTCAGCCTCCAACAGATGACCCAGCATCAGTTTAGCAATTCGATCCCGATGCAGATGCACAATCACTCGATATCGATCTCGCAGATTACCATCACGGAAAAATTCCATATAATCAGTTGCATACTTGACAGGATAGTGATCTTTAGTGAATGAGTGCTCTGCATGCTGCATCAGCTCAGACTTGGCAGCCTGTGGCAAGCCATACAAATTGCTCAAACTTTGTTCTCGTAATTGTTGACGGGTCTTTTGAATCTCAGCCAACGTTGTAGTTTTGCCATCAAAGCGAGAAACCAATATTTTGCGGTCATGAAATTCACACAACACTGACGTGAATGTCACGACAGAAAGAAACCAAAATCCAATGAAATGTTTCATTTTTGCTATGAATTCCAATGAGAGTTGAAACTATGATCAACTTGACTTGTAGAGTTTTTGTATTTCTCAACATGACTTATATATTTGTAGGTGGTTTAATTTGTGCATTTGTGATATCAAGACGATCTTAATTAGTCAATTACAAGTCAACAACTTCGATAATGTTATCAAATCTGAGCTTAAGAACGATGAGTTAATTGTGTCCATTTATCATCAAAAGTTGATCAATCTTGTTACCAAATTTGGCGTTTGTATAACTTTTTAATGATACAATTATTGCCCAACAGGAAAAATTAAAATGTACTTTCTCAGTACATTACCTTATCGCCTTATCACCAGCAGTACTGTTTGTACTACAACAAAACAGATTAATTTTGTAATATTTTTTGAGTGTTGGGAATGACTATTATTGAGCAACACTAATCCACCGCTTCTTTGATGACCTACAACTAAGCGGATACCAAATAAAGTGTAGTGGCGTTAGCTTTGCGTAGACAATTTTTGTAATATAAATAATAATCTGAACAGTACCTTATCATCAGTACTCTTTGTCCGTTCAGATTAATACTCCTTTTATTAATTTTTGGTTGAATTTGTGGATGTCGGTGTGTAATATTGTCCGTTGTTTTTACTCCGATTAAGTGAACTTGGCATTAAAACAGAAATTTCTTACCATACAAGTCTAGATTACTTACAAAATAAAGTTTCAGAAATCTTAAATTCACAGATTATGATACGCAGCACAAATTTTGTGTTTATTGATAAAAAATTTTTTATGAATTACAAAAAATTTATTGAGGAGTACTCTCGCTTCTGTACTCCAATGCTTTCTGTACTGTTTCCGTTCTACATCTACATGCAGTGCTATTTTATCTATATAATACTCCTAACTGAGTTGCCACCTTTTGAAAAGCATTTCTTATCCACTGGCATACTGTCCACAAATATGGTTCTGTTTGCCATTACGAGAGAATGTGCCCGTGTGGTAAAGTGCAACAGAAAAATTGAAGCTCACTATGCTCAATTCTTTGTAAAATTCAACGCCAGCGGAGGAGGGCCCTTTGTTGGAATTGGTAATTTGATTAAAATTTCAGTTTTTCAAGAGCACAAACGACTTTATGTTTATGCGTTTATGTTTCTGGACAACCATCGCATCACTTCAAAGACTTTCTACTTGGTTTGTATTGGATTATATTTTCATCAAATACTAAATTTTGTTCGTGCAACCAGATTATCACTTACATTATCGCCATTTACACATTTATTTACAATCGTCAATATGGCAAATAAACAAAATGCAAATATAATTCAATTTGTAAACGTATTAAATCTTACTCAATCATTTCAGAATGTTTTATTGGGTTGAACACAACGGTTGAACTTTTTGATTATTATCTAATGCTATGTTGTTTGAAAAATAGTGTCGAGAAACTTATGGCAAATGCATCTTCCGCCACTACATTTGCACCAGTGCACTTAAAGTGAGACCGGAGTTGATGTTATTAAACAATATTGTTTGAAATCAATTTGTACGAAATGATCATTATTTTGGAATATAACATTAAATACTATGAGATGTAAAAATTAATCATGACCTATTGATGTTTGTTGCCTTACCTTGACAAACGCATTGAGTGTCACAAGTCCACAGTTGCCATAGTTGAATCCATATCGATTGTTGGTGTGCAGTGCACAAATGTCATTGGCCAACACAAATCGAGTTCGAAGTTGGCCAACTCGATGCTGATTGGCCACCATTGCGTGAGTCAGGAGTTTTGAAGGCTGATGAATTCGTTTGGTACAATACGAAAGTGCGAGATGAAGTACAAAGATTAACATGCTTAGGTAAGTACAACCGCCTATGACGGCAATTTTAGTTTCACTTGGAACATATCCAAACAAAATCCACACTGAGAATATTGCATTGCTTGGACATAGCACCAGTAAACAGGCTAGAAATGGACTTTTGTACATTCGATTTATAGCAAAGAAAAATGTCAAAGTTTTGATATTCTCCGTCCGGAAACGATTATAACCAATTGAGGTGAATTTGTTGGTGGATTTGCACAATTGCACCAAAAGACAGTACACTTGTTTACACCTCAAACTGTGCATCTGAAGCAACACCGAAAGTGTACAAAATGTTAATGTTAGAATGTACATAGAATTGTAGTAAAACAAGAACAATCCAATTGACGATAAAATGTAGATTAGTGATGAAGTTGTAAACCAAACCAGTGAGTGAGAAAAGACTTCATCTTGATTGCAGTACAAAATGTACAAATAATAAATCTGTGATACTAGTGCAACTCCAGCTGTTTACAAGGGGAAAAAATATTAATATTAAAAGATAAATAAAATAACTAAACTTACATAACATCAAACTGAAACACGGAAAGGAGATTAGGATACAAAGAAATAATTTACGAATTTTGCAACAAATCTTGTTTTCCTCAGAATTCAAGAAACAAGATCCATTTTCTAGTATCACAACATCATAAATTGCTTTCATGAGAGAATAAATTGGTTTGATGAACATTGCATTGTTCATGTAAATGAACATCAAAGTGGACATTGCAGGTAGTAGATTGACACTCCATTGAGGGATCAACAAATAGTAAACGTCATAGTGAATTGCATAATTTAAGTCGGTAAAATTTGCACTACCAAATGCGAGATAGAAAAAGTGAATGCATTTGAGCAGTAAAACAGCATTGACCACTCTGATCAAATTCACAACATTTTTGTGATGAATCAAACGATAATAATTTGTGAACAAATCCATCGACACAATACGATCCACAATGGATTTCAGTGTTGGTCTCATTATTAATTTGAACACTGAGAAAATGGTTTTATTTTCAAATTTAAAATTAGTTTATGAAAATATTCTAGAGAAAATTCTACATTAATAATTTGATAATTAAATTTCTAATTGCATTTGGAGATAATTATAATTTTAATGGAAAAAATACATTGATTATAATTTCAAATTTGAATTTGAAAAGTTTGTTTTACCTGCAGGTTGGTATTCATGGTTGGTTTTCATATCTTAGTAACCGTATGTTGTTCGTATGTATCCCAAACCGAAACAATACAATTCCGAAAATATCGATTCGATGTTTTAAGGTTTAATGTCTTTTAACCATTTATGTGAGGCACTATTTATGATTAATTAATAATTAATTATTTATTTTCTTGATATCGGTTTTATTTGGTTATTGAACTGCAAGCAGTAGTGTCTGACAAGCTGTAGAAATTAAAACATTGACAAACTTTATTTTGAACCGATACAACAATGATGCATTTATAGAATAAATGATTAAGTACACAATTGGTCAGATAAATGAGCACATTGGACAACTGAGAATTAATTATTAATATTGTACATTATGAGAAAATGCATAGAGTAAACATGCACTGAAAAATACCAAATGTACACGATAGTTTTGGATATTGAACCCGAGGTTCTAATTGTTGATAGAGAAATGAGCGCAGATGTTATATACAATATACATTAATGACTCTATTCCGAGAAAACATAACTGCAGTCGGTGATTTATTGCTGCGGGTTTCTAGACGTTCAAAGGAAAAATACTTACATGACGTAACAATGCAATTGTAATCCGTTTTACACTTATGTTCTAAGATAAAAATGTATTGAGAAACTTATGAAACGACCTTATTTGATCCATTTGGATCACTGACTGGCGATATTGCAGGCATGACTTCATGAGAGATTGATAGCCAAAATGATGTGAATTTGGTCGTCAAAAAGGGAGATGGAAGGGAAATTGCTTCTGGATCAAGTCAATCAAGTGTAAAACGGAAAATCTAACACAAAAGATTAACCAATAAGTACAGAGAGTCAATGTGTGACAGCCTAGCAAAACATTACACTAGTTCTTCATAGATGTCGTTACCCTCTCCACATTCAAATCACACACATGCGCAATACAGACACACAATACAACGGACAGAAACGACCAGTGTTCGTTAGTAGGAGTTCAGCACTGCTGCAGTCAACATGTCACTTTGTCACTAGGTCATTTATTGTCAACCCCAACGATTTACTCAAACATTCCTCTGTATCATCGTTATCCCAGAAATAAATATACCTTGTACGTCACAAATGAAAGACTCAAATTGATCAAAATATATGTAAATCAAATAATCCAAACAAAGTATTACACAATCAAGTCCAGATGACCAATCAAAATGGACCGAAAGTCATAAAAAGACTCAAATTGGTCAAAATATCTGTAAATTAAAACTGATAAATTCAAACGAGTATTCGTCCTATAAATACAATAAACAAGAATGAAAGCAATACTAATCTAATGTGAAATGACAAGTTCGGTAAGACGGGAAAGGAATAATAGGCTAAAAGGAATGGGGGCACCAATTGTTTTTTTCTTCGTGAATACATCAGCGAAACAGCAAAAATTCAGGTGATGAATCAACGAGTGGTGACACATAATATAATAACCAAAAGTAATATAACAACCAAAAGAATAATTGATATTAAAGATGTAACAAAAGAATTTTAGTGATTTTCTCAATGAAATATGAACAAATGAAAAAGAAGAATCGTACAATCAAGACAACGTTCTTGATTAAATTCATGGTCAAATGTTAAACCTTTTAAACTAGTAATTCATTTTCCAATAAATAATAAAAAATCGTGCCCCAGGTTTAATCCCGTCAAAGTTGATGCAGGACACGAAAGTCAGAGAATGAAATCGATGTTTATTCAACATAAGGAGATAACACACTGACAAATTGTGAGCACATTACAGGCCTTTATATACAGCAAGAGAACATTCAAGAAAATTCTGTTTCTAGAAATTACAAAATTATTCTAGAAAAATCTAATAACATATCTTAACAAAAGTGAGATAACAATTTATGAATTTGATTAATTGAATATGCCAAACTGTCAGTTTACAAAAAAAAAATTCACTCAAACCAGAAGTAAAAGTATAAAAGTATTATTCATTCATTTTGATTGAGCCTTTAGTTATCCTTAAGTCAATGATTTGTAGTCGAGTCAATGCCATTAGCAATAGCATTAATTGAACAATATAATATTTTTGTTGTCGTCTCCCATGACAGAAATGAAATGTCATTCATTACATTTCAGAAATGAACCAACAAAAGATATTGCAAGAATCATTGATTATAAATTGTTGCACCTTGGATAGATACCTATAGATAGTAACAAATATGGCACAATTCTTGCAGTTAAACCTGAGGCACGATTTTTTTTTATTTATTGGAAAATGAATTACCGTATTTTCCGGGCTACAAGTCGCACCTGTGTATAGGTCGCTTTTGCTTTATTTTGAAAACTTTCCTAACCTCAGATAAGTCGCACCGGGGTATTAGTCGCAGATATTTTTCTGCAAAATTAGCACATTTCATTTAGTCATTTTCTGGTATTAAATCAACGAAAATAAATTGAAATAGTCATATTATCACTATTACAAGTTATTAATCAACGGTGAAAGCATCAACACCAAGTATAAATCCATCAAAATCATCATTTTTATTTCTCATTTAAAGAATTTATAAAAATTTTCTTTTACCGGCAAACAGTAACACGTGCAACAGATTAGTCGCACCTGTGTATAAGTTGCACTCACGCAAAATTCTGTCTAAATGGTGCGACTTATCTGACGGAAAATACGGTACTAGTTCAATTTTCTTGTTTCATTAATTTAGAAGCGTTAGGTTTGTTTGCATGTTTTATTAATTTACAAGCGCTACTCTAAATACATAGAGAAAATAAAAAATCTATAGTCGAAATCTTCGATTTTATAAAAATATTTAAAGTAAAATCGAAAAAGACATTAAATTTGAATTTGAAGAATTTAGATCAATTAGAGCTAATCGCTAGTTCTTGATCGGTGGCCAAATTGGACAAGAATCGATCCAGCTGCTGCATCTTGTCCGTCTTCTGCAGTTGAGCCTCGAACTTTTTGCGTAACAAATCAAAGTGAAAACCGAAAATTAGATGTTAATCTGATAAGGAATGAGAGCAACTTACTTGCGCAGCAAATCGAGCACTTTGGCGTGCAATTTGGACGATTCGGGTAGAATGGACAGTGCGAGCAGATCAGATAGATCGGATTCGGTGGTGATGCTGCCAGACGTAACCAGATACTCCTCACAGATGGACTTGAGTGGATCTAGTTGATACTTGTGGAATACAGAATGTTAATGGGGTTATTCATAGATGAGATGTATATTACCTTATCAGCACAAATCAGTAGATCCTTGGCGATGCCATCGAGTGAGGTGCCAACTTTGCCCGTGTAGATGAAGTGGAGCCTTCTTGAACACTTCTACTCGAGTCTTGTTAATCTCCACTCGATTTGTCAATTTTGCTGCTCGCCACCATGACCATTTAGCACCCGAATTCGATTCGAACATGTCCGCAAAGACTCGAGATCGAGCCGCGAGGATCCACTTGTGAGCACGCAACTCCTGTCCACCGTCGTCCACCAGCACCAGACTAACATCCGAGTGAGCGCCACTGTCCAACAGTTCCTCAATCGACTTGTCCCAGGACGGCACTATTGCCTGGTTCATCTTGTCCACTAGTTGTGGTTGTTGTTGTTCAGTCAAGGTTTGGTTGGTCAACGGTTTTGGCTCGTCACAGATGCACTTGTAGATGCCCACCTTGCAGTGGATCACCAGGTTGCCATTGGCTTGTAGGAATCCTTTGGTAGGATCGAGCAGCTCGGTACGACATATCGCCTGATGATTTCCCCATGCTAGATGATTTGGGAATTTAAACAAATTGGGCCCAGCTAGAGGAAAATGGGGGAAATTAATAATGATAGAAGAAACGATCTATACATCCAGAAAATGAGTCTCTTGTCCCCATTGGTGCCAACAACAGTACTTGCATGGCACAGCATCAGTGGAATTATCAGTGGCAGTCATGTAAAGAAAGAGGCCTACAAAGTCTGGGTTCTGTGCACTACAGCCTCTAGGAAAGAGCCACATCTCAAAACGGACTGGTGCATTCTTCGAATCGACGATCTGCTTCGATGGCGATGATGATGACTTGAATTGCTCCGACCGAAGCATTGGAATTCCAGTCACAGAATCGCCACACAGAGAGGGAATGTCCTCGATTGTCCAGGTCAGACCAAAAGTGACCAGTTTGGTAGTGTAGCACACGAAATCTTGCTTGTCGAGATGTTCTTCTTGGTTGACTGTCATTTTGGAAACAGAAAGTCAAATTCTAAAATACAATACAAAATTGGCAAAAGCATCTTGACTTTATATGCCCAAAAACGAACATTTTGGAACGTTCAAAAAGAAAACATTTTCGAAGAGTTTCAAATTTCATCTATTAAAAGTAGATTCGAAATTGAAGCTAAAGTCAGATGATAATGATAATTATTTTAAGTTTGATTGAAATTGCCGCCAAAAAAAGTTTGAAACAATGAAAAACAGACAAAAACAGAATCGAAACGACATTGAACAGTTCGAACTTGTTTCTTATCTTAATCTGCGATAAGACAACCACAATTACGTCATTTGTGAATTGACTATTAATTGAATTAATGTATACTTTATTATTAATAGATAATAAGATAGATTACAAATTAGATTAGCTTAAGGCTAAATTGGTATACTAAAAGATGAGCCTAGTGCTCAAAAGTATCTAATCCTAGCATAATATGCGCATGCGCGCACTCGTCTAGATCAGATCTTGCTTGACCGGATCCACTTGGACCAATTGTCCGAAAGTTCCATTCCGCTTTGTTCCATCTTCTTCTGTGTCACCGGAAGTCGGAGATGTATGGCGCGCACGTGTTTCACTGTATTGCCTTTATGGTTGCTTTTGTAGGCGCAGCCGGACCAGATGCACTCGTGCATTGTATCGAGGCGCTTGATGCTCTTTGTCTTGATGTTAATTGTCTTGATGCCCAATGGCTTGATGCCCATTGCCTTGATGCTCGGAGTCTTGATGCCCATTGTGGTAGACGGCATTGCCTTGTTCAGCACTAGACGGGATGTTTGATGTTGCATCCCTGGACCCTTCATGTTCGACAATTCGCAAAGCGGCATTTGCTCACCAATGAGCGTCCTAAATGAACCAATTTCCGGTTGACTTTCCTTAGTCAGATCGATGCATTCGGGCACTTGAGCCACCGAATCCTGTCCGTTGGGCATCGTCTTGATGACCACAGTAGTACTTCTGTTGACAGTTGAGGGCATTGACATTCGATCTGTCTTGGGGAGAATGTAGCGGTAAGAGGACATTGTCTGTCCCAGCATAGTTCCAGAAGCCAAAGTAGAGGACATTGCCGCCTGTCGAAGCTTCTTTCGACAGATGATATTCTTCTTTGGTGGTGGATTGGTCGGCTCACACGGTTTCCAAAAGATCACAGTTGGTTGGCTTGTCGATGGCTTCGCTTGGCAAATGTTCGCATTTGATTGTGGTTCATTTGGATGGATAGTAGTAGAATTGGGAAGAATTGCCTCAGGGGTGGACACAGTAGGAGGCATAGGCTCAGAAGGCATTCGCTCAGATGACAATGCTCGAGGATCCACAGTAGATGTCGCCTGTACCATTGGGCAGATGTTCTTCATAACTTGTGGTGCATATTGGTAGATATTAGGACTGTACAGTATTGGCTCGTAAGGGGGAATTGACACAGTACTAAGTACAGGAGTGGGCATAGGCTCAGAGGCTAATGGCTCAGAAGGCATTCGCTCAGATGTCAATGCTCGAGGATCCACAGTAGATGTCGCCTGTACCATTTGGCAGATGTTCTTCATAACTTGTGGTGCATATTGGTAGATATTAGGACTGTACAGTATTGGCTCGTAAGGGGGAATTGACACAGTACTAAGTACAGGAGTGGGCATAGGCTCAGAGGCTAATGGCTCAGAAGGCATTCGCTCAGATGACAATGCTCGAGGATCCACAGTAGATGTCGCCTGTACCATTGGGCAGATGTTCTTCATAACTTGTGGTGCATATTGGTAGATATTAGGACTGTACAGTATTGGCTCGTAAGGGGGAATTGACACAGTACTAAGTACAGGAGTGGGCATAGGCTCAGAGGCTAATGGCTCAGAAGGCAATTCTCGAGGAACCAAAGTAGACAGCATTGTCGCTTGCTTCTTTCGACAGATGTTCTTCTTTGCTTGTGGTTGTGCATTTGATCGCTTAATGGTAGACATCTTCTCGGTAAAAGTCACCGTCTTTGATGGATTTGGTCGAAGTCCTAGTTGGACCCTAATTGAGGGTTGCATTGCATTGCGACAGGATTTCTTCTTTGCGACAGGATTGGAGCGCATTTTGGGATTGGGCACTATAGCCTTGGTAGAGGGTTTTGGATCGGAAGGCATCGTCACAGTAGAAGGTAGGGTCTCAGACGGCATTTTCTCGGAAGGCATTTTCTCGTTCGGAATTGGTGCAGACGGAATTGCATCAGTCGGGATATTCTCGGTGGAGGACATTGGCTCAGAAGGTTTTGGATCGGACGGAATTGTCTCAGTAGAAGGTAGGGTCTCGGACCGCATTTCCTCGGGCAGCATTTCCTCGGGCGGAATATCCACGGACGGCATTTTCACGATAGAAAGAATCGTCTTAGGCAGCAATGGCTGACACTGAGTCTCTTCGGGCTCCATCTTCATGAACGGAATTCCCGACATAACCTATAAAACAGAATTACAGTTCAGTAAGCACAGTTCCAGAATTATAGAATGCATTGTATGTGACTCACCGTTGTTCCAGAAACATTACCCGAAATTACATCACCACCGGAAACTTTACTGCACAGTTGAGACATCGTTTGGTCGGTGGATCCATTCTGTGGAAAACTTTCCTCGGATTCATCGGTTCGCTTACCGAGCACGGGAGCCACAGTAGAAACAGTAACTAAGACGGATGATGGTGATGATGGCATCAGAGGAGATGACGCGATAGTAGCATGTGAAGGTACTGGTTCGATAGATACGGGTTTGATGGGTACGGTTTCAATCGGAATGGGCTCGGAAATCTCTGGGCTCCGAGGAGAATCCATAGTAGAACCAAAAAGTTGGTGTCGATTTGTAATAGAAAGTAGAAACGAAAGTGGTTAGCTTGAGGTAGCACACGTCTGCTCTCGTCAAGTTCTACAACGCGAATGAGTTTGTTCTACCTCACTTTCTTGTTCTATCTCACTCGCACACCATAATCATATTATCTCATTTTCGATTTCTACTTCTGTCAGTAGTTGAAGGGCGCATGCGCGCATGCGCGTGCTCCTCTTATTCTGCTCGTTTCTATTTAGAAACTGCACTACGCTCTCTCCTGTCTCTTGACTGACAACTACAACAACAACAACAACAAAGCAACGTACAACGATCGATTCTGTTTTGTTTGTTTCTAGTTTGAATTTTGGTTCCAAATGGATTAATCAAAAGTTGATTTTGTCACTCTCGACGATGGAATGTATCAACATCATAAAGAAGATGAGGAAACGATGAAGTTGGATGAAGAAGAATCGAATGCACCAAAGAAGAAGATCGAAATGAATATCGAAACTATGATGGAACACTATTTTTGTGGAATGAACGATTTTGATATGGACGATTTTGTGACTACGTTCTGTAACGAGCCTTTAACCTTTGAGCCTACGATCTTCGAACCTATGACCCTCGAACCTACGATCTTCGAACCTATGATCTTCGAACCTATGCCCCTCGAACCTATGATCTTAGATCCAATCCTCTTCGAGCCAATGTTCTGTACCGAGCCAATGTCGTGTACCAAGACAACGGAACCTGCGATGATGCCATCTAATCCAACCAGGATGGATCCCGAATTGGACAATGTTACTACAGTGATCGACAGTTCCAACAAGGACCATACTTACGCAATGACTCCAAACGATAGTTCCAAAACCTCAAATTGTCCAATACTTCAAGTCTACGCCTGCTCCTATCCGAACTGTACCCTACAGTACGTCAACAAGCGAAGCCTTACTGCGCACGTCCGTACTATGCACAGTACCAAGCGTTATCGTTGTATCTATCCTGGCTGTTCTGGTTGTCAAACTCATTTGATCAACTCGATGTATCTACATATTCAAAAGGCACATTTTGGTGTTTTGAAGAACAACTGTACTTCAGTACCGAAAGTGGATCCACCGAAAATCGATCCGGATGAGATGAAGCGATACTTTGAGGTGGTGATCCTGGATCATGAAGATTTAGAAGATTCTTCGAACCGTCTGTCGAAAGTAACCCGTAACCCACTGACCAATCTCTACCACTGTCCCTTCCCCGACTGTGATTTGGTCTACTCGAACTCCAGTTCTCTGCGAACTCATCGTCAAGCTCATTTCCAAGCAAAACGTTTTCAATGCATTTGGCCCGAGTGCTCATTTGCAAGTTGCCATGTCTCTGACGCAAAGAATCACATTCGAGCCATTCATTTGAAGGTGCCACGAACTCAAAAGGAACAACTCGAAATGGGACTCGATGTGAACGATTTGAAAGCGATGGTCAAAAAGTATCTGGAGGTGTTAACGCTCGATTCTGATCAATGATCTCATCATCAGCTGATTAGATCGTAACCATATTGTATATAATGTAACCTTATCCTTATCTTATCTAGTTATATCTATTTCATTATATAATCAACTTATGTTAGCATTAAAACGATTGTTGCGCCTTTTGCTCCTTTTCTTCCTCAATTTGTCTAGTATTGTTTATCTTATGATGATAAGTTTCTTATCAGATTCGACTGTTTACTTTTGTCATTAGAAGCATGTTATGTATGAAGTATGTTACCAATAAAAAGATTGTTGCGCCACCAACTGTTCTTAACTTATCTTGATTCTAATTTCGATTTCTACTTTCTGTGCCAGTTTGACGATTTCTTCTTGTAGTCGTCTTCACTTTGACTTGCATTTGGCTGTATAAAGTTGTGACTTTTGGTTTAGTAAACCAACTGAAACATATCACCTGATACTTTTCACCTTTCATCATGCAAGTGGAACTCCCTTTGGAATGTATTCACGCAATCACTCCCACTATGAGAATCACAGCACTTCTGTGTGGGTGTGTCTGTCACTGCGCATCCTCATTTCGCACAGCGGGCGTGCTGCTTGGCGTGTGTGCTTATCTGTTTAGCACAGCCACTGTGGACACTCTGTCCTTACACATTTCTATACAAAATTTGATTTATTTTTTGAAAAATCGCTGCTCCATTGACCTTTGACTTTTATGGGCACTTGCACATCTTCACCCCAACCAGAACATCGTGTAAAATTTTCAGACCGATCCATTGAACGGGTATAGCCGAAACCGTCTACACAAGCCTTTTCCAATTGAGTCAACGCAGAGTCGTCACTCCACTTACTCGCTCGCTTCGCTCGCTCGACGTTTCGCTCCGACAATTACCACAGTACCCAAAAAAGAAATGTATGAATCATTTTTGTTACGGCATAATTCTGTAGTTAATTTAATTTATCTTTTGCCAGATATAAGCAGTGATATAGGGAACATTAGTTTTTAAGAATAAATTGAAGTAACCTGTAAAAATTATTAGAGTTTATCCGCAGCTCATTTGACACCATTGTAAAAGTAGCAATAAAAGCTTATATAATAAATTTGAGCTTTTAACTCAACAATGTCATCCATTGTTTTATATTTTTAACCTTTTAAAATTCAAATCCTATTCTTCAAAGAATCATTTAGTATCAATTTAGTATTTTTACTTTACTTCACGCCAACAAAATGAACTGAACAAACAAATGAACAGCAGAGCTTATCGAGACAACGATGAGATTTGAGTTTCCTTGTTGGATATTATTATGACCGAATTATCATTGAATCAATTATTGAATGAATTTAGGGAAATATATTAAAGATTTTTGATAAATAAAATTTGTATTAACCGTTTATGGAAAACCCGCCGTGGAACAAAAAACATCTCCGCTTTAGTAAATTACACGGATATCATATTAAACATTTGAGTGTTCAAATTATAACTTTCAACAGTGAAAATAATGAGCATTGCTAATCACGTGACGTTTGATTCCCATTGCAATAATTGAATTCAGGTAAAAGTTCACTAATAGTTAATCTAGTCAATTTAAAGTTAATTTTACCTGTTAATCGTTCGAAAGTTCGACACTCACTCAACTTTGACTTTGACAATTAGGCTGGAACAAAAGAAAATTGGAAAACTCAAAAACTTATGTTTATATTCTTCAAACGTTTTGAGTTGAAATTTTAAAATTTTTTACTATTCCATCTTATCAAGAAGGATAAATAATGAGCTGCGAATCGCTTAAACGGGAATTGTTGTAATTATTGTCTTATTTTACCAATTGTAAAAAAAATTCATGTCTCATTCACTTGGAAAGGCACAACTTTCTGTCTAGAATGAATTTTTTTATTGTGACGTGTTACTCTGATATGTTGGAGAGGACATTCATTGAATAAATACAAAACCAATGTTTAACTTGAAATTGTCAACACATTCGAGCTAAAAAGACAAGTTTTAATTGTAATCAAGTGGAAAGTTGGACAGTTTTGATTAGAGAAAAGAAAAGTTTTATCGAAATTTCTAATTCTCAAAGTATGTTCATAGTTCATAAACACATCAATATAATTTACCTTTTAATAGACCCATACGAAAAAACTTTTTAATTCGATAAATTTAAAAATATTGAATATAAAATGTTTGTTTTTTTGTTCAATTAGAAAGAATTAAAGTTGAGTTTAATGTTTGAATGGTGCTAAGCTAACTAAGCTATGTTAGTGTCACTAATCTTAACTATAACTAACTTAGTGATAATAATAAAAAACAGTTAATAATTAATTTAACCTTTCAAATGATAAAGTTAGAAGACAAACCAGCAAGATACTAATTGTTATATGGTTAAATATATTTTTTTGTAAGAATAGATAAAAACTGTGTGTTACCAGTAGATTAAAATGCACTTAAACTTCATTTAATGAATTACCTTTAAAAAAGCTAGCCGTTTGAAACCCGTGTATTTATCGTTAGCAAAAAAACGTGAGTCAAGATACTGAAACCATGATATCTGTTTTTGGTTTCGTGTTTGTCTGTTTCTTCTTTCTTGTCTTTGATTCTAAAAATTAATAAAATTATGTACGCTCAGTCATGCAGAATCGGCATTAAAGATAGATTTGTTAATCTTTCATCTATCACAAGCTAACAATTACTGGCAAAACGAACTATTTCTCAACCCATAGTATCTCCAAAGTGAAAACATTGAAAGCTTTAATGTCCATGGTAATATTAGCAAAAGATTCAAGTTATCACTACAAAGATGGAAGACAAAAGTGTGCGTGATGTCCTAGAACAGTCATATCATCTAATAAATGGTCGAGAGCGAGAATAATCCGCGTGAGTGATCACGCTCGGAAAAAATTTAAATCAGTTACAAGACGAGAAAATTAAATATGGAAACCCTACTTTTCAATATATTGATATTTATTATTAATTACAATTCCATATTATTCGTTGATCCCGAGTATTCAACAATGGTCTATAAAACATTGCAATAAATTTCCAATTAGATAGCAGTTCTTATCGTTTTTTTAAACTTAAATAAGTGTATTAATATAGTTTAATCAGCATTTACTAAGTTAAGCTACTTAGTAAGTTTATTTAAATTAAGTTTACCTGTGGGATCACAGTTATGGGCAGAGAACAATTTTTGAAGTATACAGATACAGATTACGACCCACTTAAATGATGTATTCAAGTGCAAAGTACCTTCTGCAGTATGCGTTTTAACAATGAGCAAATTATAACGTTAGAAAAAGACGCAGCTGTCAAAACTTTTAAAATTAATGAACAAAAGTTGCAGTGCCTAAACTAGATTTAATGCAAGCAGTTTGACTGAGTAATAATTTGCTTTAAGCCCAGAATGAGAGTGAAAGTTGAACACAAATGACAATTAACCAAATGAATAATACGTACAACAGAAAAGTTAGCTTTAAAATCGTTCTAAATTTATTTACTTTAACCTTTAAAAATCAGTTCCAAGAGAATATCGTAATTTCTTTATTTCATTACAAGTTTTAATATCAATACTTAAACGAATCTTGCTTGGGTCCAATTGATTGAATGTCTAATTTTCAATCGTGTAATGAAAATGACTTAAAAGAGTCAAAAATGTTGGATAACCTGTAAAATGGTGTCAAAGAAAACAAAAAATTATTTGTAAATTATTTGTTTAAAAATATGATTGTTTGAAATTACGGAATCGACTTAAAATAACAAACAGTAAAAAATCTTTGACATCTGCAATAATTAATTGTTGAATTTTTGTTCAGTACCAACCTAAATGAACTGAATGTATGTACGTAATCTTGAAAACTATAATGTGTTCATTATATTCAGGGCTTGAGAGCAGATGACTTTTCAATTTTGGATCACTATTAACTAAATATAGAATGAAAAATAAATAATGTTAACTTTTAGGAAACAGGCAACCATCTTAAAACGTGTTTTTATTGTTTGCAAAAGATTGTAAGAAAGAAAGAGAGTTTACAGGAACTATGAGTTTTAATTTGCAAAAGTTATTTGAGCAAAAAAACGAATTCACTTGCACATACCTCTCTGTCACATTATAATGAGCAACTAAGGATTCTGCGGCTGGCTGCAGATCAATATTGACACCTTTTATGACACCAAGAATGCCAATATCATAAGTGTTTATAAAAATCAATAATTTAACCTTTGAATTCACCAATTGGACAATTAATTAATTGAATTGAAAAATTAGAAATTAGATTTACTTTTGTAATAATCAAACAACTTGTTAAATTAAATTTTTGTTAAATATAAAACCTTTTAAAAATTGGAAACTTAACCAAGAAAATTCTAAAAATTCCAATAAAAGTTATCATTGAATTGAATTAAATATAAATATAAATAATTTTTTTTAACTTTTTATGTTATGTTGGTTCAAGTCGTCCAATGCAACACAACAATTCATATATATATTTTGACCTGTATTTTAATTGTAGAATTTCCAACGACACAAATTAAGTCGTTGTTGAAAAGTGATGGATTAGAAACAAAGAAAATGTGTATTTTAATGTAATATTTTATAATGTAATATTTTAATAAAACAGAAAATAAATAGACATAACAACAAGTCAAGCATATTTCGACATCACTGTTTGTTTGCCGTAAAAAAGTGGTGGTAAAATAAAATATGAATCAATTTGTATGTCAAATTCAGTGAATATCAGGTTAACGCAAACAAGTGTATTGTACAAATCAACTTGTCACTAATGACAAGTAATTTAGTCAGCTATACCTTTTAAGGGAGTTGCGGTTCGAAACCAAAAATGTTTGTAAAATATAGAATTTTATTTTCTAACATTACTAATAAGATTCAATTAAATCAACAAGAAAGACCTCACCTGTTATTAGACAACTAAAGGCAACCACATCTTATGTACAACAGATTTATATCTTTTTGAATGTGATTTGATAGATTAGTGTGCTTACTTGTTTGTGTTTGGTACAGTCTATAGCACAGCTCGATCCGGGTGCGAAACACTGGTGTTTGAAAAATTTATTGATCTAATAACAATGACTATTCTGCGTTTTCCACGATTAAACAAACCATAGATGTCATCTAGGAAAGTTTTATTTTTACCAATTATAAAGATAAATATCTTCCATTGGAAGACTTCCAATGTTCATAAATTATGTTTAAAGTCGTTCAGCTTTAGGTTTTTTGTGTCGAAGCTATGTTTGTGTGCGTTCTAGAGAAATTTTTTGGCTTTTGTTTTAAAATGGAAGCTTTATGTCAAAACGTGTGAATTATTTTTGTGCTAAAATTAAGAGAATTGTGTAATAATAATAACTAAATGCAAATGAGGAGCTTATGACTCGAGTTTGATTGAAGTGCATAAAATCTAACTCGTAACTTGTTTTTCTCATCAAAAATGAAAGATTAATTAGATTTCACATTTAAAATACTAATGACCATGTCAGTCCAAAACAAATTTACAAAATTTGAACTCAATCTAACGAATTCTGAAGTCCTAATTTGTTTTATAGGAGTCTGTTCTTCGTCAAAGTCAGGCATGTAAGTTTGGAGAATTGAGATTCACAGTTTTTTTTATAAACAAAGAAGAAGTTCAAGAAGAATTCCAAGAAGTTGCATTTAATGTGAACAAATCTGTTCATTTTCTGAAAAACCATAATTGAAACAAACCAACAAAGCTGTGGGACACCACAACCACCCACCCACCAACTAACCATTGAGTTATTACAAGATTGCGCAAAATAAGTATAAGTCTAATTATTTTTTATATTAAATTGAGAGTGTAGTCGGTCAATGCAAATGGGTAGTGAGTTACTCGAGTTTATATTATATATTGTATGTTTAAATTGTATGTTCTACTTGCTTTTCTCTTCAAAACCGTACGATAAGTTTGATGTAAGGTGTAATAATTGGAATTACCTTTAAATATCTCTACAATGAGTTTCTAGACAGTCTCCACCTTTCAACAAGTTGCAAAATTTGAATTTAACGGTTGAACTAAAAAAATGTTAACGATTGTAATTACAAGACTTACTCAAATGTCTATTTGCGATGCAATTTCTCTGACAATACGACAACATACCAATATTAATGCAATGAAAATGACAAATTCTTGTTTAGTAAGATTCTAGACTATTTAAAAGACTGTAGATAGTTATAATTTAAAAGTTTTACATCTTAAGTTTTGCGAATTATCTTGTCACTACAAAGCTGTTTTCTTGATTATGATTATGATTTTCTTGAATCGCACAGACAGTTTACTTGATTTTTGTTAAATTTCAAACCTTTTAAAAATGGTTATGCAAGTAAAAAAATTCAAAAAATTCATCAAAATTAATATTGAATTTTATTAGTTAAAAAATAAGAACAAATTTCGTTAACCTTTTATGTTACGAAGGTTCTCTTTCAAAACCAATCTACCAATCCTAAAAATCTAAATATGTTAAGCGTTTGTTGGTATTTTCAAACTATAAGTTTCAACATTTTAAGTGGATTAAGAAAAAAAGCAATGTTTTATGAGATTTTTAACTTTTTGAACTTGAACAACTCATGTTGCTTTTCATTTTCTTCTCCTAAATTTAAATACAATTTAATCAAAATACGATTTTTACCGTTTATTTGGCCAACAAGTACAAGTGTCTCTTGTAAATATGGAAAACCAACAGTTAGACAGAAATTATAAATATGCTCTCGATTGCCTGAAAGTTGAGAAATAGAATGACTTTCCACTTATTCAATTGAAAATATAAATTGTCCAAGAATCAAAGTGGAGACGGTGGTTGATGTTGTACTAAATGTTTTGTTGTTTTATTTCAATAATAAAATTCTACTTTTAAGTTTAGAGTAAAGCAAACTTGCAGCCAAGATGGAGGCATAAATCCCCAGGCATAAATGCACAAAAGAAATATAATGATTTCCTCAATGATAATAAACAAATAAGAAACAAGCATTCAATTCAAATAATTTTTTAATTTTGTTAAATGTCAAACCTTTTAAAAACAGCAGAGATAGAAAAACCTATTAATCATTTTTGCTTCTAAATTAAAAAATTGTGATAATCAGCAAGTGCAAATCAGGGAAAATGAGTCAGTGAGTTTGAGTTTTTTGTAATTAATTAACTTTTGTTTTGCTCATTAAAATGTACGATAAAATTGATTTAAGATGTAATAATTAAAATTACCTTTAATAGACACACATAAAGAGTCACGTTGCAAAATTAAATCCCGTCTAACAGTGGAACTAAAAATTGAAACCAATGAAGTTTTTTATAAAGATTCTTAATCCAATGTGATTTCTCCAATAGGCAAAAATAACAATTTCCTGGTGGCGACTTTCGTAACAAGGCCGATGTATTGTTTCTGCTTCTCTCATGTTATTAGTGCATTTCCAGTTAAATATGCCTCCTAAATTCGGGTCTTAGGGTTATTCAAACTGATATTTATCGACCACTGAGCTCTTTCAAACTATCTCTAAACCTTATATTCGACCAGTAAATTCCTTCCAAAGTGTACTCAAAGGTATACCCTATAGGAGATCTAGGGGAAGATCTTGTCGTATTTTAGAGATAAATGTTTACCTCTGATGAATAGTATTAGTGGAAAGATATCATCGCATTACCGAATCTATAATTTACCTGTAGAATATCACAATTACGATATACAAATACACTGTACATAAAACTTAGATTGAAGATTGAATCATTAAATGAATATGCGAAGTTCACTTCATGTGATTAAGGGTTAGTGGCATCAAAAAATATGACATTGTTCGTCGATTTTTGTACTATTAAATATATTCGAAGCCATAAAGATGATTCAGATGGAAGGAACAGCCCTCAGCGAAGCGAAAGCCACCCGCGCTGTGTAAGGCAGTTGAGTATTTACTGTAATAAATTTAACCTTTCAAATAATTGCAATGAAACACAGAAAATAATAGAAAAATTAGAGATGAATTCTTTGATTAAAATAAATAGATTAAAATAATGTGTTACCAGTAGAATGAAGTGATTATGAATTCACTTTTAAAAATTTGTCATTTAAAAATAAAATATCTATTCACCTATAAATAATTACTAGAATAAGAAAACAACTTTATTAAAAAATAATTAAAAATTACATACTATTAATTGAGAAAAGTTGATCAATGTCCAAAATGTAAACCAAACGAAACCAATGCAAGGTAGATTAACTGATAAGGGGAATGTATGACTTTTTGTTGTCCATGATATCGCGTGATGTATACAGATGCCAAAAAAAGTAAAAATCATATTCCGATGATTAGAGATTAAAATACCCATTAAGCTCAGTCAAAAGATTTGTCAGATTTACCCAGATTAACTTCAAAGTTTGGAATAATGTTTTAAGTTGCCGCATGAATGATAATATCTCAAGCTTCGTAGGGGAAACTTGATAATAAGTATTTTATAATTTTTATAATTATAATAAAAACCTTTAATTCATAAGCCAACAAATTACAATGCAAGTTTAACCCAATTCTGTAATTCTGAAATAAGGCAACAACAAATATATGAATTTTGTGTGAATCATGCACAGTAAATAATAATTATTCTTTAATGTATAAGACTTAACTTGTCATTAACTAAAGATAAGGTGATTTAAAAATAAACAATTTTACCTTTTAAATGCTGATAGATGATTCAGAAATGTGTATTTACCGATTGCTAAAGAACTTTCGTGTAGTAAATCATCGAATAGATAAATAAAAGTTATAAGTGATAACCATTTAAAAATCTTCTTCAAATGATAATTGTAATGATTTCTAATTAAAAACTCTAAAATAACATTATTAGCTGAGAAAAAGTTTTATTGCACAAACTAGAGCGAGTGAGCGAGGCTTTTGGCCTAAGCTAAAATAGTATATACACATAAATAGAAGATTTCTTTCTTTCTTTAGCACAGGATAAAGTCAGAAATACGAAAAATTTTCAGTCATTCCTCCTATGGTTCCAGTTAAAAGTTACGACATTGTGACCAAGTGTATTTCTTTCATGAGAAGGCAGAAGTTGGAACTTTATGTAGGAAATCGTATTTGGCGATTGCTTGAACTATTCGGTCAATAAGTGAATGTCAGAATTGTTGAGATAGTGGCTTCCTCACCACTCAATCTGTCATGGTCAGACACTATGACCACCAAGCCATCAGTTGAAGTGAAAATAGTCATCACGTGCATGACTCGACACAATGCGGTTTCTCTGCCTATTTAAGCTTGCGAGCTGAAGCACTCAATCATCTTGTGCCTTGTATGTCTTTGGTGATGATCACTTTTGTTTAGGGACTTCTTTACTTTGTTTGTAGGTTAACCTTTCATTCTTGGTGGTTACGCTTTGATGTTCTAGACATCTGTCACCTACTCTCAAGCCCTTTTCTGAAATCACCTCTTGGCCTGATCATCTCAATGTTTCTTTTACCGAAACCTCATCTCAAGTGATTGACGATTATATGTCCCAATCAACTGTTTTTCTTTTATTTATTTCCATCAAATAAATCCCATTTTACGACAAGAATGAGATAATTGCAATGTAAGAAACGCTTCTGTATTGGGCTCAAACAAGCTAATTCAGGAATAAATTTAAAATAAGTTTTAAAAAGATTGTAAATTTTATAAAATTAAATCTAGAGAATTAACACAAATTCGTTTACAATATATTTTAACCAATTTTAAAAAGCACCGGAGAGAAAAAAGAATAAAGAAGTAAAAAGTTAATTAATTGAAAATATTAATTTGATAATATTTAACCATTTGAATAAAAATTGACGAATAACAGTTCAAAAAATATGTTTAGAGATTGAAAACCAAACTGAAATATAAAAGGTAACCCTTTGAATAGCCCAAATTATAAGTAAAAATTAACAAACATATTAATATTTTATCTAAAACGAATCTCACACCCTGCAAATGATGATGATCGAATCACGTAATTGAATTTATTTGTGTGTAACACTTTTATTAATAATAACAAAAGGGTGCTGCCCTCCTATGAAGGGGTGCCATTAGACTCAGCATACTAATCAATCCTCATGGATAACAATCAATAATATTGATTTGTACTTTTAAATAATCTTGACTATTTACTTGACGCCTGAGCATTCATATGATGATAAACCATCCTTATCGACGCCGAGAGAACTTTCTCAGCGATATCCACCAACCAAACTTTATCGAGACTAAACTTCTCAAAGAAATCGACCATCCGACGAGGAATAGTGCCACGAGAACCAACCCATAAGCCAAAAACCTCGAAGTCTGGGCGGCCATATTAAGAATACCGACTCATAACGTCCCTTGCACAAGTTCTGTACTTGGCTTGCTTCTCATGTTGTACGGCTTGGCCAACATCTTCATTCGACTCATATCGCACAGTCGGATCAATAATGAACGCCCTATTCAACCCAGGATCAAACACCAGCAAATCCAGGTAACGATTACTACCATGCGTATCACTACAAAATACGTCATCAAAGCAATCGAAGCCTTTGTCTTCTAGCAAAACTTTAATACGACGAACCACTTGGTTATGTCTAGCCATTCGCATCGTCTCGCCAAAGGGACACCAACCTAGCACATAAGGAAGGTTTTCAGTCTCATTGCGGCAATGCCGACAATGGATAGATTGGGGTCCAACAACGACTTGACCATGGGAATCTCTCGACACCACCCCAGGAACGCCTGCCAAATTAGCATAACTGACACTCAGTTTAATGCCAGCCGTCCATTCTGACGCCGTCAAATTAGACTTGTCATAAATAAACCTATTAGCTTTAGTATAGTCTTGGAAGTGACGTATTCCAGATCCTTGATATGCCAATGAGGCCCACCTCTCAAAAGCTTAGTCCCGTAACGCAGATCTTAATATTCGAGAGGTCTCTCCTTCCACGCCAAGTGTTTCTTGACACACTAGCATCTCTTGTTCGACATCAATGACTTTATGAATCAATCCATCAGGCAATATAGCCAACTTCCTTGCAATCGCGAAATGCTAAAGAAATGCTTCCCACCGAAAACACACCACACCAAGCCCACGATAACGCCTTGGTGAATAAATCATATCAGTTGATGTCGCAGTAGGAAGACCAACAATCGACTTAACAGCTGTCCTTACAGTCGTATCTAGCACATCCAGCAACGCCATCGGGACCTTTCTCAATGGTGCAGACTGCAACGGATACATCAGTATTGGCATAAGGTATTGATTCAGGACATTAAGCTTTTGTTCTTTCTTCAGCAACGGAGACGTCATTAGATTATTAGCGAACTCGGTAAACTTCTTTGCGACATCTTTATCAAAGACCAATTCGTCTTTAAATGTGCATCCCAGGTAGCGAATTCTATCACTCTCACTAATACATCCAATTGATACATTTTCATTTATCTTCAGTGTCCCCGACGACAACTTTCCATTCTCCACATTAATGGCCATGCTCTTGCGGGGATTTATCTCCAATCCGATAGATTCCAACAGAGATTGAACCATCTCAATCATTAAACTTGCGCCTTGGACGGACTTTGACGTCGCAACCGTGTCATCAGCGAACCCCGTAAGGCTTAGTGCATCGAATCCTTCCACCAACGGATATCCATTCCGATTCGCAAATGACGATTCACACAATTCTTCATATATAAAATCAATCGCCATATCAAACAGAATTGGTGATAACGGTCCACCTTGGGGGACACCAGCCTTGATCTGAATACGCTCCGACCGAGAACCACCAACATCAATACGGATAAAATTATTCTTCAGTAGTCCCATGACTAGCCTCCGTAGATTACTTGCAACACCTTGAGCTCTCAGGCATCGTTCCACATGATCATGGCCAATCCTATCATACGCTTTGCTAACATCAAGGAAGACTGCCACACAATTAGACTTCTTCAGCTTAGCACTTTTGAGGCACGCATTAACCAGAGCAGTGTTAACATAGCAACCTTGAACACCCGTCACGAACCCTCTCTGATTCTTGTTAATAGATATCTGCGAACGAACATGCTTGTCAAGTACTCTCTCAATGATCCGCCTGATGACTGAGTATATCGTAATAGGCCTCCAGTTATCAACCGACCAGTAGTCAGTAGTATCAGTAGTAGAAGTCTCATCTTAACCCGCTTTTTGAAGTGGCGTATTCAGAATAACAAAAATGACGGGCTTTTATCGTTGAAAAACACATTAAAAACATCACTGCTGAAAAACGGGGCAAGGTGAGAGCTCTATCAGTAGTAATACAATTCCTGTGTTGCTAAATTGATAAATTAGTTTTATGGTTTTGCATTATTAATACCTAAATAATGTACAAAAATTGTTTTTAAACCTTTAATTACGGAATATGCGAGGTCGAAGCAATTCAAATGTCTTTTATATAAAATTTAAGTTAAACAAAGTACGGGTTAAAAAAAAGTACTAATTACAAATTCTCATTATCTGCCTAATTGGACTACTTAGCAGATATAATCGATGAAGTTTAAAAATAGTAAACTGTTTTAAGAATTTACTTTAGGCTTTATTTTATTTTGGAAGTCATACGTTTCAAGAGTCTTTCCATAACCTATTCAACGATTTCATTCATTTCATATATTCAACGCAACGATTCAATATGTTATATTTGTAATTATCTTTACTTGAGTCCGTGTGACTTGAAAACAATTGCAATTTCAAAATTTGAATGTAATCTAACGAGTAAACTAAATGGATTTAAACGAAAGAAGTTAATTGTGAGAATTACTTCAATGTGTCTTCTCAATTCCCTCGCTCTAACATCCTGACAACAAGATGGACTTAAATAACATGAAAACAACATATTCTTGTCTAGATATCTTAGATTATCTTAAATACTATAGATAATAAAAGCATTAAAAGTTTTACAAGTTAATCATTTAAAAAATCAGCATAACAGATGGCTCGACCAGACAGCCTATACGTAAAAGCTAATGATAAACAAGAAAATGAATTTTTAAAAAACATAATAAAATTATTATAGATTTTAAATAATAAAAATATAATTTCTAACCGTTTATGTAAGAGATTCAGAAGTCATCTTAGTATTCGAAATTTAAATCAATCCAGCAAGTGAAGACAAACCTCCGCCATATGTCCCTACCTGAGTTCTTATAAGTAAAAGTATTAAATAAATAAATAAATTAACAAATATATTAATTTATGAAATCGAAATTCTTTATTTGATGTTTAAAAATTTGATAAAACATCTTTAATTTTTACCTTTTAACCAATCCAAAATCATGAAAGTGAAAAAAACCTTTATAGATAAAGGCTAGTGATGAGCATTAGTTTGTGATTATTATTGAATACAAAGAATTTTATTAAAAATATTTTATATGTAATAGTTTTTAACCCTTTATGAAAATCTTAATTCAAAATTATTAAACCAGAAAAACTTTTCCTAAAACAAATTTATTATTAGAGGTTAATTCTCGTTTAAAATAGAAAACATTACAAGTTTTAAATAGAATTATTTAACCATTTATAAAAGGAGCATGGTGATCACAGATTAACTTAAGAATTTGTTTTAGAAATACAAAATAATCAAACTAAATTATATAAAAACAACTACGTAGTTAAGAGACAAACAACTGAGAGAACTAACAAAGAATAAAAGTTTAAAGAGGATCTTTTCATTAAATTGAAAATGAATGAAAATTGATCAATTTGACATGATTTATATTGTTTTTAACTTGTTTATTTTTATTTGTTGTGTAAGTCTTAAACTGTAAGTTGTCGCCATGGAAATTCATGTTAAAAAATGATTGATTAGAGATTGTAAACCAATTTGCAGATATATTAGTAACCTGTTTAAATGAAAACAATTCAGAGATATTAACGCCTTCTTAATAGAAAAGAAGTTTAATCAAATTTATAATTTTTGGTTTAAAATTTGAAAATATACAAAATTGTTAATAGAACTATAAATAATGATCATTATTAAATAGTAAAACAATACTTTTATAAAGATTAGCTTAACATAAATAATATCCTTTACCTTTAAAAACACAATAGGGCATATTCCTTTTAAATAAATAAATTTATTCAATTATTTGACCAACGTTAACTGTTTCAAGTTCACAATGTTCTTGTTCTGACAAAATGAACTAATTTAAACATAAGAACATAAAATTCGTGACCAGTTGGAATACATCACCAACAAATGAAGTAATAAAAAAAGTTCAAAATTTGAAGTTAATCAAGGTAATTCATTAAAATTAAGTGGTTTCTGTCAATTGCCCAAACTTTAAATTAATTGTGTGAGTTCATTTATACACAATTGATAAGGTAAAATATCTTTATTGAATTGTACAATAAAATTTTACTCAAAATCCCAGCCAATTTCTATTCTGCAATTTTCAACAACTGGTCGGCTGCACACAGTCGCCACTGGATCCACTCCTGAAGACATGACCCTCATTGCAATCACATCCCGGACCACAATTTTCGAGACAAATTCTATTCTGCAGCATGTGATTGGTACAATTCTTGGCACATTGACTTGCCACTGAGGAACACTGTACCCAACTGGCGTTTGAACCGCATTCTGAAAAAATGAATTATTGTCAAAAAGAATGTGTCAAATGAACCTACTTTTAGCAGTCGCAGTAGCAGTTTGTTCCTGTGCATAAGTTCCAGAAGCAATCACAGCCAGAGCTATGATAAGGAGAGTGAAAGTTAATCGAGACATTGTGCGTTTTGAGTTTCAAGTTTTGCCAAAATGATCTGATAGATGCAAGCCCTTATATAGAAATCCAATATAAGAAAGTACGTAGCATCTAGTTTACCTTCAAAATGGAAACTTAATTAAGATGTACATTAGTGATTTATGTGTGTAATTACTATGCGTGAAATTTTCCCCCATTTCGCATATCAATTCGAGTCCTTGAAAAATTGTTGTTGTTTTTGCTGTTTAAGATCGCGCCGCATCAGCCTTCCTCAGGAGACATTCGACAATTTTATGATTTCATGACCTGATTACACATGTTTACAAAAAGTGTACAATTTTTTCATAAACAAATAATTGCACCCTTGGCCCTGAATGATTGCCCTGAATATAACTAACAGGAATAGTCTCGTTTTGTTTCGCTTAATTTTGTTTATTGGGCAAAACACCTTGCATCATTTATGTCGTTGGAAATGATTATTTTGGATCAGCTCATAAGTTAGATAAATATAGATTTTAAAAATTTTACTACAAAAAAATAAGGATGAGACAACAACTCTCCTTGGGGTAACTTTTACTTATTATGAGAAAATATACAGGAAACCACATTTTTGACCTTTTGATAAACCCAAATTATACGATATTTTCAAACAATCAGAAAAACTCTAGTCCAACTTAATATCTGTGCTTTAAATTTTAAAAAATATGTATAAATTTGAAAGAGTAAAACAAATTTTTATTGAATTCCGAACATTTGTTGAATCCAGTACAATTTTTGTTATTTTACTCAGCAACTGCTAGGCAGCACACAGTCTCCACTGGTACCACTCTTGAAAACATAGCCATCACTGCACTGACAACCTGGAAAGCAACGTTTGAGACAAGCAATGTCTGTTTGCTGGTGATTGGTACAGTCTCTGGCACAGCTCGATCCCGATTTGGAACACTGGGCCCAGCTGGCGTTTGCTCCGCAACCTAAAAAGAAGAATGGCAAGAAAGATTAAAAGGGAAACACGCATGCGCATTAAGAAGCAAAAAAATGGCTGAACATACTTCCAGGAGCCGATTGTCCATAGGCACCAGTGGCAATCACAACCAGAGCTATGATGAGCAGAGTAAAAGTTAATCGAGACATGGTTTGTTTGTTTGTTTGCTGTGGATTTCAAGTTCAAGCACAAATGATCAGCCTCAGGTAGGATGCAATCCCTTAAATAAGCATAATCCACATTTCCATTTAAGGTATACCTAGTAACACAGGTAATACAGCTATAGCTGCTACCTGTTTGTTTACCTTTGATTAATTGAGATTCAGTGGTACAGGTAATTAACGAAGCATCTCATGACGAGGAAACACAGTAAAGATAGGCATTTTCCTCGATTTGATATGTATCATTGAGTCCTTCGATATTGCAGACTCCGTCTGTGGTGATGCGCCTCAGATACGGATGAGTATGAGTGGTTGTATGGCTGGGGTTGGTGATAAACAAAAAGTGTGGACAATGTTATATTACTTGAACTGCTCAACCCATTCTGCCAAGACAAACTAGTCAAACCAGTTGTGATAATCGTCGTAAATGCAAATTATTTTAAAAGTGTTTGATAAATGATTATTTTTAACCTTTTACGAAAATGAGCCATTACGATACAATATATTATTTATATTAAAAGCCTCCAATATTATCAACAGATTAACAAGATCAACAGATCATCACCTTGTTCAATGTCATAATGTTTCAAGTTTAAATGTCAATCAAACAAATAGATTTATGCCACCAAGAAGATATAGATCATTAAATATAAATAAAACATTTATATTATACATTTAATGAAATTGTATTCTTAGATTTACAAAATAAAAATATTTTTAAAAGTTTGATGAATAATTGTTTTTAACCTTTTACTATACTGCCACTACAGATACCGAAACAATATTATTAATATTATCAACAGATTAATGAATTAAAGTTAAATTAAATTATTCGAATGCTATAAGCTTTAAAATTTCTATTTTTAATGCCTTCTTGAATGCACTAACTACAAAGCGTTACCTTTTAGTGAGTCGGCAAATCGATCAAGATTAATTGGAATAAAATGATTGGCAACTTGAATATGCAGTCTGTATCATTTTGAATTTAAATTGTAGATTTTAAATCAAATTAATACATCAATTTTAAGAAACTATTTTGCTAATCATAATTCTTAAAATTGAATTTACATATTTTATTATTTCATAAAAGTCCATAAAAATCCGTTAACCCGTTTGAGTTACTCAAAAGGGTCAATTGAAAGAATTGTTGTAAACCTGTTTGAAAAACACCATCCTTACTAATTTCGCAACTTTTAATTGGATAAATGTAAAATACAATATTAATGTCAATACGACTATTATTTTTTTTCTAAATTGAAAGAATTAAATAAATGACCGATGCAAATGAATTAGCTAATGACTTGAGTTTAATTGTAATTCATGCTCTATTGGCTCTACTTGTTTTTCTCCTCAAAATTGTACGATAGGTTCGATTTAAGATTAAATAATCAGAATTACCTTTAAACATTTACTACAAAAAACTATTCACAAAACCAATTTAAAAAAATTAAAAGTAGTCAAAAAGGAATTAAAAAGGAATGTAAACGTAAGAAGTTAATAATGAGAATGCTCCAATGTGTCAACTTGACAAATTGTGCTCATAAAACATTAATAAAGTTTGCAAATGTAAAATATTTGAATAAAGAAACCCTAAAAGTTTAAAGTGTTTTATAAATGATTTATGAATTAAAATATAAGGAGAATTATTTAAAATAAAGCTTTGAAACCTTTTTACATCTAACGCAGGAAAAAAGGATTAATATAAAAAAGTAAAATTCTTAGTAATTCATTTTAATAATAATAATAATATCGTAATATTAATAAATAAGCTTCAAACATTTGTGGCGGCTCTCAAACCACTTGAATCCATTTGGAGGCCTCACGGATGGTGTCCAGAACAGTTTGGTTAGCGTTTTCCTTCCATTGCAAATCGATTGGAATTCGGACCACCATTGGGACCTTTGGCTCCTTTAGACCTTTGGCTCGATTGCACATGAACTCAATTGACCGATACAGTCCGTCTGGCTTGGTGAACGAATCGAGAAATCGCAGTATGCGCAACTGCCCCAACATACCGAGCATTTCGAGCAAATGTTGGTCTTGAAGTGCAAAGTAAATGGTACTCTCACGGACTTGAATGTTGAGTTCAACCAGATTGGGAAACACCCGAGCAATGTTGCGCAGAATGGATTGTCTGATCTTGAACAGTCCTTTGATGGTGAGACGACGAATGCCTGGTGCGATCGAGTCCGGCGAGTTGTCCTCGATCAGCTTGCTCGAAAACATAATTTGTTGAATGCCCATAGTTTCAGTCTGTTCACGAACATTATCTTCTGCAAAGACAGTAGTGGCGTAAAGATCGTAGTCGAGGATTAAAGTCTCCAACTTGGGGTACTTCTCACGAGGAAGTTTGAGGGGAAAAGCATAATGGTCCTCTTGCACTAAACAAGGCAACTTGATGATTAGTTTGGTGAGAGTGTCACGGAAAGCTCCACCGTAAAGGTCGACAAAGAAGCTGCAGTCAGGCATGTCTTTCCAATCGAGCATCAGGACGGTGGGCTGCACAGAAATTTTGAGAACCTGGAAATTCAGACATTTCAGTCAAAATGATAGGTTTAATCATGATAGTCTTACCTCAACTTTGCCCTTAATGGTTTTAACCAGGGTTTCCAAAGTAAATTTAAGCATCTTCAAATCATACTCCTTCACCTTGGCCATGAAATAAATCACAATTTCAAACTTGCGCAAGCTGGTCAACAGTCGGGTTTCCCTGAACAACCAATCAAACAAACAGTTCGCATTTTTAATGGGAAAATTGAGCTTCAGTGAAAGGCACTCGATCTGATCCCACAAAACTGCGTCCATAATTTCGGTAAAGAAGAAATTGGAAGCCTTCTTGTCTTTGAGAAATACCGAGAGAGTTTTCATACGAACAAACACTTGAAAAGACTCGTCTTTTTTGAGTTGAGCAAGATCAAGACAGTCGAGCTTGAGTGTGCACAGTTGCGGGCCATATCGATTGAGAGTGTCCGCAATGGCATTAACGTCCGTGGGCTTAAGAATGGTGTAAATGTTGCCATAGATGGTCAACGAACGAAACTTGGGTCCCAAAAGGCGATAAGTGGACTGATTGGTGCCGAGATACTTCAGCAAGAGCAATGGATTCTGGTTACTGACCACACAGACGGTGCGGAGTTGCAACTGGTGGGGCAGCATCATGGACCACACTTCAACACCAGGTAGAATAAACTTTTCCATCTTTTGACCTTCAGCCAGAGCCTTATTGTAGAGTTTTACCTCCGTGGAGTACCTGAGTAGCATCTTGGCCGCTTCAACGAAATCCAACACACCATTTGAATTTATACTCTCGTGAAGCTTCTCCTTCAGGTGCAAACCCAATTGAGGATAGATTCGGCTAAAGGAGTCTTGCAGATCAGGCTTGTAGTCATAGGCAGCGAGGGCATTGCCGAAATCATAACGATACAGCACACGTTCAGTGAGGAGTTCATAGTTCTGGCTGTGCTCGGTTAGTGATTCAAATTCTAAAGGGGAGTGATACAGAGTTAGTACAAAGACACAAAGAATAGAAACAAAGACTTACTAGCAATATAATCGGGTTCCGTGGGTGGTGTTTGAGCTTGTTCAGCTGCCATCGTTCACACGTGTGCACACAAATAGAAAACCAATAAGAAATGACTATATCAAAATCACAAACCCAAATGTATGACGTTAATGCTTGTTCGAATGGGCACAGGAAAACTCGAATATTTAATACTACGTTTTAAATTAACACTGTACAATAAAGTTGAATGTGAGTTTGATAAACTTTTAAGAAACTATTTTTGAGAATAAATAATTTTAATCTAGGAATACAAAAATATTTTAAACATTTAAACAAAGTGATAAATGTTTTGATTAATTTTTGGACCTTTCTAAGAAACCCAGAAATACCAAATTAATAAATATAATTATAATTTTTTAAAAATAAATTTGGAGTCTTATAAAAGTGAATAAAAATGAATTTCATTTGAATATGACCTGTATACTACTTGTACAAAAAACCGGTGGTAATTTTGATCTGAAAAGTATAGTTTTTAAAAAAAGTTTATAAAAATAATTTGAAAATTAAAAAATGCTTAGACTTAATAAACTTGGACAATGTATTTATTGAAACATAAACTAAATAAATAATATTAAGATAAACGAATTGACACTTTGGTGTGATTGAAAATGACCTTTATATAAAAATCGGAGGTGTTTTATCGTAAAAGTAGTTATTTGTATAAAACCTTAATAAAACCCAACTTTAGTTTAAATCAAAAAACCTTAAAATATTTACAATAAAAAGTAGAATAAACTTTTTACTTAGATTTAATGCCCTTTCACTTACATACATTTCTACAAACATTAGTTTTGAATTGCAGAATTTAAACAAAACCGAACAAACATTGATAATACACTTTAATTTAATAACCGTTTCAGAATAAGAATTGGTGATGGGTCGTTTCCAAATGAAATAAGATTGTCTGGCAAGCCAGGCAAAGTGCGAGACTCTTAAAAAATAGAAACTTGAACTATCAACTGAGAAACTTTTAAAACGACTTTATTTGATCCATTTGGATCACTAAAGAGGTGTATTGGGACCAATATTTTTATTTAAAATGTGCAACACATTTGTTCATCATTTTCAACGTAGTGACCACAAAAAATCTTTTTTAAAACTTGGCGCTACCAAAAATTGGGCGTCATGATCCATGGCGCCCAGTTTTGGTCTGACTATTCGATTACATATACTCCCTAGTGTATGTATGCCAAATTTGGTAATTTTAGGGTCTACGGTTCTCTCAGGATATGGACAAAGGTTTACAGACAGACAGACAGACGGACAGACACGATGGCAATAGCATAAGCTTACGACTCTAAAAGAGTCTCGCTAAAAATTTTAGTTTAATAACAATCGTAGAATAAAAGAAGTTCTAGCTACTAGTAGATTAAAAACACAAAAATAATTTGAAACCTTTTTTGCAATTCAGATCCATCAAACAATGTCAACTTTTATAAAAGTTAAGTACAGAAAAAAATAATTTAGATTAATAATACATTTAACTTTTTGAAGTGAAACGTGTTAAAGGAATTATATTAAAATTAAAAATATTTATTTAAAATCAATAAACATCAAAGCCAGTGGCAGTTCTCAAGCCACTTGAATCCATTTGAAGCCCTCGCTTATGGCGTCCAGAACAGTCTTGTTACGTTGCATAGCGTTTTCCTTCCATTGCAAATCGATTGGAATTCGGACCACCATCGGTTCCTTTGGGTCCTTTAAACCTTTGGCTCGATTGCACATGAACTCAATTGACCGATACAGTCCGTCTGGCTTGGTGAACGAATCGAGGAATCGTAAAACGCGCAACTTTTGCAATGCACGCAGCATTTCCAGTAAATGCAGGTCTTTAAGTGCGAGGTAAATGGTACTCTCACGGGCTTGAATGTTGAGTTCAACCAGATTGGGAAACACTTGAGAAATGTTGCGCAGAATGGCTTGATTGATCTTGAACAGTCCTTTGATGGTGAGACGACGAATGCCGGATGCGATTGAGTCGGGCGAGCTGTCCTCGATCAGCTTGCTCGAAAACATAATTTGTTGAATGCACATTGTTTCAATCTGTTCACGAACATTTGGTTCGGCAATGTCACAGGTGGCGTACAGACTGTAGTCGAGGATTAAAGTCTCCAACTTGGGGTACGTTTTAGGATTTAGTTTGAGGCGAAGTGCGTAATCGTCTTCTCGAACTAAACTAGGCAGCATGATGATCAGCTTGGTGAGAGACTTGCGGAATGCGCCACCGTAAAGGTCGACAAAGAAACTGTAGTCGGGCATGTCTTCCCAATCGAGCATCAGAATGGATGGTTGCACAGAAATTTTAAGCACCTGAAAATATAAACATTAGTTTAAAGTTTAAATTAAACATAGATTTTACAGAATGTCCTACCTCAACTTTGCACTTGATAGCCTGAGACTGATCTCTCAATCGCATTTGTATAACCTTTCCGTATTGCTTAGTACGATCCTCTTCTTCCACATTAACCTTGTAACAAATTTCAATATCAAGTTTGCGCAAGTTTTTCGTTTGGGTGAGCAGACCCAAAACTTGGTCCGCACCGCCAATGGGAATAATCAGTTTGAGTGAAAGAGACACGATTTGTGGCCATTCGATTTCGGGCACCATAAGTTCAATGAAGAAATCGGTAGCATTCTCGTCCCGGAAAAGCAGAGCCAGAGTTTTCAAACGTGCAAAGACGAGAAAAGGCTTTTCGATTGTGAGTTCAGTGTGGAGACAATCGAGCTTGAGTGCAGTCAGTTGGGGACCGTAGCGGAGAAGGCTACTGCCAATGCCCTCAATGTTAACACCGTTCCATTGGTCGTATTTGTTGTCAAAGATGGTCAGAGATTGAAACTTGGGTCCCAGAATGCGACACGTAGACGGACTTGAACCGAGAAAGTTCAGAAAATTGTTGGGAAACTTTTTGTTGACCAGACAGATGGTGTGAAGTTGCTGCTGAAAGGGCAACACAACGGACCACAGTTTGATGATGGGAAGAATAAGCTTCTGCAACTTTGGTGCCACAGTTCGAGCCCTTTTCTCAAGCGCATCCCCCAAGGGATAGGCGATCAAATCTCTTGCAGCAGTGGCATCAAACACGTTAGCTGGACGCTTAGACTGGTTGAGCATGCTCGCCAGATGCAAACTCGATCCAGGATTGATTCGGCGAAACGAGTCAGACTGTGCACGGGTGTGCATGACTCGGAGGAAAGCGTAACGAGTTGATTTTCGTTCAGTAAGAAGACGATAGTTCGGACTGAGTTTATGTAACTCTAAAATTCCTGTAAGGAAAGTGGACAAATCAAACATACAGATTAACATAAAACACAAAAAAACTTACGGCCAAAATAATACGTGATTGGAGGATCTTCCATCTTTACCACTCAAACAGAAAACAGAAATGACAATCGAAATCACTCACAAATATGAATGACGTTGAAGCCTTTTCGAATGTCACAATAAAACTCGAACATTTTCCTAAGTGTTAAATTGAAATGTAAACATAGTCATATGGAACAAAATTTTCCAATTTCTAAAGTTGATTTTAATTTAAAAAACAATATACCAATGGTAAATAAAGAAAAGTCTGAAGTAGAAAGTGAAAGCACCAGAAAATTTTTACACAGTAATATGAAAATTAGGTATCCTAATTTAAAAATAATATTAATCGATGTACCAATTATCTTATAAAATCATAAAATGGAGAAAAATCTAATGCTAAAAAATATGTCATTATTTGAGAGACAATATTTAAAGAGTTCAAAACCTTTTAACCTTAAAGCATTTTGCATCACAATTTATTCATTCAACATACAGAAACACATTTAACAAAAATTAAAGGTTACATTTACAATTATCATCGAGAGTGAGTTTAGTTAATTTAAGTCTTTAACTTAAATTAATTTCACATAACCTTTAATTTAACCTAACGACAAGGGAAATCTTAATAAAAACTAAAAATAAGTGGGATCGCGATTGATCAAAATTATTCAAGATAAAGAATGTAACCTCAAAATAGTTTTGCAACCAATCCGGGGACAATTGACAAAATAGACGGACCTCCTGGAATCATCATTTTTGTAAAGTCAATAGCAACACATGATATAATCTTATGTTGCATACACAAGTTGTAACCTTTTAAATAGAACAATACAGCTGCTTATCAATCACCATTAATCTTATCCTTGTTCAATTATGTATAAAAGCTGTTATGATTAGTCACAAATCAAACAGTCAGTTAGCCGTTGGGTTATTTCCAATTACAATCACCAACCAAATTTCAAGATGCGCACCATTGTTTGTGTTTCTGTGTTGATTTTTGCCTGCTTGAGCAGCTTTCAGGCTAATCCAGTTTCAGGTAATTTAAATTATTAGTTTATTAAAATTTATTTTTATGCTAACTTTTTTATAAACAGATACACCACTTCCTCATGTGGACCCCCAAACTGGAGCCCCAACAAGCGCTCCGGTAACTGTTGCTCCCACCACCTCGGAACCATTCTCCGCAACGGTGATCGAAGGTGGAAAAGAGTATCACGTGACCTGTCTGCGCGAGGGCTCAATGGCCCATCCGGGCAATGTGCACAAGTACATCATGTGCGAGTACAAGGCAGACCATCAGCACTGGACTGTGACTGTGATGCCGTGCGCCATTGGCACTCGATGGCACACTGCCATTCACAATTGCATTGCTGATATCTAAAGTTGGAGGGAAAGAGATATTATTACAAATGTTTGTCATTACTTTTATATTAAATAAAAATCAGAAATTTGGGAACTTTACTTTTTTGAAACATTTAAACCTTTGTGAATGATCATACCTGAAGAAAAAGTTGAATTCGTTGACTTGTGGTCTTGGAAATATAAGGAAAGAGTTTTGATTCGAGTGAATTATTGAAACGAGAGAATTATTAAATCGATTTTGAGATTACTCAAACAATCGTGCTTCATGGCTAACAGTTAGAGAAAATATCTATCGAAAGACATTTAAAATGAGAATCTTTTGCTCTGTTGTAATTGTTGTCACAGATCGTCGGACTTGGATGTTGAGTTTGACCAGATTGGGAAACACCCGAGCAATGTTCCGCAAAATGTTACAAGCAAAATTATAAGTGATAAGTATCCAATTTCAAAATATATGAATTTTATACAATGGGAATGGATTTTAAAATTATATTTTAAAAAATCTATACAACAGAATTTCAACTATTACCTTTTAAGAAAATCAATAAACAAAGTCAAGCAAACAAATCAAAATAAAACAAAATCCAGAACGTTTGCCAAAATAAATTTTCATTAAAAAATTAAAATATTTAACCATTTTTTTTAAATTAAAAAATTAAAAATTAAAAATGTAATGTGAAAATAAAATGGATCCAACCACTTGAGTTAGTGATCGAAGAAGCAGTAAACTTTAAAGATGGCTTTTTCATTTGATATTATAATATTTTCATCGTTGAAACCACAAAGGGAAAAGATTTTTAGGAAGGAATTTTTATCCTTTCTAAATCAATGATTTAACCAATTATTATGATCGGGTAAAAGAAGAGGAAGAAAAAAAATAGTTGGGTTAATTTACAAAGGACTACAATTCGAGTTCACAATTTTCTTGCTATAACAAAACATAACTTATCAAATATTGAAATAGAAGATTTGTGACCTTTTAGCTTAGATTACCTTATGTTAATGTAGATTAGATTACTTAGATTACTTAATGTTATGATAAGCATGAAAAACAGGTTCATATCATGAATTATAAGTTTTATTAAAGCGTTCAAATATATCTACACTCAATGTTCTCGTTATGAAATTATGCTAATAAAATTAACTTATCAAACACGAGAACTTAAAAGCATTAGTTATTAGAAATTTAATAAATCGACCTTTTATGAAGCCGAAACAGCTGAAACAAAACGCAAAATTCAATGAATAAAATCAGAGTTTAAATCCTAAAAATCCGAATCTACAAAATCAAGATTCATAAATGATCAAACCAACACCAGATGTGGCTACCAGAGTATTTTTTTAATTGAGTAAAAGTTAACGTTAATTAAGAAATATTTTTTGTTGCTAAAAATAAAAGAAATTTATATACTTATTGATTTATTAATACTAAATAAATTTAATGAAATAACAAAAGTTTTCAAATTTATAATGATTTTTAGAATGAACAAGAAAATACAATCCATTCAACATCACTCGTCCACCAGCACTCGAACATATTCGTTCGGGTCTCGCAGGTCCACAATGTTCTTGGCCTTCTGTGCTTTCACGGTTTGAGGCAGTCCAAAGTGTTGGGTTCGAATGTGCGAGACCAGATTTGAACGTACTTTGCATTGCTTGCTGCAGTGAGGCCAATTGCAATGAAATTGATAACTGTCGAGATGAGTCAGTTGGTGTGCTTTCAAGCGAGAATTAGAGGAAAATGAAGCAGTACAACCAGGATGGGTGCAGTGGAAATGCTTCGATTGGGAGGGATGTGCGGTTTGTTGATGAATTGTCATCTTGATACGTGTGTCACTCACTTGGGCACAGTCGCTCACGAGCTTGCACTGGAACTGACCAGTCAGATGATAATAGTTCCAATGTTGGTAAGTTTTACGCTGCGAACCATATTCTTTGCAACAAACTGAACAGAGGAATCGGCTATTTCCAAAATGTCTCAGTTTGATGTGTTCACGGACTTGCATTCTGCAAAATAATACTAGGTCAATTTAATGTAGAATGTTTTATTATTAACTTACGGTTCATCGAATCGTGCATTGCAATCCGTAGCAAAACATTGAAAAGGAGCAAGTTTATGAACAGTGCTCAAGTGATCGTGCAAGTGATCCAGTGAATCCAACTTGACAGTGCAATTTGACTGGGTGCAATTCAAATGGAGCATTTTGATCTTTGATTCTACTCGGTCCTCATTGACAATATCTTCACCACCTTCTTCATCTCCACCATCATGAACCACCTCAACAGTTTTCTTCGATCTCTTTCCAGTTCGATTTGGTTGAGATTGTTTTCGTTTGTTGAGTTTGCGAGCAGTGGAAGCAGTTGACTGTTTCGATGTGACTCGATTCGATCGTGCTCGAGCACTGGTCGATGGCTCATTCGATGCGACCACAGCACCATCGTGATTGTCGTTTGCACTGTTGGACAACTCATCATCTCCACCCAAGTCTTCATCATCTTCATCATCATCATCTTCGATTGTTTTCTTTGATCTCTTGTCAGTTCGATTTGGTTGAGATTGTTTTCGTTTGTTGAGTTTGCGAGCAGTGGAAGCAGTTGACTGTTTCGATGTGACTCGATTCGATCGTGCTCGAGCACTGGTCGATGGTTCATTCGATGCGACCATCGAACCATCCTGATGGTCGTTTGCACTGTTGGACAACTCATCATCTCCACCCGAGTCTTCATCTTCTCCATCATCATCATCTTCGATTGTTTTCTTCGATCTCTTTCCAGTTCGATTTGGTTGAGATTGTTTTCGTTTGTTGAGTTTGCGAGCAGTGGAAGCAGTTGACTGTTTCGATGTGACTCGATTCGATCGTGCTCGAGCACTGGTCGATGGCTCATTCGATGCGACCACAGCACCATCGTGATTGTCGTTTGCACTGTTGGACAACTCATCATCTCCACCCAAGTCTTCATCATCTTCATCTGCCGATCCATTCTCATGACTCATCACTTGATAAATGTTTGCTTGTGCGTCACTCGACTGGACCACTCGACTGGTCGACTGTGACTGATCGTCATTAGCAGCCATCACTTGTTGGTCAATTTGTTCAGTCACGGAGCTGTTGGTCACTTGCATTGGTTCGTTGGGTGATGGAACACAGACAGAGTTGGTTGGGGTATGGAGTTGATCACGTGATGAGGTGTCCATTGGTGGATTCAAATTGGACTGCATCGAGTTGTCATCATCATCACTCACCTCTTCCTTCTTCACCTACTCCACCTCCACCTCTTGATCGTCCCATTCAGTTTTGACCGTCACCTGATTGTTTGATGTGCCTGTGCAAATATCACCAAACGTAAATAAGTCAAATACAACCAACCAACAATCGTCATACCTTGCTTGTCCAGTACGTCATCTTCATATTCTCGTTTCATGTTATACTGCACCATCAAATCATCATATTTCTTCTTCTCTTGTTCCTTCATCTCCACCAGTTGTCGATGTAATGGATCATTCTCACCAATCAACACACTTTCACGGTCCTTTAGATGACCTATTTCCTCTAGCAACTTGTGGTGACGATTCATTTCTTCGTAGATGAGAACAGGTAAAGTTGGGTTCGGGAAAACAAACAAAAGTAGAATCGGTTGTGATGGCAAAACAGACACGAGAACGACAGTGAGCAGACAGACAGACATAGCACAACACACAACAACTGAAAACCTTTTCTCAGTCTGACGACTATTTTCACTCTTTTGGGTGGAAATAGTGGCACTTGCTGTTATTACTTTTTCAGAGACTGCCTCTCCTCTCTCGCTCACATTGACTGTGCGCTTCGAGTAAACATATTTCCTCACCACATTTCGAGTTATCCTCTTCGCCTTTTTCCCTGTTGCGTATCTCCCATCAATCTATCTACATTGGTCAATTGTTATCTACTCGTCATGAATGGTCACGCAGCTGCAGACAAGGACGAGGCAAATTGTGGAATGCAAAAATAAACATAAATGTTCCTTTTTTGAATCGAAACGAGCGAGTACAAATGAGTACGTAATACTTTGAAATTGGTTAATCGGAAAATGTCGTGAAATGTTGAACGAAATTGCAGTCAGGGGTTTGTAAATGATATTTTCTGATATTAGATTTTGTTTCGCTATTTTGACTATGAGTGGACCGATCTCGACTTGATAACTTTGACGCTCAATTCAACGATGAACTCAAAAGGCAACTCCTGATTGGTCAGTTGTACTCAAATAACCAAAACCAGCACATTGTACACGAATCAGTTTCTCCACAATTCAGTGAGTGACTTGCACTGTGCACAGTTGGTGTCATCACAGTGGCGTTCAGTCAATACAAAACAGTTCATAAGTTTACTATTCTCAATACGTGACCATCACCACGTGCTGTCTGTTGTGGTGGTGTACGTCTTCACTCGTTGCTCGTGACTGATGGGTCAGACTGATTTGTTCTACAACTACAACCAACAACCAACAAGTGGGTATCTTTCCATCAAGAATCATTTGCCTCGATCATCATGTCATCATCCCCACCAGTTGTCCCTCAACACTGTTCGACTGTCTCCGTGTTGTATGAATTGATGAAATGCGAAGAGGAACCTTGTCGAGTGTGGTTGCGTGACGAGATGAACCAAATACCTGACCCACTGATCGATTCGCTCTTCCACGGACTAATCATGTCCTCATCTACTGTACCACAATCCCGTCAGACTGTGGCCGAGTTGTGTGAATTGCTCGAAGGAGAAAAGGTGCAGCTGAAGATGGTGCTGAGAGGTGAAATGGATCGACTGGTCAACACTCTCACAGAAAGACTAACCAACAAGTTGAGGATGACCAGTTTGGATTATTTGGATCGGGAGGAAGATGTTGGTGATGATCGTGCACAGGTGGGCAATCTGTTGGACCAAGCCGAATCGCCCAATCTCGTTGCTCATCAACAACCCTCGAATGGTGATGAAGTGCAATTGAACACTGTGGAAATGATTGAAATTAAGGAAGAGGTGGAGGATGGAGAGGAGACTCGCATTATTGACATGGAGACAATGACTCAAGACAGACAAGTGAAACGAGGTGAGTGATGAAAGTGAAATGATGTGAAGTGATGACTTGGTATTATTTGTGTCTATAGAAATAGAACAAGAGGAAAATGAAATGACATTGCACAATGATCAGATTGAGGATTGGGTCAAGCGAGAGATCAAAGAGGAGGAAGAGGATGGAGAAGTGGTGGAGGTTAAGGAAGAGATCAAGGAAGAAGATGAGGAGGAGGAATGTGACGAAGCTCAGATTGATTCGATCGAGGGTTGGGCTGAATCGAACCAAAGTGGTGATGATGAATGTCAAGCTTTGGACAACGTACCATTGAACACAACTCTCACTCATCCAACTGGACAATCTCAACTCACAGTGACTCAATCAGCTGATCTATTGTCACCACAGATCAGCACAGCAAATGGATCAAATCAAACTGCGCTCGACCAACAGGCAACGGTACCCACTCAAAACAAAGTCAACAAACGAAAACAACCAACATCGAAACAATCTGCGAAAAGATCGAAGATAACAACTGAGGAAGATGAAGACCGAGAAGAAGCTAAAATCAAAGTGCTCAATTTGAATTGCACCCAGTCAAATTGCAATGTCAAGTTGGATTCAGTGGATCACTTGCAGATTCACTTGAGCACTGTGCATCAACTTTCACCTCTTCAATGTTTTGCCACCAATTGCAATGCACGATTCGATAATTCGTAAGTTAATACAAAAATTCTATATTAGATTGACCTAGTTTTATTTTTCAGGCGGCAAGTTTCTGCTCACATCCAACTGAATCATCCTCGTAGCACTCGATTCCTGTGTGCAGTATGTCACACAGAATATGGTTCGCAACATTTTGCCTACCTTCACTGGTACCATTATCGTCTGACTGGCCAGTTCCAATGCAATCTCGTGAGTGACTGTGCCCAAGTGACCGACACACGTGGCAAGATGAAAACTCATCAACATACCAAACATCCATCGAACCATTTCCACTGCACCCACCCTGGTTGTACTGCATCATTTTCCTGCAATTCTCGCTTGAAACTACACGAACTGATTCATCTCGCCACTAATCAATTCCACTGCAATTGGCCTCACTGCAGCAAGCAATTCAAGCTACGTGCTCATCTGGTAACACACATTCGAATGTGTCACTTTGGTCTGCCCAAGTCAGTGAAAGCACAGAAGGAGAAGAACATTGTGGACCTGCGAGACCCGAACGAATATGTTCGAGTGGTGGTGGACGAGTGATGGGAGTGTCGATTCGACTTTATTTTACTTGTAACGTCTTTCCGTTTTTCTTTCATCTGCACTTTTATTTTTTTCTCTTTTTTTCTTTAATTCATATTTCCCAATCTGTTTCTCAATTTCTTACTGTCAGTATCAATTTAATTTGTTCATTGTCACCAATCATAAATTGATCTAATCTTCAAATGTGTCTCTGTCTGAGTATAACACAAAACACATACGGATGAGTAAGGGGGGAAATGTTATGATAAGCACTAAAAACAGGTTCATATCATGAATTATAAGTTTTATTAAAGCGTTCAAATATATCTTCACACAATGTTCTCGTTATGAAATTATGCTAATAAAATTAACTTATCAAGCATTAGAACTTAAAAACATTTGTTATTAAAAATTTAATAAATTTACCTTTTGTGAAGCCGAAACATCCAAAGCCGAAACAAAACTTAAAACTAAACAATTCAACGAATAAAATCAGAGTTTAAATCCAAAAAAACGAATCTGCAAAATCAAGATTCATAAATGATCATACCAACGCCAGATTTAACTACCAGAGTATTTTTTTAATTGAGTAAAAGTTTGTCAAAAATGTCGACCAAAAAATACGTGAGAGAATAGGCATCATCAGATAAGAGAAGATATGACTTTATCACGCCTAAAGTAATTGTCAAAAACGTAAATATCTGAAATCAATAAAGTTTTGCTTGCAGTGTGTGCATTGCACACCGTACAAGCCAAACTGATTTATTCAAAAAACCTTTTAAATGCTCAAATTGAAGCAACTTTTAAAGCTTGAAAAGCTAAGCTTGCCATTGGTGGCTATATATAGCTTCAGAAGTTGTGAATCGAGGTTATCCCCAGGTGAATCAGCATGTGCACCAGGTTTTTGTGTGTAATTTTCGACCAATTGTTACCTTTGTGCTTGAACGAATCCAATACTAAAGCATTGGTTATATCCCATCGATTACCATCAGCATGTGCACCTTCCATTAGGTTTTTGTATGAATGGCTCTACAAGTAGTAGATCGATAAGTATGAAAGATATGAATCATAAAAAAGGAAACATTTTATTAGTGAAATTATTTAACCATTTTTAAAAGTACAGTTTAGCGTATAATTAAATTTATACGTACAAAAAAATACTTAAAAATGTTTGACGAATTATAGTTTATAACCTTTTACGCTACAAAAGTTGCTCAAAACAGTTAAATCTCCAATATTGTTAACAGATTAATGGTTGTGCCATCAACCGAGCAACAGCCAATTGATTATTGTTATAGTTTAAACCGTCAATTACGTAATATAAACAATAGTTGGCTAGTTAGATTGTAAAACTACCTAAAAGTTTGCAGATAAAAATAATATAAAGTTTTTTAGTTTGATAAATGAATTATTTATTAACCATTTATGTGAGCAAGCAAATTTACAAAAATAGTTTTCAGCAAATTGTATTTGAACTTATTTTCTATTTCAAGTAATCGTGAAATCCTAGACGGAATGTAATGAAAGTTATCAAATTGAATTATTATAAAACATACATTTATTTTACAAACTTGTCAATTGGAAAGAATAAATTTCACATATAAAACGGATAATGGTAAAATATTCCAAGTAAGTACAGTCCGCGACATAATGATAGGTACAAGCGAATATTTTGTATATCTCCTAGAGTTCTATGTTTTAAATTCTGGTTATTTTATATGATATAGCCTAGGTATCCCTTGTTATTATCCAATAGATATCGGCTTATCTTATCTTTGATCTAACTAGGAAAAAATTATTTTGTCAAAATACCCAATTTTGCTTGGCGACATAATGATAGGTACAAGGGTCAAAACTGTATGGATTTTAGATTTTTATTGATCCAAATCAATTTTAATATCTCTTAGGAATTATTTTCAAGTTAATTAAGCAAAATAACCGAGTGAAACATAGCTATAAAATTTAGAAAGCAATTTGAAAAAATTACTTTAAAATTTTCAATTTTCGTTGATTTGCTTATTCTCAAATCATATTTTGTTCTAAATTGATATATGTTTGGCCTTTAAAGTAGTTTAAATAATTAGTTATGTCCAATTAAGTAATTTTGCTAAAAAATAAAGTGGCGAAAGCAATGATTTAAGATTAAAATGCATTCTGAGAAATTTTTAAAACTAAAGTTTGCCAAAAATAAGTCATACTTTAAAAATCACTATAAATATTTGACAGATACCGTTTTCCTGTGGTAAAATTTTGTAAATTACTTAAATACATCATTTAATAACTAATAGACTTGATTTGGGACAGTTAAAATCCAAAATCCGTGCAGTTTTGACCCTTGTACCTATCATTATGTCGCCAAGCAAAATTGGGTATTTTGACAAAATATTTTTTTTTCGATAGATTAAAGATAAGATAAGCCGATATCTATTGGATAATAACAAGGGATACCTAGGCTATATCATATAAAATAACCAGAATATTTGTCTAAGAACTGAGGAAGATATCCACAAAATTCGGTTGTACCTATCATTATGTCGCGGACTGTAAGATAACCTACAAAAACTAAGCTAATCAAGAGACTTCAATCTTTTACCTTTTAACCTAATCTAAAGGGCACATATGAAATGTATGAATAGTAAATTTTAAATTAAAAATATTTAACCATTATTAACCTCTTCATGGTGTCATTTTGGGCATGGTGCCCAGGACGAACCACAATAGCTAGCGGTCTGAAAATTTAGGAGCATACTCCCCTAGAATACCGCTACTGCGGAAAATTGTCAAAAGTGCCAATTGGATCGATTTCCGGAAACACATTTCCGGTGTGGATTTTTTGAGTGAAATTATGTTTTTGGACAATTCTAAGACTTTTGGCGTCAAAATAAATGCTTTTGGACAACCGGAAGTTGGAGTTCCAAAATGGAACTTCCGGTTCCCGGCATAAAATCTCATTTTAAGCTTCAGAATCGAATTCTCCGTCCTTTTTCATAAAAAATAACATATTTTAATATTGAAATCCATGAAGTTTAAAAGAAGTAAATGGACTTCAAACTTTGTCTAATTAAGGCCGAAATTGACTATAGGACCAAACAGAAATAAAATTTTAAAATTTTTTTTATTTTACTTAGAATTAGTTGATTTTAGTGTTCTTATATGCTATCCTTTATGAAAAAAGATGGAGAATCCGATTCTGAATATAAAAATGTGATTTTTGCCATAGAACCGGAAGTTCAATTTTGGAACTACTACTTCCGGTACACCCAGAGAGTTTTAATTTGTCCTATTCGATTCTCTGTGTTGTATTTAGTAAGGATAGCATTTTAGAACATGAAAATCCATCCACTGACAGTTATATAATTAGAGTTTCAAAATTACAATATCAATGTCAATTCAGTCTGTTCACTTTCCGGCCTTGTTTATTTAGCCAAAATTTAAAGTTTTTCAATTTGAGTTTATTTCGTTTAGACTTTATGGATTTTGATATTCAAATATGCCATTCTCTATGAAAAAGGATTGAGAATCCGATTCCAAACTCAAAAATGCAATTTTGGATCAGGAACCGGAAGTTTTATTTTGTAACTCCAACTTCCGGTAGACCAAAAAAATTAATTTTTGCCCCAAAAGTCTTAGAATAGTCCAAAAACATAATATCAGTCAAAAAATCCAGACCGGAAATGGGTTCCCGGATATCGATCCAATTGGAACTTTTGACAATTTTCCGCAGTAGCGGTATTCTAGGGGAGTATGCTCCTAAATTTTCAGACCGCTAGCTATTGTGGTTCGTCCTGGGCACCCTGCCCAAAATGACACCATGAAGAGGTTAAAAAGTTGTTATTAACTGTTAAATAAACTTTAGGAATCTTTAAAAAATTAATTTTTTTTATTAGAAAACTCAAAATATAATAAAATTAAACTATTAGTAGTAGAGAATCAACAATAGCAAACGAGAGCGAGCAAAAAAGAAGACATTTAAAATATTAAGTTGAAAATAAGTTACATTAATTGTAACATGTAATCATTTCAGAAAATATCTTTAAAAATGAACATCTACCTGTTTTAGCAAAGTTTGAAGCAAGCAAGATAGGTAACTTTGCTTCTAAATTGCGATAATTGCAAACAGAAAAATTGTTAAGGAAGCTTGAAAAGGAGTTTAATTTTGTTAGTTTATGCTGTACTTGTTCTCTCATCAAAACTGTACTAATGGTTTGATACAAGATTACATAATTTGAATTACCTTTACATAGTCGAAAGTGTTTTTGGTGGATACAGATTCGAAATTTATAAGTTGTCTAACGATTTAACTAAATGGATGTAAGATGATGATTTTGAGGAGGATAGTTTGTGATCACGTTTACTCTGTAAAGGGTGCACCAATTTTGATGAACGAGGCCTCTGAAGAAGTATATGCGAATAAAGATGAAAATTTTAGTTGGGCGACAAAATCCATGATTGTTTAGGTAACTTCTAGCCAGGTAATTTCAGTTTTTAATGTATTCTCTATGAGAAATAGCGATTATCACCTCGACTTTGTAGAGGCTGTAGAGAATTGATTCTGTTGAGTATTGCCATGTATGACACAACAAATTAATCGTTGGACTATGTAGATCAATTCCCACCATTAAAAATTGAAACACAACTCTTGTCTACATAGCAATCTGCAATCAAACACAAACATTCAGAGTGTGGCCAAATGTCGGTATTGCAATGTATTTCCTATGGAGGTTTTGACCATAGCAAATGTACATGAACAATATGTACACAAATTGCGCTTGTGCACTGAAATCATACCGATGGCGTGCACCGGAAGATGAGGATGAGTTTGAAGATTCAGAACTGCATTCTCTTTCCAAGGAAGACATTCTGCGTAAAATCACTGACAATTGTGAAAAATTGTCATATTCTACCAATAAGAACATTCACTTCTACTGTGCTCAATCAATCGTTATTAGGAGGGAATCACCTCGAGAGAATATTTCATCTTTACATTTTTTCACACGCCCTTCAAAATTTATCAAATCAATGTCCTTCTCAAGTGTTTGAAAAAGTTTACTCTTTATTGAATCTAAATTGCAAAGTTTAATAAAATATAAAATTTTTACCTTTCAAATAGTAACGTCTATATCTCGTACATTATAATGGCACCAGAATGAATTAAAAATAAATTAATCAGAGTTTAATCCAAAAATTATAATGGTGGTAGTAATCTGATCAAACGAACTAAGAAGTGAATTTATAAAAGTCAATGTTCAATAAAGATTTCAGTAAGTTTATGAAGTTCTTGCTCACAAGACTTGTGTTGCCAGACTAACAAGTTAGCCAAATTATCAAACATAGAAGCCGAAGATTTTAGCTATCTTAGATTGTCTAAAGGACAATCGATAAAAAATGTTTGAAATTAACTAATGGAAGTTATGGAATTAATTAGTGAACAATTATTAGTAAATAATTTTTTAACCGTTTAATTAGCCGAGCTTCGAACTAAAAAATTTAAAGAGTGAAAGAGCCTAATAAGTATTGAATGAAGAATTTATAGAAATTAATAAAAAAAGTAATCTATTGTGTGATATAAAGTGACTTATTCAAACTTAACATTAAGGTAAAGCAGTCGGCTAATTAAGACGGGCTGCAAATTAGTAAATTAATTTACGTTTTCTATTGTTTATGACATATTTGAACAAGTTCGGTAAATATTTTCAACGTTGCTTTCACCTTGCTTTTCCTGGAGTGCGTAAGACTTTATCAAGTGTTTTAATGTTGCTGTTCCATACAGCTAAAAGAAAATTAATTATTGTTATATTTTTAACCTTTAAATAGATGATGAGAAAATGACGAAAAACATGCAAAAAATTAATTATTTTTTATTTTTAAATTATGGAAATTTTAATTATCAACCAATACAAATGATTGGGCTAATGAATGATTGTAGTTCATGCTCTATTTGTTCTACTTGTCTTTCTGATAAAAAAAATTGTAAGATAGATTTAAGATGAAATAATTGAAATTACCTTTAAAAATCCCCTTTCAAAAACAGAACAAAACTGTTTTGAGAATTATAAACGTAGTCTAATAACAATTAAACTAAAGTCATATAGATAAAAGATGTTTATTAACAGAATGGTTAAATCAATGTATCTTCTCAGTGCTTTTCCTCTGACATTATACCAATAAGACAAACTTATCAAACATGAAAACAATGCAGTTGAAAAAAAAATAATTTAATTGAAAAACTCTTAATTAAATAAAAATGAAATCATTGAGCGAGTAAAAAAGAACTTAAGACTTGAGATTGACTATCGATTACTTTTACAGATTTTCTTTACTCTAACTTTTCAGTAGGATACTAACAAGTTGTAAAATAAAATATTTCAAAATAATTTAGATTCCAAAACTATGAACAAGCCATCTGGTTGCGGGTTATTATGTCGAATGTCCGCACACTAAGCTTTAACACTAACATTTAAGCTTTACTCGTTCAATAAAGCCGAAAAGCAAATGTTAAATATCAAAATGGTCATTAAAACAAAAGTTAGATTTTTTAAAAAAACTTAATAGTTAGTTCAAAATGTAAACCAAAAAGAACGAGACAGACCAGGGAAAGTATATAAAGTCGTCGAAGTATTTAAAGCTGATCAACGTTGCGCCATGAATTGAGACATCAACCTAGCCTTAAGAAATGATTACGTATTATCGAAGTTTAAACCTTTTTATAACAAAACAGTCTCGAAAAAACTTACTTTTTTTGTTTCTAAATTTTAAGAATGGTAATAATCAACCAATGCAAATAAGAAGATTAATAATTCGAGTTTAATTGTACTTAGTTCGTGCTGTATTTGTTTTTCTAACTTGTAAGATAGATTCGATTTAAAATTCAATTATTGGAGTTACCTTTGAAATAGCTTCTAGCAAGAAAATGCAAGACTAATTGCAAAACATAGTCTTACGATTGGACTAAACAAATTTTTATTTAAACAAAAAAAAGTTTATTATGAGACTAAAATTTGAATTCGCAACTCTCTCCCTATGGCATTGCGACAACAAAACTAACTTATCAAACATGACAACAATCGTTGGCTAGTTAGATTATGAAACTACCTAAAAGTCTGTAGATAGAAATAATAATGAGTTTTTTAGTTTGATAAATGAATTATTTTTTAACCGTTTATCTGACAACGTAGAAAATTTACTAAAAACGGTTTAAAAAATCTTTTACAATAAATTGTCTTTGAACTTTTAACGTAAAGGGATGAAAGTTATGAAAATGAATTATTATAAAACATATTTACCTTACAAACTTGTCAATTGGAAAAAATAAATTTTACTTATAAAACGGAAAATGGTAAAATTTTCTAAGTAAATAAGATATCCAAAAAAAACTAAGTTAACCACGAGACTTCAATCTTTACCTTTTAATCCAGTCTAAAGGGAACATATAAAATGTCTGAAAAGTAAATTTTTAATGAAAATATTTAACAATTTTTAAAAAGTTGTAAATTATTTATTGAACTCTAAAAATCATCTGTTTTTTAATTAGAAAACTCAGAAATAATCAAACTAAAATGAAAATTAAACTATTAGTAGTAGAGAATCAATATAAGCAAACGAGAGCGAGAAAAGAAGAAGAAGACATTTAAAGCATTAAGTTGAAGATAAGTTACATTAATTGAAACATGTAATTATTTCAGAAAATATCTTAAATTTAAAAACAATGCACATCTACCGGTTATTACGTCTGTTTATGTAATATTAAACATACTCAACTTATGAAACATAAAGTAAATTACGAATGAATCCAACTCGAGTTTACGAACTAAAAAATGAACTAATTAAACAAGAAGGACAGAAGATTCAGTTAGATTAAACTGATAAAAAAGGATAAAATGTCTAAAATTTTTAAGTTAATCATGTTTACCTTTGCTTTATTGATGATTTAATGAATTGATATTCAATAGTTCATGTAATTTACAAAGCAAGCATTACAAAAGAAGTATTTTACACGATTCAAGATGATCATATCATTATCCGTCCTCTGATACGGACAAGTATGAGCAGTGATGAACAAAAAGTGTGTTGACAATGCTCACAATTTAACTGCCCAAACTGAACATTAAATTGTTGAGTGAGTGTAGAATTGAGCTGCAGCAATACATTGCTGATAAAATTTTTAACCATTTCAAATGAATCGATATGGGATCTTTCTTAATTAAAAATTTGCAATCATGCAATTAACCTTTTCTATTGTTTATGACCGATTTGCACAAGTTTCGTAATAGACTATATTACTAATAGTGTATATGTGAAAGTAAAGTGTTAAGTACAATGACAATTTATGTGTCCAATCGAGTACTGACGTGTCGGGGACCGAGTTTTGGAGACCACTCGTTAAGTACAATGTCAATTTATGTGTCCAATCGAGTACTGACGTGTCGGGGACCGAGTTTTGGAGACCATTCGTTAAAATAGTAAAACTACCCGATTAAATAAGATAACATTATGTATTACAAATAACTAAGTTAGTCAAGGTTTTAAATCTTTACCTTTTAACTTGACCTAAAGGAAAAGATTGAAATGTTTGCAAAGTAAATAAAAATATATAACCATTTTTAAGGGCAAATAACTTGCATTTAATTGTGTTAGTTCATGCTGTACGAATGGTTTAATATAAGATTAAATAATTTAAATTACCTTTACATGGTCGAAATGAAGAGCATTTGGTAAAACCAGTTTCGAAATTTAAAAGTAGTCTAACGATTGAACTAAATGGATGTTGATGAAAGAAGTTTATTGTGAGATTGCTTAAACCTATGTGTATTGTAAATGCTTTCGCTCTGACATTTTGCCAACAAAACGAGCTTATCAGACATGAAAATAACAAATATCCTTCTAGTAAACTTATATTACCTAAAAGGCTATAGATAGTAGTAATAATGAAAACTTTAAACATTGTACGTGAGTTAAATCTACAACCACTATCAGACTACAAGTAAATTTAGTAGTATCATTTTCCTTAAACTAGAAAAAATCAATTCCTTTTGAATCAATTAATTTATTTAATCAATTAACCAACGTAATTCAACAAAAACAGAATAATCAAGAAAACAGAATATTAGTGACCATTCAATGAAGTTTATCTAAGCAAAGAAAATAAAAAAAGTTCAAAACATTAAGTTAATCATGCACGAGATTTCTAAGTGCTCATTTCTTCAAGGAATTGTAATTTTCACTGTTGGGAAACCAAAATTTTGTATTGAGTAAAACCAGTTGAAAATCGACATGAGTATAAAGACTTAAAGAAGTAAAATAAGATTGTCTGGCAAGCCAGGCAAAGTGCGAGACTCTTTCTTTTTAATTACTTTATTTGCTTAAATTGAAATTAAAATTAGTAATTTTAGGGTCTACGGTTCTCTCAGAATGCATTTGTCACCAGAATGGGCGTCATGATCCATGGCGCCCAGTTTTGGTCTTACTAGTCGATTACATATACTCCCTAGTGTATGTATGCCAAATTTGGTAATTTTAGGGTCTACGGTTCTCTCAGAATACATTTGTCACCAGAATGGGCGTCATGATCCATGGCGCCCAGTTTTGGTGTGACTATTCGATTACATATACTCCCTAGTGTATGTATGCCAAAGAGCATTACCCATTTTGGCCTATTTTGAAATGGCTCGATTTCCTTTAAAATGTCTATTATTGGAGAGAGTATGGTCCACTAATACTAGATATATTGGAAACTAAGTGGCATGGTACACTGTTCCAGAATTATTCCAAAATAAAAACTCGAAATTGACGTATAGCTATACATGAGTTATTTTGCAAAATATTTTAGTGAAATGATTTGATAATTTCTATATCAACTAAAACTTTATATAAATAATCTATTTCAGCTTAGAATAGCTTTTTAATAAGAATTGTCTGAATTTCAATTATAACCGGAAGTGAAGTCCAAAAAAATTGGAACAAAATATTCATTACTTCCGGTTTTTCTTGAAAGATTTTATACTTACATTTTGGACGATATCAAACAACATTGGTCATGTTTCAAATGTTATATCAGATGCTAAGTCATAATTTTAAATAAAAACAAAAAATAACTCATGTATAGCTATACGTCAATTTCAAGTTTTTATTTTGGAATAATTCTGGAACAGTGTACCATGCCACTTAGTTTCCAATATATCTAGTATCAGTCGACCATACTCTCTCCAATAATAGACATTTTAAAGGAAATCGAGCCATTTCAAATTAGGCCAAAAAAAGTAACATTTTGGGTAATGCTCTTTGATAATTTTAAGGTCTACGGTACTCTCAGAATACATTTGTCACCAGAATGGGCGTCATGATCCATGGCGCCAAGTTTTGGTTTGACTAGTCGATTACATATACTCCCTAGTGTATGTATGCCAAATTTGATAATTTTAAGGTCTACGGTACTCTCAGAATACATTTGTCACCAGAATGGGCGTCATGATCCATGGCGCCAAGTTTTGGTTTGACTGGTCGATTACATATACTCCCTAGTGTATGTATGCCAAATTTGATAATTTTAAGGTCTACGGTACTCTCAGAATACATTTGTCACCAGAATGGGCGTCATGATCCATGGCGCCAAGTTTTGGTTTGACTGGTCGATTACATATACTCCCTAGTGTATGTATGCCAAATTTGATAATTTTATGAACTACGGTTCTCTCAGAATATGGTCAAAGGTTAACAGACAGACAGACAGACAGACGGACACGATGGCAATAGCATAAGCTTACGACTCTAAAAGAGTCTCGCTAAAAATACATTATGACTTGTGTCTCACAGTACAGCTGTGAGGGGAAAATGAATTGTAAAGATACGAATGCACAAAATAGCTGTGAAGAATTTCAGTAAATGAGAGAAGTCAGTCATACAAAAAGTTTTAAACCATTTTGAATTGATAAGAACAGTCCAAACTAATTTAAGAATAATATTGAAAAACAAAATAATAAGAACAATAAAAACATATTTGAATATTAACCATTTTTCAAACTACGGATGAGAATGAGACTGAAAAAATCAAATTGATTATCGTTTAATGGGTAATAACCGTTTTGAAATGTACTTGAAAATAATTTAAATAATAATGATATAAAGCTTGTTGCAATAGATTATTTATAAAATTGGAATGTAAAATACGTGTTTGAGAATAGCGAGATCGCGATTGAAGTCAACAACGTAAAAGTTGGACCATTTCTTCAGTGAGTTCATTTTGGAAAATTAAAGAGAATCGTAATGATAATGTTTTTCAAGAGCTTGTGGCTTCACTTTCAATTGACAGAACACTCGATGTTAATATGTTTGCAAAATAAAATTTATAAACAAAAAATAAATTAAAACCATTTATTGGATAACGCAACCAAGCACTAGTTCAAAAATAATACATAATATAAGATAATAAAATGTAAAATATTGATAACAAAAAGTAATTACCAAATATATTTTGTAATAAACTTTTAACAAACTAAGATTCTACGCATGACTGGTGGTAACTGAAAACTAACTAATGATAAATATTTTAAATAAAATCTTTAATAAGTTGCCATGTTAAAGAAAATCAACAAAACATAGATTTAAGAACTCCCAATTTAAAAAAAATACGGTTACGAATCGAATAATTAATATTTTAAACCATTTTAAACTCTAGAGAGAAAAGACACATTATGTTGAAATATTTGTTAATAAAAAAAATATGAAAACAAGAATTTTTAGCTGAGCGAAGTGAACGAACGAACGAACGCACGAGCGATAGCGAGTGCGTGAGTGAGTGAGTGAACGTAGCGAAGCACTTCTGCATCAACTTGAGAAAACCGTTTCGACTTTTCAATGGGAGAAAACGGCAGCATTGTAACAGAGGGGAAAATGTCACGCTGTTTTTGTGGATATGGTTATCTTTAGAACGAGTTCACTAAATTTTACAAATGAGGCCTCTGGAGATTAAGCTACTAATAAATGGGGTCAAGTTCGTTTTGTGTCAAAATCCATGAATGTTTAGGTAACTTCCGGTCAGGTAATGTCTGGTTTTAATGTATTCTCTATGGGAAATAGCGATTTTTACCTCGACTTTACAGAGGTTGTAGAGAATTGATTTTATTGAGCATTGACATCAAGGACACACCAAATTAATCGTTGAACTATGTAGATTAATTCCCGCCATTTAAATTTTGAGAAAAACTCTTATTTAACTGGCAATCTTCAATCAAACACAAACATTCAGAGTTGTAAATTGTAATTGTAAAATATAAATTTGAGATGAACAACCTAATTTTCTCGAGTTTATAGTAGATGTTCATAAAGTTTTAGAATTAGAGAGCATTTCTGCAATTAGCTCTCATTGGTTGTATTGTTTGAGTATAGCTATGTGTGACATATCAAAATAATTCTACGAATGTGTATTTTCTTGTCAAGTAGATCATCTATTTATCCAAAATTATTCTCATTCTTTCTCAGTGCATTCAATATGACAATATTTTGATCAAAATTTCCTTCTTATTTACATTTAAGCACAGTGTGACCCCGATTGCTACAAATTGCATAAACAAAACACATTTTCATTTCACAATATTAAGGCAATACATATCACAACACACACACAACACAAAAATACAAAAAAATCGTACATTCAAAAATATAAATAATTTACCAAAAGACCAAATTTGACTAAATTATTTTGTTTTGTCGTATACGAAGAGTGAATGTAGTTTGTAATGCGATACTTTTAATTACCCTCAAGAGCCCCCTCGTAACATGTGCGCACATGTTTTCATGACCGTCACTCTCCTCCAACACGACTCTCCACGAGTGTGTGTGCACTAGGGCGCAAAAGTTGTATGTGCGCGTCTACCAAGGTCCCCCGCTGAGTCTTACTCTGGCTGTAGTAATTTGATCGAGGCAAAAAGCCCGTGCGGATCGCGCAAGTAGCCAGCGTATTCAGAAAAAAATAATTAAGTCATTAAAGGCTATTTCAAAAGTAACCCCACAATTTTCTATGCAAACAAATTGGTGAGTTATTTAATTTATACTTAATTCATACAAATTTCGTTACTGATTATACAGAATTATTGCAATAATGCAAAAACAAACAAATTTTTTGAAAGAAAAGAACAATAAATTCAGAAAAGTTTAGTAAGGAAAGGAAAGGAAAGACTATTTGCTTTGATTGGCAAATAGATTTTTCGAGATTGCTAGGAGTTTGTTTCGCTTTCTCGTTTCTTTGCTGGACAATCTCTTTTGAGCCATTCTTTCTTTTCGAACTAAAGGATCTTCATTATAATAATTTTTTTCGTAAATGACCCGTTCATTTTCATTCGACATTTCCAACTATAAAACAAAATGCGTTAATAAATTGTAATAATTAAGAGAGTAATGAAATTGTCTATGTCCAAACTAGATATAATATGGGGTGAAAAGAAACTAAATTTGCATTTAAATGCGGCTGAAAAAATAATTTGATTAGTAATGACGTAAAGTTATGGTAAACTTAAATCGTCAATCGGTGAATTCTGCTTCATAAAATTCTGCAATAGTATATATCGGGATATACTAAAATGGACCAAGAAATATTGATGAGCTTGATTGATAAAAATAATTGGTTATTCAAAAATAATTCAGATTGATAAGTTTGATAGATGGTTGAGTTAGCATCAATGTTAATAATGTTAGAACAATGTTAGTATCCTAACAAAAGGCATGCGTCGTGTATTTAATTAGTATGAGGGTTAGTTAGATTAAGTTTGTTAATTATTAATAATTTAAAAATCAAATCAAAATATGTGTGAAATACTAATTGTTGGAATTTTTGAGTTTCATTGTCGAGGTAATGAGTTGATTCCATTACTTTGGCGAAATTGTCATCATTGAAATGTCGCAATTTGCCAAGTACGAATTTCATTGTTTTAAACTTGCGTTCGACTCGGGTTGATGCTGTTGGAGAATAGTCGTATATTCTATTTTCTTTGGTAAGAGCTACAAGGCCACCAAAACCTTTATTTTTGGTTATTACTGTTTCAAATTTCTTCAAAGCAGCTTTACCTGTAAAAATTAAGATGTTAATTTCTCCTTAAACCCATCTGTTGAAACCTGTAAGAAATTCTCCTAAAATTGGACCGTCTTTTTCTTTGTCCGCTGCAATTTGAAGGTGTTCTCTGAATTTCTCAATAAGTTGATTGCTTTTGGTGACGGTTAGGTTTTCTTTTTCTGATTTAGCAACGAGAACAGGTAACATGGAAAATAGACCATAAAGATAGTCAATTTCTTCTTTTAGTTCCACAGAAATGTTCAACATGTCAATAAGTTGATTGATGGACTTTTTGGTATCTGAATCATTAGCCTCTGATGCATCGAGATTTCTTATATAATTCAGAGTTTTATCCCAAAAATGATAGTAGTAAGAAACAACAACTATCCAAGTAGCAAATCGTGTGTTGACTGGGTGAGGTGGAAGAGATTCTGAGTTTGCAGTACTAGCTACTTTGTTCCAAACTGTATTCCAAATATGAGAAGAATTAGATTGGGTAAGCAACTTTTCCCATTGTTCAGCAGCGGGATTCTTAAGTAATTCTTCAAGTACGACAATGCTTGTTTCACCTATCTCCTCTAGATAAAGAGCTTCTAGAAAATCAATAGGAACGTCGTGATTTGTGGCTTGTTTGAATGCTTGTTTTCTTCTTAATGATTTAGATTGCGTTCTTTTCATTAGAGAAACAAATTTGCTCAGTCGAGGGTGGCATTTGCGTATCTCTTCACAAACAAGAGCAAGGCCGTGTGTGACACAGGTGACATGAACCAAACCAGGAAAATATTGTCGTTCTAGTGTTCTTCCGGCCTTTTTCATATAACCGGCGCCATCAGTTATTAGAACTTTTACCTGATCTTTGTAGTCTGTAACTTCGTCTTCGGGTATTTCCCAAAGAATTGCTAATGCTTCAATGATAGCCTCAACCATAATCTTTGCGTTTGCTGGTTGATTCCCTGGAACACGCTTGCAATAAAAGTCATGCTTAACTAAATCGTCATCTAAAGATCCAAGCGAAATTTGGATTGCTGGTTTTCCATCTTCGGCTACCGCTTCATCAGTGATGATGTATAAATCCCTATCCTTGAGATCACCTCGCATATTCGCTAAGTACGCTAAAACAACATATGATAATAGAATTATTACATAATCAAAAACGGTATTTTCTGGACCTTTAATGCTGTTGTTGTGACGTTTAAGACTATTTGGGGTAAAAGGAGTAACCTTTTTTTGGATAGGTCGACGGGGGCGAATTGGAGTAGAAGGAGCTAATGGCATTTGGGAAGAATACGTTTGGTTTGTGTTTGGGTTAAAAGGAGACTCGATAGAAGATTGTGGCAACCAGTAATTTTGGTGACGAGTGGGAGTTAAAGCAAAGTTAGCGACTGAAGATGTTCGTGGTGATTGATAATGTTGAGTTGAATAGTGGTGTGAACCGAAAGAAGAAGCAATGGACGATTGTGGTGTAAATGATTGTTGATTAGTGAAAGAATGTGATTCAACTGACGAAGGAATATTAGACCAAGTTTGTGGTGATTGATAATGTTGAGTTGAGTAGTGTGGAGATAGATAAGAACTAGTGGACGAGTGTGGTGTAAAAGATTGTTGATTTTGGTGAAAATGAGATTCGACTGGCGAAGGAATACTGGACCATGTTTGTGGTGGCATATAATGTTGATCTTGGTGATGATAGTGAGTTGAAGGTGTATATGGGCTTGAGTGTGTTTCTTGAGATGGATAATGTGGATTAGTGTGAAAAGGCGATTCGTAAGGAGAAATTTGTGATCGTGGTGATGACAAATTTTGGTTTGAGCAACTGGGTGTTGAGGCATAATGAGGATTTGACCACGACTGAGATGATAAATATGGTTGATTAGATTGAATTGGTGAAATATGTGAAGTAGAAAAGGTTGAGGATGAAGGATGACACAAATTCGAGGAAACAGAATAAATCGGATATAAACACTCGGAATTGGAAGACCAATTGTTGTTATTTTCATTTCCATGAGTGGTAGACCAACCAAATTGAGGTTGAGACAACCCAGAATACATGTCATAAGAACTCAAATTCATCTCTCGATGATTAGATGGCTCCATGATTAAAAAAATAGACAAAACCAAAATAATCACAGTGAAAATTAGGCAAAAACAGAAAACGCGCGAAATGAGGTGACAAACAAAAGAAACACTCGTCCCTGTCCGAACGAGCAAGCAGTGGCGCATTCATGTGACATTCAGTCCCTAACACAAAACAGTGCTAGCTAATTACCTCTCTCTCCCTTTTCTACAGTCAAGGGTAAGACTCAGCGGGGGACCTTGGTAGACGCGCACATACAACTTTTGCGCCCTAGTGTGCACAGAGCAGAGACATATGGCTTCCCCATTCACTCGCACTTTATCGTGAGGCGACGAGAAGAGGAGAAAATCATAAATTACGCGAGTGGAGGGTCACTGTGACACGTCCATGTGCATGTACATGCAACAAATAGACAATCTCAGAAGAGAAGAGAAAAGAGGAATAAACAGATTTTAAAAAATTTCTACGGGAATAACACTTTCAATTTATTGAGATCAATTTCACATATCCGTTTCATCTTTAGAACTTTGTGTAATAATCGCTCAGCTTGACTGCTCGCAGTCCCTCTAGTTTAGATTTGTGAAAAATAATGTTAATATTGGCGATTGTAAAAGTTTGGGAGAGAAGAGAGAGGAGAACAGTTCTTGTGCCGGTGAAAAATTGGGTAATCAAAATGAGGTTTTTGCTTAAAGTATAATAAATGAGTATTTGAAATAAGTCATGACAATCAGCGTAAACAGCAATGAACTTACCTCGAGGTTTATACGAACGAACTCCTTCAAAGAATTGTAGTGTAATTAATTTACTGACATAATAATGTTCAAACAAATAATATTTTAACCTTTTATATAAACTGCCATCTGAAACTATTGACAAATTGATCAATATTTAATATAAACCATGATAGATTGTCTTGAGAAAGTAAGTGTGAAATGTCTTTAAACATAAAAACAGGGTAGTGTGAGAATTAGAGAATTAATAACTAAAGTGAAACGAAAAGTTAGAAGCTAGAATAGTGTCAGACAAATTTTTCAGTGAGATTATTTGAAAAATTCTGGAAAATAGTTAGAGAAATACTTAGAAGTATAAGCTAGAAAGAAGAAGGTAGAAGCTGAGAATTTGACCTTCAATGACTGTTGTTTCACTCCTTCCATGGACCGATCACTATCACGATGTTAATTTGTTTGAAGATTAAAATTTAGAATATATTTAAAAAAATTAAAAATAAATTTAAAGAAAACAAATTAGTACTCCTAACTAGTTTACAAATAATAATAAAATTCCAATTAATAAAAATAATAAAAACACACAATAGATATTTTAAGATTAAACCTTTTATGCACAAGCAAATTGCTAAGTCTCAAAGCTATCAGAAAATAAACATTTAAAATAAAACCTTGTTAAACTATAGTCACTGAAAAGAACATTTACAAAAAATCAAGATCAAGATTAAAGAGAGTTATTGAATCTAATATTTTATTTAAAAAAACATTTTAAACCTTTTTATAAATGAGCACAAAAGCCAAACAAGAGTTGAATAAATAAAAATATGAAAACAAATATTTCTTTGATTTGAAGAAAAATTAGAATAGGCGAAACTTTCCTATGTAATAAACACCTCCATAAAAACAAAAATAAGTTTAATTTAGGTAAAATTGTCCATAAACTTCTTAGCCATATTCTTCTGTTTGTGCGTTTAGTGAAGAAACCAGTTATGTTATTCAAAGTAACTTATTCACTTTGTACACTTTGGGAATGTTCACATTGGTGATGAACAGTAGACGATCGGGGAGGAGAGAGTTGACCATGATTAGATGAGTGAAAAAATCTGACACACAGAATGAGGTTGAATCTGATAGGTTTATAAAAAAAGTATTTGTAGTGATTACAATTGAATGTGTGCAAAAAGTACAAACAAAAACGAACTTACCTCGAGACTTCATTCAACAAAGGAATCGCAGTTTTCGCTGTTGGGGCTTAGATATTTTCTATTGAGTAGGACCAGTAGAAAATGGACCTAGAGATAAGCAAAGAGGAAACATCATAGCTTGGGTGTCACATTACTTTAAAGTTTCCACGATTAAAAGAAGAAAATTGATTACGAAGATCAAAGTTCTAAAAGTGAAACGGAAATGTGAATTTGATCTCAATAAATTGAAAGTATTAATGCCGCAGAAATTTTTAAAAATCTTTCCTCTTTTCTCTTCTCTTCTGAGATTGTCTATTTGTTGCATGTACATGCAAATGGACACATGCATGTCACAGTGACCCTCCACTCGCGTAATTTATGATTTTCTCCTCTTCTCGTCGTCTCACGATAAAGTGCAAGTGAATGGGAAAGCCATATGTCTCTGCTCTGTGCACACACACTCGTGGAGAGTCGTGCTGGAGGAGAGTGACAGACTGTCAAAGTGACTGACTGACTCAGGCGAGTCGAGTGAGACAGTGAAAGTAGTTAAAATATATTGTAATTGAAAAAATATAATAAAAGAAAAGGGTTTTAAAAATTTACATTTTGATTCATTTTTGGTTGGCAGATTTTAAATTTCCAATGTCTCTCAGTTTCATTGAAATCTTTGCAACAACAGTCTTGGTTTGTACAATAAATTTAAATGGACACCAAACTGCTAATTAAAATATCTTCCAAAAAATTTTCGGAATTAAAAAATCTAGAGATACGAAATATCTTGTTGTTTTGTTCCAAATGTATTGTTACCTTTAAAAAATGAAGTTACATGCGGACAATCCAATTGAGCGATTTGAATGGTTACATGAAATATTATGCATTGTAATGCGTTCAAACTTTTATTTCAATTTTTTAATTAAATAAATATAAAATGTGAAAATTTATACCATCAAATACGAGCCAAAAAAGTTAATTGTATTTTTACCTTCAAAAATGACTTTTAAAGTACCTTCATCTAACAAACAAATAGATGACAATTTCCATTGCTTTTAAATAAACTCGTCAATTATCCAACCATAGATAGACTGTTACCAAAGTGATGTTTCACATACACATAGACGATATTTTCATGTATAAAATACTTTGGATTGTGAAAGAATGGACAAATTCTTAAAAAGAAATTTCAGATTTTAGCAAGTTAATGCATTTTAAATAAAGTTTACCTTTTACAAAATCGTTAACAGGAGATCTGAACATTATGAAATGTTTAATTTTATGGGATATTAAAAATCTTAGAAAAGAATTAATTTGATTGGAGAAAATTAGAATGACTTTTTCACTTACTAGCCATTGAGTTCGCATCGAGCCGCCGAACAGAGCGGACGTGTTTTTTGTCGCTTCGTAATGACAAAAAAAAATTGCATCCTAAACATCGTATTATCGCTAATATCTTCATCTACGTTCATCTGATTTTCTTTAAATTGTTATCATCAGAATCGTCTTTGCAAAAGGATTATTTTGGTGTGCGACACTCATAATGGATGGTCCTGGAAACCCTGGAGGCTCCCAGCAGTCATCACCATCCTCATCAAACTTACTTTCCCCTCAACGAATTGACAGCCGCCATCCAACAGTTGAGAAAATTAATAAACTCCTCAATTATTTCTTTTCCCTTGAAAAGGTCAATGGAAACACCAAACTTTCAACTTTGAAAGATAACATCTTCAATAGCACCAAAGCATTGGAAGCAGAAATGCTTCATATTGTTACTGTTTTTGACGAGGTGGTGGTCGAAAACAAAGCACGTTCTTGTCAACTAAAGCAATTAGAAGAATCATCTACTCTAAATCAAGCAACTATTTTGAATTTAAACAAAGAAATTCTGGAACTCAAATCCAAAAAATATGATGAAATTATCTCGACATTGGAAAGCAAGCTTACTAATCAAGCAAAAAGTTGTGTAAACAACATTCCAAACATTGCATCGCCATCCGTCATTGCCGGTAGGTCGTTTGCACAGGCAGTGTCACAGACACAACAAACCCAAACCAAACCAAAACATGTTGTCATCATTCAGCCAAAGGATGTTTTATCTGTGTCAAACAGTGAACAAACCTTGAAACTTTTCAAATTGACAGTTAACCCCAAAATATTAAAAGATCACAAAATCGGAATCAACAGTAAAAAACTTACATCTAAGAACAGAGTTGTCATTTCCTGTGGTTCTAGGAATGAATGTGAGGCTCTCTGTAAGGCCGTGGAGGGAAATGCTTCTGTTTCTGCTACGGTTCCAAAGAAGAGAAGTCCTCGTATTCAAATTCTTGGTATTGACGAGACTGTTGCAAAGGACGACATCTTTAGCTTCATTCTTGATCAAAACCCTGGCATGGAAGAATATTCTGACTGTCAATTCAATGTCAAATATGAAAAAATTGATCGACTTGGTTCAAAATTTGTCGTGGTGGATGTTGACAATAAACTTAATACTAAACTGCTCGAATTGAATAAGATTTGCATTGGTTTCTCATCTTGTCCCGTAAAGAAACATATTCGTGTATTTCGGTGTTTCAAGTGCCAGCGCTTTGGACACTTTAAGCAAACTTGTCGTAATGCTGTGGCTTGTGCAGTTTGTGCAGGTCCACACGAAACAAAAGATTGTTCGGAACAAGTGGAGAAGTGCTCCAATTGTGCTTGGGTGGATGGTAAGAGAAAACAAAGAGGACAGCCGCTATTTGGCTGTGATCATCGTGCTGACAGTAGGTCATGTCGTGCCTACTTGAAAATGTACAACATTGTTGAGAATCAGTTCGATCGTGGCTGAGAATTAGCTACATCATAATATTATCATTGATCATGTGAACTCATCAGAATCTATTTTTGTTTGACTTTGATTTTTGTAACACTTAATTTTTTTTATAACTACACCTTTGTATATCTTCATTGGATAAAGGTTACGGAATAAACTAATTAAAAAAACTTACTAGAGATAATGTTTGATTTATTAAACAATTATGAATTGAACTTTCATGGGCATATTAGTGGATATTAATAAAAAAATTATGATATAAAATGACCTATTTTATTATTTAATAACAATTTTAACCGTTTGTAAGTTTACGAGCGAGACTAAGACTGTTAAACTTACAAAACTATTACTAAAACAACGCATTTAAAAAATAAAACATAAAATGTTTCAAATATAAATTTTTACCATTTTAAAACTTGGAATTTAAAGGAGGAATTTCAAGAAAATCGTAAAGAAAGGCAAAGATTTTAGATTGACTCGATTAGAGAAGGCTTCAGTATAGAATACTAAGTTAAATGGAAATAAATTCAAAGAATTTTGCTTACAAATTGCACATTGTAAGTATTTTATATAAACCTATTTTAATTCCGCCCTTTCAGAGAACATAATAATCTTTATTATATTTATATATTTTATGTTTTAAAAAATTAAAAATATAACAATTTTAGTGCAGCTAGAAATAAGGATCACTTTCAAATGTTAAGACGAAATCATTTTTTACCTTTGAACAACACTAAAAGTTAGTGAATCATTTAATTCATTTAAAGATTTAAACAAAGTCATGATTTGATGGAATTAAACAAACTGAGAAGTGAATAAAGTGAATTACTAAAGACTCCGGTTAAGACTTTACCCTCCGAAGATATGGATTACTCAAACAAGAAGAACCGAACATTTGTAACCAGTTTTAGACCAGCTTAGATTACCTGAAAAGTGAATTAAAAAAAGTTCATGTTAATCATGAAAAGATTGTATTCATTGTATTCATATTCTCGTTTACCGTAAAAGTGATAATAGACAAGTCTCAGGTTCTGAACACAGCTTTCGTAGATTTTCTTCTTTTCTGCTTCTTCCAGTGTTCCAAAGTACTGGTTGGCATCCAATCGAATGGTGGAATCGATGATTTAAGCCTTGTCACCGAGTCCTTCTTTAATGAGTCTTCACAATGCTCATGCACATCCTGTTAAACTTATATAAAACGAGAGAACTTGTAATGAAATGCGACTAAAAATAAGTTACTAAATGTTTTGGCAATATTTTTCATTTGGCATTAAAACCACTTATTTTGGGAAAGTCGCCAATTGGCCAGAAAATTCATATTATTTGGGAGAGTTACTAATTTTTTTGGTCTATTAATTATAAGCCCATAAAAACATAATAATTTTATAAATTAACCTTTTGTGAATCAACAATGACAGAGTTCAGTGAATAAAATAATAAAGTTTAAATAACCTTTTTAATAGACGACTGTGGAACGGTACTGAGAAAAGTTCAAATAAACTTCCAATTACAACAGTGAGATTCGTGATTCCTAACAGGAGATATATAACCAGTTAGCATAGATAATCCAAGTAATTTTTAAAAAAGTTTTAAAAATCAATAAAGTCAATGCATGCACTTGACATAATCGAATATAAACCCATACAATGAAAATGTATTTTAAAACAATATTTGATATTTTTATGAATAATTATTATGTTGTTTATCTTTAACTTTTTACCTTTTAAACAAACCTAAACAAGATAATGTATCAATATCAATTTTAAACTAAAAATTTTAAAAATTTATAAAATAATCTTCCTGTTTCTCGATTCTGTCCTGTCCTGCAAAACGATATATGAGTTTGAAATTTTGCTTACGATTAATATTTATTGAAAATTAAATTAAACACAGACCAGAAGCGATTTGCAATTAACTTAGATTTAGAACTTTTCATCTAATTAAATTAGATGAAAAAGTCAATTATTAAAAAATATTTTACCTTTGGAATACCCGTTATTGTTACAATTTACTAAACCGAATGCAAAAACACAAGTAAGTAAAACGAAAGAAAACATTAAAGGTTAAATTAAATGATAGATGGTACAATAAATGTAAAATTTTAAGAAAATTTTAATTGGTAAATTTAAAAATATATATTTTAAATTATTATTAGATGATAATTTATGTTGTCTTTACCAATTTGGGCAATTCTAATAGTCAATCTGTTAATGGGCTCTGAACATGGAATTCTAAGTTCAAAGTAGTACATTTACAGACTCCAAACAGTAAATGTTTAAACATTCGTTTTAAATCCTATTCAATAATTAATCTTCTTGATTTGCTAGCTTAGATTACTTAAAAATAAAATAATACAAAAAAAGTTTCATATTTGAAGTCTATCGGAAAAACAGACTCATATCACACCACTAGATGTCACTACCTGAGTTAGAAATAAGTAAGATTATAAAGAAGCTAACTTTGAATTAACTTGAAGCATACTAAACTCGTGTTATTAAATTAATAGATTAAAAATTTTGAAAAGGCTTTATAAATAAATTTTTTAACCATTTATAAAGCATGGATTCAAGAAAGGAAAAAATTAAACCTTGAATATTATGTCTTCTGAAAGTTATTTTCACTTATAAGCGCGGATTTTTTATTAAATAAAACCAAAACCAAAAGTCAATAAAAAAAATACCAGTTTGAGTTTAGAAGTCAGTTAGTCAATGTCTAAAATTTCCACTTAAAAGGGTGAGAGGACTTCATAAAATATGATATGACTTTATTACCTAAAGTTAAAAACTAGAAAATCTGAAATCAAAGAAGTTTTATTTGCTTTATACAAATTTTAGTTAACTAACCATTTTTCATAGGTTGTACAGTGCAAATTATAATGACCGGTAACAATGTGATAGAAATTGCTTGAAATTACTGTTTTATTTTTTTTTAAACTCAAGCCTAAAACTTGCTTGTTGATTAGTATTTACAAAAAAAATTACATTTTTACCTTTAAATATGTCATTAAATGAAATCGAATTAAATTAGGTAAGAATTTCGATGGATTGATTTAAACTACTTCACGAAAATTCAAATTGATCTAGACTCTGGACTGCTTTCGACTATTTAAAAAATGAATATCGTTCAACTCCTCTAACTCACCTAAAATCAAACTCAAGGTTGTCTGTTAATATGATAAACGAATTTGGTTGATGTAACCATTTTAAAACTAATCAATCTTCATCTAAAAATTAAACCAATTTCAATAATTTTCAATTTTAAAACATAAAATTATTAAACCAAAGTACAAATAAACTTACAATTACAATAAGTGACTCATTGGTAATGTTACGTACTGGCAAGATAAGTAAGGACAAAAAGATTTAGTTTGAAAAGGACTCCAACTGTTTAAGAATTTGTTTAGGCAATTAATTATTCGTGATTTGTTGTAGCATAGTTTACCTAAACATAAAGTGATATAAAAAAAAGTTTCACATTTGATGACTTTAATCAAACGTTTGTTTAAACAAGTAGATTCATTCACCCCCACCAGATGTCGCTACTTGAGTTTTTAATAATACCTGTTAACGTTAGAAAAAGTCAAAAGATATAAATTAATATTAAGAATAAAATAATCATATACTGAGATCGTATTATTAAATTTGCATTGAAAAAAAAGACATTGCTTGGATTTAACCTCGAATATTAGTGAAAGATTAATGAATCAGAAAGTAGATTTTCATTGAGATAATAAAACAATTCAAGTTTTTAGTAAGTATCTGACCGTTTTACATTCTACCGTTGGAATACATATTAAACTTTTAAAAAATCCTTAAAAAATGAAAATAATTTTAATTAAAAAAATTTAAATTAAAATAAATAAATATAAATAAAACCAGTAAATAAACAATTAAATTGACGTTAGATTTAACTTTAGGCAAGACTTTGGATTTAAACTTAATTAAAGAAAATTTTCTTTTCAGTAGAATACAAAGTTGTAAAATGAAATATTTCAAAATAGTTTAAATTCCAAAATCATGAACATGCCATTTGGTTACCGGTTAATATGTCCAACATTAGCAACTTTAACATTATTAAGCAACATACAATAAAGCCAAAAGCAAATGTTAAAGGTCGAATTGGTCAATAAAACAAATGTTAGATAAGTAAAACTTAATAGTTAGTCAATGTCCAAAATGTCCACCAAAAAAGTACGAGAGAGGATAGACCTCAACTGATCAGAAAGATATACCTTTAATTACACCTAAAGTAGTTATCTTAGCTTAATTTAATAAGTAAGACAAGACAAATGTTGTAAAATAGACAAAATCAAGTCGAGACACATTGACAGACAGAAATTGAGTCCAAAAGTTAACAGACTAGACAGCTAAGAACACTAAACGGTGGAATATTTGTGTTCTTTATTGCAGTCCAATTACATTTTACAATCTAACAACAGCAAAAAGAAGAGATAATTTAAAGTGTAAGAAGACTACTATTTAGCGCTAAATCACCTTCAGAGATTGTTCTTCCTTTGTGTAAAGTCATCTCATCTCATCACTATCATCATAATCATCATCATTCTGGACAACTCATCACTCAACACCAGTTGGTGACATAGTCGAAAGCATACGTGACCGTTTTAGTAAAATCAAATTCAAAAATCAAAATCAAATTCAACAACTGAAAATGTCTGTCAAAATGGCAATGTAAGTTATTTCTTCTTTTTGTATAAAATTAACCCTGGAACGCACGTACCAACGAGCGTAAATAGGTTCTAATATGAACCCAAATGGGTTAATTATTCAAATATGAATGCATTGCGTTCAATTTCCTCGCATATAAATCATTGTATTGTATTCATAATAACATCAAATCAACACCAAATTTGTAAAAGTTTGTCAAATCGAAACAGAAACAACGAATGTATCTGTTTTGGACATGTTCATTACACTCTCGGAAATTTACTGTCTGAATTATATAAACAAAATTTTGGGCTTCCATATGTTCTGTTTCCATATTAGTTCCATCATTTTCCATGTTTTAGCAGTCAAATCTAGATTTAGTTCAAAGCTAACTCTCGTCAAGTTGACTTCGTATTGGATTGATTCAGTGTGAATTATATTTTGTGACTAGTTTGTCAAATTCCTCTTTTTGAAAGTTTTGTTGAATCTCGTGAAATCAACCCAAATTGTCTCGTGACTTTGAAATTTTTCCAACCACCAATCAACCACTCGCACTCAACAAAATGCTTGATAAATCGTATGTACTTGTGTATCAATCATTATTATTATGCAATGTATGAAACATAAAACTACCAAATAGTTACAAAGTAGCATAACTAACTAAAAATAAAAGTCTTGATAGATTGTATTGCGCTCTGTACATTGTACGCACTACCGGTACTGTACGTTTGTACTTGTAATAACGTTAGTTTGTCGCGTATGCAAGAAAAAAAAATTCTGGCAAGCCAGGAAAGTAGCTCGACGAAGTTTGACTGTACTAACAAAAAAATCCACAGACTGAAAATTTTTTTCTTAAAACTCAATATTATTTTAAAAATTATAAAATATACAAGAAATTATAAAATAGTAAACATAATTATATTAAAAAGTTGCGTTCTCGTATAGATTTACTTGTCAAAATCACCATCTTCGGGGAATGTCTACTGGATCCTGACTATGAACTACTGCTTGATGAATCTACTTTGCGGTTCAGTCAAACAAAAAAATTATAAAAGAAATCAAATACCAACTCTTTGTCAAATACAAAACATGTGATCCGCGATTATGCCGTTCTGGGTGACTATCAATTGCTGGAAACAGGCAATTTCGTGAGGCAATTTTACTTGTGAAAACTGGGCAAAGTTATAAAATTTTTCCAGTGCACAAAGCTATCCTGGTTGCACGATCATTTTTTGCATTATTGATATCAATGTTTAAACACAGTAAAAATCAGAAAAGTCAAGATAATATGGTTAATATCGATATGCATATTGAAGTGTTTGCACAAGTATTGAGGTTAATCTATACTGGTTCAGTACAAGACTTAGACTTTGTACTCCCTCGAACTGATAAAAGTGCCTGATAAAGTAAGTTGATTTCATTTCAGCGAAATACAGTAATACACAAATTTCACGATTTTCATATATTATTCAGTATCTGCTGGACTATCAAAATGAATCTGTAAACATTATCTATCTAGTCTTTGCATGTGTAAATTTCTCAATCGATTCGGTGGCCAACATTCTAGTAGCGGTGATGCATCAAGCTTGGAACATTAAAAAAATGCGCTGATAAAAAAAAAGACACAAACATACAGAGTGTTACTAGCGCACTGAGTGAAAGTATCGACTATTTCCACACCAAAACAGAGTAGAAACAGGGCCCACACACCACACTCACGGGAGTAGAAATAGTCGCATCTGTTTACATACAGCAAAATCTGGACCTTTTTGTCTCATATCTCAGCAACCAGATAACCTAAAAGGCTGATTTTTGGAATCCTACGGTTTTAGATGGAGTGGAAAGGGTGTGCCAAGTTTGGTTACTGTGGGTGCAGTGGTTTCTTCTCCCAAGCCTGCAACAGACAGACAGACAGACAGACAGACAGACAGACAGACAGGGTGAAACTATAAGTCTTCGACTTCGTCTCGCTAAAAAGACAAAAATGCTACTGCTTGAGCAATAAACTTGTTTTCTTCTTGCTTTTCTGTCTCAAACTGATAACACTGTTATAACAACTTAGTCAACCAAAGAGATTGTACGATTTTTTCTTTCTTTTGACCATTGCAAGTCATTTGCATTGTCACTATCTTCTTGTTTTATAGAATCTATACAAATTCAGTAATTCAAAACACTCAAAAAAATCTAAGGTCATTTTGTTATCTAAAAAAAGTTAATGTCCATATATCCATGTCCATATTGAACTCTGCTAAATGAACAAGTTTGTTCAAATGCAAAAGTTTACAATCACCAAGTGCAATCACGTCATTCGAACGAACATGCACGCACAAACACAATCACACAGCATCATAATCATTCGGCCAATGCACTTTGATATTTAGTGCATCAGTTTGTGTGTACACTGTACACAGTCAAACTTCTCAATTGGCCTCAAATACGATAAATAGATCATTGATTGTAACACAACACATTCAGTCATGCAGGATTAAAGCTTACAAGCTTACTTGTTAGATTAGCAAAAAATAATCGAGAATGTCCTGTATTTGCTGATTTAGTCAATTGAGTCTCTCTGACTATCTCAAACCGTCTCGAACACTCGAATCTGTTTATGCCGAAATGTGCCCAAAATTGTCTACCAGTCTGTCGAGTCTGTTAGCTATGTAAACTTTGTCCTCCAAACTTCCCACACTCCTTGGACCAAAAGTCCAAGTCTAAGTGACATCAATTAGGCAATTTCCTAGACAACATCATTTTGGCATTGACTACTGTGTCTAACCAACTATTGACTGTCGAGAAGGACCAAAATGTTTAGGATGTTTATGTTTACGAGATGAAATGAGATGAGAAGAGGCGATCGTTGGTTTGATCGTACCATTTGATAGCACAACGTTAATATGTGGAAATATTTCATCATCATCTTTCTCTCTTTCTCTTTGATGGTCGATTGGTCTTATTATTGCATCTTTTTGTTCCTTCTGTGTACGATGCAATGTAAAACCCAATAAAGTTTGATAATCAACCAGTGATGATCAAAGGGCTTTTCCTATGCGATTAGATGCATACTAGATCACAGGACACTTGTTGATTCATTGCAATGTGCGGGGCTCGTTCATTTTGTGTGCGTCTTGCAGCTCGATTTGGAGTAAGCGCGCAATGATTTCGCCTGTCAAATGCAAATTGTATATGTAAATACATTGAAGCACATGTGATCTAGATTCTCATGGAGTTGCGTTCGAAAAATTGGACACACAGAAATATCAGTATCAATCAAATCACATCTCTATCAGTGGTAAAGTGTCAATCCATCAACGCAATTCGTCATCATCTATCTAGTTTTTACAGTATAGAATTTCGTAACCCAAAACCTAACCCCATTTTGACCAGAAAAAATCACTATCTCACATTACTGTTACAAAACACCAAGCACAAACAAATGATTAGTTAGCTAAACAACGTCCAGAGTAAAGTTATTTGATGATTACAGAAAAATGTTTCAAGAATTACTCAAATTACATCAGATTTAAATTTCATTTTGGTAAACAAATTCAGACAAAGTCTAAAGTCTTATTAAAAATTATATCTCAACATTGAACTGTCTCAGACATGTACAGATATGTCTCGATTGACACTTTAAGGTCTTAAATGGCAATAAAATCTAATCGCCTGATAAACTCGTTCTTAATACGTGACCGAATCACGTAATCAGCTTTGACCTCTCTCCCTTTCTGCTTAATCATTCGATTTGATAAAGTTGGATAAGACAGAAAAAGGTCTCAATTAGATAGACTTGAATGTTACACAATTCGAGAACCTTCGAGAACTTATTGACGTGATACCAATTCAAATACAGTAATTGACAGTATTAGAGTAAGCCAGAGTAAGCTGAAATCATCTCATCTCGATCCTTGAGATCATCCAACAAACAAGCTCATCTTATCATATCATCCTAAAACCTCATTAGAATGAGATCTGCTGATAGTTTCCATTCAGAGTACAACACGAACAGTGTAAACAGTGAGAGACAAACAACAATGGAAAAGTTTTCTCTTATCTCTTTTATATCTCATCAAGCAAATAAGCACGTTTTCCATACATGATATACACAAACATACTGTTGAAACAAACCGAATGTACCCCGAGTTCTGAGAATGAAGTTGGAAGAGTAGAAATTTAGCTAAACAAGAGAAATAGACAAACAGCATAAAAAATGTCCTTGTTTAGAACACATTAAGTTGCTGAATGATTTAATTATTAATGATTGTGCTTTGTATGTGCCACAATGTGTTCACATTCGAGATTATAACATTGTGCCCAAAGCACAGTGCAGAACATCTTAAATGATGATAACAATCCAGCACTTGAACATATGACACATTTTGTAACATATACAAAATGTGCATCATCACATTCCGAGAAAGCATGATTCCTTCATGATTTGTCATTTGATTTGTTACATTGTGTACAACTGTTTGGGAAAAAACATTCACATTTTTGGTTCAGAAAGTAAAAATAAATTTTATGATAGTCCAATCATATGTGCACTAGCCATAAATGGTCAATCAGTAATTATCGGGTAAATGCAAATGTTTCTCAAAATGTAAATGTGGACACTTTGGTTTGTGAAAATATGTTGGAGAAACATTTGCATTCACCTAATCATGATATGATGTAATCGACAAAAGTGGGTTATAGATTTGGTTTATGTTTAGTGCAAGTTACAAAGTTCGTGTTATGACGGAAAGAATTTTTTTTTCTTCCAAAAATACACAAAAAATTGATGCTTGATAAAGTTAGGCTAAAATTAACCCTCCTACTATCCGGCTTGTTTAGAGTGTTTCTAGAGCATGTAGGAATGTTCCAGACGCAGGCGAATTTGTTGAATTTTTCTAAAATCTAAGTTTTCTTGGCAGTTCTAGAATGTTCTATGCTGATTTGGTTGGCTTTTAGTTTCATATTAATTTCAGCAACCCTTGTTCTTTAATGTTGCTCGTTAAAAAGTGAGTGAGCATTGTGAATCTCAAATCGACCAGAAAGTGTACTTTACGAACAAACGTATTTAGTAAGCAAAAATTGGACTTTGACACTAGTCACATCCTGTCATCACTGCCAGTGGGGTATTGATGCAACAACACCAATCTCAATGTCATATATTTCAAACACATTTACGTGAACAAATACACAACAAAAAGTGTTACCCAAATTGAACTCGTGAAAATGTCACGCGCTCTCTAAACTAGTGAATAATGTTTATGTACAGATTCGAAAGCATAAACTAAACTACTCTCGAGAGTAAAAACTAAAAGTCCTGATAAATCAAAGGAAGGTGCACATATGACTTAGCTAGTGAATCTGTAATCTTAGTCGCTTGTTAGTAGCTTATCTCCACCAAACACAGATTTTCAAGAGCTCACAAGACACTCACTTTGACAACCAAAAACCAAAATTTTCTCGCCCATTATCATCTCGATTCGATCGCTTCGATCGAATCAAGTTTTCCGAAGCGCATTCTATCTTCTTTAGACAATCTCTCTTCGCTCTTAGTCACTTTTCTTCTTCTTCTTCAACTTCTTCACCCAATTATTGGCCAATTCATAAAGATTAGACAAATGGTAACCAAATAGTAACAAAATTCCCTTCCAATTGAACGCGGCCATTTCTTGGAAGTGTGTTTAGTCATGCTTAAGCATACGATTAGTTCAAATAATAAAAGTCCAAAGGTTAACAATTTTGAGCGATCGAGGGGGAACGAAAATGATAAGAAAAGAACAAACAGAAAGTACTCAAGGGAATGAAGTGAAGGGAGAAGATGAGCGGGGGAGGATTGATGATGATGATGATGATGATGAATCAGATGATTTTGACTAGGATTAGACTTAAGATGAGATAAGAGCGAGTATTAGTGAAATAGCTAAACAATTTTGTTTGTTATTGAAAATTTGCATGTGAGACTTACGATGCTACTGATAAGAATGTGGCTTATCTGCATCGGAAAGAAACAGAAAAAGACCCGCTTTTGATTATTGCAGCCTTCAAGGCACATTCATCTTCAATCTTTACATCTGGACACTCCTCTTCCAACATTCTTGCATGTATAAATACGAGCTGTCAAGTGGCTCAGAAGTACAATTAAGTCAACAACTTTTTCCCCTCTCAATTTGTCTCGACCAAGAAATTTGAGTTTCTCTTCCTAAACTTGAACTTTTGATTTGAAATTTTCCAGTTTCCTTCTTGTTATTTTTCTCCTTTCAATTTTCCAATCTTCACATTTTGGTTGATTAATGTCCTGAGTCCTTTTCCTCAAAAAATCCCTCAAAATGACCACCAAAATGGATTCAATTCTACTAAATATCAAATCATATCTCAGTTTTCATCATCGCGATCCAACATCAACAACAAAATCATCACGTCACAATCGTCACAATAATAATAATCAAAATAACAATAAATCACAACAAAATAATCAATCAAATAATAATCATGAAGAAAGTCTTTTCTGGTATATTTTGATTTGACTTTTTGTCTAATATTTTTTGGAATTAATTTTGTCTAAACATTTTTGTTTTATAATTTTTCTTTATTTGATTTTAATATTTTATTTTTAATCTAATTTAGTGTTGATTACGATGAAGTGCAAGAGATTGCTACCTTCCTGCAGGGCAAAACATCTGTTCAACCAGTGGTTGGCATCATCTGTGGTTCTGGACTCGGTGGTCTGGCTGATTTGATTTCGAATCCTGATGTCATCGATTACAAGGACATTCCTCATTTTCCAGTTTCGACAGGTAAATCTTAGGATTTTATAGTTAAGTTTGGATCGATTTACCTGTTTTTTTGTCTGTTTTTAGTTGCTGGACACAAGGGAGCGTTAGTTTTCGGTACCTTGAATGGAGTGCCCGTCATGTGTATGAAGGGTCGAATCCACCCGTACGAGGGTTACTCCCTCACCCGCTGTACCCTACCCATCCGAGTGATGAAGGCAATGGGCGTTGAGACCCTGATTGTCACAAACGCAGCCGGCGGACTGAACCCAACCTTTGATGTGGCTGACATTATGGTCATTCGTGATCATATCTTTTTCCCTGGCTTCTCGGGCAATAACCCACTGAGAGGACCGAATGATAATCGATTTGGGGCTCGCTTTCCACCGATGAACAAGTGCTACGATCGAAAGTTTGCTGATGTGGTGAGCGAGGTGGCGACCGAGTTGGGCATTACTCGATTCATGCGCAAGGGAGTCTATGTCATGTTGGGTGGACCCAATTATGAGACAGTGGCTGAGGCTAAATTTTTGCGAAATTTTGGTGCAGATGCTGTTGGTGAGTACTTTATACATTGTACAATCAAAATCATAAAATTAACCCATTCAACCCCCAGGTATGAGCACCGTACACGAGGTAATCGTGGCACAACATTCCGGTCTACGAACTCTGGGCTTTTCACTGATCACCAACAAAGTTGTCACTGACTACGATCAGGAAGAGGAGGCCAATCATGAGGAGGTACTCGCCGCAGCTGCGGAACGTGCTCGTGACTTTGAGAGTCTAATCACACAAGTGGTGCATCGCATTGGCCAAAAGCAACAAAATGGAAATGCAATCAACGGTGATTAGATTGGGTGCAACGAGAAGATGTTCGATCTATCGAGACGGTGCAATCGTGCAAATGTATAACACACAACACATAAACAATAACAAAATCAGCTGTGTAAATTATTATAATATTAAATCTTCAATTAAAAGATTTAAATTCATTAAATGTTATTATTGATTAATTAATAAATGTGAGTTTTTCATGTATCTCTTATTTATTAAAATCCCATGACGAAGTAAATAAAAACTTTGTACGTCTGCACCTTACAACTTAGAACCTTGAAAATTTGGCACTAGACTAAATCGCATACCGGACATCGATTGTAAATTGTGTTGACTAGATCCAGCAAAAATTGGATTCTGGATTTTTGAGATTCCTGATAAAAAACAACAATTTTAAAAACAAATTATGGACATTTATTTGTTGTAAAGATACATTGTTTGAGCGTTACATTTAATCCACTTGAAGTATAATCAAAGTTTTTTTAATCAAATTGTTTCGTTAGAAGAATGTGGGCACATTCTACCAGACACGTGTCATGTACAAACACAAGGTTCAATTTTTAATGTTCGCCACCTTAGTTGGACCGTGAATTTCTGAATAGAGCGATTTATATTTCAAATATGTCACATAGTTATTCACTATATGAAATGCATTCCAGTTTACCAGTTTGAATCATTTGTTTTGTTCAATGGAAATTGCTTTCAATCTTGAATCATAAAATTAAATTTACAATTTCATTACTTTCTCGCATATAATTATTTCGTTTTAGAAATATTAATTGCGTGTAATAATTACATTCATTTTAATTTATAAAAGGTGAAGAAGAAAGAAGTTGAAATGCCTTAGTAGATTGAAGATCTCGTATATAAGATTTACATCACATTTTTTCTTTTCTAAAAATTCCTAAAAATCAATTTGCTAACGGTTTGTATTTACAGATAAACCAAACTCAATTCTTAACAATCTAAAATTGGTTTTGCAATTCATTGCATCAAACAGGTCAACAATTTTGTTTTCATAGAAATGATAGTTTGAGAGTCTGTTAGTAAAAGATATATTTAGCTCGAATCGAATCTATTGTTTAGATATGCATTTCTCCTATAAAAGGTCAAATAAATCAACGATCCATACTAATCTACAACATAAACGTTTGTATTGCGCAATGCTCTTTTACGATTGAAATTCAAAATTGTTTGGTACAAAATGTACTAGATTTTATTAAAAATTTATACAAAATATAACAGAAAAAATATAAACAAAAGCATGTTCTTCATATAAAAATAACTATTCTTGAGTATGTACTGTGAAAGTGTACGAAATTGACTGTTGGGAGTCATTACTAGTGAGTCTGAACTTGAAAATAGCTCGCAAAAACAGAAAAACTTTACTTCTTCTTGAGACCCAACAATTTTTAAAACATCGTCTTTGTCACCCTCCACGACGGACCACATTTCGGCAATGTCATCGAGCACGTCTGAAGAAATTTCTTCGCCACTTTCTTCACTTTTCTGTTCTTTTTTCTTGCTTAGGTGGCGTGCCTCTTACACGTCTTGGGTCGGCGATAATTTTCTTCGATGCCACGATGCATAGCAGACCGCTATCATCGATCTGTTGCTTTAAAATATCGGCAGGCAGACTTTGCGATTTTTTTTGACGACATGATTAACCCAATTTGACTTCGGGAAATATTTGGCAAAAAGTGAAAAATGGCTGGGAAACGGCTGTACTGAGAAACGATGGAAAGAACCAATGCGTTTGGTCTGACGCGTGTGCACAATTTGACAACTGGAGCCAAATGCTACTTATTTGAAGACATTATTGTATCATTGTTGAAAACTGTTTGAACAGATTATTGTGTGTTTGAGTTATTTGTGAGATTATTTGAATCTATGCTATTTCAATCGACCAATCAAATTAAGTGCATTTGCTGCTTGAAATTTGAGTAACATCTAAGGTTATGAATTTTGGCAATTCAATTTTTTTGTTTAACATCGTAATCATACCAAAAATTTGTATCAAATACAAGCCATTCAGTACGACTCACTTACGACTCAGTACGAGCGAATTAGGGTATCAAATGTCAATACATCTTATAAGTAGTTTGGTACAAAATGTACTAAATTTTATTAAAATTTACAAAAAAGTAACATAAAAAATGTAAATAATTAGGTTCTTCATATAGAACACATCTTGAATATGGCAGTACTGCTTGAAGAATTGATTATAGCAGATTCACTTTTCCTTATGTCCCATCTTTTCTAAGATATCATCATCTTCTTTTTGGGACCATTGTTCGCCAATTGTTGATAGAACATTGGAACAAATATCGGCATTGTTCGTATCGTCCTCCTTGTCTTTCGGGATCTGAGGCTTCTCTCTTGTGCGCCTAGGTGTAATCATAACACTTTCTTCCAAATTTTTGATGCAATCCTCCCATGGCAAATTGGTCTCATTTTCGGTTTGCTGCACATTTTCCGCAGTTGACGTATTTGAGGGCGTACTGTTGTTAGATGACATGGTTGATATACACAGATCGTGATGCAGAAAAGGTGGTATAAGGTAGAGGAACAGAAGCACCAAAGAATTTGGTCAGAAGCGTGTGTGCACAATTTGATAACTGAGCCAAATGCCGCTTATTTGAAGACAATCCAGTGTAATTGTTGTGCATTTGGATTGAGATTTGAAGAATTTAATTCATTTAGAATAATAACAATAATCGACACTCGGACGAAATCAATTAGATTCTTTCACATTGAATCAAGTTGTTGATCGAAATCGAAATTCAAATCCTAAATCGTAACACCACAGTCCTATATTCTGTTATTTAAAAAAAACTAAACCAATAATTGTATTTTTGAACTTGTAGGGCGCAATAAAAATTGAAAAACAATTTTTTGTATTAAAAGTTTGTTGGAATATAGAAAATATTAATTGGAGGAAAAATAAATATGACAGTAAAAGGTCTCTCGTAAGAACAAATCTGGATTAAGAGTTAACGGGGTAAAAATAAAAGAATTTAACCAAATAGGATTGAAACTGAAGGCTTCGACTAGTTCCACTCTTTGATTTAGTGCATTCAATTTCCGCAAATCGGAAAGTGAATGCGTTCCACGAGTGTTGACGAAGGGCACCTTGAAGAAACGAACCTCGCGTTCAGTGGCCGTCCAACATTTCGAATCATCGTAAATTGGATGAGCTTTCTTGAAGTTTGCGAGAATGGTGTCGAGGCTTGATTCATGATCATCAAGTTCTCCTCTCATCGTCTCGATGTTTGCCTCAAGATCTTGCTTGATGATCTTGGCAATCTTGAGCATCATCTCAAAGTTGGACTTGTCCCTCGCCAGATCTTTAGCCAGCCCAACCTGTGGACCAAGCGAATCTTGATGGTGGCGGTAGTTGATCCAATAAGTAAGCACATCCTTTTGAAGGGCCTTTTGAGTGTTGACATATCGAGCCCACGACTCGCCTCCAATCAATCGAGACACTGCTGAGACCGTCTCAAAGTCTTCTCGAACTTGCATTGGGACACTTGGATCGGTCAATTGATCTTTGGTGACAATGCGGCGGTCACGTGGGGACTCGAAAACTTTGTGCCAAACCAGTTTACTTCCAACTTGATAGGCCAACAGAGTGTCGAGAAAGTTTTCGGCGCCAATGTTGTCTTGGAACCGAATTTGAACGTCCTGTCTTGATCCACAGATAACAAAGTTGTACTCGTCCAGGCGCATGACAAATTTAATTCCTCGGTAGGAATACTGATGGGTCATTCGAATCACGGTAACTTTATCATTCAAAGTTTCCAGTTCTTTCTCGAAGTACGTTTCGTGCAGATTGAATGGCCAATCGTTCCCGAGGGTATTCGATCGAAAGAACTTCTTGAATGAGACTCCACCAAAGAAATACTCCCGACAGTCGGGAATATTGCGATCCAAAACTAGGCATCCGTGTGACAGTCTGAGCCGTTCATTTGGGTTGAAATTGGATTCCGTTGATGTACAAGAAGGCATTTTCGGTGTAATTCGGGTTGAAACAATAGTAAAACGGGTTGAATAGCAGAATAACGAGTAAATCACGTGATATGGCAGACAAGGTCTAGCAAGAGCACTGTGAGTGTGAAATACGAACTGATCTCACAGGACGAATCCCACTGGATCCAAATACCCAGGACACTGCATTGTTGGAAGTGGTGGTTGTGCTGAGTTGCTGAGTAATTGGCTTCAAAGAATTGATTATTGTTGTTCATGTTTAGTTTCAGTTTAAAGCATTATTCAGTTATTGTTGCTATTTATGGAGGTTAGGGCTTGTTTGATTATTGAAACAAAGTATCACAGGTAGAATATTCTTAAAGTGAAGTGAAGTAAAGTATAGGTTTTATTTGATTTTAATTTTGATTTTTAGATTTGTATTACAATCAAGAGACAAGAGAATTTTTTAGAATGCTAGTTAGTTGTTAGTCAATTCTATAAACCAATGTGCGGAAAAGTGAAATAGGATTTATCAATTCATGTGTTGGGTTGTTATGAGGGGTACAAAATAGCTCGTGTATTAGCTGCCTTGTAGGGTTTGTGAGATTTTAAATTTTGTTGTACAAATTTTTTGAGTAAAAATTGAAACCTCAAGTGCCGCCATCTGAGAGTGAAAGTGAACCCTGTTTTGTTATGACCAACGATCAATGATCACATTTCCCTTTCCTGCTTTTGAGTTTTGTGTTGATTAGAGCTTGTGTTTTTTTAGATTTGGACTAAAACCACGTGTGAATTGTATTCCATCGAGATTTGTGATTTAAGAATTGACCAACGCCTTCACCACCTTGATTATCATCATCATGTCGTCATCATTTGATCTGTCTCAATTAGCTTGTGTATTGTCCTCTTTGCTTGCAGTAGAGAAAGATCAAACTCGGAACTGGTTGCGGAATGAGATGGATCGACTCGTGGACCCAATGCTCGACTCAATCTTCCAAAGACTGACCAACAAGTTGGTGAATGCTAATTTAAACCAATCTGACAATTGTGGTAACCGTACACAGATGAATTCATCATCTGATCATGTAGAATCAGCCAATCCCCAATCACTTCAACCATCTTCTTTCGTAGCCCAACCATCAACCTCTGTCTCCTCATCCTTAAATGCACATTGCAACCAACCACACTCGATTGGTTACGAACCTGAATACGATCCTGAAATATTGGCACAAGTCAAAAGAGGTTAGTTGAAAGTGAAATAATGATAAATTGATGACATTTGAGTTATGTTAAAATATAGAAATCAAAGAGGAAGAAATTGAGATGGCACTTCAGAACGTGATGAACAAAAGTTCAAAGTCGAATCGACAAATTGAGGATCGCGATGAATATGAAGAAGACTTGAACCAACAATTTGGTCATAATCTTCAGCCTTCACAGTCTCAACTAGACAAGAATTGTTTTTCTTCCGATGATAATAATCACCAACCGAATGGACAAGTGAACAGTGACACTCAACAGGATTGGGACAAACCAGAGACCGAGGAGGAAAAGGAAGACGATGGACAAATGATGCACATTGAGGAAGGGGAGGAAGAAGGTGCAAATTATGAAGTGATGAGAGATAATGAATCTCGGAAAGAAGTAGAAGAAGAACTGCAACAACAACAAGTAGAAAGCAATTCTCTACCAATCAAACGACATAGACCATCAGGCCCTTCGAGTAATACCAAACCGAGCCAAATCATCACTCTCGGCCTTCGATGCCCTCAATGTGGTCTAATGTTTGCCAAAGACAAACTGAACAAACACTTGAAGGAGGTACATTCGATTGATCCATTTCGCTGTCATGTCCATGACTGTGCACAATCATTCGAAAACCAGTGAGTATTGCTTCTGCTTGTTGCACCACTTCAACTCTATTGTTTTAGTGTTAATCTAGGTCATCACCTGGCCCAGTCTCACCAGTCCACCAGCCAATGGCACTGTGACCAGTGTGACCATCACTTTCCTTCATATCGAAAATTATCCGGTCACCACATCAAACATCACCAACTCGGTCACTTTCAGTGTTCCGCTTGTGCATTCACGGCAGAATACAAACAGAAAGTGTACGATCATAACACACACAAGCACAGAACACCGCCAGTGAAGAAGTGTCCACATTCTGGTTGCCCCTTTGCAACAACGAATGCATTCAAATTGAAGCAACACGCACGAGTCCATCTCGGTATCAAGCCATACAGATGCAAATGGCCTGCTTGTCACTTTGCTTCCAATCGAATGCATGACACAATTCGTCACATCCATAGTAAGCATTTTGCACGAAATTCGAGTTCAGTCCAGAACGGAGAACAACAACAATTCGGTGATCCGAAAGTCTATGTCGAGGTGGTGCACGAGCTGTTGTGATGGCAAGTGTGTTCCAAGGCATTCGAAGGTGTTCTCGATTCTGATTGGTCGATTAAAAAGTAAGGTAGAATCTGATTGGACAGTTTTGTGCATTTTTTTCAATTTTTGTACAAATAAATTTTTCAAATTTCAAACTTTAATGACATCTGTCGGCGAAAAATTAAACTAAATTTCCAACCATTTCTACCTTAACCACTCCTAATTCAGTGGTAATAGCCACTAACCGCACATGTGTTGTGCTCGTGTGTTTGTTTTGATTTAGATTTGTCACTATTTCAGTATCAAATTGTCCCGAAAATGTCCAAAATCATCGCGCCTCACAAGGTGATCAACAAGAACAGTCAACTGCAGAGTCTCCTCGATGATTCCAACCGACTGGCACCATTTATTCTCGCCCTTCTGGACGATCTCGATTCCCGTCAAAATACCTCATATTATTTACGTCATCTCGTGAAATCCTACACTGAGGCGAAATATCCCAAACATTTGACTGTTTTCTGTTTGGAAAATGCGGACAAGGAGAAATTTGTCATTCGTAATCGTATTCTGATGAACCACAATGTGACACTCGTGAACGAGGATGATCTTTTGGGCGAATCACAAACAAATTTTGAATTTGATTTACGTAACGATGAATTCCTGACCAAATTGGCTTCGTTCAACAAACCGAGCATGGACAATGTTCTTCTATTGGATTCTCTGGTTCCTCTTTTTATGTCACAGAGCGATGTATCCGTTGAAACTGCCACCAAGAATATTTGTGCCTGGTTTTCGAGACTGCAAGCGAGCTTTTCTCATATCATTTTTGTACTGCACGCGGACTTTACTTTGGATCGTTATGCTGAGCTTGCGTAAGTAGATTTTGAATTATAGAATATATTCTTTTAATTTCTATTTATTTAGTTTAACGCACATCTCATCCGCAATCATCGATTTCCGTCTCGCCTCAGGCCTGTCCGTGCCCGCCTGTCCCGCCACCAAACTCACCCAACCAAACTCGATCCACTGTCACGTGATTGCCAAAAAGAAGCATCCCCGCACCCATCTCAAGGTGGCCCGTAAACATGAACATTTTGTGGTAGACCAGACAACCGGCAACATCACAAAACACATCTCAAGTGATGAATTAGAGAAAATCCTCGCGAATAACGCGAAAATTGCCTTCGAAGAGAGTCAAAACAAAAAGACCGAACCGGCGCCCGAATCTACATTCAATTTGACACTCAAGAAGGACGAACAAGAAGCCAAAGATAGCCTGATCCTTCCATATATGAGGTAATAACATTAAGATGACAGACTGGTAATTAATAATCTGTTTATTTTTCATTATTTAATAGAAAAAATATTACAACAAACTCTAATAACATAAATACAAATGTCCCAGTTGCGGGTGGTTTGGCTGCAAACACGACTATTTCGACAGCAGCAGTGGCAAGTCAGATAACGTATCACTATGATCAATTTGATGACTTTGATGAGGACGATCCGGATGATGATCTCGATTTTTGAAAGGATTTCGAAGCCTCAATTAGACGCAACAGCCGAATCCTCCAACTCGTTCGCCAATTGTTCCTGTAACTTTTGTAAATTCAGCTGTAATCGAGGTTTGATGGCCAAATTTGAGGAATCGTTTGTGATATAAAACTAAAATTTAAATTTAATAAAATAATAATTATAATCAGATTTATAAATCGACTAATAATCTCGTACCTGCAGCAGACTGATCAACTGTTCGAGTGAAATCGAGATGAGAGCATCCTTTTGATTTTGACTCAATTCCGCCAACTTTGAAAGTGAAATATCTTGAATCTCTTGAACCGTAACAACCGGAACTCCTTCCCTCGGATTCACGATATAGTAAAGTTGAAGTAACTGGACCGCTTCCTCGAGTCGATGTTCACTCAACAGATGATGGAGCATTGGATCCGCTTTATGGAAGTAGACATAATAGTAGACCATTCCACCGTAGTGGCGGCTGGACAGGAGGGCGTCAAAGGCGTGCTTCGAGGAAATGTGATCATAGGTTCGGTGAGAGAGGTCAATGTAACGCTGATCCTCGGGTTCGAGATGGAGACAGGCGTTGTCGAGTAGGATTTTGTAGCCGGATCGGTGGAGTACCTCCTAAAAAATAGAAATATGAGAAAATACACAATATCAAAACGAATATACCTCAGTATGAGGATCTTCAAGCATTTTGGGCAGTTCGATGCTTCGCTCGTCCACCGGATAAAAGATCTGATTGGTTCGGTGGCGTTCCTCACGGGTGGCCTCGCGTAGTATTCCGTCCGGTTCGCGTACAACGATTAATCGGTCCTAAAATATAGACAAATAAGGTAAAAATAAATAGAAACCCAACAAAAACGAACCACATCAGAAAATCCCGGAGTAGCATCCATAAAGACCAGTTTAATCGAAGGATCCAGAAAGCCCTGTAAGGCCGAATCGTCTTCCAGCACTTTAGGTTCGAGTTCCTTTGCATACTTCACCGGTGGCATTTGAAGCATTTTCTCTGCCTTTCGGTCGGCGATTTCTTTTTCCTAAATATTCATAAATAATTAAAATTATTAATATTTAATTTAATAATCGTAAATAACCAAAAAATAACCATTTTCAACTGTTCATCCGTCATAAATCTATATTTGGGCGACTGTAGATTTTCGAGTGATTTCGATGCGAACAACTTTGCGGGATTGTAGCCGGTCAGGCGTTTCAGTAGGTAGCGCACCCGTTTGTCCAGGAACAGTTCCTCCATATCAGATCGAGATTGTAATGGATTATATGAACGGGATGATGATGATGAAGGAGAAGATGGAGAAGAAGTATCTTGACTAAGGAAACGAATTTGATTGATACTTCTTAATGTTGGTGATGATGAAACGAGAGGCAAAGTAAAGTTGCACCTTGTTGGAGCTGCCAAAAAGCTTTTACCGAAAACTCTCAAATATCTCATGATTGTGGTGGTGTTCGTGTGGAAAAAGAAAAGAATAAAAATCCGAAAAACTCAAAAAGAAATCAAACCAAAACAACAATCCAAAAGTACAATTCCAGTCCAGCACACACGCGAGAGAGAAAATCACATGTGATCAAAACAAAATACGAAATCGATTTTTAGCTAAATCGTACGCCAAAAATTCGTTCATTACTTTTATTTTGGTGGGCAATTTGGTGGGGCATAGTGCCCACCTTATTTAAAACTTGTAGTAATTTACCATATAACTTCATCTATGAAATGTGCATTGGGTGTGCTGCCGCCCATAAAATGTAATTTTCTGAATACGCTGATTTTTTATTCTTTCACTTGAAAATCAAATTGTAATTCAAAACAAAGTTGATTTTGGTTGTATTTTTGAGTTTTATTATCTAGATAATGCGTTTCTTGTACTCTTATTTTTAATGAAGAGTTCTTAGTCGTTTTAATGTACGATTTTACGACTCAAATCAATCAAAAAGCTCGGGAATTTTATTTTATACGATTTTGCAACTATTTTCTTCCACTTGAAAATCAAAAACAAAGTTGAGTTTGGTCGTTCTTTTCAATTTTATTATCTAGATAAGGTTCTTTTTGTACTCACATCTTAAAAGAAGAGTTACAAATAGTTTTAAATAACCATTTTACTACTCAAATCAATTTAAATCTCAAGAATTCTAGTCTGATTCGATTTTGTCCCCGAAACGGATCAATTTTGGATCCCCAATAAAAAGTAATGTAAATGATTTAATTATTTTTAAATATTTATTTATTTAATTATTACAGAATTTAATAAGCGACTCATAATGTACACAATGAAGAGTAATATCACATTTTGTCATTGGAAAAGAAAATCAAAACAAACAAAAAAGTTATCAATGAACACAAAATGTTCACAAGCTCGAATCAATAATCAAAAAAGTTTAACGTATTTGGCATTACTGTGTCATTACAGTATTAGACTTGTAGCCTTGTAGACTTCCTCTTCTTATCACTTTTTACGATATTCCCCATAATTGGTGAGCGATGGCATTGCGGAATTGCAATTTCCATGATAGAGTTTCACTTGCACTGCCTCACATCGATGATACTGATCGAACACGGCACCGTAGCCATGAAAACGCCACCACTGACACAGTTGTCGATTCCAGCCACAGGGCAGTGTGTGGAACAGTTGTGGATAGTCGAGTGCGGCCACTGTGTAGAAATCCTGATCACCCAAATGGCCCCGGAAGCGATACTTTCGACACAAGTGGGTTATCAGCACATCGTTCAGCAGGGAATTGTACAGGAATGATTCACGCATCTTGCGTAAGTGTAGTAGGACAACACCAGAGTTGTAGCCAGGAAATCCGGTTGGGGGGCGGTGAACCAGCGGTTGTATTCTCATTTGTACGTCTGTATTCGTGAAGAATGTGTCTAGAAGGGAAGAAAGATAATACAGTTAGATAAGAAAACAATAAGAAAGTATGTCGAAAGAAGTAATACACGAAAAACTAGATAATTCTGGTTTGTTTATATGATATGAAACGATTCCGTTCCAAAGAACTTTCATCACTATCGATTGTGTTCGATTCCCTACTCAAAATCGAACGCAAACAGAATCGATTTGCACAATCGTACCTCTCTTCTTCAACTAATTACGATATCAAACGATATCTTTCAAAAGAACGTTCTTCGCTATTGATTGTGTTCGATTCCCTACTCAAAATCGAATCAAAACTGAATTAACTTTCACAATCGTCCCTTCCTTTTCATTTATTTTTCTAGTTTTTGAACCTCAACTTACCGATAAACTGGCTGCTGTTCAAGTGCCATTCCAAACACTTGTTCCGACTTGAATCGACCAAACTCTTCGTACAACTCCAACAGATTAGCTTCCAATTGAACGTCCACATCTAGAAGAATCAGTCGATCAGCCACCTGCTTCGGTATCACGTGATGCAGAACCATCGAATAGAAGAAGAGCGCATTTGAGTAGTATGAATTGGGTTTGTGGGTGAAGTAGGTTCGCAGTGTTGGTAAAAGTTTCGCAACTTTCGATTCTACTGTTGCGGAATCGATGAAAAAGTATTTGGTGAGTGGTCGATGAGCGGAATAGTTCTCCAGATCGTCGTCCACTTCCACTCGATGATGTTGATTGTAGTTGTACTGAGTGGACTTTTGCACCAAATCTTCGTGCACCCGTACGATAACGTCATTTATGTACGGTCTCACTGAACCGTCGGTTATCAGATGAACACACAGGGCGCCCGAGTCGAGATTCGTTGAGTTGACATTCAACAAGATTGACGAGAGTGAATTACTGAATTTGGTCATCAGTTTTGAGGTGAAATGATTGGTTTGAGATGACTGTTCGATGAGTGTAAATGCGAGATGATACGAACAGTCGGAATAGGAGTCAGCGAGATCAATGTTGAGATTATCGTGATCCATCACAGAGTAACGATGATGATCATTTGGGTTTGGTGATGATTGGGTCGATTTAGCCGATGCGCGGGCTTTTGGCTTATCCAAAAGTTCTTGAACGCTCTGACTTTTACTCGATTCCTCCCTCAGGAAAGTGTCGATCATATTCTGCGCTTGTGCAGCTTCCAACGAGGACTCATATCGATAAGTCTTGAGATCCTTTTGCTGTGAAGAAGAATGATCACCATTGAGGAGCACAGAAGAGTGACCCGAAACGACACAAACCAACAGAAGATAGAGACAAATTGCGCAGCAGGCGGCAACTGCACATCGGGCCATTGTGGTTGCGCACGTTTGGACCTTCTGCAGACAAGAAGATGACGATGACACAGAAGAATTTGATGAATCAAGTAAAGAAGGAGAACTAGAAGTGGTTGAACAGAGACCAGAGAAGAATTTGCGCAACATTGAGAGTGCGTTTCAAAAACAACATTTGGAGTAACAAATTTAGGGAACTGGAGTACATGTGCACTCGATGGGGTCTAGCTTCGATTTGGAGGGTTCACTTGGTTAGTGGAACACTATTTATACTTGTTTGTGGACCAAACACAAGCTGACGCAGTTATAATTAATAACGCGCACTACAATGCTACTAATAATAAACATTGGAGTAAGGGAGAGAGCACGCGTACTACTGAGTCAAGTGTGGCACGTGTGTTCCAATTGGAACTCGACGCGTGAGAAGTGCACTTGTCCCAAAGGAGTCACTCACTGGATCACGCGGCTTGAGAACACTTGTCACAACACATATAAAGTTGTAGGGTAACAGCAGGCCTGGAAATCCTGGGAAAGCCGCACAGATATTAATAACCGAGAAGTCGGTTAATATATGAACAGAATAAATGAACAGAAGAGTAAGGGTCGCGGGTCCCGCGTGGACAGATGTGGGACATATGAAAGAGATGAGATGAGAGCGTATGGTCGCGTGTGTGTGCGTGCGACCGAACCGATCGAGACTCTATGACTGATTGAAGTGCCTTATAACGACGAGACTGAAGCCACGAGTCTGTCGAACGCACACACAGCACACGAACATCACATCAACGACCAAGTCTCGATGTACTACAAAGTAGGAGAAGAAGTCGGAAAAGAAGAAGAACGCAAAGAGAAGAACGAACGAACGCCTGGCGGCAACAAGCCATCAAGAGAGAGAGTCATATCACAGTCGAACGCGACCCTCCTTCTTCTATTCCTTCATCTCCTCTTTCAACGATAGCTAAATTACAGTCCAAAACGACTTTTGACCGTCTCTCCGTTTCGTGATCACTAACACTAAATGTCCAAGTCTCCAAACACAAATACGTGTTTACCTTTCTGATCATCATCAACAGAGGATCGTAAACATACACAAGACGACATTTCACTGTGGTTAATGGCACTGTTCCTATTGCACTGTTCATAAAGTCTGTTCAATAAATCAGTAATTATAATTACATTAATGTGGTATTACATTATCCAGTCGTATATGTTTTAATCGATTGGTAGTACAGGAACTTATTGAACGTATGCGCAAATCACCACCGCATATATATGAGTAGTATAAGGTTAAAGGTCATAAAAAGTCAACGCGCGCGCGGCATTGAGGGTCCAATTTAATCTGTGTGAGCTTTGGACCCTCTCCCCCGGCTCGTTCTGTTTATTGTGCAGCATGCTGGGCAGGGTCCTAACTATCGTATTCACTCTCTTTCTTTCTCTTTACTCTTCAGAGTTCGAGTGTAGGGCCACTTGTCCTTGTGCACCTTTGACACACACACACATTCAGAGAAGTAGATTGGGGCGATGGCAAATTAAGCATAGGTGAATTGCTTCACTTGACTACTCTTGAGTCTTGCCGCGCAATATCTTTTGAGGGCCGCGCGGCGCACGTTTGGGTTCAGTTGTGGCACACTAATGACATTATACAGCGATACGGTAATTGAGATAGCAATTACCACTGATTTGGTATTGGTATTGGTTCTATACGATAAGTGATCAAGGACCTTCGACTTGAGATTCTCAAGTCGAGAAGAAGAAGAGGGACCGAACAAATTCCGACTAAATGATTATTTCGCCTGTTTATTGCGTTTGTTTATTGACGCTAAATAGTTTTTGGCCAATTGATTGGTGCACAAAAAAGTCTCAAGAGGCCTCGTTATACTAAGTAATGGTAATAGATTGAGAAAATGAGAAGAAATTTAATTGGGAGATTGAACCATTTGATTAAAAAAAGCTAGTTCAAATGACGCAAAAATTAAAGCTTCTAAAGAAAGATAAAAAATAAGAGAAATTTTGATTGCGATTCACATTGATACAAAAATGTTTGTTGGAGCAATTATTAAATGTGCAATTATTCTCACTCCGATTATATTTAAATATAAAATTAAATCTTTAATTGATTAACCTTTAACAATACATGATGGTGTTTTGAAAGAATTAAAAATTTAAAAACTAGAATGTCGCAATTATAACACAGAGAATTGAGTAATGTTTTATCAATAAGCATTTCCATTTGCAAGAATTCAAATACTTTGACTTTTAATATTTTTAAAAAGATAAATAATACAATAAATAATAATTAAATTAAATTAAAATATTTAAAAATCAAAATTTAAATTAATTGATTAACCTTTTTGAAGCTGCCGTCGCTATTGATGGTCCAATAAAAAAAATTGGGATTGTTTTGAAACACTAAAGAATATTATGTAATATTACTAAACACATTCGAATTTGCTCATTAGTAATAAAAGTTTCAAATATTCCAGCTTCGATTTACATTTGAATATGAAATAAATTTTTAAATAATTGTTTAACCTTTTTGGAACTCTAGATATTAAACACGAAACAGAAAAACACTCGAATGTGTTAATGACACTAAAGAATATTGCGTAACATTACTAAACAAACCCCGCAATGTCCATTAGTAAAGTTCAAATACCTATACTTCAAAATGTCTCGAAAATCAATAAGCACAAATCCTCTCAAATGCAGCTCTCAACTTCAAACACATTTCACATAGTTCACTCTCGTCTCGCACATCTCACCACAAATCATAGATCACGAGTCAGTCCCTGTCAGTCTCGTAGTTCGTGATGATATGTTTTAATGGCTCGCGATCGCCCAGGGTCATTACGTAATGTGCTGTACTACCAACTACCAAAAAGTGCACCATCGAAAGCATCAACAAATGATGCGGCCGCTTTTCAAATGTTTGTCCAGTGCATTAGCATTAGTGAAGTGTATAATAGAATTGAACGTTCAAACACACTAAAAGGAGAGAAAAGAATCTACTAAAGACAGGTCGGACATCTCTAAAGTATAAAAAAGCTAAAGATGAAGAACTAACAATGAATTATGAAGAAATGATGATGTAAAGTATATTGTATAAGAAAAAGAAGATGAAGAATGTACCTAAGGCCATACATAAAGTATGTAACTATTAAAATTTCACTAATAAATAGATTTACCTTTATTTAAACCATGAACGTAACAGAATTCCAAGAAACTTTTGATTTAACCTTAAATAAATATAAAGACAACTAATGGTTACGTTAATGAGCATAATTCATATAGTACAGTATACTATGAAACTGACAAAAGTCTGTCATAAAGAAGAAGAAGATGAAGTCGAAGAAGAGCCAAAAGAAGTCGAGTCTTATGTCTTGTGAACGGTCGTAAAGTCAAGAAGATGATGAAGGTAAAAAGTGCATACTAAAATGATGTGTCCATTTAGTGCGTCAATTTATGAGATCGTTTAGTGAGTGGCTCAGACTTGGTAACTGCAGGGGTTCGACAAAAAGGTAATGAAAGAAGAAGAAAAAGTAGAAGTAGAAGGAGAATAAGAATATGAAGATGATGAACAAAATGGTAAAAAAGTCAAGATGACTTTGTTTAAAGCATTAAAAACCTGTTGCTTGAAAGGGATAAAAGAAAAGTTTACAAAAAGGTAAAATGGTGCCTTATGACTACGTAGAGATACGTTAACTAATTTAAAAGAAGATAAAGTTATAAAATTATATTATGTTATAATTAATAAAAATAAATATGTTGGAGCGAGAGAGTTAAACTGAATTAAGATGTTTATAATAACATTTTATTAACATTATGTCATAACTTTTGAAAGTATTCTTTGACTGAGTTTCGGTACAATTACAAATATAGTTCAAATGACAAAACTTTTGCTCTGACTTTATTCTTCGTGTCAACGAATGCCCATTCGTCTAATTATTATAACATAAAATATAAAATTGTTGATTCAAGCAGTTCTATTTTCAGAGTTCTCTATTTAATTATCTTCGGTAGCATTTTTCCTCCTTCGTCTAATGAATTAATCAAATCACCCTCAAGTCATCAACACCATTCAGAATTGGATAGCTTCAAAAGTTTCTAAACTTTAACATTCATAAATGACCTAATGAAACGTTAAATAATTTTTGTAACAATATGAACCTTTGACCCTGTGTCAGTGTAATATGATCTAATCTATCGTCTCGATCTGAGTGACAAATCGAAGGTGTCTGGGTCAGACCGGGACGTCCAACGTGTCTTATCTAATACACTTTGACATATCACCGAATAGTGTCAATGTCGGTAGCAGAGTGCAATAAGGAGATGAACTCAAATGTTTAATTAAAATATACAACCTTTATGAACATTTCTTAGATGATGAAACTTTTGAATTACCCTAATAAACAGCAAATTCTAATGGCCAAAGGCAAATTGCCACTAATTAGTCAGTGTCACTGTTGTGTCAGTGGAAATGGTGCAATGGCCGCACTCATCGATCACTTTGGGATATTAGTCAAGGCGCCTGAAACGATGCATTTTATGCATTTGAGTGTTATCAGATGAAGACGACGACTATTTGCACCTAAAGTGCTGTGTGTAAATTGATGAGTGCATATACTAATGAGTATGGTACACTAATGAGTATCGTAACTATTTCTACCTTTATCGCAAACTTTCAAATCTAATCTTTTATATATTCATTAATAAAGATTGGCGCACGTCTTCTTCTTATTCCTGAACTTGAACTTCTTCTCCCTTCGAATCCTCGATCGTCCATAATAGAATAAATCGTTCGTGTGTTCGAATGTGTTATCGTGTGTCGGGGTGATGAAGTGAATGTCGTCCATCTCTCTCTCCCTCTTATTTAAGTTCAGTTAAGTTGCATTAGTTAATGGTTTCCCGGGATGAGATGCCAACAAGATGTAACGTAATAAGAGTCTTGGGGTATTCGATACATTAATACATTCGTTATCACACAAGTTCGAATGGTGAAGACCGTCGAAATGGAAACGCGACCCGCAGCATCGCAACAAAACAAGAAGAAGAGTGTTTGAGAGTGTGGAGAGAGTGTGACTGTCGAGAGTCATATTTCCGAGATGTTCATACTTCAATCATCATCAAATGGAGTACATAAAGCAATGCAATCACTCGAGTGTATTCTATTTCACCTTCAAACTGGCGCATCTTTCCTTTTTCGTTTGCCGCGCGCGTTCTGTTTTTGAAAACAGATCAAAAGTACCAGACGCGCAAAACCCCAGATCTCTTTCTATTTCTTTCAAGCGCATCCACATTTTTATGAACATTTCAAAGTCGGCGGGCACGAAACAGAAACGAATATAAAAACTAGAAATGAAATCGTGCGCATTAACGCATGAGGTCAAAGTTCAAAGTTGAGTCATACGTAGAGGGAAAGTTTAAAGTCTATAAGACAAGTGATGTATGTGAGACAAGTGTGAGAGGCCACGTGCACTTGCACTCGTGGACCTAGACACAAGTCCCTTGACTGTTCATGTGTCTGGTCACGCGTCTGCCCACGTAAACTCAATCGTCCGTAACCTAAAAGAACATGTTCATTATAATATTCGTAACAATAATTTATTATTTAATAAAAATTAATTTAATAATTTAATTATAAAACCTTTTGTATGTCTCAAATTGTCTGGGCATTAAAAAAATGTTTAAAATATAAAGTTTGATCAAATAAAATATTGAATATTGAATTCAAAAAGATTTTGTACCATTTTTAAAAACAATCTGGAAATACAGTGACCATTCTGACCACCAAAAAATGCAAAACTTTCTGAAAGACCCAAATTCATAAATTAGGTAATTAAAAAATAGCGAACGCTCAATTTTGAGAATCGTGATCGGAAATAATTAGAATCAAAATTACTGGCACAAGTGTGATGGGCGAGTTAGTTGAGTGGAGGGGTAGTTCATTAAATTTATTACCTAACAGGAGAGAGACTTAATAAATTTTAATTATATAACCAAGTGATAAAGTTAATTTCGTGATTAGTTCATTAGAGCAAGAGAGTGCAGCTCTTTTTTGGGTTGATTAAATTAAATTAAATTAAATAATTTATAATAATAAATATGTTATAAATAAGTAAAAAACCCTTTAAAATATAACAAAGAGATGCTTAATTTCGTAAAGTAAGACAAACTAAAAATACAAAAGATTATTTTAAATAAATATAAAATTAAATATGTGATACATTTGAAAAATCTCGATTAGCAAACAGTTCATTTTCATTTTCCCAGACTTATCTAAGTAGACAAGTGAATGCATAATCCTAATGCAATGAAAGAATTGATCGATTATGTTGAATTTGTTACAAATTAGACTATTTATGAAGAAAGTATCAAGAAAATCACTAATTCTCTATTAATTTAATTTTATAAAAACTTTATTGCAAACAAAATAAAGCCATCAACAGTGTCCAATAATAAAGTTATTTTGCACCTTGTTTCTACTTTAGATTAGATACGAAGATCAAGGAATTTTTGATTGGGTTAGATTTTTATATGTAAACCTTTTAATCTGGAGCTGGTGGTGCTGAGCAATAGAATCTATTGAATAGATTGTTAAGTATTAATTTGTTTATTTTATTTTAAGTTTGCATAATTATATATCTAACAAATTATACAAATTAAATAAATTTAAATCAAACCTTTGACATAATAGTCTAATGAAACTATCCAATTTCCAACCCAAAATTTTGAAAATTTTAGTTCATCCCACATTTGTCACTCTGTCTCAAAAAGTTGACAAGTTCATAATCCACTTGTGCAACCAAAAAATCGTTTTCCCACCAATTACACGTTCCATTTGAGTCATCAATGAATAGTATAAGCAAAAAATAACCAGAATCCCCACTTGATGAGTCCAATGAGATTATAACTCAAACTCAAACTCTCTCACGGTAAACCGTAATGGACATAATGAACAATGGACTAACGTTATTACATAAATAAGAGACAATACTAATAAGCGACAAGTTTCCATGAGAAAGTGTCACCACCCCAGAGAGGACATTTTGAAGTGAATTCAATAAATTTTATTATTAATTTTAACCTTTTAAAATCATTACAGAAAAAAACAAAAAAACTTATTGAACGACAAAATTATCCAAAAGTGTGTGTGAAAGTCCAACAGCTGAAGTGGTCCGTCCGACCCAACTACTACTAATAGGTCCCTGGTGAGTGAGTGCTCACCCCAAGTCAAGTGTTCAGTAGGCCAGTAGGTGCTCTGTGCGCCACGTGGTGTCTCAATGTTGAGGGGTCCAAAAGGAACGCAAACGCATGTGGAACAACACTTGTGCCGCATGTCACATACAGTGGGGTACAAGTGCAGTGGTCCCTATTCCCCCTCCTCGATCCAGGAACAGTAGTACGAATGGCAGCTGGTAATGGGTAACAAACAAAGAGGGGACAAAGAGAATAAACAAGATTATGTTACTTTCATAATCAAAGTATAAATACAAACAGATTCATAGTGGGAAAGTGTATGAGAGTCTAGGTCAGGTCAAAAAGGACAAAGTGCGTCCCTAGTGTTCCATTAGGGGCTGGCCCTTCACTGAGGTCAACTTGATTGGGGCTAGTTCCTTGCAACTCAGACAAACAAACAATGCAGATACACGTCAATCAAACCTGTGACCAAACGATGTGCCTTTAAAAAATTTATGCGCATTCAAAATACGGTCCAAAAAGGTCAATGGCAATCATTCACTAAAAGTTTCATTAAATCGAATGCAAATAAAAGTAAAAATAAAATAATAAAATTCTATCCGGAAATAAATTGTAGTAAGGGTGCATGGCGTAATAAATAATGTTGACCTTTTGAACGAGAAGATAAAGGAACCAAACTTTTTGAATAACCAAAATTATTTCCATTCCTGAAAATGCAAATTGACCCACCAATGGACCACCACACAGAACAACACTAATTACCATCATCGAATAGGTTCAATAGAGGAAAAGAAGAAGGGGAAATTGCACCAAATAGAAGAAACATTCTAAAAAGTGGTTTAAAAAGTTTTTCACCTTTTGAAAACTCAACTCAAATAAGAAAGAAACAAACTTGAATTTAAAAAATAGCGGAATTTTTGAAAGATCATTTTTCAAAGTCCAATGGGAAACCAATGGAATGAAGCAAATGCATTAGCTGTAAAGTGGTGAAAACAGTGGTCGATTAGTGAATTGCTGTCTAGTGAGAGAAAGTCGATAATTATAGAGTGAATAGTATTCACTGAATACTAAGTGTGCTGGGGGACTAGGATGTGGGCTAGGTCAGTGTGTGTTTGTGTTGTGTTGGTTAGGGAAAAATTAAATATTTTAAATAATTATTTTTACCTTTTTAAACCTGAATAAAAACCTGATAAAAGAAAAAAATATTCAAGGAGTGTCTCTTTTAAAATAAAGTTTAGAATCATATTTTGCCGACTATGAATTATATTTTGGATTTATATGTTCATAAAGTTTAACCATATATTTTAGAAAAAAATCAAGTATTAGATGTAGCTTAATAAAATAAATAAAAATGGAGAAGCTTTTTAAACAGAAGAGAAATAAGCTCCAATCGATAGTAAAGTCGCGTTTGTGTGGGTGAAATCAAACTTCCTCCTCCTTCACCTCCTCTTTGAGTCACTAAACCTGTCCTTTTTCAACGAATTTTGAATTTTGTGAATACAAAAGATGCGCTCACAAACAATATTATATATACCAATTCAAGATTATTATAACCAAAAGGAGAGGGATGAAAGGAGAGGGGGTGGAGGGTCAAAAATAGCGAAACAGGATGATGATCTCGCTTGACCGTGACTTATTTGACGGTCAAAATTGTACATTTGAATTCTCTCTTCTTCTTCAATGTCATCGTCATTATATGATGGTCAATCTATTCAGTTCTATTAAGAAGAGTGTGAGGGAGTGTGTGTGGGGGTGTGACCCTACCTGTCAATAGTCTTCACAATTTAAATGACACGCCCACATTTGTTGGCTCTAGGTAGTGTAGGGGACTTGAACAATTGAGTGTCCATTTTGAATTTTTGAATCAAACGCTCAACCATAATTATAGCTTAGTGTGTAAATAGGGATCATTTATAAGTTTAACCTGCAATTACCCTGACCAAACCACCTCCGCCATCGCATTATTGAACTACATTATCGAACGAATTAAGGACAAAGTGCAAAAGATGATGATGAGGAAGTAGAACTCGGGGCCATACAGTAGGGCCTAATTTTTCTAAGGCAGGGATTTGACTTTGAATGATTAAAGAAAAAATTCATATTTAAAGAAATGTTAGAGATTAGTCTCAAAATTAGCCAAAATCTTAAAGCAAACATTTCTTAATCATAAAAAATCTGCTGTAAACATTGCAACTTTGTTTCTGTTTGTTTGTCAACCAACTTGTTTGATTTGATTTGATCTGATAGTTAAGGGAAACCTTAAAAAGGAAACACAATATTAATCCTCGAGGGTAATAAAACGATTGATTACTCATACACAGAGTCCAATCACACGGAGAAGAGCAAACATTAAATTCCGAAAACTGAAAAGAAAGTAGTAAATGTCTTTTCAACGTCTTAATCAGAGAGTAAACATTGGGGGATTAGTAAGTGATAGGGTGGCAAAGTTGTCCGTGCAAGCTGGCCGGGGTCCAACTGTTCACTGTACTGACGTCACAAGGGTAATAAACATTTGCACTGTTTGTGATACGCGCAGTAGAAGTTTGCGTATTCAGAAAATCCGTCCTTTCGCTAAAAGGCCATTTCAAAAGTTCCACCAATAGTACTTGCAACCGAAAATTGCGTTTTTGGAAATTTCGGATTTCGGGTTAAGTGAAACCGAAATTTCCACATAAGTTTAAAGTTATTTCAGACATTTTCTTTCCAAATGAAACACATTTGGTTTCTACAGGATTCTACCCTCAATTGGTTGTCCGGGAATTGTCCTAAATGATTTGTTGGGTTATATATCCCAAATGGAGGTCCAGGAAACTTCCCAATTGGGTAATTGAACTTTATCCACCAATTGGGGTTCCGGGAAGATTCCTCAATTGGGTAATTGGATCTTATCTACCAATTGGGTAATTGGATCAAGTCCCTTCACTGTTCATGTGTCTGGTCACGCGTCTGCCCACGTAAACTCAATCGTCCGTAACCTAAAAGAACTTGTTCATAATAATATTAGAAATAATAATAATTTATTATTTAATACAAATTAATTTAGTAATTTAATTATAAAACCTTTTGCAATAGCGCTCAAAATGAAGTATTCAAATTGTCTGGGCATTAGATAAAATATAAAGTTTGATCAAATAAAATATTAATAGTGAATTAAAAAAGATTTTGTATAATTTTTAAAACAATCTGGAAATACAGTGACCATTCTGACCACCAAAAATGCAAAACTTTCTGAAACCCCTAATTCATAAATTAGATAATTAAAAAATAGCGAACGCTTAATATCGAGAATCGTGATCGGAAATAATTAGAATCAAAATTACTGGCACATGTGTGCTGGGCGAGTTAGTTGAGTAGAAGGGCAGTTCATTAAATTTATTACCTAACAAGAGAGAGACTTAATAAATTTTTTATTATATAACCAAGTGATAAAGTTAATTTCGTGATTAGTTCATTAGAGAAAATGAGTGAAGCTCTTTTTTGGACTGAGTAAATTAAATTTAATTTAATAATTTAAAATAATAAATATGTTATAAATAAGTAAAAAACCCTTTAAAATATAACAAAGAGATGCTTAATTTGGTAAAATGAGACAAACTTGAATACAAAAGATTATTTTAAATAAATGTGAAATTTATTATGTTGGAAAAATTTAATTCAACAAAAGTTCATTTTCATTTTCTCAGACTTATTCCAAGTTGACAAGTGAATGCATAATCCAAATGTAATGAAATAATTGATTGATGATATTAAATTTGTTATAAATTAAACCATTTAAGAAATACACCTGAAATGAAAGTCTTGAAATCTCTATGAATTGTATTTTATATGAAACTTTATTACAAACAAAACAAAGCAATCAAGTGTCCAATAATAAAGTGATTTTGTACCCTGCTACTACTTTTGATTAGATACGAAGTTCAAGAAATTTGGATTGGGTTAGATTAAAATTTATAAACCTTTTAACCTGTAGCAGGTGGTGGGATCACAATAGATTGTTAAGTATTAATTTGTTTATTTTATTTTAAGTTTGCATAATTATATATCTAACAAATTATACAAATTAAATAAATTTAAATCAAACCTTTGACATAATAGTCTAATGAAACTATCCAATTTCCAACCCAAAATTTTGAAAATTTTAATTTAACCCATATTTGTCACTCTGTCTAAAAAAGAAATGCATAATCCAATTGTGCAACCAAAAAAACCGTTTTCCCACCAATTACACGTTCCATTTGAGTCATCACTGAATAGTAAAAGAAAAAAAGAACTAGAATCCCCACTTGATGAGTCCAATGAGATTATAACTCAAACTCAAACTCTCTCACGGTAAACCGTAATGGACATAATGAACAATGGACTAACGTTATTACATAAATAAGAGACAACACTAATAAGCGGCAAGTTTCCATGAGAAAGTGTCACCACCCCAGAGAGGACATTTTGAAGTGAATTCAATAAATTTTATTACAAAATTTTTACCTTTTAAAATCATTACAGAAAAAACAAAAAAACTTATTGAACGACAAAATTATCCAAAAGTGTGTGTGAAAGTCCAACAGCTGAAGTGGTCCGCACGACCCAACTACTACTAATAGGTCCCTGGTGAGTGAGTGCTCACCCCAAGTCAAGTGTTCAGTAGGCCAGTAGGTGCTCGGTGCGCCACGTGGTGTCTCTCTGTTGAGGGGTCCAAAGGGAACGCGAACGCATGTGGAACAACACTTGTGCCGCATGTCACATACAGTGGGGTACAAGTGCAGTGGGTCCCTAGTCCCCCTCCTCGATCCAGGAACAGTACGACAGCTGGTAATGGGTAACAAACAAAGAGGGGACAGAGAGAATAAACAAGATTATGTTACTTTCATAATCAAAGTATAAATACAAACAGATTCATAGTGGGAAAGTGTATGAGAGTCTAGGTCAGGTCAAAAAGGACAAAGTGCGTCCCTAGTGTTCCATTAGGGGTTGGCCCTACACTGAGGTCAACTTGACAGGGGCTAGTCCCTTGCAACTCAGACAAACAAACAATGCAGACACACACGTCAATCAAACCTGTGACCAAACGATGTGCTTTTAAAAAGTGGGTACATTCAAAAAACGGTCCAAAAAGGTCAAAAGCAATCAATCACTAACAGTTTCACTAAATTGAATGAAAATAAAAGTAAAATAATAAAATTCTATCCGGAAATAAATTGCGTAATAAATAATGTTGACCTTTTGAACACAGAGGTGAAAAGAATCAAACTTTTTGAATAACCAAAAAATATTTTCATTCCGGAAAATGCAAATTGACCCACCAATGGACCACCACACAGTGCAACACTAATTACCATCATCGAATAGGTTCAATAGAGGAAAAGAAGAAGAGGAAATTGCACCGAATAGATGAAACATTCTAAAAGGTGCATTAAAAAGTTTTTTCACCTTTTGAAAACTCAACTCAAATAAGAAAGAAACAAACTTGAATTTAAAAAATAGCGGAATTTTTGAAAGATCATTTTTCAAAGTCCAATGGGAAACCAATGGAATGAAGTAAATACATTAGCTGTAAAGTGGTGAAAACAGTGGTCGATTAGTGAATTGCTGTCTAGTGGGGGAAAGTCGATAATTATAGAGTGAATAGTATTCACTGAATACTAAGTGTGCTGGGGGACTAGGATGTGGGCTAGGTCAGTGTGTGTTTGTGTTGTGTTGGTTAGGGAAAAATTAAATATTTTAAATAATTATTTTTACCTTTTTAAACCTGAATAAAAAACCTGATAAAAGAAAAAATATTCAAGGAGTGTCTCTTTTAAAATAAAGTTTAGAATCATATTTTGCCGACTATGAATTATATTTTGGATTTATATGTTCATAAAGTTTAACCATATATTTTAGAAAAAAATCAAGTATTAGATGTAGCTTAATAAAATAAATAAAAATGGAGAAGCTTTTTAAACAGAAGAGAAATAAGCTCCAATCGATAGTAAAGTCGCGTTTGTGTGGGTGAAATCAAACTTCCTCCTCCTTCACCTCCTCTTTGAGTCACTAAACCTGTCCTTTTTCAACGAATTTTGAATTTTGTGAATACAAAAGATGCGCTCACAAACAATATTATATATACCAATTCAAGATTATTATAACCAAAAGGAGAGGGATGAAAGGAGAGGGGGGTGGAGGGTCAAAATAGCGAAACAGGATGATGATCTCGCTTGACCGTGACTTATTTGACGGTCAAAATTGTACATTTGAATTCTCTCTTCTTCTTCAATGTCATCGTCATTATATGATGGTCAATCTATTCAGTTCTATTAAGAAGAGTGTGAGGGAGTGTGTGTGGGGGTGTGACCCTACCTGTCAATAGTCTTCACAATTTAAATGACACGCCCACATTTGTTGGCTCTAGGTAGTGTAGGGGACTTGAACAATTGAGTGTCCATTTTGAATTTTTTGAATCAAACGCTCAACCATAATTATAGCTTAGTGTGTAAATAGGGATCATTTATAAGTTTAACCTGCAATTACCCTGACCAAACCACCTCCGCCATCGCATTATTGAACTACATTATCGAACGAATTAAGGACAAAGTGCAAAAGATGATGATGAGGAAGTAGAACTCGGGGCCATACAGTAGGGCCTAATTTTTTCTAAGGCAGGGATTTGACTTTGAATGATTAAAGAAAAAAATTCATATTTAAAGAAATGTTAGAGATTAGTCTCAAAAATTAGCCAAAATCTTAAAGCAAACATTTCTTAATCATAAAAAAATCTGCTGTAAACATTGCAACTTTGTTTCTGTTTGTTTGTCAACCAACTTGTTTGATTTGATTTGATCTGATAGTTAAGGGAAACCTTAAAAGGAAACACAATATTAATCCTCGAGGGTAATAAAACGATTGATTACTCATACACAGAGTCCAATCACACGGAGAAGAGCAAACATTAAATTCCGAAAACTGAAAAGAAAGTAGTAAATGTCTTTTCAACGTCTTAATCAGAGAGTAAACATTGGGGATTAGTAAGTGATAGGGTGGCAAAGTTGTCCGTGCAAGCTGGCCGGGGTCCAACTGTTCACTGTACTGACGTCACAAGGGTAATAAACATTTGCACTGTTTGTGATACGCGCAGTAGAAGTTTGCGTATTCAGAAAATCCGTCCTTTCGCTAAAAGGCCATTTCAAAAAGTTCCACCAATAGTACTTGCAACCGAAAATTGCGTTTTTGGAAATTTCGGATTTCGGGTTAAGTGAAACCGAAACGAAACCGAAATTTCCACATAAGTTTAAAGTTATTTCAGACATTTTCTTTCCAAATGAAACACATTTGGTTTCTACAGGATTCTACCCTCAATTGGTTGTCCGGGAATTGTCCTAAATGATTTGTTGGGTTATATATCCCAAATGGAGGTCCAGGAAACTTCCCAATTGGGTAATTGAACTTTATCCACCAATTGGGGTTCCGGGAAGATTCCCCAATTGGGTAATTGGATCTTATCTACCAATTGGGTAATTGGATCTTATCCACCAATTGGGTAATTGGATCTTATCTACCAATTGGGTAATTGGATCTTATCCACCAATTGGGGTTCCGGGAAGATTCTCCAATTGGGTAATTGGATCTTATCCATTGCTCTTCCGGGAAACACTTCCCAAATTGGTTGTTGTGGTATTTGTACCTTTAAATTGTGGTTTGAGGATTCTGTGTTGTTAGGATCGTTAGAATGTTGGACCATTGTTGGTTCCAAGACTCTTGGTGGGCCGGGGAAATTTCACATTGAGACTTAAGATATCATCCCTCAATTGGTTGCTCTGGTTGTTGGACCACAAATTGGGAGTAAGATTCAACTACCCAATTGGGGAACCTTTCCTGAGAACCAATTGGTGGATAACTGTGAAAATGTAAAAATTCACCAATAACTAAGGCAAAAATAAGCAGAAATAGAAAACGCGCGAAAAGTGTTGTGAAACAAATGAAACACTGCTCTTAGGCCCGACTCCGTGCAGTGGCTCGCTCGCTCAACAGCAACACCAACCAGTCTCTAACATAAACAGTGGTAGCGTTAATTACCCTCGTGACGTCAGTACAGCGAACAGTTGGACTCCGGCCAACTTGCACGGACAACTTTGCTACCCTAGTAAGTGAGAAGAAGTAGGGAGAAGGACAAAGTCGTAAAATACGAGACAGGGACCTAGCCCATGTATGGTAAAGCACTACTAGACTAGGGACGGTGAGTTGACGACGTACGACTAATTACCACACGCACAGGGCAGATCGAGTCACGTTCGGTCGTTTATTTCGTGCGGTAGAATTCGTTTCGGTCTGTTTGTTTTTCTTATTAATCTTGACTTGAGGAAGGGTCCTAGGACCCTAGGGCCTTTGAGTTAATTGCTAAATTGGCAGAACAAATAGAATAAAGTATCGCATAAAATCCGTAAACAATGATAAAACACTCCAATAAAACTCTTCAATATTTCAGATGGAAATCAATAAAATCTCGTTGTTGTTAATGTTTTTAGTCCGAATTGTAGTTTGAATTATAAAGATTTATGTCTTGGTGAAACAGTGTGAAATTACTCTTTACTAAGTAATAAGAAGAAAAGTGCGAATTATCGTTGCTTTGATTGAAGCCGACTAAAGGGAGAAAACATTAAAAGAAGAAGAGGTCCTAAGAACTTCTTTGTAAGAAGAACAAGTAAAGACGATTAGTAAAAGAATAAGTCGTAAAATGGACTCAAGATTGAAAAGGTGAAAACAAAGAGGGAACTGACTCGTGTAAACCAAAACTAGCAATTAATTAATATGTCAAAACTCAAAAAGACTTTTTGACAAATTTTCACTTGTTATAATATAAGAAAAACCTTTGTGAAATTTATTAATAAATTTATTAATTTATATTAGGTTTGTTAAAATATTGAATTGAATTATTATTTTTTTAAACAGATATAAATTAAAATTAACTTTTTACTCATTTAGTACTCAACTCAATTTAATCATTCACTTAATTTCCTTTGATTTTGGGATGATTGTTATTGATAAGAAATAAAAACAAAAATGAGCAATCAATCAGAAATGAATTTTGAATTACAAGAATCATTGTAAATAATAATTGTTTAGTAAAAAATTAAAAAAAGAAAAAAATACGCTTGTGTTGCCATCTATTTGGGCTCAAAATAACTATTCTTTTGAAAAATAAACAATTGGATGAGCTATGGGAAGTAGGGCTAAATTTGTGTGTTAACCTGTTAATATAAGAAACTTAAATTAATTTCAAGTTCAATTTTAAAAATATATTTTATTCATTAAAATAAAAACCAATTTATTTTGTTGTATGTTATAGCACAGAGTCTAACAAAGAATATTCATAAAGAATACTTAAATATCACATATGATATCAAATATTACAGAAACTATATACATCGTATAAAGATATAACATTACATAAATACTATATCTCGACGTTTTTTTCAATCTTTTCATTCAATTGTCCAAATTTGCGAAGAATATTCATGGTGACAGTGAATAGCTTCTCAAGACCCAATTGGGATTTAAAGATTAAACCATATAGCTTGACTTTTTTGGTATAATGCTGTCCGAGAAACTTGACTGTTGATGTATTCGCTGATCTATTTGATGATTTGTTATAACCGGGATCACAAAACAGGAGAACAGAAGACTGACCCGAGACCACACAAACCAACAGAAGATAGAGGAAGCTGCAAATGCGCTTCAAGCAATTGTGGAACCTTTTGCAGACAAGTCGATGAGTAGAACAAGAACTTGATGAATAAAGTAAAGAAGAGTGTCAATTAAAACAAGATTTTGAACAAAAACTAAAGAACAATTTGCGCAACATTGAAAATGAGATTCGAATGTAGTGAACACATTGGAGCAAATTGTGGACAAGTCAAGGTACATGTACGCACTAAATGGGGTCTAGTTTAGATTCCGAAGGTTCACTTGGTTAGTATAACACTATTTTTATATTTGTGGATCATAGGAACACACAAGGGAGAAGTCGGTTAATATATGAACAGTTGAATAGTAAGGACCCAGACCCGTGTAGACAGATGTGGGACATGAGCTGAGGGGTTGAGAGTTGAAAGCGTATAGAACGAGTGTGTGCGTGCGACCGAACCGAACGAGACTCAATGACTGAATGAGCGTTATAACGCTCAGAGACGGAAACCACGAGTTTAGACAGACCTGTCGAACGCACACAGCACTCGAACATCACATTAACGACCAAGTCTCTGTACAAAGTAGAGTAAGGAAACAAATAAGAAGAAGAACTCCTGGCGGCAACAATTCATCTTGATGTTTCACTTGACTCTTGCAGACTCATGAGTCTTGCAGCGCAATATCTTTGGGTTCAGTTGTGGCACACTAATGACATTATACAGTGATACGGTAATTGAGATAGCAATTACCACTGATTTGAGATTGGTATTGGTATTTGTTGTTCGATAAGTGATAAATTCCGACTGAATGATTATTTCGCTGTTTATTGCGTTTGTTTATTGACACTAAATAGCTTTATTGGCAAATTGATTGGTGCACAAAAAGTCTCAAGAGGCCTTGTTACTAGAATGTAATACTAGAATGAGAAAAAGAAATAATCTTTAATTGGAAGATTTAACCATTTGATTAAACTAAGAGATGAATTATGGTTTCAATTCAAAAGAAATATGCAATTTCTAAATAAGAAGACAAAATATAAGAGAAATCTTGATTTTGATTCACAATGATAGTACATATTTCTCTGACTTAAATTTTTAATAATTAAATTAAATTTCAATTGGTTAACCTTGTTTGAAGATGCATCCATGGAGTAGAGAAAGACCTAAAAATAGAAAAAGCATCTTAATGTGTTACTAACGCTAATGATTGCGTAATATTACTAAACAAATCAAAATGTTTATACATTAAGTATTTAAATCCTCTCGCTCTGACAAATAATTAAAAATTTAATTAAAATTTAATTACTTACCTTTTTGGATCAGTACTGGAGAAATAATTGAACTAGAATAAAACTATCGAATGTATTAACAGCAATAAGGAATTGTTTAACTTTACTAAACACATCCGAACTGTCCATTAGTAATAAAAGTTTCAAATATTCTAGCTCCGAATTACATTTGAATATGAAATAAATTTTTAAATAATTATTTAACCTTTTTGGTATTCCAGATGGTAAGCACAGAATAGAACAACACTCGAATGTGTTAATAACACTAAAGAATATTACGTAACATTACTAAAAAACCCGCAATGTCCATTAGTAAAGTTCAAATACCTATACTTCAAAATGTCTTGAAAATCAATAAGCCCAAATCCTCTCAAATGCAACTCTCAACTGCAAACATTTCACATAGTTCACTCTCGTCTCGCACACATCTCAACCACAAATCATAGATCACGAGTCAGTCAGTCAGTCTCAGTTCGTGATGATATGTTTTAATGGCTCGCGATCGCCCAGGGTCATTACGTAATGTGCTGTACTGCCAACTACCAAAAAGTGTGCACCATCAAAAGCATCAACAAATGATGCGGCCGCTTTCAAATGTTTGTCCAGTGCATTAGAATTAGTACATAATAGAATTGAACTCTCAAACACACAAAAAGGAGAGAAAAGAATCTACTAAAGAACATGATGAAGACGAAGACGAACCAAAAGAAGTCGAGTCTTATGTCCTATGTAAGTGAACGCTCGTAAAGTCTTTGGAGATGATGAAGAAGTATACATAGGTAAAAGGTGAATACTAAAAAGATGTGTCCATTTAGTGCGTCAATTTATGAGATCGTTTAGTGAGTGGCCGCACTCAGACTAGGTAACTGCAGGGGGTTCAAAAAGGCAATGAAAGAAAAAGTAGAAGGAGAAGAAAAATATGTAGATAAACAAAAAGGTAAAAAAGTCAAGAAGACTTTGTTTTAAAGCATTAAAAACCTGTTGCTTGCAAATGAATAATCTAGTTAACAAAAAAATAAAATGGTGCTTTATGACTATAGATGAGTCAACTAATATTCAAAGAAAAAAGATAAAGTTATAGAATTATGTTATAATTAAAAATAAATATGCCTCAGAGCGAGAAAAAGTTCAACTGAATTAAGATGTTTGTAAAAACATCTTAGTATTATTATGTGAGAACCTTTGAAAGTTAAGTTGGTAAAGTATCCTTATAATTAGTTATATAGTTCTGTTGACAAAACTTTTGTTCTGACTTTATTCTTCATGTTAACGCATGCGCATTTGTTTTATTATCATCATTATAAAATAAAATATAAAATTGTTAATTTAAGCAGTTCTATTTTCAGAGTTCTGTATATTCGTAATTCATCTTCGTTAGCATTTTTTCCTTCCTTCGTCTAATGAATTAATCAAATCACCCTCAAGTCATCAACATCATTCAGAATTTGGAGGCTTCAAAAGTTTCCCAACTTTAACATTCATAAATGACCTATTGAAAATTTGAACAATTTTCGTAACAATATGAACCTTTGACCCTGTGTTAGCGTAATATGATCTAATCTTTCGTCTCGATCTGAGTGACAAATCGAAGGTGTCTGCGCCAGACCGGGACGTCGTCTTATCTTATACACTTTGACATATCATCGAATAGTGTCAATGTCGGTAGCAGAGTGAAATAATTAGATGATCTCAAAAGTTTAATAAAAATATACAACCTTTATGAACGTCTTCAAATAGTGAATCTTTAATTAATAAAATAACAAAATTCTAATGGCCAAAGGCAAATTGCCACTAATTAGTCAGTGTCACTGTAGTGTTAGTGGAAATGGTGCAATGGCCGCACTCATCGATCACTTTGGGATATTAGTCTAGGCGCCTAAAACGAGTGCATTTGAGTGTTATCAGATCAAGACGACGACTATTTCCACCTAAAGAACTGTGTGTAAATTGATGAGCGCATATACTAATGAGTATGGTACACTAATGAGTGTCGTCACTATTTCTACCTTAATCGCATTTCAAATCTAATCTTTTATATATTCATTAATAAAGATTGGCGCACGTCTTCTTCTTCTTGATCTTGAACTTCTTCTCCCTTCGAATCCTCGATCGTCTTAATGGAATAAATCGTTCGTGTGTTCGAATGTGTTATCGTGTGTCGGGGTGATGAAGTGAATGTCGTCCATCTCTCCCTCTTATTTAAGTTCAGTTAAGTTGCATTAGTTAATGGTTTCCCGGGATGAAATGAGATGCCAACAAGATGTAACGTAATAAGAGTCTTGGGGTATTCGATACATTAATACATTCGTTATCACACAAGTTCGAATGGTGAAGACCGTCGAAATGGAAACGCGACCCGCAGCATCGCAACAAAACAAGAAGAGTGTTTGAGAGTGTGGAGAGAGTGTGACTGTCGGGAGTCATATTTCCGAGATGTTCATACTTCAATCATCATCAAATGGAGTACATAAAGTAATGCAATCACTCGACTGTATTCTATTTCACCTTCAAACTGGCGCATCTTTCCTTTTTCGTTTGCCGCGCGCGTTCTGTTTTTGAAAACAGATCAAAAGTACCAGACGCGCAAAAATCCCAGATCTCTTTCTATTTCTTTCAAGCGCATCCACATTTTTATGAACATTTCAAAGTCGGCGTGCACGAAACAGAAACAGAAACGAAAATCTATAAAAGCTAGAAATGAAATCGTGCGCATTAACGCATGAAAGGTTAAAGTTCAAAGTTGAGTCATACGTAGAGGGAAAGTTTAAAGTTTATAAGACAAGTGATGTATGTGAGACAAGTGTGAGAGGCCACGTGCACTTGCACTCGTGGACCTAGACACAAGTCCCTTGACTGTTCATGTGTCTGGTCACGCGTCTGCCCACGTAAACTCAATCGTCCGTAACCTAAAAGAACATGTTCATTATAATATTCGTAACAATAATTTATTATTTAATCAAAATTAATTTAATAATTTAATTATAGAACCTTTTGTAATAGCGCTCAAAAAGAAGGCCTCAAATTGTCTGGGCATTAGAAAAAAAATTTAAAATATAAAGTTTGGTCAAATAAAATATTGAATATTGAATTCAAAAAGATTTTGTACCATTTTTAAAACTAACCCGACAAACAAGCTAACTAGAAATTAAATAAAAATGTAAACTTTCTGAAAGACCCAAATTCATAAATTAGGTAATTAAAAAATAGCGAACGCTCAATTTTGAGAATCGTGATCGGAAATAATTAGAATCAAAATTACTGGCACAAGTGTGATGGGCGAGTTAGTTGAGTGTGAGGGTAGTTCATTAAATTTATTACCTAACAGGGGAGAGACTTAATAAATTTTAATTATATAACCAAGTGATAAAGTTAATTTCGTGATTAGTTCATTAGAGCAAGAGAGTGCAGCTCTTTTTTGGGTTGATTAAATTAAATTAAATTAAATAATTTATAATAATAAATATATTGGAGCTAGAGAAAAAGTGAGAGAAAACCTTTTAGTACGTGGAGTGTGATACGGAAGGAAAAAAGGATTTTAAAGGATTTTCATACAGAAACTTAATTTCGTAAAGTAAGACAAACTAAAAATACAAAAGATTATTTTAAATAAATATAAAATTAAATATGTTTGAAAAAATTACATAATTTAATATTTAACAAATAAAAACCTTTGAAAAAACTCAATCATCAAACAGTCCATTTTGATTTTCCCAGACTTATTCAAGTTGACAAGTGAATGCACAATCCAAATGTGATGAAATAATAGATCGATGATATTGAATTTGTTATTAGACCATTTAAAAAGAAATACACCATGAAAGTCTTGAAATATCTATAAATTGTATTATATATAAAACTTTATTACAAACAAAACAAATTAATCAATAGTGTCCAATGATAAAGTTATTTTTACTTTAGATTAAATGTGATGATACACGAATGAATCGATTGTGTTGCATCCATATTGTTTTATTTACCTTTTAAATGTTCTGAGAAAATTGTTACAATCGATTGTGCCGAATTTGTAGTTTTATTTAACTTGTAAGTTTTCAGGCAATCGATTAAGGCGTATTAATTTGTTGTATGTTGTATTTTGATTAATGAATTAATTTAAGATATCAAATATATATTGTTATATATTAATCCTTTAATCACAAAACAAACAAAAGAAATGTAATTTAATAAATCTGAAAATTTGATCATTTGTAATTGTAATTAATTTGTTTATTTTATTTTATTAAGTTTGCATAATTATATATCTAACAAATTATACAAATTTAATAAATTTAAATCAAACCTTTGACATAATAGTCTAATGAAACTATCCAATTTCCAACCCAAAATTTTGAAAATTTTAGTTCATCCCACACTTGTCACTCTGTCTCAAAAAGTTGACAAGTTCATAATCCACTTGTGCAACTAAAAAACCGCTTTCCCACCAATTACACGTTCCATTTGAGTCATCACTGAATATCAAACAAAAAAGAACCAGAATTCCCACTTGATGAGTCCAATGAGATTATAAGTCAAACTCAAACTCTCTCACGGTAAACCGTAATGGACATAATGAACAAGGGACTAACGTTATTACATAAATAAGAGACAACACTAATAAGCGGCAAGTTTCCATGAGAAAATGTCACCACCCCAGAGAGGACATGTCATTTTGAAGTGAATTCAATTAATTTTAGTAATAATTTTTAACTTTTAGAAAACTCCAAACTATAAATGATAATGTAATATTGAAAAACTTATTGAACAATCGAAATATACGAAAGTGTGTGTGAAAGTCCAACAGCTGAAGTGGTCTGTCCGACCCAACTTCTACTAATAGGTCCCTGGTGAGTGAGTGCTCACCCCAAGTCAAGTGTTCAGTAGGCCAGTAGGTGCTCGGTGCGCCACGTGGTGTCTGTTGAGGGGTCCAAAGGGAACGCGAACGCATGTGGAACATCACTTGTGCCGCATGTCACATTCAGTGGGGTACAAGTGAAGTGGGTCCCTAGTCCCCCAACCTTGATCCAGGAACAGTACGACAGCTGGTAATGGGTAACAAACAAAGAGGGGACAGAGAGAATAAACAAGATTATGTTACTTTCATAATCAAAGTATAAATACAAACAGATTCATAGTGGGAAAGTGTATGTGAGTCTAGGTCAGGTCAAAAAGGACAAAATGGTGTCCCTAGTGTTCCATTAGGGGCTGGCCCTACACTGAGGTCAACTTGACAGGGGCTAGTCCCTTGCAACTCAGACAAACAAACAATGCAGACACACACGTCAATCAAACCTGTGACCAAACGATGTGCTTTTAAAAAGTGGGTACTTTCAAAAAACGGTCCAAAAAGGTCAAAACCAATCAATCACTAACAGTTTCACTAAATTGAATGAAAATAAAAGTAAAATAAAATTCTATCCGGAAATAAATTGAGTAATAAATAATGTTGACCTTTTGAACACAGAGGTGGATAGAATCAAACTTTTTGAATAACCAAAAATACTTCCATTCCGGAAAATGCAAATTGACCTACCAATGGACCACCACACAGTGCAACACTAATTACCATCATCGAATAGGTTCAATAGGGGAAAAGAAGAAGAGGAAATTGCACCGAATAGTTGAAACATTCTAAAAGGTGCACTAAAAAGTTTTTTACACCTTTTGAAGACTGTACGGAAAGAGATGTGAATTAATTGGATTAAATAAATGCGAAATTTTTGAAAGACCATTTTTAAAGTCAATGTGAAGCCAAAAGAATGAAGTAAAAACATTAGCTGTAAAGTGGTGAAAACAGTGGTCGATTAGTGAATTGCTGTCTAGTGGGGGAAGTCGATAATTATAGGGTGAATGCTAAGTGTTCGTTGGGGGACTAGGATGTGGGCTAGGTCAGTGTGTGCTTGTGTTGGTTAAGGGAAAATTAAATATTTTAAATAATTATTTTTACCTTTTTATAAACCAAACAAAACGAATCAAGAAAAAATATTCAAGGAGTGTCTCCTTCAAAATAAAGTTTAGAATCATATTTTGCCGACTATGAATTATATTTTGGATTTATATGTTCAAAAAGTTTTACCATATATTTTAGGAAAAAATCAAGTATTTGATGTAGATAAATAAAATAAATAAAAATGGAGAAGATTTTTAAACAGAAGAGAAATAAGCTCCAATCGATAGTAAAGTCGCGTTTGTGTGGGTGAAACCAAACTTCCTCCTCCTTCACCTCCTCTTTGAGTCACTAAACCTGTCATTTGTCAAAGAATTTTGAATTTTGTGAATACAAAAGATGCGCTCACATACAATATTATATATACCAACTCGAGATTATAATAATCAAAAAGAGAGGGATGAAAGGAGAGGGGGTGGAGGGTCAAAATAGTGAAACAGGATGATGATCTCGCTTGACCGTGACTTATTTGACGGTCAAAATTGTACATTTGAATTCTCTCTCTTCTTCTTCAATGTCATCATTATATGATGATGGTCAATCTATTCAGTTCTATTAAGAAGTGTGTGAGAGGGTGTTTGTAAGGGTGGGACCCTGCCTGTCAATTGTCTTCACAATTTAGTTGACACGCCCACATTTGTTGGCTCTAGGTAGTGTAGGGGACTTGGACAATTGAGTGTCCATTTTCAATTTTTGAATCGAACGCTCAACCATAATTATAGCTTAGTTTGTAAATAGAGATCATTTATAAGTTAAACCTGCAATTACCTTGCCCAAACCACCTCCGCCATCGCATTATTGAACTACATTATCGAACGAATGAAGGACAAAGTACAAAAGCTGATGATGAGGAAGTAGATCTTGGGGCCATACCGTAGGGTCTAGACTCTAAATTTTTCTAGGGCAGGGATTTGACTTTGAATGATTGAAGGGGAAAAATTTCATATTTAAATAAATGTTAGAGATTAGTCTTAAAATTAGTCAAAATCTTAAAGCAAATATTTCTGAATCATAAAAAATCTGCTGTAAACATTGCAACTTTGTTTCGGTTTGTTTGTCGATTTTGTTTGATTTGATTCGATCGGATAGTCAAGGGAAACCTTAAAAGGACAAACAATATTAATCCTCACGGGGTAATAAAACGATTGATTACTCATGCAAGGACAAACATTAGATTCCGAGAACTAGTGAAAAGAAAGTATACTATAGTAAAAGGTCATTTTCGACGTCTCAATCAGTAACATTGAGTAAACATTGGGGATTAGTAAGCGAGAAGAAGTAGAAGAGAGAAGGGCAAAGTCGTAAGAGAGAGAGAGAGAGAGAGAGAGAGAGAGAGAGAGAGAGAGAGAGAGAGAGACCTAGCCCATGTATGGTAAAGCACTACTAGACTAGGGACGGTGAGTTGACGACGTACCACTAATTACCACACGCACAGGGCAGATCGAGTCACGTTTGGTCGTTTATTTCGTGCGGTAAAATTCGTTTCGGTCTGTTTGTTTTTCTTATTAGTCTCGACTTGCGGAAGATGGGTCCTAGGACCCTAGGGTCTTAGATTTAATTGCTAAATTGGCAGAACAAATCAATTCAAGTATCGTATAGGATCCGTAAACAATAATAAAACACTCCAATAAAACTCTTCAATATAAAACAAGAACCTTTCAGATGAAAATCAATAAAATCTCAAGTCTTGTTGTTGTTGTTAATGTTTTTAGTTCAAATTGTAGTTTGAATTATAAAGATTTATGTTTTGGTGAAACAGTGTGAAATTACTCTTTACTGAGCAATGAGAAGAAAAATGAGAATTAACGTTGCTTTGATTGAAGCCGACTAAAGGGAGAAAACATTAGACGTAGAAGAGGTCTTAAGAACTTCTTTGTAAGAAGAACAAGTAAAGACGATTAGTAAAAGAAAAAGTCGTAAAATGAACTCAAGATTGAAAAGGTGAAAACAAAGAGGGAAGGAACTCGTGTAAATCAAAATAAAAAAAATAGCAATTAATTAATATGTCAAAAGTCAAAAAGACATCTTGACAAATTGTTACAAATTGATATAATATAAGAAAAACCTTTGTAAAAAATAAAATTATTATTTTTAAATTTTGAATTAAATCTTTATTATAATAAGCTTATAAGCAAATAGAAATTAAAATTACCTTTTAGTTAACTTCAAGCACTCACCTAATTTCCTTTGATTTTTGGATGATTGTTATTGATAAGAAATAAAAAACAAAAAATGGGCAATCAATCAGATATTTGAAATAAGTTTTTAATCAAATTATTCTTGTAAGTAAAAACTTAAAATAATAATAATAAATACGATTGTATTGCCATCTATTTGGGCTCAAAGTAACTATTCTTTTGTGAAATAAACAATTGGATGGGTTATGGTAAATAAGGATTCGTTTTTTGGGGTTAACCTGTTAATTGGCGATATGCAAAATACTAAATCAGCTTAATATTGAAAAATAAATATAAGATTAAACTATTTGAACTAATCTTTGTATCATATTAGTAACTGCGAATGAATTCAAAATTAAAAAAACTTTAATTATTTTCAAGTTCAATTTAAAAAATATTTATTTATTAAAATCAAAACCAATTTATTTTGTTGTGCGTTATACATTGTTACAAAGAATATTTAAATTTTAAATTCTAAAAAGAGTACTGGAGAATTTTATTACATGTAAACACAAACAGTTAGAGTGATATCTCGTTGTTTTTCCCAATATTTGCGCTTAATTGTCCAAATTGCCGAAAAATATTTATAGTGATATTGTAAATAACTTCTCGAGATCCAAAGATTAAGCCATATAACTTGTATTCTGGGCATAATCTTGTCAAAAAAAACTTGACTGTTGATGAATTCAATGATTTATTTGATGATTTGTTATCACTATACAGGTGGACAGAAGAGTGACCTGAGACCACACAAACCAACAGAAAATTGAGAGCAAGCGGAAAATGCGTTTCGAGCAATTGTGGAACCTTTTGCAGACAAGTCGATGAACAGTAGAAGAACTTGTTGAATCAAGTAAAGAAGAATGTCAATTAGAACAAGATTTTGAATAAAAACTAGAGAAGAATTTGCGCGATAATGAAAATGAGATTCGAATGTAGTGAACACATTGGAGCCAATTGTGGATAAGTCAAGGTACATGTGCGCACTCGATGGGGTCTAGTTTCGATTTGGAAGGTTCACTTGGTGAGTATAACACTATTTATATGTTTGTGGATCATAGAAACACACAAGCAAGAAGTCGGATAATATATGAACAGTTGAATAGTAAGGACCAGACTCGTGTAGACAGATGTGGAACATGAGCTGAGGGGTTGAGAGTTGAAAGCGTATAGAGAGAGTGTGTGCGTGCGACCGAACCGAACTAGACTCAATGACTGATTGAGAGCGTTACAACGCTCAGAGACTGAAACCACGAGTCTAGACAGACCTGTCGAACGCTCACAGCACACGAACATCACATCAACGACCAAGTCTCTGCACAAAGTAAAGTAAGGACACAGTTGTGACCTTCTTTCTCCTCCTCTTCTTCTATTTCATTGATGACTAGATTACAGTCCAAATTAATTTTTACAGTCTCTCATTATAACTAAATACAACAAATAAATAGACAAGTAATAATCAAATGAGAAATTAATAAATAATTTTTAAGTGGAAAATTTGTACCATTTGATTAACAAACAAAACGATCCGTTTGAAATTCGAGAGAAAAACTAAGAAAAACTAAGAAAATCTTAGTAATAATTTTGATGGTGATTTACAATTAAACAAAATAATGTTTGTATGAGCAAGTATTTAAAATGTCCAAATACTTTCGCATCAGTCTCAATTTAGATATAAAATAATAATTTGATTTATTTAGTTTACCTTATTTGAAGAAGAAGAGGAACGTTACGCAACATTACTAAAACAAACCAAAATGCCCATTAGTAAAGTTGATGAAGCTAATAATATGTTGAAAATCAATAAGCCTAAAATGAGGAAAAGAAATAATCTTTAATTGGAAGATTTAACCATTTGATTAAACTAAGAGATGAATTATGGTTTCAATTCAAAAGAAATATGCAATTTCTAAATAAGAAGACAAAATATAAGAGAAATCTTGATTTTGATTCACAATGATAGTCATATTTCTCAGACTTAAATTTTTAATAATTAAATTAAATTTCAATTGGTTAACCTTCTTTGAAGATGGAGTACCTAGAAAGAAACACCTAGCAATAGAAAAAACATCTGAATGTGTTACTAACGCTAATGATTGCGTAATATTACTAAACAAATCAAAATGTCTAGACATTAAGTATTTAAATCCTCTCGCTCTGATAAAAAATTAAAATTTTACTTAAAATTTAATTACTTACCTTTTTGGATCAATACTGGAGATACGATTACACTAGAATAAAACTATCGAATGTATTAACAACAATAAGGAATTGTTTAACTTTACTACACACATCCGAAATTTTAGCTCCGAATTACATTTGAATATAAAATAAATTTTTAAATAATTATTTAACCTGTTTGGTATTCCAGATGGTATGCACAGAATAAAAAAACACTCGAATGTGTTAATAACACTAAAGAATATTACGTAACATTACTAAACAAACCTTCAATGTCCATTAGTAAAGTTCAAATACCTATACTTCAAAATGTCTCAAAAATCAATAAGTCAGACTTCAAACATTTCACATAGTTCACTCTCGTCTCGCACATCTCACCACAAATCATAGATCACGAGTCAGTCCCTGTCTGTCTCATAGTTCGTGATGATATGCTTTAATGACTCGCGATCGCCCAGGGTCATTACGTAATGTACCAACTACCAAAAGTGCACAATCAAAAGCATCAACAAATGATGCGGCCTCTTTTCAAATGTTTGTCCAGTGCATTAGCATTAGTACGTATTAGTGTAATAGAATTGAACGTTCAAACACAAAAGACTTAGAAGGGCTGTAAAGAATCTACTAAAGACGGGTCAGACTTTTCTAAAGTATAAAAAAGCTAAAGAACTAACAATGAATTATGAAGAAATGATGATGTAAAGTGTATTGTATAGAAGAACTTCTATAGAAGAAAAAAAGACGAAGAATGTACCTAAGACCATACATAAAGTATGTAACTCTTAAGATAACAACAATAATAAATTTGTTTACCTTTATTTAAACCATAATTTAAAGTGTATCCCAATTTCAAGATTAGATTGACCTGTTTTAAACTATGAACGTTACAGAAATTCAAGAAACTTATGATGTAGCCATATATAAATATAAAGACTACTAATGGTTACGTTAATGAGCATAATTCATATAGTACAGTATACTATGAAACTGACAAAAGTCTGTCATAAAGAAGATGATGATGAAGACAAACCAAAAGAAGTCGAGTCTTATGTCTTGTGTAAGTGAACGCTCGTAAAGTCTTCGAAGATTATGAAGAAGTATAAGGTAAAAAGTGAATACTAAAATGATGTGTCTATTTAGTGCGTCAATTTATGAGATCGTTTAGTGAGTGGCCGCACTTGGTAACTGCAGGGGTTCGACAAAATGGTATTGAAAGAAGAAGTAAAAGAAGAAGAAGAATATGAAGATGAACAGAAAGGTAAAAAGTCAAGAAGACTTAAACTTTAAGTTAAAGCATTAAAAAACCGTTGCAAAAGATATAATCGAAAAGTTAACAAAAATGTAAAATGGTGCCTTATGACTAGAGATACGTAAATTTGTATTTAAAAAAAGAAGAAGATAAAGTTATAAAATTATGTTATAATTAAAAATAAATATGCCTCGAAGCGAAAAAAATTAAACTGAATTAAGATGTTTGTAAAAACATCTTTTGATTATTATTATGTAATAACCTTTGAAAGTTAAGTTAGTAAAGTATCCTTACAATATTAGATATATTGTTCTGTTGACAAAACTTTTGTTTTGACTTTATTCTTCGTGTTAACGCATGTGCAATTTCATTGCACATTGTGCATTCGTCTTATTATTATTATTAAAACATAAAATATAAAATTGTTGATTCAAGCAGTTCTATTTTCAGAGTTCTGTATATTCGTAATTCATCTTCGTTAGAATTTTTCCTCCTTCGTCAAATGAATTAATCAAATCACCCTCAAGTCATCAACACCATTCAGAATTGGGAGGCTTCAAAAGTTTCTCTAACTTTAACATTCATAAATGACCTATTGAAAAATTGAACAATTTTGTGAACATTTAACTGTGTAACTTTTGACCCAGTTAGTGTAATATGATCTAATCTATCGTCTCGATCTGAGTGACAAATCGAAGGTGTCTGCGCCAGACCGGGACGTCCAACGTGTCTTATCTAATACACTTTGACATATCATCGAATAGTGTCAATGTCGGTAGGGTAGCAGAGTGAAATAATATGAGATCAACTCAAAAGTTTAATAAAAATGTACAACCTTTATGAACATCTTCAAATAGTGATTCTTTAATTAATAAAATAACAAAATTCTAATGGCCAAAGGCAAATTGTCACTAATTAGTCAGTGTCACTTTAGTGTTAGTGGAAATGGTCCAATGACAGAACTCATCGATCACTTTGGGATATTAGTCTAGGCGCCTGAAACGATGCATTTTATGCATTTGAGTGTTATCAGATGAAGACGACGGCTATTTGCACCTAAAGTGCTGTGTGTAAATTGATGAGTGCATGTATACTAATGAGTATGGTACACTAATGAGTGTGGTCACTATTTCTACCTTAATCGCATTTCAAATCTAATCTTTTATATATTCATTAATAAAGATAGGCGCACGTCTTCTTCTTCTTCTCCTTCTTCTTGATCTTGAACTTCTTTTCCCTTCGAATCGTCGATCGACTTTAATGGAATAAATCGTTCGTGTGTTCGAATGTGTTATCGTGTGTCGGGGTGATGAAGTGAATGTCGTCCATCTCTCTCCCTCTTATTTAAGTTCAGTTAAGTTGCATTAGTTAATGGTTTCCCGGGATGAAATGCCAACAAGATGTAACGTATAAAGAGTCTTGGGGTATTCGATACATTAATACATTCGTTATCACACAAGTTCGAATGGTGAAGACCGTCGAAATGGAAACGCGACCCGCAGCATCGCAACAAAACAAGAAGAAGAAGAAGAGTGTTTGAGAGTGTGGAGAGAGTGTGACTGTCGAGAGTCATATTTCCGAGATGTTCATACTTCAATCATCATCAAATGGAGTACATAAAGCAATGCAATCACTCGAGTGTATTCTATTTCACCTTCAAACTGGCGCATCTTTCCTTTTTCGTTTGCCGCGCGCGTTCTGTTTTTGAAAACAGATCAAAAGTACCAGACGCGCAAAAACCCCAGATCTCTTTCTATCAAGCGCATCCACATTTTTATGAACATTTCAAAGTCGGCGAGCACGAAACAGAAACAGAAACGAATATAAAAGCTAGAAATGAAATCGTGCGCATTAACGCATGAAAGGTTAAAGTTCAAAGTTGAGTCATACGTAGAGGGAAAGTTTAAAGTTTATAAGACAAGTGATGTATGTGAGACAAGTGTGAGAGGCCACGTGCACTTGCACTCGTGGACCTAGACACAAGTCCCTTGACTGTTCATGTGTCTGGTCACGCGTCTGCCCACGTAAACTCAATCGACCGTAACCTAAAAGAACATGTTCATTATAATATTCGTAACAATAATTTATTATTTAATCAAAATTAATTTAATAATTTAATTATAGAACCTTTTGTATGTCTCAAATTGTCTGGGCATTAAAAAAATGTTTAAAATATAAAGTTTGATCAAATAAAATATTGAATATTGAATTCAAAAAGTTTATCTACCATTTATAAAACAGAATCCTATCAAACAAGAGAAGAAAAACAATTAAATAAAATTTCGAAACTTTCTGAAACCCCCCAATTCATACGAGATTAGGTAATTAAAAAATAGCGAACACTCTATTTTGAGAATCGTGATCGGAAATAATTAGAATCAAAATTACTGGCACAAGTGTGATGGGCGAGTTAGTTGAGTGGAGAGGTAGTTCATTAAATTTATTACCTAACAGGGGAGAGACTTAATAAATTTTTATTATATAAATAAGTGATAAAGTTAATTTCGTGATTAGTTCATTAGAGCAAGCAGAGTGCTGCTCTTTTTTGGGACGGGTAAATTAAATTGAATTTAATAATTATAAAATTATAACAAAAACTACCTGAGCTAATAAGAAGTAATTGAAAGAGTGCGGAAGACCTTTTATCATATAGTAAAACTTCATACAATGAAAAAAATTAGAGAAAAGTTTCTCATTTTTTAAAATTCATAATTGTGATGATATATTCAGAATAAAACACATTTATTAAACAAATAAGTTTGTTAATTTAAAAACCTTTAAAAAATCGGATCGACAAAGGAATCATTTTTATTTTCACAGACTTATCCAAGTTGACAAGTGATTGCATAATCCTAGTGTAATGTAAGAATTCATCAATGATATTGAATTTGTTGTATATTAGAACATTTATGAAGAATCCAACATGACGTTTCAAAATCTCTATAAAATTTGATTTATATAAAACTTTATTACAAACAAAACAAATCAATCTATAGTGTAATGCAGTTATTTTGAACCTTTTTGCTACTTTACGGGTATATTAGATCTAATCGATGCGAAAATTAAGGTATTTATCGAATGTGTTGGATTTATATTTGTAAACCTGTTAACCTATAGCCTGTGAAAAGATCTTTATAATATAGATTGTTAAGTATTAATTTGTTTATTTTATTTTATTAAGTTTGCATAATTATATATCTAACAAATTATACAAATTTAATAAATTTAAATCAAACCTTTGACATAATAGTCTAATGAAACTATCCAATTTCCAACCCAAAATTTTGAAAATTTTAGTTCATCCCACACTTGTCACTCTGTCTCAAAAAGTTGACAAGTTCATAATCCACTTGTGCAACCAAAAAATCGTTTGAGTCATGAGTCAATGAGTCATAACTGAATAGCAAAAAACCCAGAATCCCCACTTGATGAGTCCAATGAGATTATAACTCAAACTCAAACTCTCTCACGGTAAACCGTAATGGACATAATGAACAATGGACTAACGTTATTACATAAATAAGAGACAACACTAATAAGCGACAAGTTTCCATGAGAAAGTGTCACCACCCCAGAGAGGACATGTCATTTTGAAGTGAATTTAATAAATTTTATTACAAAATTTTTACCTTTTAAAATTCAAAATGGAAGTCACAATAATTTTCATATTAAAAAATTGAAATATTTATTGAACATTTGAAATTATACGAAAGTGTGTGTGAAAGTCCAACAGCTGAAGTGGTCTGTCCGACCCAACTACTACTAATAGGTCCCTGGTGAGTGAGTGCTCACCCCAAGTCAAGTGTTCAGTAGGCCAGTAGGTGCTCGGTGCGCCACGTGGTGTCTCTCTGTTGAGGGGTCCAAAGGGAACGCGAACGCATGTGGAACAACACTTGTGCCGCATGTCACATACAGTGGGGTACAAGTGCAGTGGGTCCCTAGTCCCCCTTCCTCGATCCAGGAACAGTACGACAGCTGGTAATGGGTAACAAACAAAGAGGGGACAGAGAGAATAAACAAGATTATGTTACTTTCATAATCAAAGTATAAATACAAACAGATTCATAGTGGGAAAGTGTATGAGAGTCTAGGTCAGGTCAAAAAGAACAAAATGGTGTCCCTAGTGTTCCATTAGGGGCTGGCCTTACACTGAGGTCAACTTGACAGGGGCTAGTCCCTTGGAACTCAGACAAACAAACAATGCTCACACACACGTCAATCAAACCTGTGACCAAACGATGTGCTTTTAAAAAGTGGGTACTTTCAAAAAAACGGTTCAAAAAGGTCAAAACCAATCAATCACTAACAGTTTAACTAAATTGAATGAAAATAAAACTAAAATGAAATTTTATCCGGAAATAAATTGAGTTTTAAATTATGTTGACCTTTTGAATGAGAAGGTGGATAATATCAAACTTTTTGAATAACCAAAAAATATTTTCATTCCGAAAAATGCAAATTGACCCACCAATGGACCACACAGTGCAACACTAATTACCATCATCGAATAGGTTCAATAGGGGGAAAAAGAAGAAAAGGAAATTGCACCGAATAGTTGAAACATTCTAAAAGGTGCAAGAAAAAGTTTTTCACCTTTTGAAGAGTGTACGGAAAAAGATGTGAATTAATTGGATTTAAAAAATTGTGAAATTTTTGAAAGACCATTTTTCAAAGTCAATGGCAAGTCAATGGAATGAAGTAAATACATTAGCTGTAAAGTGGTGAAAACAGTGTTCGATTAGTGAATTGCTGTCGAGTGGGGACAGTCGATAATTATATGGTGAATGCTAACTTAGCTTTGCTAAGTGTGCTGGGGGACTAGGATGTGGGCTAGGTCAGTGTGTGCTTGTGTTGGTTAAGGGAAAATTAAATATTTTAAATAATGATTTTTACCTTTTTATAAGCAAAAACCCAATTAACGAAAAAAATATTCAAGGAGTGTCTCCTTTAAAATAAAGTTTAGAATCATATTTTGCCGACTATGAATTATATTTTGGATTTATATGTTCAAAAAGTTTTACCATATATTTTAGAAAAAAATCAAGTATTTGATGTAGATAAATAAAATAAATAAAAATGGAGAAGCTTTTTAAACAGAAGAGAAATAAGCTCCAATCGATAGTAAAGTCGCGCTTGTGTGGGTGAAACCAAACTTCCTCCTCCTCCTCTTTGAGTCACTAAACCTGTCATTTGTCAAAGAATTTTGAATTTTGTGAATACAAAAGATGCGCTCACATACAATATTATATATACCAATTCGAGATTATAATAATCAAAAGGAGAGGGAGGAAAGGAGAGGGGGTGGAGGGTCAAAATAGTGAAACAGGATGATGATCTCGCTTGACCGTGACTTATTTGACGGTCAAAATTGTACATTTGAATTCTCTCTCTCTCTCTCTCTCTCTCTCTCTCTCTCTCTCTCTCTTCTTCTTCTTCTTCTTCTTCTTTTTCTTCAATGTCATCATTATATGATGGTCAATCTATTCAGTTCTATTAAGAAGTGTGTGAGGGGGTGTGAGTGGGTGTTACCTTACCTGTCAATTGTCTTCACAATTTAGTTGACACGCCCACATTTGTTGGCTCTAGGTAGTGTAGGGGACTTGAACAATTGAGTGTCCATTTTCAATTTTTGAATCGAACCCTCAACCATAATTATAGCTTAGTTTGTAAATAGAGATCATTTATAAGTTAAACCTGCAATTACCCTGCCCAAACCACCTCCGCCATCGCATTATTGAACTACATAATCGAACGAATTAAGGACAAAGTACAAAAGATGATGATGATGAGGAAGTAGAACTCGGGGCCATACCGTAGGGTCTAGATTTTTCTAGGGCAGGGATTTGACTTTGAATGATTGAAGAGGAAAAATTCATATTTAAAGAAATGTTAGAGATTAACCTCAAAATTAGTCAAAATCTTAAAGCAAACATTTCTGAATCATAAAAAATCTGCTGTAAACATTGCAACATTGTTTCTGTTTGTTTGTCAACCAACTTGTTGTTTGATTTGATTCGATCGGATAGTTAAGGGAAACCTTAAAAGGAAAAACAATATTAATCCTCATGGGGTAATAAAACGATTGATTACTCATACACGGAGTCCAATCACACGGACAAGAGCAAACATTGAATTCTGAGAACTGAAAAGAAAGTAATAAAAGGTCATTTTCAACGTCTTAATCAAAGAGTAAACATTGGGGATTAGTAAGTGAGGAGAAGTAGGGAGAAGGACAAAGTCGTAATATACGAGACATGGACCTAGCCCAAATATGGTAAAGCACTACTAGACTAGGGACGGGAGTTGACGACGTACGGCTAATTACCACACGCACAGGGCAGATCGAGTCACGTTCGGTCGTTTATTTTGTGCGGTAGAATTCGTTTCGGTCTGTTTGTTTTTCTTATTAATCTTGACTTGAGGAAGGGTCCTAGGACCCTAGGGCCTTTGAGTTAATTGCTAAATTGGCAGAACAAATAGAATAAAGTATCGCATAAAATCCTTGAACAATGATAAAACACTCCAATAAAACTATGCAATATAAAAGCAAGAAACCTTTCAGATGGAAATCAATAAAATCTCAAGTCTTGTTGTTGTTGTTAATGTTTTTAGTCCGAATTGAAGTTTGAATTATAAAGATTTATGTCTTGGTGAAACAGTGTGAAATTACTCTTTGCTAGGTAATGAGAAGAAAAGTGCGAATTAACGTTGCTTTGATTGAAGCCGACTAAAGGGAGAAAATATTAAAAGAAGAAGAGGTCCCAAGAACTTCTTTGTAAGAAGGACAAGTAAAGACGATTAGTAAAAGATAAAGTCGTAAAATTGACTCAAGATTGAAAAGGTGAAAACAAAGAGGGAACGAACTCGTGTAAAACAAAAATAGCAATTAATTAATATGTCAAAAGTCAAAAAGACTTTTTGACAAATTGTTACAAATTGGTATAATATAAGAAAAGAACTCCTTTTGTAAAAATTATTATAAAAAATAAATAAATAAAAATTATTATTTTTAAATATTGAATTAAATCTTTATTAAACACATATAAATTAAAATTACCTTTTAGTTAACTTCAAGCACTCACATAATTTCCTTTGATTTTTAGATGATTGCTATTGATAAGAAATAAAAACAAAAATGAGCAATCAATCAGATATTTGAAATAAGTTTTTAATCAAATGATTCTTGTTAGTAAAATCTTAAAATAATAATAATAAATACGCTTGTGTTGCCATCTATTTGGGCTCAAAGTAACTATTCTTTTGTGAAATAAACAATTGGATGAGCTCTGGTAAGTAGGGATTCGTTTTTTGGGTTAACCTGTTAATTGGAGATATACTAAATCATCTTAATACTGAAAAATAAATATAAGATTAAACTATTTGAACTAATCTTAGAGTCTAAGTCTTAGTATCATATTAGTAACTGCGAATGAATTCAAAATTTTAAAAAATGTTAATAATGTTCAAGTTCAATTCAAAAAATATTTTATTCATTAAAATAAAAACCAATTTATTTTGTTGTGCGTTATAACACAGAGTTTTGCAAAGAATATTCATAAAGAATACTTAAATATTAAGTATAAAATCAAATAGAACAGAAACTATATACATCGTATAAAGATATAACATTACATAAATACGATATCTCGACATTTTCCCCAATCTTTGCGTTTAATTGTCCAAATTTGCGAAGAATATTCATGGTGACAGTGAATAGCTCCTCGAGACCCAAAGATTAAACCATACATCTTGACTTTTTTGGTATAATGCTGTCCGAGAAACTTGACTGTTGATGTATTCTATTAGATGATTTGCTTTGAACCGGGATCACCATACAAGAGGACAGAAGACTGACCCGAGACCACACAAACCAACAGAAGATTGAGAGGAAGCTGCAAATGCGCTTCGAGCAATTGTGGAACTTTTTGCAGACAAGTCGATGAGCAGAACAAGAACTTGATGAATCAAGTAAAGAAGAGTGTCAATTAGAACAAGATTTTGAACAAAAACTAAAGAAGAATTTGCGCGACATTGAAAATGAGATTCGAATGTAGTGAACACATTGGAGCAAATTGTGGACAAGTCAAGGTACATGTGCGCACTCGATGGGGTCTAGTTTAGATTTCGAAGGTTCACTTGGTTAGTATAACACTATTTTTATATTTGTGGATCATAGGAACACACAAGCGAGAAGTCGGTTAATATATGAACAGTTGAATAGTAAGGATCAGACCCGCGTAGAGTCTATACTGTAGACAGATGTGGGACATGAACTGAGGGGTTGAGAGTTGAGAGCGTATAGAACGAGTGTGTGCGTGCGACCGAACCGAACGAGACTCTATGACTGAATGAGCGTTATAACGCTCAGAGACTGAAACCACGAGTCTAGACAGACCTGTCGAACGCACACAGCACTCGAACATCACATCAACGACCAAGTCTCTGTACAAAGTAGAGTAAGGAAACAAATAAGAAGAAGAACTCCTGGCGGCAACAATTCATCTTGATGCTTCACTTGACTCTTGAGTCTTGCCGCGCAATATCTTTGGGTTCAGTTGTGGCACACTAATGACATTATACAACGATACGGTAATTGAGATAGCAATTACCACTGATTTGCCATTGGTATTTGTTGTACGATAAGTGATCAAGGACCTTCGAGTTGAGATTCTCAAGTTGAGAAAATGAAATAATCTTTAATTGGAAGACTTGACCATTTGATTAAACGAAGAGATTAATTATGGATAAAATTCAAAAGAAATATGCAATTTCTAAATAAAAAAGACAAAATATAAGAGAAATCTTTATTTTGATTCACAATGATAGTACATATTTTTCTGTCTTAAATTTTTAATAATTAAATTAAATTTCAATTGGTTAACCTTGTTTGAAGATGCATCCATGGAGTAGAGAAAGATATAGAAATAGAAAAGGCATCTGAATGTGTTACTAACGCTAATGATTACGTAATATTACTAAACAAATCAAAATGTCTAAACATTAAGTATTTAAATCCTCTCGCTCTGACAAATAATTAAAAATTAATTACTTACCTTTTTGGATCAGTACTGGAGAAACAATTGAACTAGAATAAAACTATCGAATGTATTAACAACAATAACGAATTGATTAACTTTACTAAACACATCCGAAATGTCCATTATAATGTATACTATTTACTATAGTAAAAAAAAAGTTACAAATACTCTCTTACTCCTATTTATATTTAAATATAAAATAAATTTTTAATTTATTATTTTACCTTTTCGGAACTCCAAATGATATGCGCCCAATAGAACAACACTCGAATGTGTTAATAACACTAAAGAATATTACGTAACATTACTAAAAAACCCGCAATGTCCATTATAACTATAGTAAAGTTCAAATACCTATACTTCAAAATGTCTCGAAAATCAATAAGCCCAAATCCTCTCAAATGCAACTCTCAACTGCAAACATTTCACATAGTTCACTCTCGTCTCGCACATCTCAACCACAAATCATAGATCACGAGTCAGTCAGTCCCTGTCAGTCTCAGTTCGTGATGATATGTTTTAATGGCTCGCGATCGCCCAGGGTCATTACGTAATGTGCTGTACTACCAACTACCAAAAAGTGTGCACCATCAAAAGCATCAACAAATGATGCGGCCGCTTTCAAATGTTTGTCCAGTGCATTAGAATTAGTACATAATAGAATTGAACTCTCAAACACACAAAAAGGAGAGAAAAGAATCTACTAAAGACAAGTCGGACATCTCTAAAGTATAAAAAAGCTAAAGATGAAAAACTAACAATGAATTATTAAGAAATGATGATGCAAATTATATTGTATAAGAAAAAGAAGAAGAAGAATGTACCTAAGGCCATACATAAAGTACCTAAATCTTAGGACAACAATAATAAATAGGTTTACCTTTATTTAAAGAACGAAGCAATCTCAAGAAACTTATGACGTAACCTTAAATAAATATAAAGACTACTAATGGTTACGTTAATGAGCATAATTCATATAGTACTGTATACTATGAAACTGACAAAAGTCTGTCAAATAAAGAAGAACATGATGAAGACGAAGACGAACCAAAAGAAGTCGAGTCTTATGTCTTTTAAGTGAACGCTCGTAAAGTCTTCGAAGATGATGAAGAAGTATAAGGTAAAAAGTGAATACTAAAATGATGTGTCTATTTAGTGCGTCAATTTATGAGATCGTTTAGTGAGTGGTCGCACTCAGACTTGGTAACTGCAGGGGTTCGACAAAAAGGTAATGAAAGAAAAAGTAGAAGGAGAAGAAGAATATGAAGATGAACAAAAAGGTAAAAAGTCAAGAAGACTTTGTTTAAAAGCATTAAAACCTGTTGCTTGCAAAGGATATAATCGAAAAGTTAACAAAAAGGTAAAATGGTGCCTTATGACTAGAGCTACGTAAACTTATATTAAAAGAAAGAAAAAGATAAACTGAATTAAGTTGTTTATAAAACATCCTTTTATTATTATTATTATGTAATTACCTTTGAAAGTTAAATAGGTTTAGTTTCCATATAATTTCATATATAGCTCTAATGACAAAACTTTTGTTCTGACTTTATTCTTCGTGTTAACGCATGCGCATTCTTCTTATTATCATTATTACATAAGATATAAAATTGTTGATTCAAGCAGTTTTATTTTCAGAGTTCTGTATATTCGTAATTCATCTTCGTTAGCAGTTTTCTTCCTTCATCTAATGAATTAATCAAATCACCCTCAAGTCATCAACACCATTCAGAATTGGATAACTTCAAAAGTTTCTCAACTTTAACATTCATAAATGACCTAATGAAAAGTTAAATCATTTTCGTAACAATATGAACCTTTGACCCTGTGTGTAATGTGATCTAATTTATCGTCTCGATCTGAGTGACAAATCGAAGGTGTCTGTGCCAGACCGGGACGTCTTATCTAATACACTTTGACATATCATCGAATAGTGTCAATGTCGGTAGCAGAGTGAAATAATGAGATGAACTCAAAAGTTTAATTAAAAAAGTACAACCTTTATGAACGGCTTCGAATTGTGAATCTTTAATTAATAAAATAACAAATAATGGCCAAAGGCAAACTGCCACTAATTAGTCAGTGTCACTTTAGTGTTAGTTGAAATGGTGCAATGGCCGCACTCATCGATCCCTTTGGGATATTAGTCTAGGCGCCTAAAACAAGTGCATTTGAGTGTTATCAGATCAAGACCACGACTATTTGCACCTAAAGTGCTGTGTGTAAATTGGTGAGTGCATATATTAATGAGTATGGTACACTAAGGAGTGTACTCACTATTTCTACCTTTATCGCAAACTTTTCAAATCTAATCTTTTATATTTTCATTAATAAAGATTGGCGCACGTCTTCTTCTGTTTCATGATCTTGAACTTCTTCTCCCTTCGAATCCTCGCTCGTCTTTAATGGAATAAATCGTTCGTGTGTTCGAATGTGTTATCGTGTGTCGGGGTGATGAAGTGAATGTCGTCCATCTCTCTCCCTCTTAAGTTGCATTAGTTAATGGTTTCCCGGGATGAGATGCCAACAAGATGTAACGTAATAAGACTTGGAGGATTCGATACATTAATACATTCGTTATCACACAAGTTCAAATGGTCTCGATGGAGAAGACCGTCGAAATGGAAACGCGACCCGCAGCATCGCAACAAAACAAGAAGAGTGTTTGAGAGTGTGGAGAGAGTGTGACTTTCGGGAGTCATATTTCCGAGATGTTCATACTTCAATCATCATCAAATGGAGTACATAAAGTAATGCAATCACTCGAGTGTATTCTATTTCACCTTCAAACTGGCGCATCTTTCCTTTTTCGTTTGCCGCGCGCGTTCTGTTTTTGAAAACAGATCAAAAGTACCAGACGCGCAAAAATCCCAGATCTCTTTCTATTTCTTTCAAGCGCATCCACATTTTCATGAACATTTCAAAGTCGGCGTGCACGAAACAGAAACAGAAACGAATATAAAAACTAGAAATGAAATCGTGCGCATTAACGCATGAAAGGTTAAAGTTCAAAGTTGAGTCATATAGAGGGAAAGTTTAAAGTTTATAAGACAAGTGATGTATGTGAGACAAGTGTGAGAGGCCACGTGCACTTGCACTCGTGGACCTAGACACAAGTCCCTTGACTGTTCATGTGTCTGGTCACGCGTCTGCCCACGTAAACTCAATCGTCCGTAACCTAAAAGAACATGTTCATAATAATTTATTATTTAATAAAAATTAATTTAATAATTTAATTATAAAACCTTTTGTAATGGCGCTCAAGATGGGGCTCAAAAATGTAAAAAGAAAAAAATATTTTTAATTAAAAAGTTTGATTAAATAAAATATAAAATATTGAATATTGAATTCAAAAAGATTTTGTACCATTTATAAAACAAAAACCTAGCATACAAACCAAATAGTAAATAAATACAATACAAATAACTAAATAAAAATGCAAAACTTTCTGAAACCCCCAAATTCATAAATTAGGTAATTAAAAAATAGTGAACACTTAATTTTGAGAATCGTGGTCGGAAATAATTAGACTCAAAATTACTGGCACATGTGTGATGGGCGAGTTAGTTGATTGTGAGGGTAGTTCATTAAATTTATTACCTAACAGGGGAGAGACTTAATAAATTTTAATTATATAACCAAGTGATAAAGTTAATTTCGTGATTAGTTCATTAGAGCAAGCAGAGTGCTGCTCTTTTTTAGCTGAGTAAATTAAATTGAATTTAATAATTAAAAAATAATAAATATGTTGTAGCTAGAGAAAAGTGAGAAAAACCCTTTTACGCGAAGTATCCGAAGTCGGACACGGTGGAAGTAAAAAACCTTTAGAGGATAACAACGAAAAGATTAATTTGGCAAAATGAGACAAACTTGAATACAAAAGATTATTTTAAATAAATATAAAACTTATTGTGTTTGAAAAATTTATATAATTTAATAATTAAAAACCTTTAAAAAAATCCATCGACAATGGCTCCATTTTCATTTTCTCAGACTTATCCAAGTTGACAAGTGAATGCATAATAGGATAGGCACATTAGAGATCAATATTGCTAAATCTTTTGGTTAACCGCTTAAAATGATTCATTGTGGTCCCAATAATAACCTCCTTCAATCCCAAGTCTGTAGGATAATGTTTAACCCGAATCCCGTTCCATCAAAGATTTCACTTTTGCACCAATTCAAAAGCGCCACTGCTAGGCAGAAATCCCTTTGAAAAGATTGGCTGCGTGTTCAGAAAATTATTTTTGCTTTCCGATTTAGCTATAATTCATGTTTTGAAAGGTTTTGTTACTTTAATTTGTCAAATTAATTAATAAATTTTAAAATTAGATCAAATCCAAATCCTAACTTAATTACTGATACCAACAAACGACTATAGTCTTTACTTTTTAAAGATACGAGATTGCAAGACCTGACTGAAGCGAGTCATCAAGAATCACATATTTCGATTGTCTGAATTTGGTCTCTCTTGAGACACCTTTGATATGTTTGTCATTCGATAGCAAAAAATACCAACTCAGAAAGCCATTGAATCAGACTGATCAATTTTCTTGTTCACTGGAAGTTGAAGAACATTACACAATCTTGGAGCACCAATTTGTAAAACACATCATCTCATTTACAAGTAAACAAACAAAACAAAGAATTGGAGAATGACGGAAATGATCGAATAGTGATTATTATTTGGCTGTTTAGGTAAAAATCAATTTATCTTTTACTATTAGGCTTCTGAATTAACCCAAAAGCAAATAGTGAATTTCTTCATTGACAATTTCTATGGACCATGTGCGGGCTGCTTCATGCGATAGAACCAACTCCAACTGGTTGGGAAAACTGAATCATCCGTTGAATGCAACGGTTGCAATGACCATTACAGTGGATCATTTGTGTCATTCATTTGGGGGAAATTGCCCTAAAGAACTGATTGCTCTTCTCGGACCGAAAGAGTTCAAAAGTTTCTCTGGTCATCCACTTTGGGCAGAGATCACTTTGCAGACCTGGAGAATGTTCATTGGATTCGCATTTACATTTCCACCAGTGATCTTATGAATTGCTCAATTGGCCAAGTTAATTGTCATTGTGTACTTTTTACTAAATCATTAACCTACTTCGATTGCAAAAAAGAATTCGTCATTTGTCTTTGGCTCAAAGCATTACTTCAATCTCTTTAATTGTTCCAGTGGTTTGTCTCGCAAAGCATTCAACAGCATCACTAAAACTCTCATTCTCAATTTATATTGGGTTCACCAGAAACTTTTCTCATCTTTATGCTTGTCTATAAAGATGTGTCTATTCAAAAAGAGGCGCGTATGTTTATCGAAAAGGCACGAATTAATGAACAAATCTCAAGCAAATGTAAGATTGCCCAAATGGTCAACAATTCGTGTGGTGATGTAACTGAAGATGTTCTTCGCAATGCAAATGTTCTTATCAACTTTTTGAACAGCATTGAAAAATATCAACAATAATTGTTTATCTATGTAAAACTAATAAAGCAAATCAATGACTTAAAATCACAATATCAACATCGGGTAAGGAACCAATTGGGGTGATGAATTGTCAGAACTCTTTGGGTTATGACCAATTCAGAACTCTGGAATCGACTGGATTTGATCTAATTGTCGAATTTATTAATTAATTTGTCAATTTAAAGTAATAAAACCACTCGAAACATCAATTATAGCTAATTCCAGAAACAAAAATAATTTTCTGAACACGCAGCCTATCTTTTCAATGAGATTTCTGCCTAGCAGTGGCGCTTTGTCAATGGTGCAAAAGTAAAATCTTTGTTGGGACGGGATTCGGGTTAAACATTATCCTAGAGACTTGGGATTGAAGGAGGTTATTATTGGGACCATAAAGAACAATTTTAAGCGGTTAACCAAAAGATTTAGCAATGTTGATCTCCAATGTGCCTATCCTAATGCATAACCCAAATGTAATGAAAGAATTGATCGATGATATTGAATTATAAATTAAACCATTTAAGAACTACACAACGAAAGTCTTGAAATCTCTATAAATTGTATTTTATATAAAAATTTATTATTACAAACAAAACAAAGCAATCAATAGTGTCCAATAATAATGTTATTTTGTACCCTGTTTCTACTTTGGATTAGATACGAAGATCAAGGAATTTATCAATTGTGTTATATTTATATTTGTAAACCTTTTAACTTGAATCCGGTGGGGAAAAGAGCAATAGATTGTTACGTATTAATTTGTTTATTTTTATTTTCTTAACTTTGCATAATTATATATCTAACGAATTTTAAAAATTTAATAAAAATGAATCAATCATTTGAAAATCCTTTTCAAAATTATCCAATTACCAGTCCAAAATTGTAAAATATTTTATTATTCCAACACTTGTCACTCTGTCTAAAAAAGAAATGCATAATCCACTTGTGCAACCAAAAAAAACCGTTTTCCCACCAATTACACGTTCCATTTGAGTCATCGCTGAATAGCAAACAAAAAAAGAGAACCAGAATTCCCACTTGATGAGTCCAATGAGATTATAACTCAAACTCAAACTCTCTCACGGTAAACCGTAATGGACATAATGAACAATGAACTAACGTTATTACATAAATAAGAGACAACACTAATAAGCGACAAGTTTCTATGAGAAAGTGTCACCACCCCAGAGAGGACATTTTGAAGTGAATTCAATTAATTTTATTACAAAATTTTTACCTTTTAAAATAAGTAAATCCAAGCACGATAATTTTCATATTTAAAAATTGAAATATTTATTGAACATTCGAAATATACGAAAGTGTGTGTGAAAGTCCAACATCTGAAGTGGTCTGTCCGACCCAACTACCACTAATAGGTCCCTGGTGAGTGAGTGCTCACCCCAAGTCAAGTGTTCAGTAGGCCAGTAGGTGCTCGGTGCGTCACGTGGTGTCTGTTGAGGGATCCAAAGGGAACGCGAACGCATGTGGAACAACACTTGTGCCGCATGTCACATACAGTGGGGTACAAGTGCAGTGGGTCCCTAGTCCCTCTCCTCGATCCAGGAACAGTACGACAGCTGGTAATGGGTAACAAACAAAGAGGGGACAGAGAGAATAAACAAGATTATGTTACTTTCATAATCAAAGTATAAATACAAACAGATTCTTAGAGGGAAAGTGTGTGAAATAGGCTAGGTCAGGTCAAAAAGGACAAAGTGTGTCCCTAGTGCTCCATTAGGGGCTGGCCCTACGCTGAGGTCAACTTGACAGGAGCTAGTCCCTTGCAACTCAGGCAAACAAACAATACAGAGACACGTCAATCAAACCTGTGACCAAACGATGTGCCTTTCAAAATTGGGTACATTCAAAAAACGGTCCAAAAAGGTCAAAACCAATCAATCACTAACAGTTTCACTAAATTGAATGAATATAAATTTAAAATGAAATGCTATCCGGAAATAAATTGAGTTATAAATAATGTTGACCTTTTGAACACAGAGGTGGATAGAATCAAACTTTTTGAATAACCAAAAATACTTCCATTCCGGAAAATGCAAATTGACCCACCAATGGACCACCACACAGTGCAACACTAATTAGTAATTACCATCATCGAATAGGTTCAATAGAGGATTGAATTTGAATTTAAAAAATATAGCGAAATATTTTAAATGCCATTTTTTCAAAGTCAATGGAATGAAGTAAATATATTAGCTGTAAAGTGGTGAAAACAGTGGTCGATAAGTGAATTGCTGTCGAGTAGGGACAGTCGATTATTATAGGGTGAATACTAAGTGTGCTGGGGGACTAGGATGTGGGCTAGGTAAGAGTGTGTGCTTGTGTTGTGTTGGTTAAGGAAAAATTAAATATTTTAAATAATGATTTTCACCTTTATATAAACCAAACAAAAAGAATCAAGAAAAAAATATTCAAGGAGCGTCTCCTTCAAAATAAAGTTTAGAATCATATTTTGCCGACTATGAATTATATTTTTGGATTATGCTGTTCAAAAAGTTTTACCATAAATACTTTAAGAAGAAATTTTTCAAATATTAGATGTATATAAAAATAACTAAATGAAGAAACCTTTTAAAGAAAAAACAGACAGCTAAAAGAAAAAGCCCAAATCGCTTGTAAAGTTTAAGTCGCGCGATTGTGGATGAACCAACATCACTTCCTCCTCCTTCCCCTCTTCTTTGAGTCACTAAACCTGTCATTTGTCAAAGAATTTTGAATTTTGTGAATACAAAAGATGCGCTCACAGACAATATTATATATACCAATTCAAGATTATTATAATCAAAAGGAGAGGGATGAAAGGAGAGGGGGTGGAGGGCCAAAATAGTGAAACAGGATGATGATCTCGCTTGACCGTGACTTATTTGACGGTCAAAATTGTATATTTAAATTCTCTCTCTTCTTCTTCAATGTCATCATTATATGATGGTCAATCTATTCAGTTCTATTAAGAAGTGTGTGTGTGGGGGTTTGGGTGTGACCCTACCTGTCAATTGTCTTCACAATTTAGTTGACACGCCCACATTTGTTGGCTCTAGGTAGTGTAGGGGACTTGGACAATTGAGTGTCCATTTTCAATTTTTGAATCGAACGCTCAACCATAATTATAGCTTAGTTTTTGTAAATAGAGATCATTTATAAGTTAAACCTGCAATTACCCTGCCCAAACCACCTCCGCCATCGCATTATTGAACTATTTTGAACTACATTATCGAACGAATGAAGGACAAAGTACAAAAGATGATGATGAGGAAGTAGAACTCGGGGCCATACCGTAGGGTCTGGATTTTTCTAGGGCAGGGATTTGACTTTGAATGATTGAAGAAGAAAAATTCATAATTAAAGAAATGTTAGAGATTAACCTCAAAATTAGTCAAAATCTTAAAGCAAACATTTCTGAATCATAAAAAAATCTGCTGTAAACATTGCAACTTTGTTTCTGTTTGTTTGTCAACCAACTTGTTGTTTGATTTGATTCGATCGGATAGTTAAGGGAAACCTTAAAAGGAAAAACAATATTAATCCTCGAGGGTAATAAAACGATTGATTACTCATACACGGAGTCCAATCACATGGACAAGAACAAACATTAAATTCCGAGAAATGAAAAGAAAGTAGTAAAAGGTTATTTTCAACGTCTTAATCAGAGAGTAAACATTGGGGATTAGCAAGTGAGAAGAAGTAGGGAGAAGGACAAAGTCGTAAAATACGAGAGAGGGACCTAGCCCATGTATGGTAAAGCACTACTAGACTAGGGACGGTGAGTTGACGACGTACGACTAATTACCACACGCACAGGGCAGATCGAGTCACGTTTGGTCGTTTATTTTGTGCGGTAGAATTCGTTTCGGTCTGTTTGTTTTTCATATTAGTCTTGACTTGCGGAAGATGGGTCCTAGGACCCTAGGGCCTTAGATTTAATTGATAAATTGGCAGAACAAATCGAATCAAGTATCGTATAAGATCCGTAAACAATAATAAAACACTCCAATAAAACTCTTCAATATAAAAGCAAGAAACCTTTCAAATGAAAATCAATAAAATCTCAAGTCTTGTTGTTGTTGTTAATGTTTTTAGTCCGAATTGTAGTTTGAATTATAAAGATTTATGTTTTGGTGAAACAGTGTGAAATTACTCTTTACTGAGTAATGAGAAGAAAAGTGCGAATTAACGTTGCTTTGATTGAAGCCGACTAAAGGGAGAAAACATTAGACGTTCTTAAGAAATTCGTAAAAAGAACAAGTAAAAACGATTAGTAAAAGAAAAAGTCGTAAAATGGACTCAAGATTGAAAAGGTGAAAACAAAGAGGGAAGGAACTCGTGTAAACCAAAAATAGCAATTAATTAATATGTCAAAAGTCAAAAAGACTTTTTGACAAATTGGTATAATATAAGAAAACCCTTTGTGAAAAATTTTAATACGAGTAAATGAATTAAAATTATTTTTTAAAATGTTGAATTTAATTTTTATTAAACAGATATAAATTAAAATTACCTTTTAGTTACTTGCCTTCAAACATTCGCCTAATTTCCGTCTATATGATTGTTCTTGATAAGATATAAAAAACAAAAATGAGCAATCAATCAGATATTTGAAATAAGTTTTTAATCAAATGACCATTGTTTAGTAAAAATTTTAAATAAGAAAATAAGTTTTTAAAAACACGTTTGTACTGCCATCTATTTGGGCTCAAAGTAACTATTCTTTTGCGAAATAAACAATTGGATGAGCTCTAGGAAGTAATGGCTCGATTTTTTGGTTTAACCTGTTAATTGGCGATATACTAAATCATCTTAATACTGAAAAATAAATATAAGATTAAACTATTTGAACTAATCTTAGTATCATATTAGTAACTGCGAATGAATTCAAAATTTAAAAAAAACTTTAATTATGTTCAAGTTCAATTTAATAAATATTTTATTCATTAAAATAAAAACCAATTTATTTTATTGTGCGTTATAAATTGTTAAACAAAAATTTTTTTAATTTTAAATTTTAAAAAGAGTACTGCAGTGGAGAATTTTATTACATGTAAACACTAACAGTTAGAGCGATATCTCGACGTTTTTTTCAAACTTTGCGCTTAATTGTTGTAAAAATATTCACAGTGACATTGTAAATAGCTTCTCGAGATCCAAAGATTAAGCCACATAACTTGATTTCTTGGCCTAATCCTGTCCAAGAAACTTGACTTTTGATGTATTCGCTGATCTATTTAATGATTTGTTATGAACCGGGATCACCATACAGGAGGACAGAAGAGTGACCCGAGACCACACAAACCAACAGAAGATTGAAAGGAAGCGACAAATGCGTTTCGAGAAATTGTGGAATCCTTTGCAAACAAGTTGATGAACAGAAAAAAAACTTGATGAATCAAGTAAAGAAGAATGTCAAGTAAAACAAGATTTTGAACAAAAACTAGAGAAGAATTTGCGCGACAATTAAAATGAGATTCGAATGTAGTGAACACATTGGAGCAAATTGTGGACAAGTCAAGGTACATGTGCGCACTCGATAGGGTCTAGTTTCGATTTGGACGGTTCACTTAGTTAGTGGAACACTATTTATATGTTTGTGGATTAAAGGAACATACCATCGAGAAGTTAGTTAATATATGAATTGAAAAGTAAGGATCGGGACCCGTGTGGACAGATTTGGGACAAATGAAAGGTTGCGAAATGATTGCGTATTGAGCCTCGCGAGTGCGTGCGTGCGTCCGAACCGAACGAGACCCAATGACTGATTGAGCGTTATAACGCTCAGAGACTGAAACCACAAGTCTAGACAGACCTGTCGAGCGCACACAACACTCGAACATCACATCAACGACCAAGTCCAAAGTAGAATAAGAAAAACGCCTGGCGGCAAGAAGCCATCAAAATAGTCATATCTCAGTCGCGACTCTCCTACTTAAGTAATAAGAATTCTCCTCTTTCAATGATTGCTAAATTGCTACAATCCAAATGACTTTTTACCGTTTCTCACGCTAACCCAATACAACAAATAAATAAATAGGTAATAATCAAATGAGAAGAGAAAAATTAATTTTTAATTAGAAGAATGTACCATTTGATTAAATATCCAAATCAGTTGAGTGGCAAGATTCGAGAGAAAAGCTGCGATTTCTAAAAAATTAATAGCAATTTTGATTTGGTGATTCACAATGAAACAAAATAATGTTTGTTGGAGAAATTATTAAAAATGTTCAAATACTTTCACTTCAGTTTCTATTTAAATATAAAAATAATAATTTGATTTAGTTAGTTTACCTTATTTGTTGAAGAAGAGGAAAAGACGAGTCAAGAGAAGGCATGATTGTGTTAATAACACTAAAGAATTACGTAATATTATTAAACTGGCCAAAATGTCTATCATCTAAAGCTTCAAATACTTACGCCCCGACATATATTCATGTTTAGAATTAAATTTCAATTAATTAATGAATACTTTATGTTAACCATAAAATAAAAAATAATTTAATTAACCTTATTTTATATGTCGTTTAGTAGAGACGAAGAATGAATAAAAACACTCGAATGTGTAAAAAACACTAAATAATTACGTAACATTACTAAAACAAACCAAATGGTCCATTAGTAAAGTTCATGAAGCTAATATGTTGAAAATCAATAAGCCAAAATCCTCTCAAAAGCTCTCAACTGCAAACACATTTCACATAGTTCACTCTCGTCTCGCACATCTCAACCGCAAATCATAGATCACGAGTCAGTTACTGTCAGTCTCAATTCGTGATGGCATTCTTTAATGGCTCGCGATCGCCCAGGGTCATTACGTAATGTGCTGTACTACCAACAAAGAGCATTAGGTAAAGATGCATCAACAAATTATGAGGCTTTTCAAATGTCCAGCGTACATCAGAATTAGTAAGAAATAGAATTGAATGTTAGAGAATCAAAGACGAACAAGTTGAGAAAAGAATCTAACAAAAGACGAGTCGGACTTCTCTAAAGTACAAAAACTGCTAAAGAAGAAGAACAAACAATGAAATATAATAAATGCTGATGTAATGTCAAGTAAATTATATAAGATGAAAAAGAAAAAAGATTCACTTAAGGTCATACACAAAGTAAGTAAATTTTAAAATAGCATTAATAAATAAACTTACCTTTTTTAATCTACGTGGTTGCACTTATGACCTAACCTAAAATAAACACATAAAGATTCAACTAATGGTTACGTTAATGAGCATAATTCATATAGTACATATTATGTAACTGACAAAAGTCTGTCTGTCATAAAAAAGAACTTGACGAAGAAGATGAACCAAAAGAATTCGAGTCTTATGTCTTATAAGTGAACGATCGTAAAGTTAAAATTTTTGGAGATGATGAAAAAGAAAGGTAAAAGGTAAATACAGAAATGAGAAGAGAAAATTATGTGTTCATTTAGAACGTCAATTTATGAGATTGTGGCCGCTCAAACTTAGTAACTGCAGGGGTTCGAAAAAGGTAATGCAAGAAGAATATGAAAAAAGGTAGAAAGTCAAGAAGACTTTGTTTAACAAAACATTAAAAACCTGTTGCATTGCCAGACAGATATCAAGTGATGGCTCAAAAATGTTAAAAGGTGCCTTATGACTTGAGATGCGTCGTCAACTAAAATAAGATTGTCTGGCAAGCCAGGCAAAGTTCGAGACTCTTTCTTTTTAATTGCTATATTTGTTTAAATTGAGATTTAAAAAAATACAGGTGTCACCAGAGTGGGCGTCATGATCCATGGCGCCCAGTTTTGGTCTGATTAGTTGATTACATATACTCCCTAGTGTATGTATACAAAATTTGATAATTTTAGGGTCTATGGTTCTCTCAGAATACATTTGTCACCAGAATGGGCGTAATGATCCATGGCGCCCAGTTTTGGTCTGATTAGTTGATTACATATACTCCCTAGTGTATGTATACAAAATTTGATAATTTTAGGGTCTATGGTTCTCTCAGAATACATTTGTCACCAGAATGGGCGTAATGATCCATGGCGCCCAGTTTTGGTCTGATTAGTTGATTACATATACTCCCTAGTGTATGTATACAAAATTTGATAATTTTAGGGTCTATGGTTCTCTCAGAATACATTTGTCACCAGAATGGGCGTCATGATCCATGGCGCCAAGTTTTGGTCTGATTAGTTGATTACATATACTCCCTAGTGTATGTATACAAAATTTGATAATTTTAGGGTCTATGGTTCTCTCAGAATACATTTGTCACCAGAATGGGCGTCATGATCCATGGCGCCAAGTTTTGGTCTGATTAGTTGATTACATATACTCCCTAGTGTATGTATACAAAATTTGATAATTTTAGGGTCTATGGTTCTCTCAGAATACATTTGTCACCAGAATGGGCGTCATGATAGGGGGCGTACTTTAATCACGTGATCAAGGGTTGGAGGGAAGTGGGGTTGACAAATGATCACACTTTGATCACGAAAAAATGAGGGGGGTAAGATCAAATCTAAAACATATTTTAAAAAGAAAATTTCTTTAAAAATCGAAGTAATTTTGGTCCAACTTTCAAAGAATTATTTGCGTGGAAATGTCAATGAGTCTATAAGTATCATCATTAAAATGGCTTATTTATTGGAATGGGCAGAAATACGGCTTGACAAAAAAGTGTATGTTTAGGGGGGGTCTGGCCTTTGATCACGACCTGATCACATGGGGGATGGGAGAGTTCAAAAAGTCGATTTTCTTGATCACGTGATTAAAGTACGTCCCCCATACATGGGGCCCAGTTTTGGTCTGACTAGTTGATTACATATGAGCCCAAGTGTATGTATGATAAATTTGGTAATTTTGGGGTCTACGGTTCTTTCAGGATATGGACAAAGGTTTACAGACGGACAGACGGTCAGACAGACACGATGGCAATAGCATAAGCTTGCGACTCTAAAAGAGTCTCGCTAAAAAGGAGAAAAAATAATTAAAAATAAATATGTTAAGGCAAGACAAAATGCATTTCAGTGGAAATAGTCACCCTACTCATTTCAATGGAATAAAATCGTTTTACTTGTGCAACCATAGCACCGACATCTCTAGACCAATTTTGACTTTGAATATGCCAAATTAAAGGTAATTACATGGGCTTGATTAATATCAGAACACATTTTCTAGTTTGGATGTGGTTTGTTCAAAAATTGTCAAAATGTGCGCAAAAAACGAAATTTTTGCCTTTGAGCTCAACTCACGACAAAACAAAGTCCAAAATGAAAAATGTGTTCTGATATTAATCAAGCCCATGTAATTACCTTTAATTTGGCATATTCAAAGTCAAAATTGGTCTAGAGATGTCGGTGCTATGGTTGCACAAGTAAAACGATTTTATTCCATTGAAATGAGTAGGGTGACTATTTCCACTAAAATGCATTTTGTCTCGCCTTAAAGTGAGATGATGTTATAAAAATGCCTTTATATTTTATAATTATGTAAAAATCTTTGCATTAAACGCATTCATCGAATTTGATAATAATTGACAAAAACTTTTTCCTGTAAACGCATGCTCAATGCGTCTCATTACATAAGATAAAAAATTGTCAATTCAAACAGTTCTATTCAGTTCTGTATTTTTCTATTTCGTCTTATGAATTAATCAAATCACCCTCAAGTTATCAACGCCATTATCTTTGAATCGTTTCATAAGTTCCTCCAAATGAGCATTCATAAATAACCTATTGAAAAGTCAAACAATTTTTGTAACAATAACCTTTGACCCTGTGTTAGTGTAATATGATCTAATCTATCGTCTAGATCTGAGTGACAAATCGAAGGTGTCTGTGACAGACCGGGACATCCAACGTGTCTTATCTAATACACTTTGACATATCATCGTACAGTGTCAATGTCGGTAGCAGAGTGAAATAATATGAGATCAACTCAAAAGTTTAATAAAAAAGTATAACCTTTATGAATGTCCAATAAATAGTGAAACTTTTGAATTAACCATATAAACAGCAAATTCTACTGGCCAAAGGCAAATTGCCACTAATTAGTCAGTGTCACTTTAGTGTTAGTGGAAATGGTGCAATGGCCGACTCATTGATCACTTTGGGATATTAGTCTAAGCGCCTAGAACAAGTGAATTTTGAGTGTTATCAGATGATGACGACGACTATTTCCACCTAAAGAGTGTCACTTGATTGATCCATGTCTTCATATACTAATGAGCACTGTTTCACTATTTCTTACTTAATCGCATTTCAAATCTAATCTTCTTTATATATTCATTAATAAAGATTGGCGCACGTCTTCTTCTTCTTTTTGATTTTGAACTTCTCCCTTCGAATCGTCGATCGTCTTTAATGGAATAAATTGTTCGTGTGTTTCTGTTTCAGTTCGAATGTGTTATCGTGTGTCGGGGTGATGAAGTGAATGTCGTCAATCTCTCTCTCCCTCTTATTTAAGTTCAGTTAAGTTGCATTAGTTAATGGTTCCCTGGGATGAGATGCCAACAAGATGTAACGTAATAAGACTTGAAGGATTTGATACATTAACGTTATCACACAAGTTCGAATGGTGAAGATGGTGAAAACCGTCAAAACGTTGAAACGCGACCAGCAGCATCGCAACAAAACAAGAAGAAGAGCGTTTGAGAGTGTGGAGAGAGTGTGACTTTCGGGAGTCATATTTCCGAGATGTTCATACTTCAATCATCATCAAATGGAGTACATAAAGTAATGCAATCACTCGAGTGTATTCTATTTCACCTTCAAACTGGCGCATCTTTCCTTTTTTGTTTGCCGCACTTTCTGCAAAAAAAAACAGATCAAAACTGAATGCACAAACCCATCCAGATCTGTCTTTCAAGCGCATCCATTTCAACATTTTCGTGAACACTTCAAAGTCGATGCACGAAACAGAAACTATCATTTATAAAAGCTAGAAATGTAATCGTGTGCATTAACTCATAAAAGGTTAGAGTTCAGAGTTGACTCATAGAGGGAAAGTTTAAAGTTTATAAGACAAGTGATGTACGATCGTATGTGAGACAAGTGTGAGAGGCCACGTGCACTTGCACTCGTGGACCTAGACACAAGTCCCTTGACTGTTCATGTGTCTGGTCACGCGTCTGCCCACGTAAACTCAATTGTCCGTAACATAAAAATTTCATGTTCACAATATTCTTAGTAATTTATTATATAATAAAAATTAATTTAAAATTAATTTTATAATTTAATCATAAAACCTTTTTCAATGATGACCAAATAAGACAGACCCAAATTATCTGGGTGCTGGAAGAAATATTACATTCAAGAAAATAGAAAATAATTAATTGCAAAACTTTATGAAAACCACTAATTCATAAATCAGGTAATCAAAAGATAGTGAACATTCAATTTAGTGAGTCGTGATCGGAAATAATTAGAAACCAAATTACTGGCACATGTGTGATGGGCGAGTTAGATGGAGGGGTAGTTCATTAAATTTATTACTTAACACTGAATAGATTTAATAAATTTTATTATATAAATAAGTGATAAAGTTAATTTCGTGATTAGTTCATTAGTGTAAAGAGTGCAGCTCTTGTTTGTCTGAGTAAATTAAATTGAATTTAATAGTCTAAAATATTTTTAAAATAACTGGAGCGAGAAAAAAATATATTGAAAGAGCGGGGAACCTTCTAGTGGGAACAAAATCGAAAGAAACTAAACAAGAAAAAGTTTTAGTTTTTTAAAAATATTTGAATTGTGATGATAAACAAGTTAATCGATAGACTCATGTTTAAATTCCCGAAAAATTTAAGGTCATTTCCCTTTTAATCTTTCAATGAAAGCAAAGCATAATCGAATGTGGCGTATTAATTTTCTTGTGTTCGTATAATGTGATGAATGAACAGATATTGTTATCAATAAAACCTTTTAGCGAAAAATTAACAAAACCAAGAAATCTTCTGACAAGATTTATACAAACTTATTGAAGAAAAACAAGGTTATTGATAGTGTTCATTAATACAGATTTTTGCAAACTATCTTACTTTTGATTTGATTTGAATGATTAACCAAGAAAAATATTGGGACGAATTTAAAGTTTTTAAATATTGGCTCATTAGACTAACGAATTAATAAATTGTTATTTTTAAAAAACCTTTCAATAACTGAGCAAACAGGATAAAAACGTGTAGTTTTTATCAATCATACAATAGAATCTATATTGTTATCTATTATATAACTTTTCAGCATAAGTGGATTATGAATATACCGAAATGTCAATAGATTATATCATTTATACAAACTTATTGAAGAAAAACATATTTGATAGTGCTTACATCAGCTTTTAGATTACTCACATGTCTTTATATGTGATGGACGAAAAAAAACGATTATGTTTATAGATTGATTGATTGATTTATCTTTTGATTTACCTTTTAAAAAGTATGCAAAAAGTGACGTAGTAGTGTATTATGTTGAATTTAATATCTTTCAAACAGTTACTAAATCAGCACGATCGATTATGGCATATAATTCTGTTGAATTAAAACGCTTATGTTCATATAATGTAGCGAAACAATTAATCGATATTATTGAATTTACATTGTTATCTATGAAACCTTTTAGCTAAAGTTGAAGGATAAACAAAATTTATATAGATTTTATCACCTATGCAAACTTTAATATAAAACTAAATAATCAATTGTGTTTAAATATTACGGATTGTTTGTTTGTTTTAGATTAGATGTGATGTGATGAAGTAATTGATTGTGTTTGATTTGTATTATTCTAATTACCTACTAAAATGTCCAGAGCAAAAGATAAATTTCATTATGAAGAAACAAAAGATTGTGTTGAATTTATAGATTTTAACCTTTTAACCTGTACCACATGTACACAAAGCACTTAACAACCTCTTAACAGATCAGAGTAATCAAATATTTTTTCACATTAGTATATTAAAAAGAACGAATTAATTGGTGGTTATCTTGAAAGCATAAAACTAAAAGTTAACTAAAGAAAACTTAATGTCGCTTGACAAACTAAAATAAAAAAGATTATAGTAGAAAAATAAATTTAAATTAAAACCTTTTAAAACGATCATGACTATTCCTCTAATTTTCCATTCCAAAATTGTAATTCATCCCACACTTGTCACTCTGTCTCAATAAAAGTTGACAGGTTCATAATCCACTTGTGCAACCAAAAAAATCAATTTTCCCACCAATTACACGTTCCATTTGAGTCATAACTGAATTGTAAAAGCAAAAAATAACCAGAATCCCCACTTGATGAGTCCAATGAGATTATAACTCAAACTCCAACTCTCTCACGGTAAACCGTAATGGACATAATGAACAATGGACTAACGTTATTACATAAATAATAAGAGACAACACTAAAAAGCGACAAGTTTCCATGAGAAAGTGTCACCACCCCAGAGAGGACATTTTAAGTGAATTCAATTAATTTTATTATTAAATTTTTACATTTTAAATCTGTAAGTTATAACGCCATAATTTCCATTTTAAAAAATTGAGTAATTTATTGAACACCAAAAATATACGAAAGTGTGTGTGAAAGTTCAACAGCTGAAGTGGTCCGCACGACCCAACTACTACAAATAGGTCCCTGGTGAGTGAGTGCTCACCCCAAGTCAAGTGTTCAGTAGGCCAGTAGGTGCTCGTACGCCACGTGGTGTCTGTTGAGGGATCCAAAGGGGACGCGAACGCATGTGGAACATCACTTGTGCCGCATGTCACATACAGTGGGACAAGTGCAGTGGGTCCCTAGTCCCCCTTCTTCGATCCAGGAACAGTACGACAGCTGGTAATGGGTAACAAACAAAGAGTGGACGAGAATAAACAAGATTATGTTACTTTCATAATCAAAGTATAAACAGATTCATATGTATGCGAAAGTGAGTGAAATAGTCTAGGTCAGGTCAAAATGGACAAAGTGTTTCATTTGAGGGTTGGCCCTGAGGTCTGAGGTCAACAGAGGACCGAGGCTAGGTCATATGAGGTCCCTTGCAACTCAGACAAACTAACAATGCAGATACACGTCAATCAAACCTGTGACCAAACGATGTGCTTTTATAAAGTTATGCGCAAATCTGTATTCAAAATAGGGTCCAAAAAGGTCAAAACCAATCAATCACTAACAGTTTCATTAAATTGAATGAAAATAAAAATAAAAATAAAGTATAATCCGGAAATAAATTGCATAATGAATATTTTGACCTTTTGAACAAAGAAAAACTTGAGAAACAACTAGTCTGAAAACTTTTTAAATAACCTATTTGCTAGACTATTTGTTATTCCGGAAAATGCAAATTCACCCACCATTGTTTAATTGAATAAATGAAGAAGAGAAAACGAATAGATTGCACCAAATAGAAGAAACATTCTAAAAGATGATTTAAAAGTTTTTTCACCTTTTAATAAATCCCATCAATTCAACAGAAACTAATTAAAGTTGATTTTTAAAATTTTAAAAAGTTATTTAAATGACTTTTTGAATGATCAATGAAGCTGAATGAATCAATGAAAACATTAGCTGTAAAGGGGAAGTCTATAATTATAGGGTGAATGATAAGTGTTCGTTGGGGGACTAGGATGTGGGCTAGGTTAGTGTTATCGTGTTGGTTAAAAAATTAAACATTTGAAATAATGTTTTTACCTTTTTATAAAAACCAAATCACCTCCGCCATCGCATTATTGAACTACATTATCGAACGAATTAAGGACAAAGTACAAAAGATGATGATGAGAAAGCAGTACTCGGAGCCATACCGTAGGGTTCAAAATTTTCAAAGGTGAAAGTTTGACTTTGTATGATTGAAGAAGAAAATGAGAGGAAAAAAAGTCCAAATTAGTCAAAATCCTAAAGCAAACATTTTTTTTAATACAAACAAATCTGTAAACAATGCAACTTTTTTTCTGTTTGTTTGTCAACCAATTGTTGTTTGATTTGATTTGATCGCATTTTGATAGCTGAAATCTTAAAGCAAACATTTCTGAATCATAAAAAATCTACTGTAAACATTGCAACTTTGTTTCGGTTTGTTTGTCGATTTTGTTTGATTTGATTCGATCGGATAGTCAAGGGAAACCTTAAAAGGACAAAAACAATATTAATCCTCACAGGGTAATAAAACGATTGATTACTCATACACGGAGTCCAATTACACGGACAAAGACAAAATTAAATTCCGAGAACTAGTGAAATTAAAGTAGCAAAAAGTCTTTTTCTACGTCTTAATCAGAGAGTAAACATTGGGGATTAGTAAGTGAGAAGAAAAAATGAGGGGTCTAGCCCATGTATGGTAAAGCACTACTAGACTAGGACGGTGAGTTGACGGCGTACGACTAATTACCACACTCAAACAGGGCAGATCGAGTCACGTTTGGTCGTTTATTTCGTGCGGTAAAATTCGTTTCGGTTTGTTTGTTTTTTCTTGTCATTAATCTTGACTTGAGGAAGTGCCCTTGGATCCTAAGGCTCTAGAGTTAATTGCTAAATTGGCACAACAAATCGTCAAATAAGATCCGTCAACAATAATAAAACCAATTAATAAAACAACAATCATTCAGAGAATCAATAAAACTTGAATATTAAAACTTGTTGTTGCTATTAATGTTTTTAGTTCGAATTGTAGTTTGAATTGTTAAGATTTATTGGTCTTGGTGAAACAGTGTGAAATTACTTTTTGCTGTAAATAGGGAAAGATGAAAAGTGCGAGTTAACGTACAACTTTGATTGAAGCCGACAAAAGGAAGAAAACTACTAGAAGAATAAGAGGTTCTGTGAACTTCAGAACTTAAACTTGAACATAAATTTAAGAACTTTTTTTTGTAAAAAGGATATTGAAAATTAAGAAGATTAGTCAAAAGAAGTGTGACCTAAACGGATAGGGAACAAACTCGTGTAAAACCGAAAATTAATTGATATATCAAAAGAACAAAAGACATGACATGATTACATTAAGTAAGAAACCCCTATTTAAAAATTGTTAATAATTAATTATCAATTATTTTTTTAAAATAAATAAAATATTAAAATTAAATTAAAATTAAGATATAAAAAACTAAAATTACCTTTTGATTATCTGTCTCCAATAATAATCTCCTTTAATAAAGCGACCGCACGCTTGCTCTTTGAGTAAAGTTGCGTGCCATAAATAAATAAATATCTGTCTCAAATCATCTTCATTTTTTATATTTTTTTTAAATTTCTCTTAAACAGAAATATAAACAAAAATGAGCAATAAGATATATTGTAATAATAAATAATAAATCTAGAATTATTAATTAGCTCTCTGAAAAAATTTAAATAAACACGCCCGTGCTGCCATCTATCTCTGCCCAAAGTAACTAATGATTAGATACAATGAGCCATGATAAGTGTGGGCTCGGTTTTTGGGTTTTTTAACAAAAGATGCATTCAGTGGCGTTATTCAAAATGCAAAACGATCTTGGGTGCAGTGCTGCCCAATTTAAAAAAAACTTAAATACATAAATGCGTATGTGTAATTTTGTTTGTGAATGACCTTTTTATGGGCGGTAAAAAAATAAACATAATTTTCTGAATGCGCTGGTAATTATATTTTGAAAACTGTGTGGATATTGTCATATAGAAGAACTTGACGAAGAAAATGAACCAAAAGAAGTCGAGTCTTATGTCTTAAAAGTGAACGCTCGTAAAGTCAAAGTTTTTGGAGATGATGAAGAAGTAAAAAGGTAAAAAGGTGAACACTAAAATGTGAAAAAGAGAATATGATGTGTTCATTTAGAGCGTCAATTTATGAGATCATTTAGTGGCCGCTCAGAATTAGTAACTGCAGGGGTTCGAAAAAGGTAATGCAAGAATAATATGAAGACGAACAAAAAGGTAGAAAGTCAAAAAGACTTTGTTTAAGTCATTAAAACCTGTTTCTTTGCGGGGTAAAACTGATCGCTCAAAAATGTAAAAAGGTGCCTTATGACCTGAGATGGGTCGTCAACTAAACGAAGAAGGGAAAAACAATTAAAAATATATATTTTAAAGTGAATTGAGATGATTATAAAAACAACTTTATATTTTATTATTAAGTTAAAACCTTTATTAAAGCGTTAATCGATTTGCAATAATTAATTCATAAAGGCATTGTGTAAAGGCAGGACATGATCAATAGTATCGAATTGTGCGTTTTTGCTACCTTTTGCCAGTTTCCTCTTCACAAAAAAATCTTAACCAATCAGTGTTTCAAACTTGTGTTTATTTTTTATATTTTCTCTCATTCGTACAATTAAATGAAAGATTTAATTGGTAGTATCGAATTTTATTGTCTGTACCTTTTTACCTTGAATCGAGAACTGAAGAATTGAGGATTGCACTGGGACTGAAGAACTGGGGATTGTTATGACCTTTATGGACAGTTAGCCGTTTGGCACAGAGGATGCTGAAAGAAATTTTTAAAAAATTAAATTCAAGAAAATAGAATAAAATATTTAATGAAAAATTAAAAAAGTTTTTTACCATTTATTAGCCCGCTATAATAAAATAAATCATATATAATAAAGCAATAAAATAATTAATTGCGAAACACCCCTAAATATATTAAATTAAGTAATTAAAAAGACATGTGGTTGAAAAGGTTGGAGACCTTTTCGAAGAAGAATACAACTCGTTAAAACTAGAGAAAAGTTTTACGTTTTTAAAATATACTAATTGTTAAAAAGTTATTGGCAGTGTCCAGTATAACATTTGTGGATTTTAATTTTATATTAATAAATTAAATGATGAACTAAATAATCGATTGTGTTGAATTATTTTTTAACCTTTTGATCTACCACAAGTACCTATAGCAGTGCACGCTAATGTGGCGTGAAAACCTAATGTGTATTGATGAGATTATTAGATTAGACTTAGAATAGACTTAAAAAATAAATTCAAATTCAAAACCTTTGAAAAGACACATTAAATACAACTCAAAAGTTTTAGTTTAAGTTTATCCACCACCAATTACATTTCAATTTTATTTGACTGATTACTGAATAGTAAAATACGATAACTCGAATCTCCACTTGATGAGTTCAATGAGATGAAATCGTAATACGAGTTCATGATTAGACAAACTTTTTTTGCATAAATAAGAGAGAAATCGTGAGAAAGTGTCACCACCACAGAAAGGACACGTCTTTTGACGGGAATTCAATAAATTCTTACCATTTAAATCTACCGGATAGTGACAAACTAATTTTTATTTTAAAATTTGAAAATGGATTGTATATATTATATTATATTAGATAGATTATATATTAATATCCTAAAAGGATGCTCAACAAAAACTTATTCAGCCAAAAGTACTTGAAGTAATGTCATGAAAATTTTTTACCAGACTAATTCGAATTTGAATTGTTGTGTTGTGTTGAATTTATATTTTTGTATTTACCTTTTAACAAAATGACAAGTTACAAAAAGTACGTTGTGTCGAATTTAATGTCTTTGAAACGTTTACTGAATCAGCACGATCGATTGTGGCTTATTTATTTGCTGTATTAAAACTTTTATGCTCATATAATGTAACGAAAGAATTAATAGGTACTATCGAATTTGAATTTTTATCTAAAAACCTTTTAGTTAAAGACGAAAAAAACAAAAATTCCTATAGATTTTATCATCAATGCAAGCATTATCATAAAACTAAATAATCAATGTTTAAAAATTGCAATAGTTTTTTATCTGCATTCTTGCTTAAATTAGATGCGATGTGATGAATCACTGATGATGCACAAAGTAATCGATTGTGTTTGATTTATATTATTCAAATTAATATATTGAATTTATAAATTTTAACCTTTTAACCAGTACCACATTAACAATTTAACATCCTCTTAACAGATCAGTGAAATCTCTTATTTTTTCACATTCGTATATTAAAATGAACAAATTAATCGATGGTTATCTTGAAAATAGATAACTAAAAGCTAACTAAAGAAAAGTTAATGTCACTAGACAAACTAAAATAAAAAAGATTATAATAGAAAAAAAAATTCAATAAATTTAAATTTTAAACCTTTTAAAACGAACATAACTATGCTTCTAATTTTCCAGTCCAAAATGCCCCAAAATTGTAATTCATCACTTGTCACTCTGTCTCAATAAAAGTTGACAAGTTCATAATGCACTTGTGCAACCAAAAAAAACGTTTTCCCACCAATTACACGTTCCATTTGAGTCATCAAAGAATAGTAAACAATGGACTAACGTTATTACATAATTAATAAGAGACAACACTAATAAGCGACAAGTTTCCATGAGAAAGTGTCATCACCCAAGAGAGGACATGACATTTTGAAGTTAATACAATTAATTTTATTATTAAATTTTACCTTTTAAAAACCCTCAAAGCGTTCATTTTAAAAAATTGACAAACTTATTGAACATTCTAAATATACAAAAGTGTGTGTGTTAAAGTCCAACAGCTGAAGTAGTCCGCACGACCCAACTTCTACTAATAGGTCCCTGGTGAGTGAGTGCTCACCCCAAGTCAAGTGTTCAGTAGGCCAGTAGGTGCTCGGTGCGCCACGTGGTGTCTCACTGTAGAGGGGTCTAAAAGGAACGCGAACGCATGTGGAACAACACTTGTGCCGCAAGTCACATATATAGTAGGATACATAGAGTGTGACAAGTTTACAAAATCACTAGCCTCTTTCCTAGATACAGGAACAGTACGACAGCTGTTAATGGGTAATAAACAAAGAGAGGACAGAGTGAATAAACAAGATTATGTTACTTTCATAATCAAAGCATAAGTACAAACAGATTCATAGTGGGAAAGTGAGAGAGTCTAGGTCAAAAAGAACAAAATAGTGTCCCTAGTGTTCCATTAGAAGAGTGGCCCTATTCTGAGGTCAACTTGACAAGTGCTATACTACTATAGTCCCTTGGAACAAAAAATGCAGACAAACGTCAATCAAACCTGTGACCAAACGATGTGCCTTTAAAAAGTTGTGCACAATTCTAAATACGTTCTAAAAAGGTCAAAAGCAATCAATCATTAACAGTCTCACTAAATTAAATGAAAATAAAAGTAAAAACTAAATATTAAAATTCTATCCGGAAATAAAATTTGTAATAAATAATGTTGACCTTTTGAACAAATGTTGTGAAACTCTATAAATATCACATTTTTAATTCCGGAAAATGTAAATTTACTCACCAATGGACCACCACACTGCAGTACGCTAATTATCATCGTCGAATATGTTCAATTGACAAAGAAAAAGAAGAAAAAGAAATGAATAGATTGCACCAAATAGAAGAAACATCCTAAAAGGTAATATAAAACATTTTTACCTTTTGAAAAATCTATTCTAATAAAAAAATGACATATAAAAACCGTTAATTTTATTAAAAGATTATTTTAAACCCAATGGTTAGTCGACGGAATGATAGAAAATCATTAGCTGTAAAGTGGTGAAAATAGTGGTCGATTAGTGAATTGCTGTCGATAATTATAGGATGAATACTAAGTGAGCTAGGGGGAAACTAGGATGTGGGCTATAGCCTATAGGTTAGTATGTGATTTTGTTGTGTTGGTTTGAAAAATTAAATATTTTAAATAATGTTTTTACCTTTTAAAATTCCAATTGTAGTCCTACTTTTTAAAAAAATATTCAAGGAGTGTCTCGTATAAAATAGAGTTTAGAATCATATTTTGCCGACTATGAATTATATTTTGGACTTATAAGTTTAAATAATTTTACCATTTATTTTAAAAGAATTTCAAAGATTAAAATTAGATAAATAAAATTAATAAAAATATAGAGAAACCTTATAAAAGAAAGAAAAAGTTCCAATCGATAGTAAAGTTCAAGTGGCGTGAGTTTGGGCAAACCAACTTTTCCTCCTCTTCGAGCCATTAAACCTGTAATTTGTCAAAGAATTTTGAATTTTGTGAATACAAAAGATGCGCTCACAGGCAATATGATATTCCTTTGGAAGATTATAAAAATAAAAGAGAAAGCTGTAGAGAAGATGAGGGGGTTGAATGTTAAAATAGTGAAACAGGATGATGATTTCTCTTGACCGTGACTTATTTGACGGTCAAAATTGTATATATTTGATTTCTACGTCTTTTCGTCCTCAATGTCATCATAACATGATGGTAAATCTATCCATCATCAGAAGTGTGTGTGAGAGGGAGTGGGTGGGTGGGACTCTACCTGTCAATAGTCTTCACAATTTCGATGACACGCCCACATTTGTTGGCTCTAGGTAGGTATCCTTTGGTAGGTAGGTAAGTATACAAAGTATACCTATAGGTATACCTTACTATAGGAAGGTGTCAATCAAATTCTTGTGCAACAAAGACTCATACCAACAAGTCTTGATATTCTTTTGTTATGAAAACCGGGCTAACCATTCAGGAGAACAGAAAAGTGACCCGAGATCACACAAACCAACAGAAGATTAAGACAAATTGCGTCAAATGATTCAAACAAAGAAGGATGTCAATTAGAACAAGGATTTGAATAAAGTCCAGAGAAGAATTTACGCGACATTGAGAATGAGATTCGAATGGAGTGAACACATTGGATAAAATTGGGGAATTATTCAGAAGTAGACGTCTGCACTCGATCGGATCTAGCTTCTGTTTGGAAGGTTCCTTGGTTAGTGAAACACTATTTATATGTTTGAGGGTCATAGAAACACACAACCGCAAAGTTATTTAATATATGAACAGAAGAGTAAGAGCCGGGTCCCGTGTGGACAGATGTTGGACATATGAGAGGTTGAGAGATAAGTGTAAATAATGAGTATAACGCTTTTTGTGAATAGCCCCAAAATTCGTATTTCGCGCGTCGACTGTTTCTACTTTGTCGGCCTTAGAATCAATTCAATGCGACTATTTCGGCGCATGCAGCTACCTCCTTTTTGTAAATAATCTATTTCCTCACCTTCGAGTTGATTATATTTCATAAGATAAGCACTATTTTCGTAGAATAACTACATTTAACCATTAATCTAACATTTGTAACCATTTTTCGATTGTATCCGACACAATTACAATATTCCCATGTTTACTCCCCTCAGAACACACCCACTTTTCCATATTCTGGTCTCCTACCAGTGAATCTTTGTAATTTACACTTTAACTCTTATCTAGATTAACTAACACTCAATTTGTAACACTGACAACACAATATACAACATTATTCTATGTTATTTCGACTGGCAAGGCTCACCACACACCCACATAAACACTAATGCAATGTTAATTCGAAGAATCCTCGGAATCAAGACAGTATTCGACTAGTGGACACGGACATCATCTCCAGGAACTCTAATTCAACTAGAATCACCGAAAATTCGCGTCAAAACGGACGATTCCACTCGACTTTTGAGTATTGCATCATCGCTTGTTCAAGAAAGTTCTAGTACATTCCACCTCCTTCTCGAGTCTTCCACACACGGTTTTGTGCAGGCAATGTGCAGCAGTGGCGCCACTACACACAATAACCTCCTCTCTCGAGTATATAAACTCCTGACCTTGGTCTGTCTCGTTCTCTTCGATTTATGGTGATTTTGTCACGGACAGAACAGACAAAATTTGGTTCGTTTTGTGACTACTATCACGGTCTACACTCGACTGGTGGTGAAAATAGCGAAACTCTGGTGGAATCTACTAATTTTCGGTAGCAAATCTCAACAACGGCATCGAGTCTGGTGGTTTTTGGAACAACTCCTCCCACAGTCCGTGTCTACAGTCGTCAACAGTTAAATTCCACTGGAACCTGTGACGTACTATTTTGTCAAGAGCCTTGCCACCCATTTCAATTCAAGATTTCATCCTTTTAACTATTAAATCATCATTCTTTCTTGTAAACTGTGCTTTTAATTCATTTTCGAGTCGAATTCGACGTTCTTTCAAGTGTCTAGCACCGTTAAATTGTCGAATTATTTACAGTTACCGTTTGTTTGTGCTATTTCGGACAGTTTCACGTTTATAGGAACGATTTCATCATCAAAGGGCTAATTTGGCCGCCATTTTTGGTTAAAGTACTAGGACATAGCGTTTGAACGACGAACCCCGCCATTTTGTGTGTCCCAGGCCTAGATTTGTGTACCCTTCGTTAAGAGAGTGTTGACTGGTTTGTTACATAAGTGCGAGCGAGTGCGTGTGTGCGTGCGACCGAACCGAACGAAGCTCTATGACTGACTGGGCTCGTAATAACGTTCAGAGAACGAAGCCACAAATCTGTCGAACTCACACAGCACACGAACATCACTTCAACGACTTAATATCTGTACAAAGTAGATAGAGGAAAAGAAAAGAACGCCTAGCGGCAACAAGCCATCAAGAGAGTCATGTCACAGCCAAGACCAGTGCCGGCCCACCCAATAGGCAAAGGTAGGCAAGAGCTACCTTGATTTTCAATACTCAAGGCGGCAAAGCGGACTTGGAGAAAAAATTAACAATTTTTGGTCAGTTTCCCCATCACCAGAAGCGGCAAACTTAGGTTTGTGAGCGGTAAGTGAATACTTTGCCTACCTTGTCAAGAGCTCATGGGCCGGCACTGGCCAAGACCCTCATTCAATTGCAGTCCAAACGACTTTTGATGGCGATTCACAATGAAACAAAATAATGTTTGTTGGAACAATTTTAAAAATTGTCCAAATACTATCGCTTCGTCTCTATTTAAATATACGAGAATAGTTTGATTTAGCTATTTTACCTTTTTGATGACTGGTGGAAAATAGTCTAGCCAGAAAAACACTCGAATATTTTAATAACACTAAAGAATTACTTAACGTTACTATATACACATCCAAAATATCCATTAGTAATAAAAATTATAATTACTTTTGCTCCTAATTATATATGTGAGTATAAAATAAATTTGTAATTTATTATTTAACCTTTTTGAAACTTTAACTGGTTTTTCACCAGGCAATAGAAAACCACTCAAATTGTTTTAATAACACTAAATTATTATGTAACATTACATGTTAAACAAATCTCTAAAGTAAAAAATAGAAAAAGAAGAAGAACTAACAATGAATTATATTAGAAATGATTATGTAAAGTATATTGTATTAGAAGAAGAATGATCTTAAGGCCACACTTAAAGTACGTAACTCGTAAGACAACTATAATAACTAAATTTACCTTTTTTAATATCTACTGAAGTAGCTTGACAATAAGAAACTTATGACTTAACCTTACAAATACTCTAACTAATGGTTACGTTAATGAGCATAATTCATATAGTACGGAATACTATGAAACTGACAAAAGTCTGTCATAAAGAAGAATATAAAGATGAACAAAAAGGTAAATAAAAAATTAAAATTAAAAAGACTTTGTTTAAAGCATTATAAACCTGTTGCTTTGTCAAAAGGAAAATAGACTATTCAAGGAGGTAAAAAGGCACCTAATGACTAGAGATACGTCGTAAACTAAAGAAAGAAGAAGTTATGGAATTTTTATAAGATAATAATAATTAAAAATGAAAATGTCGGAGCCAGAGGGTAGAAGTGAATTAAGATGACTGAAAACATCTTTTATTATTATGTAAAAACCTTTGATGAAAAAGCCATACAAATTTCCAGTCCAAGTTCACTCTTGCTCCGACTTTCTTTTTGTTAATGCATGCACATTAGGCTTATTAGTATTATTACATAAAATATAAAATTCTCCATTCAGATCTGTATTGGTTATTCAATTTCGTTAGATTTTTTCCCTCGTTTGTTTTATGAATTAATCAAATCACCCTCAAGTCATCAACACCATTCAGAGTTGGATTGTATAAAAAGTTCCCCAAATTGAACATTCATAAATGACCTATTGAAAAGTTGAACGATTAACTCAACAATCATGAATCTTTGACCCTGTGGTAGTGTAATATGACCTAATCTATGCCTCAATCGATATCTCGATCTGAGTGACAAATCGAAGGTGTCTGGGCAAGGCCAAGCATCACAACTAAACGAGAACAAGACAAGTGAAGAAGAAGAGTGTTTGAGAGTGTGGAGAGAGTGTGACTGTCGAGAGTCATCTTTCCGAGATGTTCATACTTCAATCGTCATCGTATGCAGTACATCAAGCAATGCAATCACACGAGTGTATTCTATTTCTCCATCAAACTGGCGCATCTTTCCTTTTTAATTTGCCTACCTAGACCTAGACACAAGTCCCTTGACTGTGTCTGGTCACGCGTCTACCAACGTAATCTCAATCGTCCGTAACCTAAATGTGTATGTTCATAATAATATTGCAATAAAAATTAATTTATTAAATTAATGATAAAATCTTTCTTATTGACGAGTCGTGACGAGTCAATGACGACCAAATGTATTACCTTAAATTCACAGGTGTTACAAAACATTTAAAATATCAAATTTAATAAATAAAACAAAATATTATTATATTTCATTTGAATTCAATTTTTTTTACCAATTATGAAACTTCCAAATGCAAAGATAGGAATCTAATTGGTAAGCTTTTGTGATAGAGTATCTCCATCCAAATTAGGAAAATTCAATATTAAATGTCGTATATATCATATAAATGGTTTTATACCTTTTAACCTGATCAGAGATTGGGCTCAAATAGATATATGACAGATATTATGATCAATTTTTTTAAAATTCAGAGTTTTGAACACAATTATCAGTGTCCTAATAAGTGAAATCTATTTATTTTTTAAATATATTTTTCTAAAATTAATAAATAAAAGAACGAATTAAAAAGATGGAAAAACCTTTTAAGAAGGTAAAACAAGAAGAGTCTTCACAATCGATAGTAAAGTTCAAATGTTGGTGAGCCAATCGCTCTTCCTCTAGCCACTAAACCCATTATTTGTCAAAAAATTTATTATAATAAAAACCTAAAGAATTAGTTTCAAAATTAGCCAAAATCTTAAAACAAACATTTCTAAATCATTAAAAAAATCTGCTGAAAACATTGCAACTTTGTTTCGGTTTGTTTGTCGACCAACTTGTTTGATTTGATTCGATCGCATAGTCAAGAGAAACATTAAAAGGAGAAAACAATATTATTAATCCTCATGAGGTAATAAAACAATTGGTCACTCATACTCAGAGTCCAATCAAACGGACACATGCAAACATTAAATTCTGAGAACTGAAAAGAAAGTAGTAAAATGTCATTTTCAACGTCTCAATTCGAGAGTAAACATTGGTGATAGTAAGAAAAGTGCGAATTAACGTTGCTTTGAAGCCGACAAAAGGGAGAATAAGAGAGGTATTACAAAAAGAAGAGGTCCGGTGAACTACTTTGGAAAAAGAAGAAGAAGAAGTAAATACGATTAGTTAAAAAAAAGTTTGAACTGAAGAACCAAAGGTGAAAACAAAGATGGAACTAACTCGAGTAAAAACCAAACAATCTAATCTAACTACATTAAAGTAATTTTGAAAGTCGTGGTTGTCATCGTCGTCGTGGTGGGCACATGCATGGTGGAAGTAAAATTTGCGATTTGAGATAAACAGAAACGAATATCTATAAAAGCTAGAAATGAAATCGTGTACATTAAAGCACGAAAGTTCAAAGTTGAGTCATATCGAGGGAAAGTTTAAAGTCCATAAGACAAGTGATGTATGTGAGACAAGTGTGAGAGGCCACGTGCACTTGCACTCGTAGACCTAGACACAAGTCCCTTCACTGTGTCTGGTCACGCGTCTGCCCACATAAACGCAATCGTCCGTAACCTAAAAGAACATGTTCATAATAATATTCGTAATAATTATTTATTATTTAATTAAAATTAAATTAAAATTAATTTGATTACTTAATTATAAAACCTTGCTTAATGACACGAAAAACAACTGACTTAAATTGTTTGGACATTAGAAAAATCTAAATTTCAAAGTTAAAAAAAATAAAATACTGAATATTGAATTCGAAGATTTTTTACCATTTATAAGAGAAAGCTGGCATGCTAGACTAGATAACAAGCATTTAAATACTTCATAAATTAGGTAATTTAAAAAAAATTGCGAACCCTCAATTTTTAGAATCGTGATAAGAAATACCAAAGAAATAAAATTACACATTTGTGATGAGTGAGTAAGTTGGTTGTGGGGTATTTCATTATATTTATTACCTAACAAGGAGAAGTGATTTAGTAATTAAATTTTATTATACAAAAAAATCGTATAACCAAGTAATAAAGTTAATTTCGTGATTAGTTCATTAGAACAAGCGAGTGCAGCTCTTTTTTGTTGAGTAAATTAAATTGAATTAAATAATTTGGAAATAATAAATATGTTGGGCGAACAAGGGGAAAAGACCTTTTAGAACATTCATAAAGAACATGACTCTAAGGTTATCAAAATCTCAAAGATTACTCTCAGGTTCAAATACGATATGGTTTCAACAGATTGTCTCGAATTTGTGACTTTTTTAAACCTGTAAGTTTACAGGCAATGTAACCTTCATTCGATTCTGGCGTACTAATTTGCTTTATTTATTTCGAAACGTTTTTATAATTATTATAATAAACGAATTAATGGATATTATCAGATTTTACTGATAAATATAAAACATTTAACCATAAAATAAACAGTAGAAGCAAGCTAATTATCATCATCGAATATGTTCAATTGACAGAGAAAAAGAAAAAGAATGAAACGAATAGATTGCACCAAATAGAAGAAACATTCTAAAAGGTGGTTTAAAAGTTTTTCACCTTTTGAAAAACCACTGTGAGCGAATCAAAATTAAATTTTATAAAATCGTTAAACTATTTAAAAACCTTTTTAAAGTCAAATGGTTGGCCTTTGGAATGATAGAAAATCATTAGCTGTAAAGTGGTGAAAATAGTGGTCGATTAGTGAATTTCTGTCGATAATTATAGGGTGAATGCTAAGTGAGCTAGAGGAAACTAGGATGTGGGCTAGGTTAGTATGTGACTGTGTTGTGTTGGTTTAAAAAAAATAAATATTTTAAATAATGATTTTTTACCTTTTAAAATGCTAATAGTAGTCGCACTTTCAGAAAAAATATTCAAGGAGTGCCTCGTGTAAACAGAAGAATCAAACGAAACATAAAGATAAAATCATCATTCAATTGTAAAATTCAAGTCTCGTGAGTTTGGATGAATCAACTCCGCTTCCTCCTCCTCTTAGAGCCACTAAACCTGTCATATGTCAAGGAATTTTGAAATTTGTGAATACAAAAGATGCGCTCACTGACAATATGATATTTCAATTCGAGATTATAATAATCAAAGGGATGAAAGGAGAGAGGGGTAGAATGTCAATATATATTGAAACAGGATGATGATTTCGCTTGACCGTGACTTATTTTACGATCAAAATTGTATATATTTGAATTCTACATATTTTCGTCCCCAATGTCATCATCATATGATGGTCAGTCTATCCATTAAGAAGGTGTGTCTGTGTGAGTTAGGGGGAATGGGTGGGTGGGACTCTACCTGTCAAAAGTCTCTTTGACTCTAGGTAGCGCAGGGGACTTGAACAATTGAGGGTCCGTTTTCAAATATTGAATCGAACGCGTTCAACGATAATTATAGCTTAGTTTATAAATTGAAATAATTTATAATATTAACCTGCAATTACCCTGCCCAAACCACCTCGGCCATCGCATTATTGAACTACATTATCGAACGAACGAAGGACAAAGATGAGGATGAGGAAGTACTCGGAGCAATACCGTAAGGATTTTTCTAGGGCAGAGACTTTGACTTTGAATGATTAAAGTGAAAAATTGTTTAGATTTAAATAAAAGTAGAATAGCCTCAAAATTAGTCAAAACATTTAAGTAAGCATTGCTGAATCATAAAATAAATCTGTAAAACACTCAAATAATGAAAATTTAATAATAAAAGCGAGAAACCTTTCAGAATAAAATCCTAAGTCTTTTCCTTGTTAATGTTTTTAGTCCAAAGTTTGAATTAAAAAGATTTGTGTCTTGGTGAAACAGTGTGAAATTAATTAGTAAAAGAAAAGAAGAAAAGAAATGTGCAAATTGCTTTGATTGGAGCCGACAAAAGGGAGAAAACACAAAAGAAGTAGAAGAGGTCCTAAGAACTTTGTAAGAAGAAGTTAAAAAGTAAAGAAGATTAGTCAAAAAGGTTATAAAATCAATCAAAAGAAATGTAAAAAACAACGAGAGAACATTCTGGTGTAAAGACCAAAGACAACAATTAATTAATATGTCAAATGTCAAAGAGGCGAATTTATTGATTTAAGAAAAACATTTTTTAAATTATTAATCTTCAATTATTTAATATTTTGTATCAATGTTTTGAAAATATCTTATATTACGTAATAAAACATAAAACAAATTACCTTTATACTATTTCAATTACTTCGCGAACAATTTTCGTTCGATTAAAAAAGATTTATATAAATTGACTAGCTATATTGGAAATATATCCTGAATTATCGTAAAGTAAAAAATAATAAAAACACACCCGTGTTGCCATCTATTTTTTATCAAAATAACTATTATATTTTAAATTAATTGTTTAAAACATTGTTAAAACCTGTTACTTGCCTGGGTGTTACTGTGAAGTTAAAAAGATGCCTTATGACTTGGGATGCATGAAGTCAACAAAAAAAAAGAAAAAAGTTTTTACAAGTTTGTTAGACTTATTTATAAAATAATAATTAAAAATAAATATATCTGACAATTGTGAGCATGCGTCTTTAAGTGTAAGTGAATTGAGATGACTAAAAACGTTTTTTAATATTTTTATGTAATAACCTTAAACCCTGAAGATCTATTCGTAGAAATAGTCAATTGCTCCGACTTTTTATCTGTTAGAACATGTGTCTCAATATTACATAAGATGATAAATTGTCGATTTAAGCAGTTCAATTTTCAGAGTTTTGTATGCTACATTTGTAATTCGTTTTTTCGTGGTATTTCTTTCTAAATCTTGTTATGAATTAATCAAATAACCTTCAAGTCCTCAACACCATTTAGAATTAGATAGCATCAAACGTATTTTAAATTGAACATTCATAAATGACGTACAGATAATCTGAACAATTATCTGAACAATAACCTTTGACATTCGTGCAATATAATACGATCTAATCTATCGTTTCGAGCTGATTGAAAAATCAAAGGTATCAGCGCCAGATCGGAAAGTCTTATCTAATACACTTTGACATATCATCGTATAGTGTCAATGTCGGTAGCAGAGTAAAAAAATAGAAACAGAAACGAATATCTATAAAAGCTAGAAGTGAAATCGTGCGCATTAGCGCATGAAAGGTTAAAGGTCAAAGTTGAGTCATAGAGAGGTAAAGTTTAAAGTTCATAAAACAAGTGATGTATGTGAGACAAGTGTGAGAGGCCACGTGCACTTGCACTCGTGGACCTAGACACAAGTCCCTTGACTGTGTCTGGTCACGCGTCTGCCCACTTAAACTCAATTGTTCACAACCTAAATGTATATTTTCATAATAATATTGTAATAAAAATTAATTTATTAATTTAATAATAAAACCTTTTTTATTAAAGACCAAATGTATTAACTCAAATAGGTAGGTGTTAAAAAAACATTTAAAATTTAAAATTTAATAAATAATACAAAATAATATTAAATTTGAATTCATTTTTTACCATTTATAAGATTGCCTAATAATCAGATAGGAATTTAATCGGTAAGCTTGTATGATTGAGAAGCTCCATCTAAATGGATTACATTTAGGTAAAATCAATATTAAATGGTTTTATACCTTTTAGCCTATTCAGTGATTGCTCTAAAAAATAGATATTAAGTGAAATCGATTTATTTTTTAAACATATACTCACTTTCATATTTTACAACAAACGAATTAGTCGATGGTTAGATAAATAAAACGTTTAACAACTGACCATAAACAGATTTAATGTCGTAATTTAAAAAATATATATTCAAAATAAAAATCTATTTGTTAAAAACAAATAAATTTTTTAATTTAAAAAAACCTTTGAAAAACTGCACCATCAAATGATTCATTTTCATATTCCAGTACTCAATTATTTTAGGAACTAAGAAAAATCCATTTTAATTTTCTCGTACTCGTCTAAGTTGACAAGTGAATGCTTAAACCTTAAGTGAGGAAAGAATTTATCGATAATATTGAATTTATTATAAATTGGACCATTTATAAAGAAAAGAACAAATAGTATAAACATTTCAATAAATTTTATTTTATAAAAAAAATTATTACAAACAAAACAAATCAACCAATAGTGTCCAATAGTACAGTAATTTTGTACACATTTTTCTGTAGATTAGATGTGATGACCTTTGAAATTCTTCTTTAGCAAAACTGTTAAATTTTCTACTTAAAATTTCTCAAATTGTAGTTAATCCCACACTTGTCACTCTGTCTCAAAAAGATGACAAGTTCATAATGCACTTGAGCAACCATAAAAACCTTTTCCCCACCAATTACACGTTCCATTTGTGTCATCACGGAATAGCAAAAAAGAACCACAATCCCGACTTGATGAGGCCAATGAGATTATAACTCAAAATTCAAACTCTCTCACGGTAGACCGTAATGGACATAATGAACAATGGACTAACGTTATTACATAAATAATAAGAGACAACACTAATAAGCATGAGAAAGGGTCACCACCCCAGAGAGGACATGATATTTGTGAAGAGAATTCAATAAATTTTATTAGTAGTTTTTACCTTTTAAAACCATTCAAAGTTAATTAAAAAATTTCATTTTAAAAAGTTGCAAAACTTATTGTACATTCTAAATATATAAAAGTGTGTGTGAAAGTTCAACAGCAGAAGTGGTCCGACCGACCCAACTTCCACTAATAGGTCACTGGTGAGTGAGTGCGCAGTGCTCACTGCGCACCCCAAAGTCAAGTGCTCAGTAGGCCAGTGTACCACGTGGTGTCTCACTGTAGAGGGGTCCAAAGGGAACTCGAATGCATGTGGAACAACACTTGTGCCGCATGTCACACATATAGTAAGGTACAAGACAAGTGCAACGTGTCCCTATTGCCCCCCTCCTCGATCCAGGAAAAGTACGGCAGCGGCAATGAGTAACAAACAAAGAGGAAACGAGAATAAACAAGATTATGTTACTTTCATAATAAAAGTATAAATACAAACAGATTCATATCTATGGGAAAGTGAGAGAGTCTAGGTCAAAAAAGACAAAATGGTGTCCCTAGTGCAACATTTGGGGCTGGCCCTACTCTGTGGTCAACTTGACAGTGGCTAGGTACCTTGGAACTCAGACAAACAAACAATGCAGACACACGTCAATCAAACCTGTGACCAAACGATGTACATTTAAAATTGAACGCATTCTAAATACGGCCTCAAAAAAGTCAAAAGCAATCAATTACTAACAATTAAATTGAAAGAAAATAAAAGTAAAAGTAAAAATAATAAGAATTCGGAAATAAATTTTGTAAAAAATATTTTGACCTTTTGAGCTGAGCTGTCATAATCAATAAATTATTTAAATAACCGAATTTTTGCATTTCGGAAAAATGTAAATTGATCCATCAATGTACCTCCACACAGTGCAGCACTAATTGCCATTATCGAAAAAATGGATTAAGGAGGAGAAGAAAAGAAAAATACTCCAAATAGATAAAACATTTTAAAAAGCACATTAATTTTTTAAACCTTTTGAAATGTTGAGAGAGAGTTACGAATAAATTTAATTATAAAAAAGTAAATTTTTGAAAAACCATTTTTAAAATTCAATGGCAAGTCGACGGAAATAAGTAAAATATATTTTCTGTAATGTGGTATAAATTGCTGTCGATTAGTGAATTGCAGTCGAGTAGGAGAAAGTCTATAATTTTAACGTAAATGCCTAGTGTGCGTTGGGGAACTAGGATTTGGCCTAGGTTAGTATGTGATTGTGTTGGTTTGAAAAGGAAAAATTAAATATTTAAAAAAATGTTTATTACCTTTTTATATTCCATTACATTGAATCTATCCAGAAAAAGCTATTCAAAGATTGTCTCGTTAAAAGTATTATTTTGAATCAAATTCCGACTAAGAAATATCGGATTATCTATATATTAAGCTGTTGAAAAAGTCTTTCCATTTACTAAAATAAGAAAATTTGTGAAAAATAATATTTTATAAAATTAATAAATAAAAGAACGAATTAAAAAGATTAGAAACCTTTTAAGCAGGTTCGATTCCGAGCCTTCGTAATCGATAGTAAAGTTCAAATGTGGATGAGCCAACCCCTCCTCCTCGAGCCACTAAACCTATCATTTGTCAAAGAATTTAAAAAAAATAAAAAACCTAAAGAATTAGTTTCAAAATTAGCCAAAATCTAAAACAAACATTTCTGAATCATTAAAAAAATCTTTTGTAAACATTGCAACTTTGTTTCGGTTTGTTTGTCGACCAACTTATTTGATTTGATTCGATCGCATAGTCAAGGGAAACTTTAAAAGGGAAAAACAATATTAATCCTCATGGGGTAATAAAACGATTGATTACTCATACAACGGAGTCCAATCAAACGGACACATGCAAACATTAAATTCTGAGAATTGAAAAGAAAGTAGTAAAAATGTCATTTTCAACGTCTCAATCAGAGAGTAAACATTAGGAATAGTAAGTCATAGAGGAAAGAAGAGAGAACGATAAAGTTGTAAACGAACACACAAGAAAAGTGTGGGGCCCAAATATGGTAAAGGTGAAGGTTGGGGAAAACAAAGATGGAACTAACTCGGGTAAAAACCAAAATAACAATTAATTAATATTTCAAAAGTAAATACAAAACAAACTTCTTGACAGATTATCATTATTTAGTATTATAAAAGAAAAAACCTTTTGGAAACTTATAAATTTTTTAGATGATAATATTTTTTTATTAAAATATTACAATTATTTTTTTTAATTAAACATAAATTAATTTAAATAACCTTTTAGTTACTCGGAAATGGTGGACTAAGAAATAATACGTTTTTGCTGTCATCTATTTTTTCTAAAAGTAAGTATTTTATATGAAATAAACCATGGAACTAGTTCTGGTAAGTGTGCTCAGTTCTTAGGTTAACCTGTGAATTGAAGTTAATTTCTGGTGTAAACTCTTATAAATAAAAACTTTTGATATAATTGCCGTAGCTCACCATCGAATAAGTGCAGATTAATTTAAAAAATCATTTTTTAAAATCGTTGAGTAAACGTATTTTCAAAATTAATTTAAAAAATTTTTAATTCATTAAAATAAAATCCAATTTATTTGGCTAAGGATATTTACGACTATTTGAAAATCACATATGAAAATAACAGAAGATAGAGAACAAGCGGCAAATGAGCAGCTAGCAATTGTAGAACCTTTTGTAGCAAAGCCGACCAAGTTGACATAGAATAAGAATTTGATAAATCAGAATGTGAATTAGAACTAGATTTTGAACCAGAGACCAAAGAAAAATTTAAGCAACATTGAGAATGAGGTTCGATTAAATTGCAGTCCGAATGACTTTTGACAGTCTCACACACACTATTGTTATAACTAAATATCACAAATAAATACCACAAATTAATAAATAAATAATAATAAATTGAAAAATTAAAAAAAATATTTTATGATTGGTAGATTGTACCATTTGATTAACTACAAGATTCGTGAGTTACCAAATCGTTCATGATATAATTCGAGATAAAAGCTACGATTCTAATAATTAAAAGCAATTTTTATGTTGATTTACTTGATATGACTTAACTAGTTAACCTTGTTTGATAGGCCCAAGGTGCAAACGAAGAATGAAAAACACTCGAATTTGCTAATAACACAAAGAGAATTGAGTAACATTATAAACAAACCCAAAAAATCTATTAGTAAAGTTAAAAACCTAATCTAAAATTTCGATTTTTCGTCGAGATTTTTTCCATAAGTAAAAAACTAACAATGAATTTTTTAAACTATGATAAAAATAAGTTTAATATAAGAAAAAGATTGTACCAAAGGCGATGCATGAAGTACATAACTTTTAAGATAATAGATTTACCTGTGCTTGAAGACGATAAACAAGAAGAACCAAAAGGAAGTCGAGTCTTAAGTGAACGCTAGTAAAGTCAATTTTTCGAAGTAGAGGATGAAGTAGTAAAGTAAAAAGTGAATACAAAAATGAGAAGAGGAGAATATGATGTGTCCTTTTAGGCCGTCTAATAAGTATGAGATAGTTTAGTGAGTGACTGCTCTGACTTGGTAACTGCAGGGGTTCGAAAGGATACATGAAAGAAAGAGAATATGAAGATGAACAAAAAAAGTAGAAAAAGTCAAGAAGACTTTTTAGCTGAGCGAAGTGAACGAACGAACGAACGCACGAGCGATAGCGAGTGCGTGAGTGAGTGAGTGAACGTAGCGAAGCACTCTGTTACCACTTGAGAAAACCGTTTCGACTTTTCAATGGAGAAGTGCGGAAGCATTGTAACAGAGGGGGAAATGTCAGGTTTTTCTTGTAACTGTGGTTTTCGATTGAACAAATTCACTAAATTTTACAAACAAGGTCTCAGGAGATTTAGCTACTAATAAATGAGGCTAAGTTCGTTTGATGAGAAAATCCATGAATGTTTAGGCAACTTCCGGTCAGGTAATGTCAGTTTTTAATGTATTCTCTATGGGAAATAGCTATTTTCACGTCGAATTTGCAGAGGCTGTAGAGAATTGATTCTGTTGAGTATTGACATGAGGAACACACCAAATTAATCGTTGAACTATGTAGATTATTTTCCGCCATTAAAAACTTAGACATAACTCTTATCTACACAGAAATCTACAGTCAAACACAAACATTCAGAGTGTGACCTAATGTCGGTAATGCAATGTATTTCCTATGGAGACTGTGTCCATAGCAAAAGTACATGGACATATGCACACACAAACATTGCATTAACAATATTTTGTATTTTCTGTAGGAAATCGATTTAACAGTGTCCAGTGAATTGATGTTTTTGATGGTTAAATCGATCCAAATGGATCAAATAAAGTCGTTTCATAAGTTTGTAAACACTATATCCCAAACAACATACAATTAGGTCCTATTGCTATTGATGGCAATGTAATCGATCCAAATGGATCAAATAAGGTCGTTTCATAAGTTTGTCAACACTATTTCCCAAACAACATACAATTAGGTCCTATTGCTATTGATGGCAATGTAATCGATCCAAATGGATCAAATAAGGTCGTTTCATAAGTTTGTCAACACACATCTCAAATCGCTCAGCTATACTGCTCGCAGTAAATTCTAGTTTTAAAGTATTAAAACCTGTTGCTCCGCCTGAGAAGAAGAAACAGTCAAAAAGATAAAAATGTGCCATATGACTTAAGATGCGTAGTTAACTAAAAAAAAAGAAAAAGAATAAGACATAATATTCGTATATAATAATTAAAAATTAATATTTCTGATCGAGAGAGTTGAAGTGAATTGTGATGAGTGCACATTTTTTATATTATTTTTATGAAAACCTTTGTATTAAACAGAGACAATGAACAAATTGGAGATAAAAAAGCTTGCTCTGACTTTCTACCTGTTGACCATATGCGCATGCGCCTTATTGTTATATATTAGTTATTTCCAATATTAACGGACAGGGGAGGGTAGTAATTTTGAAACAGGCGAGATGTCGTTACTAGCAAACGTATAAAAAAGCGACTTTACTAATTTTATCTATGAGTCATTCTTATTCATTTGTGTGCTATTTGTTATCACGGCAAAGTTGATTTATCTGCTCAACAAGTAACGACATCTCGCCTGTTTCAAAATTACTACCCTCCCCTGTCCGTTAATATTGGAAATAACTAATAAGATATAGAATTTTCGATTCGATCAGTTCTGTTATCAGAATTCAGAATTATTTTATTTCAAAAGTTCCTCTAATTGAACATTCATAAATGACCTTTTGAAAATATGAACTATTTACTTTGCACTTAACTTTGACCTTCGTGTGATGTAATATGATCTAACCAATCGTCTCGATCTGAGTGACAAAAATGGTTTTGAGATTAGAAAATTAGAGAATGAGATTATCTCATTAGAGCAAGCAGAACTCCGTTTTTTAAATAGTGAGTGAATTAAATTAAATTTAATGATTAAAAAACATATAAACACAAGATTTGTTGGAGCGAGAGAGCAAAGTAGTTGAAAAAGTTGGAGACCTTTTACGGACAGACAGTTGGTTTGGTTCTACTACAAAAGGTCGAAATTACAAAAGATCGAAAATTAACATATTGGACCTATATAATTCGACCTTTTGTAAGCCAAACATAACAAAAGGTCGAAAGCTCTTATTTGTGTTTAAAATCTATAAAAACTTTATGGATCATATTAAATTAAAGTTTAAAAGTGTTAGCGCTAAGATTTGTCAAATCAGACGATGTATTTTCGCCAATATTGAAATACTTAAAAAACTAAACAAAATAATAAGTGATGCTAAAACAGTCCAGACTTATTGTATACAACGATTTTTAAAATAGAAATTGATCGAATATTATGTAGCGAATAGAGTTATTCACAAATGATGGATACTTTTGTTAAAATCTCGAACTTGGGACATATGTTGTAGTTAGCCGTTATTGTGAGATCGATCAGTAGAGTCTGTTCTGGAAAATTAGTGGTAACCATCATGACAACAACGTTTTTCAACTTAAATGCACTGTTTAATCCATTTTAAATAAAAAATAAGTTTTCGAAATTTTTCGACCTTATGTAAGCCCAACATAACAAAAGATCGAAAGTCTAGTGTTGTCTCCATAAATCTATATCAACTCAAACTTTATTTCTACACCTTTCTAAAGTGAATTTACTTTTCTAGGAACATTATTCTAAAACCATTTACGGTTTCCAAAACAATTCAATTAAATAGATTAATTAATCAATTGAGCGAAAGTAATAGTCTGGATCCATTACTCTGCAGAGCTTACCAATAAGGCTATTTTCGTTCGTGTAGAGCAGAGATATATTCAATGAATATATATTATTCACCTCAACCAAGAAGATTTTTATGGAAAGCAACAAAAAAGGTTGATCGAGAACAGACGGTTAAAGAAATGTCCCAGAAGCAAAATTGCTCTCAAAATCATGGTTCCAGCTGAAGCAAATGGTAGTTTGCTGACCGGTAATGGCAACATGATTGATAGAATCAATAGACAAAATAGTCGTTATTGTGAGTTGAAAAATCAAAGGATTTGGAGCAATAGTGAAACTACGACAACGTATTTTTGGCTAACTGGACCAATATAATATGTTAAATCGATATTCAAACAAATAATCTACTTTCGAACTTTTTCGACCTTTTGTAAGCCAAACATGACAAGAGGTCGAAAATCTAGTTTTTGCTATTAGCTATCGAAAGACTCGTACTTTATTTTTACATCTATTTAAAGTCAATTAGCGATTGCTGTAACATTATTCTAGACCATTTTCAAAAATAACAAAAAATTGAAATGGTTCGAAAAATTTCGATTTATGAATTATATCATCAAAACTAGCTTAGACACTTGATTTCTTCAACATTGGTCAATCAATTGGGTGTAGGTAATTGTTTTGAATTGGTATTTTTAAGTACAAAACTTGCTAGCTCTATCAAATTAGAAACCATAATCATGATTGATTGATTGATGATTGAATTATGACTGAAAAGCAATAAAGAGAAGAGAGCTTGGGGCTATAGAGACCAATACAAGATCATCACGGAAGCAAATTAGCATGATAAAGCATGTTAAATGCCACCATTTAATGAACAAGGAAGATAAACGATATGGTTGCATGAAGCAACAACCTCTCAGTCTGATTTAATTGTTCATGATAAATTTTCAGTTCTGTGCAATGAACAAACAAAGTGCAAAATGACATAATTAGCTTAATCATCATAATGTGGTATAGTGTGTGTACTTGCTCACATCTACCAAAGTTTTATCATTTGTTCTGTCACAAAAACGACTCTTGAGATAAATTTCATTGAGTTATGACTTGAGTTATGAATGTTTTATGGCACCTTGATGGAACTAGTTGTTTTTCCGAACAAACCCAGTTTTGCGAATGGAAGTTACCGAAGACATTTGACTTGATCTTTAATCCACCAATTTATAGAATTTGATTTATCATACAATCAAACATACAAATTTCTTGTTGTTTAGACAATTTCTTGTGCCACAATTGATCAATCAATTTGTCTTAAAAATATAAATTAGTTTTAATGATTTTTTTCACTAATCAAAATTTTCGAAAATTTTCGAACACTTTCGATCTTTTGTAATTTCGGAATTAAAAGTAAATTACATTGAAATAATGTTACTGGAATTGTTAATAGATTCTAAAAAGACCTCACCAATATTATCTATCCAATAAAAATAATTAGCAGCAAAATTTGAATCGTTTTTGGTGCACAACTCAATTTTCGATCTTTTGTTATGTTTACCTTACAAAAGATCGAAAAAGCTCGAATGTCACTCCACCCATTCATTTTATGTCAAAGCACAACAGAAGTAACGAGGAGGAGGAGTATTCTTACATTGCACAGCCAATCAACGCACATTGCATTGTTGAACACAGCGAGCGCACTCCCTTTTCTGTGCCTGCTCGCCTGCACCGCGCTACCATTCACACAACAACACAACAAATCTGCCGAGCGAGCATGTTTTGTTTACATCTCAGCTGTAGCCAAACATTGACTTATTTCATGAAAGTGTTTGGATTTGCCTTATGTGTATGATTGGGACTCAAATTCGAGAAATTTACCACAGAAAAATTATATTTCTCTTTATCGGCGGTCACAGTGGCGGAACAGTTCACAGGACGAGCTATCGCTGCTAGATGATTTCAACGATTTTAACAATCAACTTAACTGATTTATCTCATGATTCATCAAACGTAATCCCTCACTCATTGTCTACTTCATTTGAAATGTGTTGATAAAAACTTTATTGTGTTTTGTTTTAATTTGAAGTATCAACGAATCAACGAAAAGCTAGAATTGTTTCGTGAATCGTCACTATCTCTGCCTCACAAATTAAAAAACAGGATTTGCTCCTTCCTCCAAAATATAATAATAATAACCAAAGTGAAAAGTAACATCAAATACAACTTTAAAATAGTTGTTTTAAGCTTTTTTGAGTTTTACCAAAACTTTCGATCTTTTGTTATGTTTGGCTTACAAAAGGTCGAATTTTATAGGGTCATTATGCTAATTTTCGACCTTTTGTAATTTCGACCTTTTGTTAGTAGACGGTTGGTTTTATCAAAACTAGATAAAAGTTCTACATTTTTAAAAAAATATACTAATTGTTAAAAAGTTATCGATAATATAAATGGGAAAGAAATTAATAAGCGGCAAGTTTCCATTTAAAGTGAATTCATTCAATAATATTTATAGATCGATAAAAATGAATGGATTTTAATATAAATTTTTTAGGAGTACTCAAGTTGAATTATAGTTTTTCTCACTTTTTTGTACTGTATTAGATTAAATGTGTGTGGACGAAGATGTCGATTGTGTTAGATGTACATTCTTTATATTTACCTTTTACTCGTAATAAGCGACTAGCGGATCGAAACAAATTTAGTATATTGTGTAGAATTTAATTTAATGCCTTTGAAACTGTTACTGAGTCAGCACGATCGATAATGACTTATTTATATGTTCTATCCTCTTATGTTCATAAAATATAATAAAAGATTTAATCTACATTATCGAATCTTGTATTGTTATCCATAAAACTTTTTAAAATAAGAATATAGTAATGAAAATATTTATAAATTTTATCATTTATGCAGACTTTATTATACCGAAAACAAAGTAATAGATGAGTAAGCAATGCGTAAATATAGTTTGGTACTTTTGTAGTTTAGATGTGAAGATGAATAAAGCTATCGAAGGTGATAGTGTAGATTTATATTTTACCTTTTAATACTATCAAAACAAAGACTAATATGATAATGAAGAAACATTTTTTTTAAATTTATTGTTTTGACCGTTTAACTTGAACAGCCTAAACCGGAACAACAAACTCTGAACCAGAAAAGACAGATCTGAGTTATCGGTTGTGTCGTATTTGCTTTGTTTGCATCTATTTTCGCAAATTCATATTTTAAAAAAATGGGCGGATTGGTCGTTTTTATATAGAAACCCCCTTTAGAAGCTATTAAATAAAAATTCAATGTTTTCAAAATAAGATAAACTTATAAGATAAAAAGATTATAAATTAAACAAATAAATTTTTAACGCAAGAAACCGTTGAAAAAGTCTCAAAAATGATCATAATTTTTGTTCATCCTACACTTGTCACCACTGTGTCTCAAAAAAGTTGACAAGTTCACAATGTGCAACCAAAAAACCGTTTCCCCACCAATTACACGTTCCATATGAGTCATCACTGAAAAGTAAAAGTACAAAAAAAGAACCAGAATTACGAATTAATGAGATTACAACTCATACTCAAGCTCTCTCACGGTAAACCGTAATGGACATAATGAACAGTTGACTAACGTAATTACTTAAATAATAAGAAAGAATAATTATAAGCAAAAAAATAAAGTGCTCACCACCCCAGAGAGGAATTGGCATTTTAAAATGAATTGAATACATTTTAATATAAATTTTTACCTTTTAAAATCATCTCGATGGTATAACAATTTTCATTTTAATAATATTGCAAAACTTATTGAAAGACAAATTTATATGAAAGTGTGTGTGAGTGAAAATCCAACAGCTGAAGTGGTCCGTCCGACCCAACTACTGCTGAAATAGGTCCCTGGTGAGTGAGTGCGCAAAGTCAAGTGTTCAGTAGGCCAGTAGGTGCTCTGTGTGCCACGTGGTGTCTCACTGTAGAAGGGTCCAAAAGGAACGGGAACGCATGTGGAACAATGCTTGTGGTGCATGTCGTATATATAGTAGGGTACATACAGTAGGACAAATTGACAGAATCCCTAGTATCCTTCCTAGACCCAAGAACAGTATGGCAGCTGGTAATGAGTAACAAACAAATAGGGAACAGATTCATAGATGGAAAAATGAGAGAGTCTAGGTCAAAAAGTACAAAATGGTGTCTCTGGTGTTCCATTAGAAGAGTGGCCCTAGTCTGAGGTCAACTAGGGCCAGTCCCTTTGGAACTCAGACAAACAAACAGTGCAGACACACGTCAATCAAACCTGTGATCAAAGGATTGTGCTTGTAAAAGTTTTTGCAAAATCGTTTCAAATAAAGATCAAAATCAATCAATCACTTCTAAATTAAATGTAAATAAAAGTAAAAATAAAATAGAATCCGGAAATAAATTGGGTAATTAATAATTTGACCCTTTGAACAACATTGTATCGAATATCAAAACTTTTTTAAATAATTTTTTTTTCGGAAAATTCAATTGACCAACTAATGGACCACACACTGCAGTACACTAATAATCATCATCATTGAATAGGTTTAATTGAAGAAAAAGTTGAAAAGGATGAAACGATTAGATTGCACAAAATAGAAGAAACATTCTAAAAAGTGATATAACAAGTTTTTTGTACCTTTTTATAAACCTAGAAAGAAAAACAATTAATTAAAATTGAATTTTTATAGAGTTGTGAATTTATTTAATTTACCTTTTGAATGATCGATGAAGTTAAAATAGTGAAAATATTGGTCGATTAGTAAATTGCTGTCGAGTTGGGGACACTCGATAATTATATTGTAAAAGTGTGCAATGGGGGAACCAGAATGTGGGATAGGTTAGTATGTGATCGTGTTGTGTTGATTAGAAGAAACAATATTCGAGATTCCAGTGATGAGATACAAACGATTGGCCAAGCTGCGATTCTCCACTTCCTGGTTAATTCAAGACATTGTTGCCTCCAACTGGTTTGATATTAAAATGCGCAAACTTGAGCAGCTACTTCCCCGGTACAAGGACAACCAGATTCGTCTACTCAACGATCTCGAAAAGATCAAAACTTTCAAAGGTCAAACTTGTTTTGGTGTTGCTGGAAACCTGACCAATCGTCATCTCCGTGGCAACACATGGTTCTCTGGTCGCCTTTTCATCAGCTACCTGCGAATGCGAACTTGCACAATTGGAGCTTCCGGCTACGAACCAGTCCCAGTCTACTGTCGCCATCACTGTGGCAAGATAGAAACGCTCAAACACATTTTGTCTGAATGCAAGCACATGGAGGGTATGCACCGAAAGCGCCATAACCTTGCCCAGAAGATCATTGTTGACCACCTCGAGAGCACTGGTTGGACCGTATTTACCAACTACTCTGTGATTGATGGCGAAGGTTTGGAGAAGATCCCCGACATTGTGGCCGTAAGCCCGGACAAAACCAACTGTTTGGTCCTCGATGTCCAAGTCTCTTTTGAATCCGACAAGTCAACTCTATATGACAGAGACATGTTTAAAAGGCAGAAGTATTCAGAAGAATCTGTACTTGCTGCTATCAAGACCAAGCTCGCTGGAAGCGGTTTTCGACCTGAGTCTTTAGATGTGTTCGGCCTCATTTTTGGAGCAAGAGGAGCGATACACAACACGACATTGAACATATTAAGAAGTCTCGACATGAGCGTAAGCCGAATCGGCTCCATCTTAGATCTAGTCAGCAGGGAGTCTCTGACTCTTTTTAGGGTTTTCGGGTTACCAGTTGACCCTTCCCCGACAGCTTAGCGCAGTTGGGTTTTGTAAACTCTATCTTTTATTCAATAAAGGTATTGAGATCTAACAATATATATTCAAAATAATGGTTTTTACCTTTTTATTACCCATTAGCTTCATTCAAAAAACAAACGAAATAAAAAACATTTAGAGTGTGTCCCGTGTAAAATAATGTCTTAAATCATATGAATTTTGCCGACAATGAATTGTATTTTTAGATTCACCTGTTTAAAAAATTCGACCAATTTCTGATTTAATTTTTAATTGAAAAAAAATTGTTAAGAACAAGAATAAGAAATAAAATGAATATGTAACATAATATAATGAAATTTTGAAAACCTTTTTTAAACGTATGAACATGAAACGATCTCAGTCGACATTAAAGTTCAAGTTTCGCTAGTGTGGGTGAACCAACTCTTCCTGTTTTAGGCCGCTAAACCTGTTATTTAAAAAAATGGAAATATTTGAACACAAAAGATGCACTCAAATATTATATACCTACATTCGAGATTTTAATAATCAAAGGGAGGGATTAAAGGGGGGCTGGAATGTCAAAATATATTGAAACAGGATGACCGTGACTTATTTGAATTCTACAAGTTTTCTTCTTCCTATTCAAAGTCATCATCATGATGATGGTCAATCTATCCATAAAGAAGTGTAAATTGAATTACCTATTATTAATTATTAAATATTATTATTAAAGTTAAAGAAAAATTATTTAAAAATTTAAGAAAAATTATTTAAATTTTAAAAAAAAATAAAGAGATTATCCTCAACATAAGTCATAAAGCAAACATTTCTGAATCATAAAAACAAATCTGTTGTAAAGATTGCAACTTTGTTTCGGTTTGTTTGTCGACCAACTTGTTTGTTTGATTTGATTCGATCGTAGTTAAGAGAAAAACTTTAAAAGGAAAACACTATTGATCCTCAACAGTGAACAATAAAACGATTGATTACTCATACAACGGAGTCTAATCACACGGACAGGAGCAAACATTAATTTCCGAGAACTAGTGAAAAGAAAGTAGTAAAAGACCTTTTTCCACGTCTTGATCAGAAAGTAAACATTGGGGATTAATAAGTGAGAGAAGAAAAAGGTGAGGGGAGAAGAATAAAGTCGTAAACGAACACACATGAAATCAGAGGGGCCTAGCTCATGTAAGGTAAAGTACGAGACTTGGGACGGTGCACTCATAAGTTGACCACGAACGACTAATTACCACACGCAGACAGGGCAGATCGAATTACGTTCTCGTCTTTTATTTCGTGTGGTGGAATTCGCTTCGGTCTGTTTGTTTTTCTTGTTATTATTAGTTGATGACTTGCGGAAATATCCAAGGACCCTAGGGCTCTAAAGCTAATTGCCAAATTGGCAGAACAAATTGTCGAATAAGATCCGTCAACAATAATAAAACACTCAAATAAATAAAAAATTTTATTATAAAACCTTTCAATACAAAAGCGAAAGAAACCTAACAGATACGATTCAATAAAATCTTCTTGTTAATGTTTTTAGTACGATTTAGAAAAACAAAAATTTATTACCTTTGAAATGAGTGTGAAATTGCACTTTGTAAAGTAGAAGATGAAGAAAAAAGAATTACCTTGATTAAAACCAACAAAAGGGAAACAGCAAGAACCATAAGAAGTGGCTTTAAATTTAAAAAGAAGAAGTAAAAAAGTAATAAAGAAGTTTAGTCAAAAGAAATATGAAAATAACAAAAAGAGAACAAACTCGAGTAAATCCGAAAACAACAAAATTAATTATCAGTAATAATTAATAAGTCAAAAGTAAAAAAGACAAATTTCTTGTTTAACTATTAAATAAGAAGAACCTTTATTCAAAATATTGTAATTAAATTATAACTACTATAGTAGTTCTGAATCAATTTTTAATAAAAATTTTAAAAAATATTTGAATTTATTTATTTAAAAAAATTAATATGACCTTTTACTGACACTAAATACGTATCTTAAAATCAAATGATTGCTCATAAATAGAAATAAAAATCTGAAATCATATTAATTATTAGAAGTCAATTTTGAATTACAGTTTAAAAAGTTTAAAAAACACGTTCGTGCTGCCATCTATTATCGCTCAAAGTAACTATTTGATATGAAATATACAAATGATCTTTAGTTTTGGTTAAACCTGTAAAATTGATGGTTTTGAAAAGTTGTAAATTTTTGAGCTATAAAAATAATCAAAACATTTAAAATAAAACAATCTACACGAGTTTATTAAAACATTTCGAAGTAGCTCATCATTAACTTAACTTAATAACTGCAAATTAATGGGGAAAATATATAATTTTAAATATAAACTCAAATTATCATGATATTATTTTCAAATTTAATTTATTAAATATTTAATTGTATTTTTTAAAACTAATTTAATGGGGTAGATCCAAAAGAACCAAAATAATCAAAACAAAATGTCTATTTAAACACACGTAACAAAAGTTGCGTATTCAGTGGCGTTATTCAAAATAAAAACGAACTTGTGTGCGGTGCAGCCCATTTAAGCGAACTTGAAAACACACATATGTGTGTGTAATTTTGTTTGTGAATGACCTTTTTATGGAATGTGAGAACCATCTATCTAATTTTCTGAATATTTTGAAAACTGTATATGTGGAAATAGTCGACACACACATCACTGCTTTATTTTGGCTTTTGTGTTTGTGTTGTGCAGAAAACGTTTTCTGCACGCTTTGCGCCAAAACACTTTTTTCTCGCTCTCCGCTGACCGCTGGTCTGTTTTGATTATTTCTGTTTGGCGAATTTTGAAGATTCTTGATTTACCTCGTAGATTATCAACCAGTGCCTTCTCACCCACGGACACCATGTCCAACCGTACCCGCAATCGCGCCATCGTAGGCTTTGGCTCTCAGGCCACCGCTGGCAGCTCCCGTTCCCGAGGCACCACACAGGACGATGATGAGGAGGAGAATAATGAAAATGGTACCGCCGCTAGTGAGGATGTTGTCATCTCGGATGAGACCGGAATTCTGATTGACACTGCCCTGCGCTATGTTCTCATGCAGGACAATCACATGAAGCCACTCGGTCGGATTGATATACAGAAATTTCTCACCGAACATCATATGGTCTCGAGGCCGACGCTCAATTTGATTATGGATGAGGTTCGTGTTGATATTTTCCGGATTATTAATATTAACGATTTTTGTTTTGTTTGTACCATTAGACCAAGAAACGTCTAGACGATCGGTTCGGTCTGAAGATGGTGGAAATATCGCCCAACAATTACATCATCCACAATCCGTTCACCTATGGCGAGGTGTGCCTGGATCACGAGGAGGAGGTGCTCTCCACCTACTTTGGTGAACTCGATCTTATGGACGAGACAGTGGTGGATCGACGTGGCCGCCGTGGTTCTGGTCGTCGGGCTCGTGCAGTTATCGAGGAGGAGGAGGATGATGATGAGTCCACCGATAATGAGATCAATTCGGGTGAAGAGCCAGAGGCACAGTTTGATTCGGACGATGAGGTCGACATGGACAATTTGGCTTATGATCACGACCAGATGATTGATCATGCGAAGCGGGGACTGTTGATGATTATTCTCTCGTTTATTTATATGAACGAATTTCCGCTGCCCGAAACGGAAATGTTTGAACTGCTGAAGGAATTTGGTCTGCCTGACACTTACAAGATTGAGACCAAACATGGTGAGTTTGATTTGTTTTGATTTGATTTTGATTCGAAACTAAAACTATTTTTGTTTCAGAGGTGGCCAACAAGCAAACCGTGAAGAAGCTGATCACCGAAGAGTTCACTCGCCGTCACTATTTGAAGCGAACGAAAGTGGCCTCACAGGACCCGAGTGTCGCGTCCCACTATGTGTACGACTGGGGCAATCGTGCGGTGATTGAGTTTAAGCGTTCGGACATTCTCGACTTTGTGAAGGACATTTACCGTGAGCCGGAGAATGCCATTTGGTTGCGGTTGAATCGGCGCGCCACTGAGGACGATCAGAAGCGGGCGAATTTGATTGCGGGCACTGTTGATGAAGATGAGGATGGCGGTGAGGCGATGGATTTGGACAATGGTGAAATGGGTGATGGTGCGGGTGGACGTACCCGAAGAGGTGGACGTGGCGCTACCACTCGTGGAAAACGAGGAAAGAAGGGTAAACAGGAAGAGGAGGAGGATGAGGTGCAGGAGATTTCCGAGATTGACACACTCGAGGCACAGATGAACGAATCGTTGAATCGAAAGCGTGGCCGTCCATCCAAGAAGAAGCAACCTGTCCAACAGGAATCCGAAGAAGAAGAAGAGGTTGAGGAGGAAGAACCTCAACCTAAAGGTCGTCGTGGTCGTAAGCCCAAGAAGCAGCCTGTGGTCCAACAGGAATCGGAAGAGGAGGAGGAGGAAGAACCTCAGCCTAAAGGTCGTCGTGGTCGTCAATCGAAGAAGAAGCAACCTGTGGTCCAGCAGGAATCCGAAGAAGAAGTTGAGGAAGAGGTCGAGGAGGAACAGCCTCGTCGTCGTGGACGTCCGTCGAAGAAGCCCGTTGTCCAACAGGAATCGGAAGAAGAAGAGGAGGAAGAGGTCGAACAGCCTCAACCTAAAGGTCGTCGGGGTCGTCCGTCGAAGTCGTCTACTACTTCAAAGGGATCATCAACATCGAAGCGAGGTCGAAATTCTCGTCAGGTTGATGCCGAATCTGATGATAATGAAGAAGAGGAACAGCAGGACCAAACCACCAACGATGGTCCCGAGAGTGAGGATGATGAACCAACAGTAGTGATTCGTCGAGGACGTGGTCGCGGTCGTGGACGTGGCCGAAAGTCTTAAGTTAACCCTTTCACTCCCATCATGGTTCAACACCTCAACATTACCTCAACCTACTTAACTGCCTCCCACGACTGAACCAATCTTACCTTTTGCCTTACGCTTTTACCTTTTGCTTTTATCATTACCTCAGATCTTTTCATTTTTTCATAATGATTCATTTAACCTTTTTCCCCTTTTAAACCCTCCAATTATTTTCTTTTCTATTCACGAGAAGAGAATTTCAAAGAATTATATATTTTCACTACTTTTCACACAATGCAAGTATTATTATTTGGATCAATAGAATTATGCTGTTTTGATGGATGTAATAATTTCATTTAAATAAAAGAATTATTTTGTTTTTAATTTGTAATGATGTTGGCTAAATAAAGAGGGGGAAAATATAAAATACAAAAATATTAGCATTTGCATTAAATTCAAGTAACCAGTTTTGTGTTAACAACTACCACAACTCCATCTAGTGGAACAACTTGAAACTATTAATAGAATTTAAAATAAATTGCCGCCTTTTATTCACAAATTTTAATATATTGTTTGTTAAAATCGTAATTTAGAAAAACACAGTCATAAATATCTTAAAGATCTATGACCAGTAATTTAAAATAAATAAACCATTAATACAGGCAATTAAATGACAATTCAAAATTTGAAACAATTTTCAAAGTTCAAAAAAGAATTTACTAAAGCTTTTAGAAAATATTAAACTAAATAGTATTTAAATAGTGTTTTGATTTTAAATTCAGGAATTAAAATAAAGATTATTACCATTTGTTCAAGTATTTTGGTAATCTGGTTAGTTTCGGGTTTGTTCAATAAAAAATCGTTCATAACTGTGGCAAATTCTTAATTGAAAAGTTTCAGGAAAGAAATTTAAAACAGAAATATTTTTAAAAAATTAAAAATTTAAACCAGTTTAATTTACCGTTGGACAATTATTGTATTGTTAACATCAAAATCGTTATAAAAATTGCAATTTGTAGTTATCCTTAAAAACAATTTATTTAAAAAGAAATAAATAAATTGAACCTTTTAATAAGCTAAGTGGAATCTGTGATTGTACCAATGAAAAGTTGAAAATTGATCAAAGTGAAGCGTCCAAAAATGTATTTTAAACTTTTTTTTTTAAACAACTAGTGGGGAGTAAATTAATAATGACAATGAATTTAGGTTTTCAATAATTAATTTGTGAGCAGTAAAAATTTGTTGATTTCTTTTAAACCAAACATTCAAAAAAATTAAAATAATGCTTTTAGAAATTGTCAAAAATAATAACTGATTGATTTAATAGCAACAACAATCAACGATTTTTTGCTATTGATTGAAGTGAGTAAACCTTTTTAAAACTAAGTTGATTGAAAAGATAATTGCTTTACCCAAAAAGCACTATAAAAATAATTTATGAAACATATTTGAAAGAAATTATATAATAAAGTTAGTTATAACAAAAAAAGTTAATAACCTATACAAAATTTCTCTTTGTTGTGATTCTCATTAATATGTAATGAATAGAATCAGAGTTCTCAAGACCATTTCGCAAAGTTTTAGTCTCCGAAAAGAATTTAATCGAATTACACAGTATGTTGGTGTAAAAAAGAACACATTAACGCCAAATTCTAAAAAAAATTACATTTTTTTAATATAATTATAAATTGTAAATGTCATCAAAAATTAAATATGATTAACCATTTATATACAAAACAGATTCTTCTGCCCAAATCTCTCAAATTGTTTTGATAACTTATTAAGTTATAGTAAACCCCATAGTTTTTATTTTGTATTTTAAAAAACATGATGTGTAAATGTTCTTTAAATTTTAGTGGACAAAAGTTTCCAATTGTTGAGTTAGTTGAATTGTGTTTAATTGTGTGGGAATTATATGAATGGAGTTTCCAGAATTATTCATGGATATAAATAATACAATTTTTGCACAAATTCTGAAGACACATTATAATGATGATGATGATGAGGCGCATTATAAAATGTTTGTTGTAACATGGCATGACTGATTATTTAATTAATATCGCCAAAGCAGTATTTGAGGCAATTTCCAAAGTATTCGTATATATAATTTTTTTTAAAATGATTGATTAAATTAGAAATTTAAACAAAAATGGTTTGGATTGGCTTTGATATAGCTGGTAAAACTTTTAACAATTTTCCAATGATTGAAAATGATGTTTTTAGACATTCAAAATTGTCGGTTGAACAAAATTCGGATTTCTACAATTTGGAATCTGGCCATTTGATTGGTCTGCTAAACAGACTTTCTCGACATTACATTGTTTCATCACTAATCGATTTGAACCAACCTGATTTCTTAATTTGTTCATTTCACCAATCATCGCATTTGATGTTATAATATTCGAATCGATTGTGACATTCCATTTGGATTGGAATAGCTATGCGATGAACGTTGGATTCACTTTTGACAAAATTTGCTCGAATCCGAGTTGAAATCGATTATGATAAATTTACAAAAACATTAATTTGCCGTAGAAGATGCCTGCCACTTGATCTTTCAATGATTTACCATAAACATTTTTTAGAATTATTAACTTATTGTCAATTATTGTAGTTAAGTAGACAACAGATTTACAAACAGTTCAATAAATTTAACCTTTAAAATGCCGAGATAAAAAAATCCACCAAATTTCATAAATGCGATCATTTCTTTTACAATTTTCTTCTCGTTTAGTAAGTGAATTTAATTTTTGGTGTTTTGGATCCGCATGAACTCGACCAACAAGTTGATTTGCTCTTTATTCACGAATATTTATAAAACCAATTTTCGTGAAAGTCACCTTCACAGTATACTGTAGCATTGTAACAGAGGGGGGGAATATGTCACATTTTTTTGGTAGTCACGATTACTCGGAAACGGAGGCACTAAAATTCATAATAATAATAAAGTTTCAAAAAAGCAATTTAAACAAAAAAAAATAAAATAGTTTCGATTGAAAACGATTGAGAATCTTGTTAGAAGAAATACTCGAATCACAGCGCCAAAAAGGTGGCCCAATCAATCACCAACTAGAAAATGACAATTTGCTTTTAAGTACTCGCAAATGATGATTGTAATAATTTCATTTAAATAAAAGAATTATTTTGTTTTTAATTTATGGTGATGTTAGCTAAATAAAGAGGGGAAAATATAAAAATACAAAAATATTAGCATTTGCATTAAATTCAAGTAACCAGTTTTGTGACTACCACAACTCCATCTAGTGAAACAACTTGAAACTATTAATTAAATTTAAAATAAATTGCGGCCTTTTATTGCCAATTTTTGTAATAAGCATGGTTTGTTAAAATTATAATTTAGAAAAACACAGTCATAAATATCTTAAAGATCTATGACCAGTAATTAAAAATAAATAAACCATTAATACAGGCGATTAAGTGACACTTACAAAATTTGAAACAATTTTCAAAGTGTAAAAAAAGAATTTACTAAAGATTTTAGAAAATATTAAACTTTATAGTGGTAAAGTGTTTTGATTTTAAATTAAAGAATCAAAATCAAGATTATAACCATTTATTCAAGTCCTTTTTCATTTTTGGTAGATTCGGGTTTGTACAAGAAAAATCCCTCACAACTGTGGCAAATTCTTAATTGAAAAGTTTCAGAAAAGAAATTTAAAACAAATATATTTAAAAAATATAAATTTGAAAAAATTTAATTTACCGTTGGATAAATCTTCTCAAGTTTGTTGTCAAAATCGTTTTCAAAATTGCAAATCTGTAAAAAGAAAAAAAATGAATTGAACCTTTTAATAAGCTAAATTGAGTATGTGATTGTACCAATGAACAGTAAAAAATTGATCAAAGTGAAGCATCAAAATAAGTATTTAGCTGAGCGAAGTGAACGAACGAACGAACGCACGAGCGATAGCGAGTGCGTGAGTGAGTGAGTGAACGTAGCGAAGCACTCTGTCACCACTTGAGAAAACCGTTTCGACTTTTCAATGGGAGAAAACGGAAGCATTGTAACAGAGGGGGAAATGTCACATTTTTTGGTGGTCACGATTACTCGGAAACGGATGCACTAAAATTCATAATTAAGGTCTCAAAAGGACTAACTACGAATAAATATGCTAAACCTTGCTTTTTAAGAAAATCCATGATTGTTTAGGTAACTTCCGGCCAGGTAATGTCACTTTATAATGTATTCTCTATGGGAAATAGCGATTTTCACCTCGACTTTACAGAGGCTGTAGAGAATTGATTCTATTGAGTGTTGACATGAGTGACACAACCAAATTAATCGTTGGAATATGTAGATTAATTCCCGCCATTAAAAATTTGAGAATAACCCTTATCTAACTGGCAATCTACAATCAAACACAAATATTCGGAATAAAAATTTGTAAATGTAAAATTTAAATTTAAGTTGAACAACCTAATTTTCTCGTTTTCATAGAAGAAGTTCAAAAAGTTCGCGGAATTAGAGAGCATTTCTTGAAATATCTCCCATAGATTGCATAGTTTGAGCATTGCTATGTGTGACACATCGAAATAAATCTAAGAATGTGTATTTTTTGTCAAGTAGATCATCTATTTATTCTAAATTATTCTCATTGTTTCTCAATGCATTTAATATGACTAATGTTTTTATCAAAATTGCTTTCTTATTTGCATTGAAGCACAGTGTGACCCCGTTTGCTTCTAATGGCACAAACATAACACATTTTTATCTCCCAATATTAACCCAATACATGTCCTAATTTAAATATGTAATGAATATAGAATCCATAGAATTTAGTCTAATTGAACTGGATAGAAGAGCCATTCAAGATTATTATCCTAGTTCTCAAGACCATTTCGCAAAGTTTTAGTTTTCGAAAAGAATTTTATCGAATTACACAGTATGTTGGTGTGAAAAGAACACACGAACGCAGAATTGTTTAAAAATTTCATTTTTAAAATGTAATGTCACGAGTGATCGGTGATCAGGCGTGAAAGAACGGGGTCGAGTACGCACAACGGTGGCGTTTAATGAGAGAAGAGGTTACAAAGAAAGGGAGAAGGAGAACATTACACATTGAGAACATAGCTCAGCTCATGCTAGGCTAAATAGGCTACAGGAGAGCATTCGAGTTCGATTCGAACGTCTTGTCACAACTCAGTTGTGACATGTAATTATAAAATGTAAATGTCAAAAAAAATAATTATTCGTATATATAATTTTTTTAATGATTGATTAAATTAAAAATGTTTAAAACCTTTTTTTAACTGCCACAATTGATATCATAAGATGATATGCTTACCTTTTTTAAAACATACCTTTCACTGAATTTGAATTAAATATTTATCTGATAAAAATGTATAAAATAAAATAAATATAAAACACGAAACCTTAAAACATGAAACCAGTGCCAAAGTGCAATTTGCCAGTGACCACTGCACCGAGGCAGGCAGATGCTGCAGGCACTGCAGACCAATGTTCTTGTTGTTGGTTGTGTTCGTTCTCTCCTCTCCCCAAGCATGTTTCCATTGAAAAGGGGTGTAATTCGATACCCTACCATCTGCCATATGCAGCTGCAGAGTGCGCATTGAGCAAAAAATTGTACGATAATTACGTAATGATCGCACATTTATGTTACTTGAATAATAATAATTTTTACTTTTACTCATTACAAATATTTTTAGGTTGACCTTGCACCTTACCCTTCACCCATAAAGCATCCTCACCACATAGAAACTAACAAACCGATATAATTTAGTTTTATTTAATTAATTATGTTAAAGCACCTTTACCTGTCTATTATTAATAGGTTATTAAATTCCTTTGATTGTCTTTTTCCCTGGCACATGTCTTGCCAACATAACCTTAATTGACCTCAGTGGCTGGTCGGGTTCTTGAGGTAATTTGTTCACAAATTCTCACACATTTCTATGCTAACATTTCCTTCTACACACTTGTACTTCCACTGTAGAAAGAGCATTTGAGCTTCGGCCAAAAGCTGACCTCACTCCACTCACTCCACTCAATCGCTCGCTGGCGCTCGCTCTTTCGTTCCGTTCGTTCCGTTCGCTCAGCTAATAAAACCAATTTTCATGAAAATCACCTTCACAGTATACTGTTGCAAATTCATAATAAAGTTTCAAGAAAGAAATTTGAACAAAAAAATAAAATAGTTTCGATTGAAAATGATTAAGAATCTTGTTAGAAGAATTACTCGAAGCACAGCGCCAAAAAGGTGACCCAATCAATCACCAACTAGAAAATGACAATTTGCTTTCAAGTACTCGCAAATGCAACCTTGAAGGAATTTTTCTCTAACTTGTTGTATAAAGATTGTATAAAAATTATAGTTTGAAGATCAAAGTCGAGTACTATAACAAAGCGAAATACCTCCAAATATTGTATTAAAAATAAATGTTTCCAAGATTTTAGCTAAAAAGTATATAACTGTTAAAATGGATAAATTGTATTTAAGAAATGATTTATAGTAGAAATTTTAAAAAAATATTAAAGCAGCCATTTTTTTCGTTCGAAAAAATCAGAAAAGATTATTGTTATTATAAACTGTTCAATTAATTTCACTTATGGTGAATTAAAAATTATTTTCAATCAGCAACTAATTTATGTTTTAAATAATTGATTAATTCATATTTAGACAAAAAATATTTCTTTGAATCTACGAGCCATTTGATTGCCGGTTAAACAGACTTTCACTTTCAGATATCAATAACTTGAACCAAACATCATTTGTTCATTCCTTCACCATTTATCACCTTTGATGAAATAATGATAGTATCGATTGTGACATTCCAGCGGGATTGGAATAGTTGTGCGATGTGGTTGGGGTCACTTTTGGCAGCCCACTACGCAATTTAATGGACACACACATGTTGAGTATCGTGTTACTAGTCAACTAGTGTTAAAATGAAAACTATAAAATAAAAATTTTTAGAATTTACCGTTAAATACAAAGGAGGAGATTTTTACATAATTTTAAGATGTTTATTTTGTAATTATTAAAAAATTATTGTTAATTATTGTAATTAGTAAATTAAATAAACAGCAGACTTAAAAACAATTCATTGGATTTTACCTTTTAAAATGCAACTCAGTTAAAATGCATATTTGACAATCAGAATAAACCTTTTAATATTTCTCGTCTCGAATTGCAATTTTATATGATTTTTCGAGTTTTGTACTTAACCAACGAGTTGACTTGCCCTTTTTTAACGACTATTTATAAAACCAATTATTATGAAAGTCACCTTCACAGTCAAAGCCACTAGCGGAGCACTGCCAAGCACAGTTGCAGCACTAAATCTTGAATAAGATTAGGAAAGATTGTTGTTCAGATAAATTGTGGATCGAGGATTGATGATTGAGTTGCTTCCAAGTGCAGAATTGTCAAAATGGAATATGATTTAAATCATAAAATAAATGAACGCTCATCTTGAACGAGGAATTGAATTTTAAATTAATTCAATAATAACAACTAAAGTAAAAAGCGAAAATAATTCGATATTGATGTCGATTTATTTTTTGAAGCTCATGTTAACCTTTTTATATACGGGTACTCACCTATATAGTCACTTAGCAAATCTACATAAATTATTTGACAAAAAATGTATAAAATAAAATACAGATAAAACAAGAAACCTTCTCTAAAGAATGTTACGTTAAAATTAGCTCAGAGTTAAAACAATCAACAGACTTAAAACACAACAAACTTGATTTCAAGCGACTATCTATCAATCGACAGTGTAGTGTTCGGCCTTGGAATAAAATACTATGATACTATTCCATAAAACATGAACTTATCTAATAAATATAATTTTTAATATATATATATGTAAAGATAGTCTGACCTTAGTGTCCAAGTTCCAATTGGAACAAAGACTTTTGGGCCAGAACTATCCTTATATGGCAGTGAAATAAACAAAGCGGCCAACTCGACAACTGATAAATTTAATTTTCTATTTCAAGACTAAAATTCAAAGTACAATTTGAGCCGGTCATGAACGCGCACACACGTCCATTCAGGACGGCGGCTAAAACCGAACTCTCGAATGAGATTACAAGTGAAAAAGAAGTGTATTTAGGGGCAAAGCAGACGGGGCGATCAATGTTGGTGTCCTAATGGTGATTGTAGAGAGGAAGGGTCGATTCAAGGCCAATAGTGAGGGAGAGAGACGTCAAATAACATTTCGGCGAATTAGCAGGAAAAACTCATAAATTTTAGGAAAAGGGAGCGATTTTGTACGTTTGCTTAAAACTAAGACAAACAAAAACGTACGAGGCACGATTATGATGCAACAGGATGTACGAGGGTAAAGGTCGCGTTGCGGTGGTCGTTAGTGGTCGAAAGAGGTCGAAAGTGGAGGTCGTGGCCAATAGTGAGGGAGAGAGATGTCAAATGTGTTCGGTTGAGAGTGAAAAGTTCAAGCTAAAAGTACAAATAGTCAATTACAAAGTAAAAATCAATCACAAATTCAATTAAAATATTAACAAAAGAATTTCGATAAAAATTCGGCAGAATTTACATATATATAAAAGATGATTGAATTTTTAATTTGTTATTCAATTTACCAGTCTAATGATTCTGATGAAAAATGTGGCAAACTTAGATTCTCATACTTAAACACAAAAAATTGTTAATAACAGTTTAAATGATTATTCAAATAGTATAGTATGTTGGTGAAAAAACACATGCTTTACCGACTTGTAGATAAATGTAGTGTCAATGAAAAAAAAATTCTTGAATTTCAAATGTAAATAAAATTCTTAATACATATAAATTATATTTCTGAATAATTGTTTATTAATTGAATATTAGACATTTTTAAAACCTTAACCTTTTTTACATCCTAATCATTAACAAGTAAATTAGCTATTCCAACATGTTAGTTAAAAGCAGAGAACGAGAGAAAGAAAGCCACAAAAATAAGAATACAATTTGGGACGTCTTCGGACAAATGAAAGTTAAATACACCTTTTTGAAAAGAAACTAAAAAAATCCATAAAATCTAAAAACAATTACAAAGGAATTAAATATTTCTGAATAATAGACTATTCAGTTTTAAGAAAATTGACATTAACCTTTTTTAGAAAAGAGAATACTTAATAATATAGCCCTGATAATTAGTAATTAATAAGCGGTTTATTGAACATAAACTGGAAACAAACTGTTTTTCTGAGTTGATTAATTTGTTTGAGTTTGTATTAAGATAACCTTTTATATCACAAAATAAAGTGGCGTATCAAAGATCAAATCGAATCTACTCTTTCGTAATCCGCCGATCTCGAAGTGTAAGTGAATATAATTTCTTTGGTATGTAACCAAATATGTACTCGACCATCAAGTTGATTTGCACTTTATTTGCCATCTGTCTATAAAATCAATTTTTATTAAAAACAACCTTCACCGTCAATGACATTAGCCGAACACTGAGAAGTGCTGCGAAACATAGTTGAAATACTGAATCTTGAATGCGATGTTGATAAGATTGAGTCAAACAAAAGTTTTAGATTTATCATCAATCATTGATGGTATAGTTGCAATTGATTTGTATTTGGTGTACCGTTTTAAGAATGGGTAGATGTAATTTTGAATTATCAATTTTAAAAAATAACTTTACATATTTCAGGTGTAAATAAAATTTGTCGTTATACAGATACGTTTATCAGACCAAACTTATGAAACAAAAATTAAAATTATATCAAATTAAATTGACATAACGCCACAATTAAATCAGTCTTTGGTTTCTAGAACGTCGTATAGAAACTTGTTATTTAAACCCAATTGTGTAAATAAAATATTCACTAATATCTAACACTTCTCATGTAAAGCATTTCAATTCGGTTACTCTTGTCACTGACACGGAAAATCTATTTTATAGATTCTCGCATTTATTTTCAATAATAAAGCAAACCGTTATTGTTCCAAGTTCACACAACGAGAATTCAATAAAAGTCGCACTAAAAATGCTTCAATTTGGTTTTAAAATCGATTTTATTTTGTATCTTTTTAACCTTTTGTACTTGGAAGCCGTCATCTATTACTTTTAATTATAATTGTGTTGATTATTTGGCAGCAAAAAAGTAAAGGCATAAAAATATTCAAAATTAAGATTTAAGTACGGAACCAGACTTTTATGTAGTATCTTGTGATAAAAAAAATCCAAAAACTTATTTCATTGTATAATTATAATTAACCAATGTAATTGACTCACAACTTCAAAAAATAATGTGAAACACATTTTAAAAGACTAAAACACCTAACATGTTCAAGAATAAGCGAACTCGAGAAACTGTTATGTTGGTCATGTTTCAGTTTTGATGTTCAAACTTGAAGAGAGGTGAAATAAGTTTGATAAAAGTTCTATAGAACAAGTTCAACAGGAGGTATACCTGCCAAAATCCAAAATTCTTCGTATCAAAACTCAGCTAGTTGTGCATTATGACCAATACAGCAATATATTTGACTTAATTTGAGATAAATAAATAAATTTTAAAAGTAAATTTTAAATTTTCAAAAATAATATCTGTAATTACCTTTTATACAGCAGCTCTGGATGAACTCGCACCAGTGATATGAATAAACATTTATTATCTGAATAATAAACCTAAATAAAATTTTTCAAAAACTCATTGACTTTGATTGTTATAAATACACTAGATCAATTACTGCAAGTAGTATTTATTTTTGCATTCATAAAAAGCTATTGAAAATATATCAATATGATGGATTTTCCAAAAATCAAAAACTTTTTGCACAACTTCAGCCCAGACTCTCGTAAAAAAGTCAACATGTAAAGCATTCTTGAATTTACCATTTACCGTCTCAAAAGAGTTGTCAAGACAAACAAAATAGCCTTTGACTGTGTCACCGTTTTCTGTATACCTTTGAGCTATATATTTAAAATTTCGAGTCAATGTAGAGTCTTCGCTAGCGCTCATATAATTAAAATTAAATTCAAATGTAGTTGAAACCTATTAATAGGAAAGATTTTTGATAAAACATTAAAAAAGAATATTTAAATTTTTTTATGTAAAGTTTTAATTAAAAATAAAATGTGATTAACCATTTAAAACCGGGTGATCAAAAGTTGAAGTAAAGAAATGATGTACTAGTAACATGCAATTTGTACAGAACAATCAATCTTCTCAATGCACAACATTATTTGTGTAAAAATTGTGTTAATTATTGAATTAAAAGCCTAAAATGAATGGAAACCGAAACACTTCCCAGCCAATCCTAAAATGAGTTCATGACTTTTAAAGTCCTAAAAAGTCATGCAATTTTTTGGGTAACACTTTATATTTCTTTTTAATTCATCAAGTAATTTTTACTAATTATTTGTCATTACTCTTTTTTGCTCATCTTTTCAAAGCTAAATTTTGAGTTGGCGAACCTCAGTGCGCTTGCGTACAAGTGCCTCATTTGAATGAGGCACCCTCTCACTGTCTAGACACGACTGTTGCCTGTCTGCTAGCAGCTAGCCTACACAACCGTCACTCACACTCACACTCGTTCTCGCATTGTGTTGTGCTCTGTGATCGTCTGTTGGTCTATCTTGTTTCTTCGTTCCAATTGCCTGTTTATGAACCGAAATGTTTGACCAATTGTGTTCTTTACTATGTTCTATTGTGTGTCAATTACCAGTTATCTTTTTATGATATAGAATATTTATATTCTGTTAAATCAACTTATTGTGAAAGACTATTCATCATCTGACGCAATCATCAATAGTGTTTAAATCACAAATTGGATCAACTTGCATCAATCCTACTCCTCGATAGCAAATTCGTTTTATCATTTTCATCTTTAATCAACTAAAGTAATTTTGAAATTTTATTTTTGGATTTAATTCAAAATTAATTTGGTTTTTGTTTTGTTTTGTTAGTTTTTTCACGATTGGGGGACCTGTGGTAAAGTTTTTACCGTAAACCGATGAAACTAATCTCCTATTGAGTTAACTCGGCCATTGATTTCAATCATTTTCAACTAACCAACCAACTACCAACCGACCAAATAGCAAATTATCCTGGTCAATCAATCATCTTTCTTTCTTTGAGCTACTCAATTGACGCTACCTCACCGCCTTCAAGTCTCTGTCTCACTGTCGCCCAAACTTAATTCCGCTCTCTTGGCCTTGCTGCCTTTGCCCGATTGTCGAAAAGATGGCTTTCCGTTGGTCATGATTTCAGTCAACCATCATGCAATCCTGATCCCAATCCCAACACCTTAAGATGCGTTTGTATGTCTAGATCTATTGACTGTTGTACTAGACAATTATTCGTATATGTGGATATTTTGATTTATATGTTATTTGTGTAATTGCTGTTATTACTATTAAATTCTTATCTAATACATGAAAATGTGCTGTAGGGGTATGTAAGTAAATCAGTTACGTACTATATGAACAGAATCCCGGCCGCTACTGCAGCCAGAGAGATAATGAGCAATAATGAGTAAAAAACACCAACTCTTATAATGACTAAAAACCGCGTTAAAAGTGACCCTTTTTAGATAGTATTAGACTCATAAAATTAGTTGACAAAATTAGTCTTTTTAAGAGTTTCAGTATAGTAAAATATCTGTCTGGGTTTACCAGATCTGATTCAACATTCAAAGTAAAAGTCAGCTCAGACCTTGACCCACAATACTTTTAAAAAGAATATTCACTGACAAACATTTCTCCACTTAACACTCCTGTTCGCAACAATCTCCACTTCTGACTGCATGTGTGTAAAAATCAATTACTCCTTATACTGTTCGATCTACAAAAAAAACCCAATTTGTAACAAATCCCAACACTATAGTTTGATTAAATTCGATAACCACTAATTTTGTAGAAAATGTTTAAGTTCCTAGTTGAATATTGAATTTTCAATTCATTGGTTTTGTCATTACAAAATCTTAAAAAAATGAGTTTAATCATAAATTAATGTTCAATGCGATTGCTCTTTTCAACTGGATTCACTTCGAACTCAATCCTTGAATGGCAATTTTACGATTTTTTAATACTTGAACTTCATCTACCAATATTGAATATTTTATATCGACTTCATTTTTCACTGATAATTAACTTGAAATAACCAGATTGAGCATTTTTTTTGTTCAATTAAATCACCTTTGAAGCTAATGTTCGGATAGATTTTGACAATCCATTAAGATTAGAAGAGTTGCGTAGATTGGGTTCACATATAAAATAAAGACAAATATATATTTTACCCTTTTTAAATAAATTACTTTACATTCCAAGCATTAAATTAATAGTAAAACATTTTAAGTTTTCAATAACTAGTTTGTGAGCCGTATATTTGTTAAAAATCTTTAAACCATGCATTCAAAGAACCGATTTTAATAGCAAAAACAACAAACGATTTATTGCTATTGATTTATGTACGCAAACCTTTTAAACCTTTTTATATATTTTAAATCAAATTTAATTTAAATAAAGATAATTGTTTTACGCTAAAAAACAATAAACTATAAAAATAAATTACGAAAACCTCACTATAGAAATTATGTAAAGTTAGTCATAACAAAAAACACTATCCTTTTAAAATTGCTTTTTATTATGATTCAAATTCTATCTTCTCCAATATTCTATATTCTTTCCAATATATAATAAATAGAATTCATAGACTTTAGTCTAAATTAATTGCACAGATAAACCATTTAAATTGTATTAAAGCGTTCAAGATCATTTGACAAAGTTTTAGTCTCCGAAACGAATTTCATAGAATCACACAGTCTGTTGATGTAAAAGAACGTATTAACGTTGACTCATAGACTTGATTGAAAAATATTTAATTGTATTTCAAATGTAATTATCAATTGTAAATGTCATCAAAAATTAAGCTGGTAAGGCAGCTTTACCGCGCACATTGCATCGATATGGCTTGTCATGCATATGTTTGACTTGTTCGTGACCGTTCACAGCTGGCTAAGGCTAAGCTTGGCTGACAATTCCTGTAGATCAGTGTAATTAAATCTGTGTCTTGGGTGTCTAGAATGTTATATAAAAAACGTGTTATTGAAAATCAATTCCAATTGGTAAATAAATTAGATATTTTTCGAATAACTAATTAATTGGAAAAAAATTATTAACCTTTTTATCTCCAGAAGGGTACGCCTAAGAATATAAACTTAAGATGAATTAAATTAATAATGATAAACAAATTGTTTTTTGCAATCAATTTGTTAATGATGTTAATGATAACCTTTTCGAAACGAGTAATGCAGTTGCGAAAGCAATTACTTGTCAAAATATTAAAAATAAATATGAAACCTACTTAAAGAAATTATTTAACATTACAGCAAATTCAAATAATCAATTCCAATTGAAATTAATCATTTAGTATAGAATGCAAACAAAAATAACCTTCAATACTACTTTTACTTGTGGGTCAGGGTTTTAATACAACTTATTCCCAACTTCATAACTCACTTCCCGACTTAATAAATTACTGGCACACATATTTTATTTTAAATACAAAAACACGCTACATGTTCAAAAAACAAACCAGCTTTAGAATTCGCTGTGTTGGTCATGTTTCTGTTTGAAAGTATGAACTAGAAAAGAGGAGGAATAAGTTCGACAAAAGTTCTATAGAAATAGCTCTACAAAAGGCATACTTGTTAAAATCCCAAAGTTCTGCTTACTCACCGAGTTGCACAATAGAGCAATGTGACTGATTTAATTTAAGACTAATTAATAAATTTTGTAAATAAATTTTAAAATGAAATATTTGTAGTTACCTTTTATACGAACATATTGAACGATTTGGCATCAGTGACATGAATACTTTGATTGATTAAATCAATATTTTGTTGGATTTAAACTCGAATTTGATTATCTGCAATAAATAACCCAAATAACGTTTTCAAACACTCATTGGCTTTAATTATTATATAACAATTATATTGAAATAAAATGCAAATTTAATTAAAATATATCAATTAGAAAAACTCTTGATAAAACATTAAGAAAAACAATATTTTAAAAACACGTTTTCATGTAAAGTTTTAATTAAAAATAAAACATGATTAAGCATTTATGAAAAGAACCTTAAATTTAACATGCAATTTGTTCAAAACAATCAATCTTCTCATTGAACAACAAACTTTGTCTTAATTTAACTCAAACATGGAAAAAGACTAAAACATTCAAATCAATCTGCAAATACTCACAAATGCCTTTTGTTCATGCGCAAAGTAGGAATCGAGAATGTACTTGAATTGAGGGTTGCTGTATTCTTGGAGTGAGCAATGTCTTGTTGAGCATTGGGTAACTTACTATTTTGAGTATAACGATCAAATATGCCCTTCAAGTATACATTGCTGTAAAAAAATAAAATAAACTTGTTGTTCATTGTTTGATTGAGTCGAAGTCTTCAATATTTTATTTAAAAAAGTAGAATACATTTAAAACTGTTTCACTTACTTAGTGAGAAGTTACGTTATTTTTGCTTATTTTTGAAGTGATAATGCTTAAAATTTAGCAAAAATCACAAAAATGTTATTAACCATTTAAGGATTCAATAGAACAAGTAAAACTCTAAAATTTGTTCATGTTAAAAGCAGTTTATTGAATAAACAAGAAGGTACTCTGAGGCAACTTAGGCAACTCAGTGATAAGAAAATATGATGAAAGCTGGATTCGGAAGAGCTAGAGACCCACTTTCAAAATACATTGAATATTCTTTCGTCCACTACTAATCGATTTGAGCCAGATTGTACATTGAACCTTTGATGCTTTGATGTTCTTGTCAAATGTGACATTTGAAATAGTTGCAATTGATTTTTGTGGTGTAATTTTTAACTTTTTTTATAGCCATAAAGTCAATACTTTCTAATTGTTTTATACAAAATGCACAGAAATGTTAAAAATGTTAAAAAAAGAAACATGAACGAGAGAAATTATATAACTGTACAAAACGATGATAGTCTCTGTTGCAAAGTGGAATCAAAGGTAGTAAACTTTTAACTTTTAAAAAACTCATTCTTTGATTCGCATATCCTAATGTACCGGATTAATAGTATCACTAAATAAATATTAATAAATAAATATATATTTGACTATAACTGTGTTCCATAGGAATGAAAAGAACAAATATGCGTTTCAAGAACATTGTGTTGTAAAAAATAGTTTAGTTAGCAACTTATCAATAAAAAAGTATAAATAAATTAATAAAATTTTACCTTTTATAAGAGAGTTGATATTTAATGTGAATATTCTCGTCTTCAGAAGCATTTCTCGTATAATTTTTGCTGTAAAGGGCATAACACATTTGATTTGGAATTAACTAGATTTTAAGAACTTATCTACAAAAAATTGTCTAGGGAAATCTTTGTGGACTGGGAGTTTGAAATCAGCACCAAAATATTTCTCAGAAAGTATCTCCCCTCAGACTAACCTTCCTTTGTGAGTCCACTTTTTTATTATTTACTTTGTGAAAAATAAATTTAAAAACATCCTAAATGAAGTCAACCAGAAAAAGTAATTGACTTCGAGCTTGATTTTATCGATTTTAGCAAAACAATACTAACTTCCACAAGCGTATTTTTTCAAAAGTTAAGACTTTAAGATTGTAAAGAGAAGACGATTCCAAAGAGACGAAGGAAGCATAAAAACTAATTTTTTAACAATTTTTACTGATCTCATTTTAATGTGTCTGCACAATGACACAATAATAAGCACAATTACCCTTATTTCCACAAACAACCCTTAAAATACACGCTTTCAAAATATGGCTAAAATGCGTTTGAGTTAGCCAAAAGTTTGACTAACGGTGAAAAAATTTTGATCACCACCGATAGAAAACAACCCCCTCAGTCAAAGACATTAACCGAACACTGAGAAGTGCTGCGAACTAATGAACTATTGAATCTTGAATGTGATGTTAAAAAGATTACATTATACAAAGTTGTAGATTGATAGTTTAGTTGCAATTGATTTGTATTTGGTAAACCTTTCTAAGAATGGGTGGATGACATTCGAAATTCTGACTGAAATAAAAATAATAACTACCTGTATTTCAAGTGTATACAAATTGAAAATTGAAAATTATATTAAAGTAATTTGGAAAACACCACAATTAAAACAGTCCTTGGTGATTACTGGTGTATAGAAACTTGTCATTTAAAACAAATTGAGAAAATAAAATATTTTTGTGTAATTTATTAATAAAATTTAATGAAAAAATGTTACTTTTTTAACATTTTATAATATAAACTTAAGATTAAGCGGTCTATAGCGGGTTTAAAGAACAACAATAGTAAACAAATTGTTTTTTGCAATCAATTTGCGTTTGTATTATAATAACCTTTTCGAAACGAATCAACGTTGCAAGCGAAATTACTTAATAAAATATTAAAATTTAAACTTTTAAAATGAAATATTTGTAATTACCTTTTATAATACATTACTCATTTGAACTATGAATGAATTGGCATAAGTGACATGAATACACATTAATCAAGATTGATTATCTGCATTAATAAACTTAAATAAACCTTTTCAATTACATTTGTTTTACATTTTTGAAACATTCATGGACCCTAATTATTATATAACATGTGATTATGGAGGAACTTGATTTTAATTGTGAATCTAAAAGTATTTATTTGTTGATTTTAATTTTAAATTAATTGTAAAATTCCCCAAAAAAAAGTAGATTAGTCGAGGCGCACAAAAAGAATAAGGTAGTTAGTACATACTGATTATCGCCTAGTACACACACACATTAGACTTTGCTGTATTTGTCAACAAACATCACGTATACATTTGAACACACAATCAGTAGTGATCGAATGTAAACACACACAAAAACACATGACGCATGAAGCGAGTGTGAACTGACCATTGGTCAGTCATCAAGACGCCAGAGCACGTGAACAGCAGAGCATGTACGAGTGAGCCTGAGCAAATGAGCCGATGGATGCACTACATGGACAACAATCGAAATGTGCGTATTTTGGCAAAGTTCGTCAACATCATGAGACCAGAACAAACAGCCAGATGACCGGAAAATTTCCAATGACGTTTTTCGTGGAGCTGATTATTTGGGTGGACGCCGCGCAAGTGAATATAAGCAATGAGCAATGATCAATTCAGGATCGATCACTTGGGACTCGATCAGGAGCATCATTTGAAACGATCTCCTCACGAAGCAAGCGAGGCTGGTCACTTGTCAAGGCGAGTCACCCAGGACCCAAGAAGCCTCTCCTGGACAAACGGTCCAACATCAGTTCACTGGCAACTAAGGACGATCCGATTTCCCGGCTGATTCATTTGCAGACGATTTGACGAGAGTTTGGGCGCCAAACTCGTTCCTTTCAGTGGATTGTGTTTTCAGTTTGTGTGTTGTGTGTCAAAAACTAATAAAAAATTCGCACCTCAACACAGGCCTATGACTTGATCAATCACAAACAATTATATTAAAATTAAATTCAAATGTAATTGAAACATTTCAATTAGAAAAACTTTCGATAAAACATTAAGAAAAAACAACATTTAAAAAACAATTTTCAAGTAATGTTTTAATTAAAAATATGATCCATTTTTGTTTATATGAATTTAACAAGAAACAAACTCTAAATTGTATTGATTAAAAAATAATTAACTGATTTTTTTTAAGTTTAACCATATTTGGAATATGAGTTTGAAAAAATCGAACTCTAAGTAAAAAGTAGATAAATTGAACTGTGTTGAATGTGAATGTTAGTTTTGCTTGAGTGAACGAGTCGATTTCTTTGTGTTCGATTGTGAACAAGTCCGATATCCCAAGTTTTGACCCCCAATGACCGACAGCACTGATGGACAAATTCACAAGTATAAGACTGTGAATTGACCTGCCCAGTGCCCACCCGAATCTTGTCCCACCGAGAGATGTCACTCCCTCGTTTGTCTGTGACCTACCATGCACCAAGCCGCCAGTCAAGTATCTCGATTGCCTGGATGGCGGCACCAGTGGAATCCATCTCACTCCCAAGGACAATCAAGATCTGCAAGCTCTCTATGGCAGAATGGCGGATGCGATTGATGCGATGTTGGCCAAGGATGATGTGCCGGGCGAGCAGGCTGCCCCTGATCCGTGTGTAGTCTGCCTGACTTCTATCGTGCCGAGTCCAACTTCACGGATGCTCTACCTCGAGAATTGTATCCACTACTTCCACTATGACTGTCTTCTGAAATGGCAAGAGACACGAACTGGACCAGTGAATGCCAACTGTCCTCACTGTCGAGTGCACTCAAGTCGAGCTCTACTTTGGCCCCAACCGTTTCCAAGTGCAGCAGCAAAGAACCAACTCTTCCAACAACAGAAACGTAATTTTGATCTCTACCTGGCACCAAAGACCATTCTGACGATTAACAAATGTTTATGAACGAGTCCACTGCCTTCGAACTGAAAGTCTGGATTGAAGGCCAAGGGTACAAGTGTTTTACAATGCATAAAAGACTATCACCACGACAAAAGGCACAATACTCTCCAGGAGAAGCACCTCAGTTCTCTAGGTTTCCATCGGTACTAATGGAGAAGTGGCCACTATTGGATGAGGCGGATCTCGTTTTTTGAGATTCAGATACTTCATCTTGCCGACAAACCGCGAGTATTATTTCTGGGTGACATTCTACCAATAGAAGAGAATCCACTATACCGAGTCAAATATGGACCCGAACCACCGCTGGACGAGCTCATAAAACGCGAGAAAATTTTTGCTCCAATTTCGATGTCCTTTTAATCAGGAGAATGTACCACCAAATCGTGCAAACTGCTCACTGGGATATGGTTGCGAGTTCTGGCATGGTTGGCCCGAGAACACTCCCGCGTTCATTGTGGAACGAGTCAAATTGCGAGACTTTCCACGATTACATTGTGTCAAAAGTGCCCTAAACTCCACCTACGGACCAGAGTGTACTATTAGTGAGCGAATTCAAGCGCACTCCCAAGGTTCAGTTCGCTGTTCTACGGGCTTTCATCCCACTGTAGAAGATCTGAAGAATCTTGATGGATTCGCCTGCAAAATGGCCAAGTAGATTATGTCGCAAGTGGTCGTACCCGAGCAACTCGTCTGTGCCCTTTGCCACAAGACCGCTGAATCCAATTCGGTGTGGATTTACATGCAAAACTGTGTCCACTGCTTTCACCTACACTGCGCTCCACGCCAAGCTCCTCACAACAACTCGAACCGCAAGCTCGACTGTCCCACCTGTCACGTACCTACATTGCACAAAATCGCCTGGCCTGGAGGGTTCCCATCAGAGACGGTGAAGAAAGTCATCTTTGAACGCCAACTTGAACAGTTTATGATGAAAGTTCAGGCGGACACTCAAATAGAAGTCATCGAGCTGGCCAGTGGACACTCGCAGGGCAGACCTCTGGCCAAGTTAGTGAACATCTTCACTGTCGACTTTGGCGGTTCCAATGTGGTCATCATTGATGCTGCCACTGCACCAAACAATTCAGTTATCTGGTACGATTAATAATGCCAATTCGATTGAGTTGATCTCATTAAATTGTTTACTTTGTTTAATGTTGTTTATTCTGAATTGTACCTAGTAGTTACTTTTGTATTTTGTAAACCTTTTTAAGAATTGGTGGATGTCATTCTAAATTACAAACTGAAATAAAAATAATAACTTCCTGTATTTCAAGTGTAAACAAAATTTGTCGTTATACTTATCATAAGTTTATCAGACCTTACTTATATTGAAAATTCAAAATTGTATCAATGTAAATTGACAAAACACCACAATTAAATCAGTCTTTGGTGTTTACTATTGTATAGAAACTTGTTATTTGAAACCAATTGTGTTGATAAAACATTTTTGTGTAATTTATTAATAGAAGAATTAAAGAAAAAATGTTACTTTTTTTCACAATAAGGGCACATCTCATAATATAAACAAGATTAAGCGGTTTAAAGGACAACAATAGTAAACAAATTGTTTTGTTTTGCAATCAATTTGCGTTTGTATTATGATAACATTTTATACAAATGATAATTATTATGTAACAATTATATTAAAATTAAATGCAAAAGTAATTGCAGCATATCAATTAGAAATACTCTTGATAAAACATTAAGAAAAACAACATTTAAAAAACAATTTTCAAGTAAAGTTTTAATTAAAAATAAAATTTGATTAACCATTTATAAACAAGAAACATGCAAGCTGAACTAAAGAAATGATGTAACATACAATTTGTCCAAAACAATCAGTCTTTTCATTGCACAACAAACTTTTTTAAAACAAACTTCGTATTGTGAACATTCTATCTCGACTTAACTTTTGTACACTACTAATCGATTTGAACCAATCAGATTGCACATTTCTTCATGCCACCTTTGATGTTATGATGTACTTATCGATTGTGACATTTGGAATAGTTGCAATTGATTTGCCTTTTTGTATTATTCAAACCTTTTTATAACCGGAAGATGATCGGGCCAAAATAGCATTACACAAAATGCACTAATAAGTTAAAAAATAGAATATGAAAATTAATTGCAAGATAAATTATATAACGTTACAACTAGCACGAAACAATAAGTTGTGCTTATTATTGAATTGAATGACTAAAATGAATTAAAACCGAAACAATCGCCAGTTCAGATTCTACATTCAGAGTAAATGTCAACTCATACCTTGACCCAAAATACTTTAAAACCAATATCCATTAACAATCATTTCTCCGCTTATCACTCCAGTTCGTCACAATCTCCAATCTTCTGACTGCCAGTGACTGGATTTTAGAATTTGATTTAAAATTGTTATATAAGTAAGCACCTTTCTTTAATCAGACCAAGCCAACTAGACGCACTACTCAATGACAAGTTCTTGGTCTCGAACGATTCACATATGAAAACAAAAACATTTAATTGAAAAAAAAATAGAATAAGATTTTTCTCTTCATTACACAAGCTAACCGTTTTTATATCGTGGACTTGATATAGCGGTAATGTTATTTTACAAAAATTTTTATATGAAAATACATGTTTATGTATGTTGCAAATCATAACACCGCAGTTTGATCCAATTCGACAACTACTAATCATGCCAAAAATGTTTGGGTTCAATGTTTGACTACTTTTTGTGTCTCGTTTAAGCTTTTATAAGGATCTTCAAGTAGAAATACATTATTCACGAATATTTGACAAAAAAATATATAAAGTAAACATCAAACTTGTAATCAGATTTGAAGAATGTATGTAACATTGTAAATAGTCTCAACAATAAATCTAGTCATAACACAACAAAATTAGATATTATATTAGCTGTATTTCACAATACATAATCTGAAAGTAGTGCAAAACAGAAAGTGGACAAACACAGAACAAACCACTTTGTGAACACTCACAAATGTCGTTTCACGAACAATCTATTAGCAATCGAGTATTCTACTGCATTGGAATGAGCAATGTTTTGTTGAGTATTGACTAACAAGAATTGAATACAAAGGATAAGTTTCCATTTCAAAATTTAAACAAATTTTTAAATTCATAATCTTTTAATAAGCAGTGCAACATTTTAAACCAAAAAATCGAATCAAAAAACAAAATCGAATCAACTTTTTTGATAATTCAGTCTAAAAGTTTAATTGAATCTGAAGTGTTCAGTTTTGTATTCACATATACTGTTGACAATCAAGTTGATTTGCATTATATTTGCATCTGTCAATATAACTAAATTTCATGCAATTAAGCTTCACAAAATCAAAAGCGGAATGCTGCGCAAACACTGTTGTCAAATTGAAATGATTAAGATGATTACGATCACATTACAGAAAGTTATAGATTGAAGATTGATCAAAAGTTGAGTACAAGAACCTAGTGCACTGTTTCCAATTGTTGGCGAACGATTCAAATTGAATGTTCTTTCTATTTTACCCGATAATAATAGTTATTTGAATTGATTTAAATTAAATATCCGATAACATTAATGACAGGCGATTTGTTGAAACGATGACTTGTACTTATGTTTTGTAAGCTTTTTATTTAAACAATATTATATTCACCGATTTAGTGTTTCACACAAAAGTGCATTAAAAATAAAAACAATTTAATACAAACTTTGAAACCTGCTCTAAAGAACAACTATGTAGCGTTACAACAATCCCGAAACAATCAGTATATCTTAACATTTTTGCAATGGTTCGTTTGATTTTGTTATTATAAAATAATTAAAAAATGACAATAATTTATCAATAATTAAATTGTAAGTTAAAAAATCATTAAAAATACTAACATGTAAGCATTCATAAGTCTTAAAGAAATGCTTTGTAAAAATGTGCTAAACAGTACCTTTTGCTACAAATGGTCAAATTATTAAACATTGCGTTATGTCAACCCAATTGAAACGAACTTATCTAACCAATGCAACTGGTAAGCTTTTCCATGTATCTATGTATCTAAGCGTCTCTGATGACTCATAAAAAAATAAAAAATAAAAATAATTAAAGATATTTCTAACTTACTGTCATTGATTCAGAAGTTCTGAGATTTAGTCTTATGATATGGATTTAGTTGTATGATTTGTACAGCAAAAATCAACAGTTGTTGCATGTTCTCACTGTGAGAATTGCATAAGGAAGCATGCTGAAGTGGGCCCTAGCACAGCAGTAATATTTTATACGTCCCAGTCTGGGACTCCCAGAGAGACAAATTCAGTATCAAATTAAAGACCATGTCTTGAGATTTAAAGAAATCGGCGGTGATTTCTCAGCTCGAGGCGACATTGCGAATCAAGAAAAAAATAATTGTATAAAAAATTTGTTTTAAATTTTCAAATTAAAAACCTTTTTCAAAGCAACGTAACGAGTATTCTACAGAATTTTCCCCTGAATAAATTGTTTAAATAAATAAAAATGCTAAGTTTAATCTAATAAGTATAGAAAGGGTGTGAAAATATATACCAGGTACAAACAGATTCTGGTAAAGTTATACTCCGGTAACATGATTGAACACAATCTCAATCGAGCGTTATCTTATACAGTTAATCAATACTCAACTGAATCGGTTCAATCTTCAGCCACTAGAAGCGATAATCCACAATTTCAATCCCAAACTGCTAATTTGAACGACATAACTATGATTCCAGTGTAAATAAATTGAAATTTAAAAATTTGATAAAATTGATACTTGGAATTCAATAGAAACAATACAAATTGTAGACAAATTAATAAAAGATGTTATCGGAGATGGGACATTTTGTACGCATGTTAACTTTTCTTATTTTTCACAAACTATAACTGGCGATTTAATTTATCCAATTGACTTTGACATCACACAGTACATACACAGAATATACATTTCTTATAGATATGATTATTTTAGAGGTTAGTTGATCGCGTTCGCCATAAAGTCAATACAAAGTCACAACTGATCAGTCGACTCACAGTCAACTACCGCCAATAGTCTATGTATGTTTGTCTGTCAGTCTGTCTGTCCATTGCACTACAACAGTGACGGTGATGAACGATTCGATTAATAGAACGATTTCACCGGTGAAAGTATAACAGACGGAGAAAAGTAAACATTGTATTTTTAGGGGTAAGTAGATAGATAATTAAGACAAAACTGTTTAAATAAAAACTACTTTATAAACATTAAATACCTTTTATAAGAAGCATTTGAAATTGCCAATAAAACAACTCTATTAAACTGATTAAATTTATTGAGAATGAGTTGATAAATCTTTATTTGGCAACATTATTGAGTAGTGAACCTTTTTATTAAAGAAACACAAATTAAGTGCTCAAAATTATTTTTTGTACAAATTGGGAAGACACATTATTAACTTATAACTTATAACTTTGTATTGAACATTCTATTTCTACTTAACTTTTGTCCACTACTAATCGATTTGAACCAATCAGATTGCACATTTCTTAATGCCACCTTTGATGTTATGATGTACTTATCGATTATGACATTTGGAATAGTTGCAATTGATTTGCTTTTTGTATTATTTAAACCTTTTTATTACCGGAAGAAGATCGTGCCAAAATAGCATTACACAAAATGCACTAATATGTTAAAAAATACAAAATGAAAATTGCGTAAGATAAATTATATAAAGTTCCAACTAGCACGAAACAATAAGTTGTGTTTATTATTGAATAGAATGGCTAAAATGAATTAAAACCGAAACAATCACCAGTTCAGATTCTACATTTAGAGTAAAGGTCAACTCATACCTTGACCCACAATGCTTTTAAAAGAATATTCATCAACAATCATTTCTCCACTTATCTCACTCCTGTTCGCCACAATCTTCAATACTGACTGCCAGTGACTGGATTTTGGAATTTGATTTAAAATCGTCATGTAAGTGAGCACCTTTCTTTAATCAGACAACAAAACGCACTACTCAATGACAAGTTCTTGGTCTCGAACGATTCACATATGAAAACAAAAACATTTAATTGAAAAAAAATAGAATAAGATTTTTCTCTTCATTACACAAGCTAACCGTTTTTATAGCGTGGACTTGATATTGCTATAATGTTATTTAATAAAATTTTTTATATGAAAATATGTTATTTAATATTTGTATTTGTAAAATAATTCCAATATTTTGCAAATGATAACACCACAGTTTATTCAATTCGATAACTACTAATTAGTAATCATGCCAAAAATGTTTGGGTTCAATGTTTGACTACTCTTTGTATCTCGTTTTAAGTTTTATAAAGATCTTCAAGTAGAAATATATTATTCACAATATTTGACAAAAAAATTTAAAAAATAAACATCAAACTTGTAATCAGAATTGAAGAATGTATGTAACATTGTAACTATTATTATCAACAGTCAATCTAGTCATAAGACAACAAAATTTGTTTAAATTGGATACTATTTCACAATAAATAATCTGAAAGTAGAGCAAAACAGGAAGTGGACAAACACAGAACAAACCACTTTGTGAACACTCACAAATGTCGTTCCACGAACAATCTATTCGGGCAATTGTATTCTACTGCAAAGAAATGAGCAATCCATTGTTGAGTATTGACTAATTTGAATACAAAGTATAATTCTTTGCTTAAATAATAATAAATTAAAACAAATTATTAAATTTAACCTTTTGAATAAACCAGAAGGGATAAAGCATACAAAAATCGAATTTTAAACATAAAATCGAATAAACTTTTTCATAATTTAGCCGCAAAGTTTAAGTGAATCAGAAGTGTTCAGTTTTGTATTCATTTATACTGTTGGCTTAGATTTGACGTATGTTTTTTTTAACTTTACTCTTTTTACTACTCAAACGCATTTAAGTTTTCTTAGCCTCATAGACTTCAATAAAAGACAGTTTTATTGTATTTGAAATGATGATAATTTTTTGTCTTAATTTTTGTTTAATGGCCTGCGGCCGGCAGATGGACTTTGCTTCCATGCAGCATTCTACGATACGAGTACATTTTGATTCTTGTTGTACGATGTCGTTTATCGCATTTATCTCGATGTTGAAATTGAATTTCTGATTTTCTCTCTTTGCTTGTGTGTGTAACTGTTCTCTATAAGTGGGTGACTACAAGTCTGAGTAAATTGCGCCACAAAACAGCCCAAAACGTCGTTCTCCATTACTTTGAAATAAGAAATCTCAATTTTAAGGCATTTTTACACTTTCGACTTTACCAGTCGATCCAGAATGTTCGAATTAGTTTGAACATAAGAATATTCACAGAAATATCAATAAACTAAAAGAAAGTTTTCTAGCCTTTGAAGGCTTTCACTAGACAATAAAATAAACAATAGTCAGACGTAATTGTCTATTCAGTTTAAATTTAAAAATACTAACATTTTACAAAACAATCAATAATAATTCTCGCATATAATTGACAGAAATACTTATGAGATAATAAAATGGTGATTGTTTTACCTTTAAATGAAATCTCAGTTCAGTGTAATGACCATAAAACATGTGTAATGGCCATCATAAATGATGTTACTTTAATTAATTCAACGGGGCTCAATGATTGAGAAATTTAGAATTTTATTTAAACCTTTAAAACGCCAGGTTCTTTTATGAGCTTTAAAATGATTGAAAACTATTTAAACCCATTTTTCTAAACAACAATAGATGACGTTACCGAGAAAATAAAAAGTTTCGAGAAAGATACACTAGAATCTGCAAGCAGAACAGCTGAGCGCAAGCGACAATGCGTGAAATGTGCCAAAAACCCAAGGCACTAACCGAATACACAAAACCAGTATATTAATGGTACAAAGAATAGCAATAATAATCAAAACGATATATGAAAAATCTTTAATTTGATTGATTTGGATACAATAACGTAACTTGATTTTATTGTTGATAAGGGTAAAAACACAAATAGTACAGTCTTATGAACATATGCGAATGATAATCAGTAAGTATAGATTAGACATCTTAATTGAGACGTAATTCACATTTATATTTTAAAAAACTCGTTACGGTGGCACGTTGATGGTGTCTCGTGGGTATATTTTGACTAAAATCTAAAAAAATACTTTAGTATGTGATTGTAAAAAATACATTCATAATCGAATACATTACTGTTGGAAATTTTAGTATCGTGTGCATGATCACGTGTGAACTAAACAGCGCCATCAAAATAATTTTGCGATTTGAAAATTGGAAAGTATCTCTGTTAACTCGTGATTACATTTATTATCTTGTGAACTTGAGTTAACATGAACTGAAACCTACTGTAATAACTTACAAGTTACTTAGTTAGTTGCATTTTATTGAACAAAAAATTTTTACTTTTTACTTTTTTAATTAATAATTCATAGTAAAAATCTATTACAAGTGACTGAGTACATAGACAAATTTAATTTAATAACATTTCGCAGAAGTCACTTGTTGCACTGTTAATTTGAATTAATGTTATTGTATTGGATCAGACAGAAAAATATTTTCATAGTTGGCACATTTAAATTATTTATTTTTTTCGATTTAGAAGAGGAAAATGCATTGGAAGATTAATCCAAACTGATTAAATCAAAGAGTGACGGTCAAAACAAGCTCTTTTTAGCCCAATTTTTTAGGCAAAACGGATTTAGATGAAACAATGCTTGTTTTAAAGGGTTTGAATATCTGTTTTCAAATATGTAACTCAAAGATCTGTCCGACATTTAGTTTCCTGGTAATTTGGTTCCAAAGATACAACGTTGTATAGTTACTCACAGTTGAACGAGTTTTTTGTTCATTCTCATCGGTCAATAAAAAGCCTGATTTACAACTACAAACTTGAATATAGCACACAAAAAACAAATAGCAATTGTCGATAAGTTGCAAAGACTTAAGTTTAAGTTAGATAAAGAAATAAAATTAAGAATTGAAATTTAGTAATCAGTACTTTAAAAGTTTAATCTATTTTATAATCAACAAAATACAAATAGTTCATATTCAGAGTTATTTTCTTTTGCTTTATCACATAAAATGACTCAAAATTTCGTAAACTGATGAGATGTGCATGTCATTTTGTTTGTCAGAAGTAGAAATAGTTGATAGTGACATATGTTGCATAGGAATTATTGTAGGGATAATTTGGGACGGTTCTGGATGTCGGACAGAACTTTGAGTTACATATTTGAAAACAGCTATTCAAACCCTTCAAAACAAGCCACGTTTCATCTAAATCCGTTTTGCCTAAAAAATTTGGGCTAAACTGACCGTCACTCTTTGGCTGAATTGATATGATAATAATATTAATGTAAATTAGGTTTAGTTGTGATATTTGAATAATCAGATAACAATAAATCAATAAACACAAAACAAATGAAAAACGAACAACTTCAATCTCAAGTACACAACACGCACACAACACTCGCCACTGGTCGATTGTTTTGATTCTGTTCTACTGTCTGTGCACTAGTGTCGGCACACACGCTCACTCTGCAGCTGTTATTTTGACTCACTTGAGGAGAGAAGGACCGCCTTGTGGCAGAGGGCAACGGCGATGGGTCACACCGCTCAAAATAATAACAATAATAATAGCACTCTCGTGTACTTTTTCTCAAATATTTGTGTGTACTACCGCCCTTGCATCTTCCCTTTCGTCCAAAGCGCCATCTGTGAACATCCATACGTACTAAAAACCTAAGATGTTTAGTTTTAGTAGTTTTTAGTAAATGATTAATCTATGGTACAAACATGAGTTATGTCTCAATATTGAATGGCGGGAATTAATCTATGAATCACAAAGATGAATTTGGTGTCTCACACATGTCAAAGCTCAGTATAATCAATTCTCTACAGCCTCGGAAAAGTCAATGTGATATTCGCTATTTCCCATAGAGAATACATTATAAACTGACATTACCTGGCCGGAAGTTACCTAAACAATCATGGATTTTCTCACAAAACACAAAGTGAACTTCATTTTTAGTAGCTGAATCGTTTGTGGCCTTAATTATGAATTTTAGTGTTTTCGTTCAAGAGATAGCCAAAACTCAAAAAACAGCGTGACATTTCCCCTCTGTTACAATGCTGACATTTTCTCCCATTGAAAAGTCGAAACGGTTTTCTCAAGAGCTGACAGAGTGCTTCGCTACGTTCACTCACTCACTCACGCACTCGCTATCGCTCGTGCGTTCGTTCGTTCGTTCACTTCGCTCAGCTAATAAATGATAACTCTTGATCATTAAAGATAATTTTGGAAATCAGTTTAAGACTGAGCAAATGGAGCTGCAAAAATTAATTTTGAATTAAAGTTATTGGTAAGTAAATTTGTAATAAGGGTATTCACTTTTTATTGTGAGATAAATGACTTGAAAATGAGAACGAGAACTTTGAGAATGAATAGACAATTCTCTAATACACAAGAAACCGTTTATTAGTCACGCATTTTTGACTCAAGTTTACTGTCATAAGAATGACCAAAGTTTGATAATCAAGTTTTTTGCAAGAAGTAAGTAAAGAAAGCAATGAAACAGTTTCAATTAGAAAGCCACTGAGAATGTCAATAAAAAAAATTTAAATCCTGAATTGCCTTTCCATAAATGACGTTTAGACAAAAAGATAATAATAATAAATGAATAATATGGTAAAAAGACATGAATGATCATTAGATCAATAAAAATAATATGAAAACCTTTTTTAAAACCCTATGATAAAACCTTTACAAATCAATTGAAAGCTAGCAATAAATTACGTAAATAGTAATCCAGAATTCTATTCACAGATGTTAGGATGAACAATTAAAAGTAAAAGTTAGTAAGTGACAAATCAGACTAATTTCAAAATTTTATTTTTCTACCACGAATATATATTTATCATATGATAAATTAGTCGAGTTAAATCATTCCACTTGTTTACCAAATAAAATTTAGAATTCAATCTTTTTAAATCTGCAACAAAAATGTTATAATTGAAACAGAATTGATAGCGCAGATAAAACATTGTTGAACTTTTGAGATTGAAAATGCTAAACGAAGGCAAGTGATTAAGAAATAATAAATTATAATGAAATAACTAAATGCTTTGCTTCATATTTAAAATGAGATTAAATTATATCTTAACATTTTTGCAATGAATCGTTTGATTTTGTTTTAATAAAATAATTAAAAGATGACAATAGTTTATCAATAATTAAATTGAAAGTTAAAAACCATTTAAAAAATATTATTATCGAACTTATCTAACAAATGCCCCTGATTTTGTACATGTACGGATTCAGATGATAATCATATCAATTTTGGCACTGTTAAGGATGGTGATGTTGAAGCATTTTTGGACAAATTGGATTTTATAATTTTGAATAAATTGATAGATTAAGATTCATTTGAAACAATACAAACTGTAGACAAATTAATAAAAGATATGTCATCGGAGCATTTTAAATGTTCCTATTTTACACAAACTATTAATGGCGATTTAATTCGAAATTAATAAATTTTGAACGTTACACTTTATCATCCAATAAACAAATTTGCTGTTTACATTTAAACTATCTGGAATGCGATTAAATCAATTTTCCAAGCAAAACGCTTTACCGAATTGGAATGTAAATTAAACAGTCCCGCTTAAACAAATGAAATAAAAATAAAGTTTGTATATTTTAACTAATTGAAGTGTTAATTGCAATTACATTTTGAATTAAAAATGACAAACTTAAATTTGATTAAAAAATGTATTTCTTGCGCTACTATAGTATATTGCAGTTGAAACCTGTCGATTTGTCATTGTACTCAAAATTGCTAATTGATTGGAAATTAGTTGGCTAATGTGAAAATATTTTCCAATTAACTTGAAAATGCAATTAACCGTTTATATATTCGTCGTGGAGTAAGTGAAAAATTTGATTCACAATCTATGAAAAGTGATTGTTTTAATTCATTTAATTGCAATTTTTAAGGAGGTCTCTGTCAGTTGAAATTTTGTTATCACTGATTCGAAATCGACTAAATGAAGATCTGTAATTGTTTCGATAAGCGATACAAAGTGACAGTGGAATTGTGTCTATTCATAAGATCTCTAACAAATTGTACAAACTGATATTGAAATACGTTTGTATTTATATTTAATTGTAATAATAAAAAAAATTAAGTTAAAGAAAACCTTTGAATAATATGATGCGCTTATTATTAATTTTGAGCTTATAATTCCACCCAATAATATCTAAAAAATTTAATGTGTAATAAAATGCTTGTCAAATTATAAAATTTTAAGCAATAGAAGCCGCCAGTTAAGCTACGTTTGTCTAATATTTGAATTTAAGTTGAATTGAGATATTTGAATTGACATTTAATTTGTATTAACCTTTTAAACTAGAAGATACATTTTTTAAAAATTTCATTGTTCACTGTGAGATTGGGCGTTCGGTAAATCAGTTTACACCAATTCTGAGTGTTACCTTTCAATATTATTCATCACCTTTCACTCATTCGATCCACTAACCCTGTGTCAAATTTTCAGAAGAATTGAGTGTTTAATAAAATTGTAAATTGGCATCGTAAATGTAACCAATCTCACAAATGCACGAATTTCGGTAACATTTCGAAGAGAAACCAAACATACTGCGATATTCACTGTCCTAGGAACAGTACGTACTGGTGAGCGGTAGGGGCACTGGGTAAAAGAAATGCGGTTCACCTTGAATAATACAACCAATAGGATCAATGAGACAAGCAGCTTAAAGAAACCATTTTGACAGACGCTTATTGACATAAGTTGAAAACTCCTGAAATCCAATACCGAAAACTGCAAATAATCAAATGAAAAGGTCAATCGTCTATTCATGCATTTTGTGATATAACATTAATGATTCCTGTGTCTTGTGAGTGAGTGAGTGAGTGAGTCACATTGTGAGTCACAAGTTATTTTGGTGTGCACACTGCAATGTTAAGTGAGTTAATTAATTGCGTCGTAATTTTGTTACCAATCGTATTTGAAATTGCAAAGCAATGTACAAAAAACTGGTGTGCATGAGTTAAAGAAATGTTACAAATGTGTTTGATAAAATTGTATTGAATTTTTTAAAAATTGATAAGAGATTTAAGAGAAATTAACTTTAAGCCACTGTTCGATTTGTGTTTGATTTTTAAAAGAAAAAACAAAGATTGTTGAATTTAAAATTGTCTATATTGTATTAAAAAAAAACGTTGTGGATTAAGAATGGGTCAAAGTTGAGTACAAAACCAAGTGATCTGTTTGAAATTTGAAATTGAAAATGAAATAATCGCCTTGATTATCGACCGAATGTCTTACATTGAGGGGTGTAGCTTCTTTAACATCAGAAATGAATGATAATTCACTAACAACATTTTTACTTTGAAAGAAAATTTTTTTACTAATAAAGAATGCAATCGTAAAATATCGAAAGTCAAACCAACTCTAAGTTCAAATGATATTTTTGCACAAGAAAAATAATTTAATTAAAAATTTAAACCTGTCAAAAGGTGATGTTCTGAAAGGCCACAAATGACCATGTTTATTCTTATATTTTATAATAAAGATTCATTCGTTAATCTGTTTTAAAATATTAATATTAACGGTTATTTCAAAACAAAATGAAATTCGATGTTTGAAGTAACTGGCGAGAAAGAACTTGCAATCAGATCAAAAGTGAAAAATTGCTGTTACTTGTAAATAGATTTTACCAAAAAAAAAATTGGAAAAATTTCCTTTCTTAACTAAATGGGAATAACCACAAAGATGACAAAACAACTTAAGCATATTTAGTCAAAAATTGCAGCCATTTTAAATATATAGTTTACCTTTATAAAAACTTCAGTAAAGAACGGTTTAAAGAAGAACAACAGTAAACAAATTGTATTTTACAATCAATTTGCGCTTGTATTATTTGTATTACACCTTTTCAAAAATGGCAATGTTTTGTCATTAAAATTACTTGACTAAATATTAAAAATAAATACTTGCTTAATCATGTAATTCAAAAAATGAAAATATACACTTTATAAAACTCGGTCATCAAGTGTAAGTGAATGTAATCGCCGGAATGGGTCAACCTAGTTCTGCACTTTGTGTTGGTCTTGTTTCAGTTTGGAAGTTTGAATTTAAAGTAATGTTGAATAAGTTGGATAATAGTTCTTTAGAATTCTAAAGTTGAACAAAAGGTAAACCTGTTAATATCCAAAATTATTTGCTCTTAAAAATAGACCATTCTATCATTTCTGCTATGACATTCGCATAAATTGTGACATTACATTTGGATTAGTTGTCATTGGTTTTTTGTATCATTTAAACCTTTTAATAATCATCATAGAGATCACTTAACATTAAGTAAAATATATTGTACTTTTAATAAGTTGAATATTTAAGTTGGAATCGCAGACAAAAGATTTTTTAACCTGTTTTGATTGAGATTATTTCAAAGTGAAAATAATTTTTACCTTTAAAAGATTCGAAAAACAACTTCGAAATGTACAACTATGAAAGAATTAAAAAACAAAAATAAATTTGAAGAATTGAGCTTTGAATTAAACTCACCTGTACCTGTAAGAGTACATCATGTCAAGCCAATTGGATGGTCGGAATGAACAAATGGATAATCATCCCTTTTTTAGTTTGAAGCAAACTATAGGAAGATGCATTAAACCAAGTAGTGAGATCATAGATGAAATGATGGTCTATTATTAGCGAACGACAAGTTGCCAAAAAGATTTCACCACTTACAAGCTTTTAGTGGTGTATGTTGACATATTCATCTTAATGGTTGTGAAACAAGACTGCCTGAAACAATGGCCACACCCAACAAAGATGAGACGCTGTACAATCATGTACAAGTACTATTGGCGAATTTAAAAACATGTCAAGAATCCTTTAAAAAGATCTACCAGTTCTCTACCGTTTGTGATTTCATCGTACGACATCAGCAATTATAAAATAATTTAAATCAAGTCTATTTGAATTTCAATAATTAAAAGCAAAATATTAATATTTTAGAATAAAACTTTATTATGCTCTAATACGGAATATAACATTAGTTAGATTGACCTTTATTGATGTAATCCACAAGTTGGAATTTGATCAAAATATCCCAAAATATTTTCTTAATTCGAGTTAATTCAATTTCATCTCAACTAAACAAATCACAAATCTAGAATAATGTAACGCGGACTAATGTAGAAAATGAATTTTAAAAAATTATTAACTAAACCAACTAACTAAAACAGTGTGATTGATTTCGAGTAAATGAATTAAAGAAAAAAAATATCGTCAAACCAAATGCTCGTAAAGCTTGCTTTCATAAAGTGCTTTTGACTCATAGTGGACTAACTTTTTCGACAATTGCAAGTTCTGACTTTCGCGAACTATTAGTTAAAGCTGGTTATCTTGAAGCACCAAAATCAGCTGATACTGTTAAAAATTATGTGTGTTAATTTGAAAGTGAAGTTTGGATGCGCCAAGAATTGTTTCGATCACGAGATGAACTACATTTACTATCATTATCGTTTGATGATTGGACATTAAACAAGCGTTTTATGGCTTTAATTGTTCATACTGAGAAGACGTTCTACGTTTCCGACATTATCTTGGTTTAATTCGTATCCTCGGGAAAACCAACTATATTCTTTCGTTAAGCGATATATCGGAAAGTTTGGTTGAATTTGATCTTACTTTTGAACGATTTCAGCACAATGATAACGGGTGGATTATATAAATATTTCTCAAGCATTGAAACCAGTCGAATTTGCAATCAAATCTGTCTGAAAGAAAAACTGTTCACTTTACGAAGCTCATTTGGCAATTGAGGTAGCTCTAGATGAACTTTCTGCCCTGACATCACCAATAGCGAAAATGTTAAAGGCAAATGTTATTAAGAAAATACAAGAGAGAATTTTTTCAAACTACTGTGTTGAGCTTTACCTAGAAGATAAGAAGTTAATTGAGAAACCTAAATATTTTCGATTAAGCAAACGAAGTCAAATTCTAGTCTCAATTAAGAAAATTGTTGGGAAATTTAATTAAAATGAACTCAACCAAACTTCAAGCCAAAACAATTGCCCACTCGAGAACAGTATATAATTCTACAGTTGAAGCAATTTCATCAAAGATAAGGAAACACGAGGATGGTTATTCTAATTTTTCCGCTAAGTTAGAAACAAAGGAAAAGTTGCGTGAAGTATATAAATCCATTTCCATTTTTTTGTATCTTGGCTTGGAAAATAATCAAAATTTGTGAAACCAAAACTTTTACGTAAAAACAATTTTGTTTGACTTGGCGCTTGAAGTGAATCAACTTTTGTGAATAAAGTTGTTAAACGTGATATGATTGACGATTATTAATAATATCTAATAGTTCAAATTTTATTAGGCAAGATCTTATAGTCGTAAATCGCATAACCTGTGTTTTTGTTTTGATAAATTATCTAAAAATCAATTAATTTAATTTCCAGAAAAAAAGAATTCAAACAATATAAAAGAAGGAGTAGAGTTAAGCAAAACTTCGATCATATTGTTTGAAGAATAAACAATGAGCTTAACCTTTTGAGTTGTATTCACTAAGCATTCAAAAGTAAAAAGAATATTATTTGCCGTAGTTCTCTCTTTCAGATGGAAACATTTTTAATAAAACAGCGCATTTAATTGTGTGATGTAACTGCAGTGGGCCAAAAAGTTTTCTAAAGGTTGCTTAAAATAATGTCGTGACATTGATTAATTTAACGATACTCGAAGATTGAGTTTTTTGAGAAATTGTTCAAACCTTTTAGACTCTAAATCGGAAGTAAAAATTCAGGCAATAAAGATAAAATTAGTGACTAATATTTGATATTCGAGAGAGTGTATAATAAAACTTCTAATAATAAATTTTAAAACAAAAAACGATTACATTTCTAATAGTCAGAATGAGTCAATTCTATAATGAAAACAGTGGAAACCTTTTAATCCCTATTTCTGATGTACAAGATTTAATGTTAAGTTGTAAAATTAATTAATATAGAGACGAGAGATTGAGATTGTTAATAGTTTTCAATTATAAAAGAAACCTTTGCTTAAGCACTTGTTTTGAATAAATCCTAAAGTTAAAACAATAAAACAATAAATTCCATTATTTAAAAACTTTAAAATCGTAACCATTTGAACCATCACTAAATTATGTTACAATTGTCAAAAAATATGAGTTTTCCGCTTATGATTTACGCCTATTTAAACGTAGTAGGTTTGTTCAAAATTAATTCTATGGACATCTAATAATTTATTAATTTAAAAATATGAAATTTTACATTTTCAATGTATTTAGAAATCAACAGAAACAAACAGAAATTTCTCAACCCTGAAAAAATAACAACAAAAGTGCAACTATTTACAACCAAACATAGTGCAAATACAGTTTTCAGACTAAACTTTTTGTTCAACTGTTGTTTCTATTTGAAATTCACTTCTGTCCCTTTCTCGTGTTTCACAATGTCTTGTCCCTAACCGATGGACGTCGTTTCTATCATATAGACATGATCAAATCAAAAATTTCAAGTTACCTGTACTAAAACAACTAGGAACTACTCAACATTGTAGACAATCTCAATCTTGAATAATACGTTCAGATAGACCACAAATTGTGGTCACTTTGTTTTATTGTAATAATTTAATTCATAGATTAGCTTCAATTTGATTAAATCTAGTTAAATTTTATTTGAGATTCATTAAATCTCGATATATTTTAATCTTCACGCAAACTATTTCAGGTTAATCATTTAAGTTTGCATCTATTTGTTTTATAAAGACAATTTAAGACGAGTTTATAATAAATCGTCGTGCAGTTATTTCATCATCTTTCATTCTTGCGTCACTAAATCTTAGATTGTAGAGAACATATTTAACAAAAATTTCCAACCTCAAAATATAAATTAATGAAATGAAACAGATAGAAATTAAAATAATTATAAACTTTTTCTTTATTCCGAAACTATAAATTTTTAACTAACTGTAAATAAAATTTAATTTAAACCCCTTTTCGATTCTTTCTCTTTCTATACGATCAAAGATAATCTATGACAATTGTTTAAAAACAAGAAAGATAAGCTTCAGAACTAAACAAATTTAATTGAAGAATTTATTGAATTTTTTTATTAATGACTTTGGCTTTTAATACCCTCCATGGTCAGATCACGTCCACACAGTGCCGGCTTCTTGACTTTGTACTCTACGGGAAAGACAACAACATTGGTGATGAATTTAAGACGATCGTTGAGAAAATAGGATAATAGAACTTTGTAGTTGTGTACGAACCAAAAAACAACCCGAACAATAACACTTACCTCGTGGTCTCTGCGAACAACTATTCGCTATTTTAAGGATTGGTATTCAAAGATTTGATAGTGAGCAGAAAAATAAAAAGGAAATAAGTGAAGAAGGAGAGATGTGAAACATCGAGGTTTGTGTGTCCTTAATGTATCATAATGATACCATTGGTGGATCAAATGTTTAGTTATAAACAAATATATATTAATTGTATTCACCTGTGACATGCAAAGTTAAATCAAAATTACTAAACATTTCAACACCGAAATTCTGTTATGATGCGATAGAGATAGATAGGATAGAGAAATGTTGATATTGATGACTTACATGTTCTGAAATTTACATCAAATAATAACAATCGAAACACTCTCCTGCGGTATTAATCTTTTGAGATTGCAGTCAATTGTTGGTTATTTATAAAAAATAAACGAAGTTCTTTACCAGCTAGATGGAATTTGCTGAAATATTACTGAATGGGCTTAAGAAAAATTAAAAATGTTGTTTTTATTAAATAGATTTTAAAAATACAGATAGACCATTAAAACGCTGGGCTTTATCATGCTGGAACACGCTCAAACAAAAATACTTATCTTGAGCTATTAAGAGTGAAGAATTAAGTCGAAATGGTATTCATCAAGGCTATAGTGCACTTAAGTGCAACTAAAAAATTGTTACCGTTTCTTTCTTCATTATAGTTGGATGTCGCTAATTAATTTCGTCTAAGAATGCCTAAAATAAGCACTATATCAAGAAAAAAGTAAAAGATTTCTACGTGAAAGTGTTAACCGTAGATTTCAGCATTGGCCCTAGACAATTAACGACACTAAATAAAGACAAAAGAAAATATGCCTAAAGAGGAGAGGAGAAATATACCATGGTCAATGTCTTGGATGTCACTTTACAGTAGATTGAAAAGAAATGTAAAGACACGAACAAGCAAATTAGTTGTAAAAAAAACTCGGGAGATAAAAACAGTCGAATTATTCGACTCGAATGAGATGAGAATTTATACGAGTGTCAATGTAAGCAATAAAATAATAAAACGATTCATGTCATAGCGAAGGTGCTGCTCAACTCATCACCATTTCTGATATAAAATTTACAAAAAACAAATTCCATAAATGAGACTATTCTTAAAACATTTATTTTCGTATGTATGAATAAAATAGATACACATAGAGTAAAATGACCTTTTTATATTCTGTAAAGTCAAAGTTTAAATATTTTGTTTAAAGTTATTCAGGAAATATTAAAAAAAACACCGTATTCCTGAGATGTTGGTAAATTTACTAATAAAGAGTGAGTTCTATAAAAACAATTACGATTACAATGACCGATACAAATTAAACAAAAAATTAAAAAATAATAGAGAAAAGAAAAGTAAGATATATTTAAATTATAGACATTTTATCATGCAACCCTATAGTAGTTCCATTTGAATTTGATAGCTGTACAAAAACATTAATTAAAAAATTTGGTTCGATGGAAGTAATCCCTTCTGATTATACGAGAGAGCAGAGTGCAAAATTCCCATTTTGACGATATTTTTATATGACTTGTCTAATTCACTATAATGAGATTCTCTTTCAATGTGGTTATTGCAAGAATGGATTTAGTAATAGGAATCACATATCCAGAATTTGAATTACTTTTTAATAATTGTGTTGGTAATTAAAAAGAAATACAACCAATTCTTTGCCTGTTTAACGTGTCTTAATAAATTTATTCAACATGTGAATTGGATTATTGAAAATAATACATGATTCGAAAAAGTAAAGAACAACTAAATCAAAGAAATGATAATATGATAAAAATATAATTTTCATGAGTGAACCTTTTACCGAACAGGGATGCGGGAAGTACGTACCAATTAAAGATAAAATTGAAGCTTAATCAGGATTATTTAAAAAATAAACCAAAATTGAAGATAAATTGCCTTAATTCTGGATGGTCGCATAAAACAAGAATTTTTTTCTTCTACTCGTATTGCAGTGGAAACATATCTTTCATGGACAAATCATGACCACTCATTCTCTTCGTGTCCACTTTGTACGCTTTAGGATTTGTCAAATTGGAAATGAACTGTAGACTATCTTTGTGTGGGTTTTTGAATTTAATGAAAACATTAAAACATTTATATAACTAGTTTTTGAACCAGCAACTGGAATTTTGAAACATTTTAGCTATTTTATAAATATAAATAAGTAATGCCATTGGCATGAAAGTCGGAGCGAACGATTTTAAAATCATAATATTATATTAAATATATATCTGAATTAAATAAAATTCAATATTCTGTTTTTTTTGTTTTTTTTGTTTTTATACATTTCAAATTACGATTAGAATACAGTAAAGTCTCGTTAATTCGAAAATTTTGGGAACCCAGATCCCAATTTTTTTTTGAATTACCAATAATCGAGACAATTTTAAAACGACTATATTTTATTGAATTAGACCAAAATAGACAATGAAAATCATCATTGTTAATCAATTTGCTAAGCAATTTGAATGTTTCAGAATGTTAAAATGTCATTTAAGCGAAAATATAGCGTTAATTATGATTTAGGCAAAAAAACCTACGTATTCAGAATATAGATTTAAGCTACATAAGGCGCTCAAATTTGGTAAAATGAGCCATTCACGTATAGCGTTGATTAATTGAAAACTATTTGTCTAAGTGAAACAATCATTGTCAATCAACTTAATATTGATAAAAATTTTGTTTAACGCATTTAATCAATTCGAAATTTGGACCATGTTTTTGTCCCTCAAAAACTATGCAAATTGTTCGAATTAGCCTCAATTTTGATTTCCAATTACCAATTAACGAGCGATTTTCCAATTATAAAGCACATATGTATAGTGATAGTTAGAGAATTATACCACATTTTCAAAATTTGCTTTCGAATTACCAATTACAGAGACTTTACAGTATGTTTAAGTGTAACTAAAAAATTAATTAAAGATATAAAACACATAAACCTTCTGATTAAACACATTACTCTGAATCAGGAAAATCATTATTTGTCAATGTATGCCATATTGTCTTTGTGCATTTTCATATTTCCAATAAATTCAAACCTCTCTTTGGAATAGAAGCCATCAATGACAAGGTCAGATAGCTTTCTTACGCGACTAAAAGCGACTTAATCCAACTGATAACTCTTTGTTACCAATGTTTACCACTGCCTTATCTAAAGTATATCTTTGAGATTTGTGTATAGAAAATTCATGGCCTAATGACAATGGAAATTATTTGCGGGAAAATGAAATATCTCCATGTTTCCAATTTTCATACACAGGCACTACTGGAAACACTTGTCCATAAAACATATAAAAATATTTGTTCAGGGGACGGACATACGACATACGAGGTAGACATAAACAACAAAAGATTACTTCCAGGACATGTAAAGCCAAAAAACCCAAGCATAAACCAAAAGTAAATACTTTAAAAAAAATAATAAAGCAATGAGCACCAAAAAGACAACGATTTCAGGTGACGCTTGAGTGTGCTGCTACTGCGCATCTACTTTGCGCACAGCGGGCGTCCGATACAGAGTGTGTGCACACAGTCACACACACACTCAGTGTTGCCACTTGGTTCTTACACAATGTGTAATACACATTTCAATACAAAAATTTCAGATTTTCAAAAAATTGCTGCTCCGTTGACCTTTGACCTATATGAACCAAAATTCAATATGCACATCTACACCACCACCAGAACATTGTGTTAAATTTTTAGGCCGATCCATACGGTGGTTTCGGAGGAGTTGTGTCCACAAGAATTGCATATTCTCTCAATTTCTCTCGGATGTTAACGTCGCTCACAAACAAACTCACACCTCGCTCGCTTCGCTCGCTCAGCGTGAGTTTGTTTGTTCGCTCCTCTAATTAAATAAATATAAACAAAATTTTAAAAAATAACCATTACCAGCCTAATTTAGTATTCAAGTGGCTAGTGAATTAAAAAATATAGTTTGAAATAAATTTCAATTAATGAAACGATATAGTTTTTGACGAGAAACTTTTCAATACTCAACCAATAACTGTAGATCAAAAACAACTCTAACCTAATTGTAATATTGACATTGTTGATTTGTCAACTAAGAATGACTATTAAATGACATTGAAAATAAGGCATGAACATGATTATCATAACAATTTTACAAAGTTAATATGTCACAAAACACTTTAACTTTGAATTTTGTCCGGCATTGGCATTCTTATTGTAAATCTGCTTGTGTTACATAAGGGTTACGTACTCCCAAAAGAGCTAGGACTTTAAATTATGCCTTCTGTTGATTCGCTAAATTTTTGTATGCAATAAACATTATTGATATGAGAAGACGTGCATTAAGATATATTCCCCATTGGAGACCACTTTTTCCGGTCATATATCCAGTCATGCCTTAATTAAAAACAAAATTTCAATCTAGTTTTATAACCTTTTAAATGCACGCTTGAACGAGTCGATCAGATTGTGAAATTTAATTGACTTACTTAATTCAAACATATACAAATACATATCAATTTGAAATGAACGTAACGCAGTTCGAGAACACTAAATATAAAAAATATTTTTCAAAAATGTTTAGATGAAGATGCTTTTCAGCCTTGAAGTGCTCAGTTGAATTTATGTACATCTGGAACTATGAACTAAACGAGTGATTCGATAACCTTTAATGTCGTTCGGCTTGAGTCAGTAGTACCCATAAAGGTCATAATGTGTTTATTACTATTTTTTAAAAATTTATGCAAATTAAATAAAGGTATTTAAGTTCAAATACGGGTTTGACCTTTTATTAAATAAATTCGACTTATAATTAATACACAAATAAAAATAGTTATTCTCCCAAATAATACAATTATCTTTCCAAAATAGTATATTTCCCAAAATAAATGGTTTTGGGAACCAAAAATATTTAGTGACTTTACCACAAATATTCAGTAATTTTATTTTATGGAATACTAGAATTGGATTCTCCCCAACAGTTAGTTACCCCCAATTGGAATCTTCCCAACAGTTAGTTACCCCCAATTGGATTCTCCCCAACAGTTAGTTACCCCCAATTGGAATCTTCCCAACAGTTAGTTACCCCCAATTGGATTCTCCCCAACAGTTAGTTACCCCCAATTGGAATCTTCCCAACAGTTAGTTACAGTAACAAATTCGCCGATGCAAATAATTTGTCATGAATAAGGTGCAAATGATAAATTGGAATGAGACGCTCTGCTCGTAATCATTTCTATTGTAAACTTTATATGTATTTAAACTTGAAAAGGGGACAAAGTAAATTTGATTAAACAAAAGTTTTATTGAACTTCAAAAGTAAAATATGCATATATTTGATATTAAAAATTAAAAATTAAATGTCTTGAATTAATAAGAAAACCCTTTTATTAACTAAAGTTGTAATTATATCGTAATATGTAGAGCTAACTAAACGAAAAATTAATGCAGAAAATAACAAAAAACTAAATCTCGTTTATTCTGTAATTCAGTTAGTCATGCAGAAACCACCAAAAAAATTCTTGTGGTGATTGAAGATTGTGGTAAAAAAAGATCAAGAAGAAACATTTCAAAGATGGATTTGTTAATGACATTCTTAATAATCACAGTTTCTTCCAGTTCCTTGTTGAAAAAAAAGCCAAACTAATATTTCTTTAAAATAATTCGAGAAAATTATTGAAAATTGTATTGAGCAAGGAATTTAGTATTCAATAACTATGGCTTAACTTTCTCAAAATCGCGAGTATTCGATCAAAATAAAGTTGTTCAGAAAAAAATAAAACCAGTAGAAGGAGCTATGTTGTGATTACAATTTAATGAGTGAAAACATCATCAAAACGCAAACAGAAAAAACTTTGCTCTCGACTCCTGCTTTCATAATTTGGTTTCCAGGAAATCTTTGGCATTTGATAATTTAACAATGACTAGTTGATAAGGACAGAATAAAACCAATAGAAAAGAGAAATTGAAAGTGAGTTAACAGAAATTAAGAGGGACTGTTGAATTTGTAATTGTAAATTCTGATGAATACAATATAATTAGATGATTTATAGATAGATGACCTTTTAAATCAATTCGTATGAAAGCAATTAGAGTATCTTTTTCAATTTTCAATAATTAAAATTTATTCAACAAAGAATATATAAAAGCTAATAAGATTGTCTGGCAAGCCAGGCAAAGTACGAGACTCTTAAAAAAAATGTCATTTGTTGATTCATTTGGATCACTTACAATAGTGCCATCAACTGCCATAGTACCTAATTCTATTACATTTGGAAATTAGTGTTGAGAAACTTATGAGACTACCTTATTTGGTCCATTTGGAATTCTAAAGTAGTGTATTTTTGGCAAATTGTTGTATTGGGTCCAATATTTTTGTTTTAAAAGTACAATGTATTTGTTCAACAACGTACTAATAAAAAACTATTTTTACTTGGTGTTACCAGAATTGGGCTTCATGATCCATGGCGCTCAGTTTTGGTTTGACTATTCGATTACATATACTCCCTAGTGTATGTATGCCAAATTTGGTAATTTTAGGGTATACGGTTCTCTCAGAATACATTTGTCACCAGAATGGGCGTCATGATCCATGGCGCCCAGTTTTTTCGACATTTCAATTAGGTGCACCCCAGAGATCATATATGTCAAGTTTGGCATTTCTAGGGTTTACGGTTCTCTCAGAATATGGTCAAAGGTTAACAGACGGACGGTCAGACAGACGGACACGATGGCTATAGCATAAGCTTACGACTCTAAAAGAGTCTCGCTAAAAAGTAACCAATTTTAAGTAAATGATTTAATTTTTAAACGTATAGTTCTAAACTTTGTCTGTGGAACCAGTGTCATAATAAAAATGACACATGAAGTAAAATCTCGATTTATAAATTTCCTTATCTCTCAATTATTAAGCGGCACAGAAAAATGTACAATGGAAGTAAAAAAATAAACGTGATTTTGATTAAAATTAAGGGCTGTTACCGAATAACCTATATGCTCCCGGAGCATATCAATGAGTACTCTGGCCCTAATTTTGGATTAACATTTTACCAGTTTTATCAAACACAGTGATTCAGTCGAAATATATCGTTGTTGGGTGTTTCAATTCATTTATGGATCACAAACATTTAGAAACATGTGCTTTTAACTGATTATACATAAATACTTGACAAGTGTTTCAGTGGCTGGTCAATTGGGAAAATTATTTAAAGTCTTATTGAGCTGATTTTGGTCTTCAATTGGTGTGGCTTCACTTTTTCCATGAGAGAAACACTTTATTAATAAAACAAGTGTGACTGTCCACATCTTCGTGGGATGCCAAAGAGCACAGCGTACATGTCAATCCGTAAGGACAATTGCAGGTTAAACAAATAGATTCATCTAGGTTCAACAATATCACTCGTGTGAAGTATAACAAATAATAAAGATTATGAATGAGTATGTATATAGAGTATATGGAGTATTAAATCCTGACGAGTGTCACAGGACCTTCGAATAGTTAGTCGAACTCGAATGTCACTTGCAGCCTATTTAGCCTAGCCTGATCTGAGCTATGTTCTCATTATGTTAATGTTCTCCTTCTCCTTTACTTTGTAACCTCTGCTCTCATTAAACGTCACCTTTGTGCGTACTCGACCCCGTTCTTTCACGCCTGATCACCGATCACTCGTGACATATATGAATGTTAGCTGATTTGTAAAACAAAATAAAATCAAAGATATTTTAATTGATCTATCATTTACAAACTATTTGGTAAAGATTCTCATGACTTGAAACTAACTAAAAATAAAAATTTAAAAATGCATTAAGCTTGATTTACATTAATTTACCGGTGAATTTCTGGGTGATTTGTGATAATGAACAGATAATGTCGGCAAAGTTTATCTTCAATATATTTCAAAATATATGAGCATTTTAAACTTAATTTTAAATTTTCAGAAAAACTTGTGTTAGTGCATTTTATTTGTTAATAATAAAAATATGTAAAGTAAAAAAGCGTTTAATTAAAGAATTGAAAGAAAATACTTACTTTTACCTTTTACCCTTTTACCCGTACTGAAATAATCATACAAAAAACTAAGCAAAAAAGTTTCATTTCGACAAAATTGTCCACATTCTTCTCACAAATTAGTGAGCCAGATTCTTAAGGTTGAGCAATTGAGTGCAGGTGCAAGCCATACTCGTAAGTACTCGCCTTGTGCAAAATTGCACAAGGAGAATGGGGTTGCTTTGAAAGAGCAATTCTCTAAGTTAGTGAGAAAGAAAGAATTCTAATGAGAAATTATTAGATATGAGTTACAATCAATTATGGTTATGTATGTTACCTTTTCAATTAACATGTTGTAGGGCATATGCTAATGTCTGAGAGTCGGATAAAACATCCCTTGATCTGTAGAGCAAGAGTAGTTAGGTCTTGAAAATCAATTTTAATATGAAAAGCTTTTAGTTGATAGATTTGAACATTTTGACTTAGTGACCATTTTGTGTTGGTGATTTATTTATGACATAGACCAACTAAACAAATTTTTAAAGTAAGAAATTGATATTTATTTGTATAATTTTGACAACATTAAAACTCCGCAATTATTTCATTGAAATTGCTATTGAAGAACAGCTGATGAAACATAAAAACTTTAAGTTTACAAAAAACAAAAAAATAAAAATAAATTTAAGATAATTTGATTTAAATAACAGAGGGCAGTAGTCAATAAAAAATTTTCCACTAACAAATGTTTTATGAAATTAACTTTATAACCTTAATAAAGTTGAAAGTAGATTATCAATGCAACAAAGATAGAACATAGAGAATGTGAATACAGATTGACAACTAGACTAAATGAAGTTGAATTTGATTGATCGTGTAACGAATTCAATAAAGCGAATGTTATAATGGAAAATTATTAAAGCGTCATAAAATTTACTCTAATTTAATTAATTCAAATAACAATCTAAAATTTTCAATACTACGGAAAAGGAAAATAATATTTTTCGGAATAAATGCAATAAAATAAATATAATTAAAATTCAATACCTGTTATGTCCCTCAAACAGATCAAGCAAACCTTTATTTCATATAAAATAAAATATAAACACAAGTTATTGTGGAATTTAATAAATTTGCCGAAAAGTTAAATGTTGTTATTAACTTTTAAGTAAGTTATCTTTCATTGGATTCTTTTTAAGAATCTCTATAATTATTGTTACAGTTTTTGTCTTTAAAAGTTTGACTAAGTTTAATTCAATTTTTTCATTTACTTGATTTGGCAAAATAACTTCATCTTTATTTTTGTTACCAAAACAAACTTTAAAACATGAATTAAACCTTTTTATTAGAAACAAAAAAACTCAATATAATAGACTAGACACAACATAAAAAGATTTATAATAAAAAATTAAAATAGTTATTCCATTTACGTATATGAATGTATTAAACAAAGCAATAAAGGAGAGGCTGCAAGATTGGATGACATGAAATATATTTTATATTTGAAAAACTTTCAGATTGCAATCCTATTTTATTCATTTTGATTAACATAAAACAAAGTGAACATTAAAGAACAAGACAAGTGTAAACTCCACTGAAGCAAAAATTAATTACAAATTCTAGGTTAAATCACATAAATTATTACTCGTTCGCATATGTAATGAGCCACTAGCTCCATCTATTATGTGTCACTTTCCCCTTTAGCCCGGCTCATTACTTTTGCGAATGAGTATTAATATTTAAATTTAGAATAAAACAATCCAATGTCTAAAGATTGTCCGGTTAAATGGCCAACACAAGGAACTCCTTCTGTTCTTTGGTGAGCTGCTGTTTGAGTTCTACCAAAACTGGAGACCCCGAAACGATCTTAGGAGCTTCATTGACATGACATATTCTGCAAGTTGAACGACAAGTGGCTCCACCATCGCTCAGATTTACAGTCTTTGTGCCACTAGGGACATTGTTGCTTGCATCGGCACCTGATCCACCAAAGGCGCCATCATTGTGAGTACCGCTTGGACTGCTATTTTAAAGAATGTTAAGACCAGTAGTTGATCCACTTTGGTCAGAAAGAGCAGTAACAGGTTGCACATCTGACCGAGCAGGACCTGCACAGAGCCAGTCTTAAGGAGCCTTGAACTTGACCATAATGCCTGTAGACAGTGGAGTGAACAACTTGAGAAGCCAAGTCGAACCATCTGATCCACGAGTAAAACCACCAGAGGCGCCATCTTGGCTGGGACAGCTAGGTTTGTTGCTTGTTGGAGATTTCTGGTCAGGAATAGAACTACTTGGGTCAGTAGGAGGATCACTTGAACCAGTATAAGGTAACGCATCGGACATAGCAGGACCTGCACAAAGCCATCGAAATGGAAGCTTGAACTTGACCATTACGCCAACCGAGAGTGGAATGATCAACTTGAGCAGCCAGGAGGAGCAGTCACCGATCAACTTGCAGGCAAGTTGTAGTACAATAACTTATCGACAAATCTAAAGATTTTAAAATTTCTACCAAAAATAATAAAAAGTCAAAAGGTATTATAAAATTGTAAACCGTTTTCTAAGTGACATTTCAACACACAATCTAAAGTAAATGCGAAAGTGATAAGCAAGTTAATTGTAATAAAAAAATATATTAATTACGTAAAGTTTACTACAATCCTTTATGATAAAACTTCATTTAAAACCTATTCTATTATGCCTGAAAATTTTAAATTAATATTGAAAAAAATTAGTAAATTGATACTAAAGTTATGCCAAAAAACCTTTAATTTAAAAACACCATTAGCAATCGTAAAAATTTTAAATGTAAATTAAAAAGACTTAATCTGACAACGTGAGAGATAAAAATAATAATTCTACAATATTTAACTAAATCTAATCTTTACTTTGAAGATGGACTAGCGTTTTAAAAATTATTTTCAAGTAACCGTTTAATTTAATCCGTGAATTTAAAGGCCGTTTAATTTTAAATTATAGATTTTTTATGATTTTGGCTGTGTCCGTAACGCTTTTTCCCCTTTAAAACATTGGAGGGCAGTAGCGCCCATAAAAAATATAGTCAATCCGTTTTGTGGACAAAATAGAAGGAGTTGGCGGAGTACAGAGAAAGTAAGACCGTAGAGTTCGGTGTAGAGTTATAGTTAAGTTTATAATAAAAAAAATGTAATTCTGCTCTAAGTAAACCTAAATACAATAATATTCTTTTAGGGAAAAGAATTTGAACAAATAATAATAAAGAATTTTTTGGATTTATATCTTGATTGTGAAAATGTGAATTGTTAATTAAAACCAGAAGTACAATATTATGAGATATTAATTAGATAATTTGGAATGTTTAACTAAATACCGTGGTATCAAAGCATTAAGAAATTTGAGGTCAGGTGATATTTGGCAAGTTTTAAGACATAAATGTCGTTTTTACTGATAATTTTAATTTTGATTTTGTTTTGTAATTTTGAGTAATCAATTTTACATACAGAGTTTTATTTTCATATTAATGCTTCTGAGTGCAATTATTACAGGTAGAATGGATCCATCATCTTAATCATTATCGATTCCACAGTACTTATATAATACAACTAGTATTAACATTCTTAGGGTTCAGATACCTTGTTTTAACCTATGCTCTTACATTTTCAAACCTCTATCTTTTGTCGTTCGCTCTATGCAAATTACCCAAAATGCCACCACAAAGTGGTTGAGGTTAAGGTAACCCGCCGCCTGATTTTTTATTTAAAGAACATCTCAAACATATTACCTGAGTGATAATTTTCTTGTTTTCAACATTCCCAAGCGCATTTTCTTGTTTCAATCATTTACAAGCGCAAATAAAAAATCTATCATTTTAATCTTGGATTTTAAAAAATATATAGATGTTCCCTAAGATGTACTTAAAGATTACTTAATATTTTGAATGGACTTTTGATGGCGATTGAAGCAGACATGAAACTTGGAAGTATTGGAGAGGTTTGACAAATTAGATTTACTGGAAATAAAATATTGGTATTCCGATTCGATGCAAATGGAATAAAACACAAATGAAATGTTCCCGAAATGAGTTTTTGGGTTTGTTTATTGAATGGTTGTTAGTAAATCCGAATACAGGACAATGATAACCGGTTGCCATAATGTCGATTATTTATGATCAACAAAGGAACCAGATACATTTTGGTGTGGACTCACCAAATTGTCCCAAATTTTTATCATAAAACTAGTGACCCAAGACTAGTTTTTTGTCTCCTTCTTTGTCAGAATCCTGATCAGAATAGTTTACTTCAATACTCGATAAAATTGTTGACGTTTGTTTGACATTAGTTTCAGTATCAGAGTTGTTCTTGATCGATTTTAGTTAAATAAACCATCCATGTGGCTTAAACTGCTTCAGGATTTGGATCACATAGATTTAACACAATTTGGTGATAACAAAGGAAAAATTTTATAATCAACTCTTTAGGGGTTTGTGTATTTTCGCTAGACCAATCCAGTAGTCTTTAACAAAATTAAAATAGAAATTCTGATCCATCTGTATTGTAAAATGATTTAAAACTTAAGGATCAGTTGGTTGAACTGCTAAAACAGTCATTACCACAATGGAAACTTTAAATGGTGCTTTAAATAAAAACCATGTTTAAACTCGAATCTACAGAACAGCTGAGTTCGAGCGAGTTCATGCTTGAAATGTGCTAAAAGAAACATTTGCCTTATCGTCCAGTGAACAGCGAAAATATTGGAGACGTTTTGAAATTATTTTATCAAAGACATAGTTTAAATTAATTGATATAAGAAAATTAGAGTTAAAGAATTTTATTAATAAAACAATCCTGATTCTAAGGATTGTCGGGAAATATGGCCAAGCGAAGGAACTCTTCCTGTTCCTTGGTGAGCGGATGTTTGAGTTCCACCACGACTGGAGACCTCGAATCGACCTTAGGAGCTTCATTGACATGACATATTCTGCAAGTTGGACGACAAGTGGCGCCACCATCGCCCAGATTTACTGTCTTTGTGCCACTAGGGACATTGCTGCTTGAATCGGCACCTGATGCGGGAGTTGAGCCACCAGAGGCGCCATCATTGTTAGTACCGCTTATAATGCTGTTTACAAGAATGTTAAGACCAGTAGTTGGTCCACTTGGGTCAGTAGGAGCAGTAGGAGGTTGCTCATCGGGCCGAGCAGGACCTGCACAGAAAATAAATGTAACAGCTGTTGACATTACGTACATAGCAAATTAATACTCGCAGTTAGGCTATTTCTACTTGTTGGTTTGTTTTTGGTGATAAATAGCATGCATAAAAACATTTCACACTGAAATTTTCGTTTGAGATTTCTCTTTCGTCAACTTATTGACCATTTGACCATTTATTGTAATGAAAATTTTAAGTACGAAAATTAATTTTAATAGAAATTGAATAACATATTTTTAAAACCCTTTTGTAAACGGTTGAGGAAAAGTCAACATAAGTTTGTAATCACATGCAAAATAGTCATTGTCATTTACACTCATTCACCACAAATTCACATTACAGGCTCTTTGTGCAGTATATTCCGCGGAGATATTAAAAAATCCCAGAGTAATAATTGTATTCGATTTTTTATAAAAATAATTTGAAATCAATTGTTAAATGAAAACGCCATTCATAAAGATAATGATTAAAAGCTACAATTTAAATAATAATAATATAAACCAGTAAACTAAGCAGGTGTTCAGTGTGCAAATTTATGATTCTAAAAATTAATTCAAAAAAATAAACAAAAGTAATTAGTGAAACAAAATTTATTTTGATAACAAATAACAAAGCTTTTTTAAACAATATATTAAATCATTCCTTCTTTTTGGTTTATTTGACCAGTGTTTCTTGTTACTAAGCAAATTGAATATAGATCGAACTGTGGGTACATTTCAACAAAATCATTTTATAACCTTTAAAATAGACAAATTTGATGCGAGATTCGAAAACAACCGGTTCTACCAAAAGAAACAAACCACTTGTATGAATCGATAAGTAGAATGCCTATTTCCAAGCAGTCATCAGTTAATCAATAATCAAGCTTTCTATCAATGGTCATTAAATATAAAATATTCTTCACTATCCTTTAAAATTCAAGAACTCAACTCACTCGACAGTTTGAACAAGAGGGAAAATAATGTAAAATGTAAAAACCTTTGTAATGACAAAATCAGACGTCCATGGAAACAATTATTATCAATTATTCGTTAAGTTACAGACATAATAAAACACAGACAAAAAAAATAAAATTTAAACAATTTTATTAATAAAACAACGATCCTAAGTCGAAGGGTTGTCCGGGAAAATGGCCAACCGGAGGAACTCCTCCTGTTCCTTGGTGAGCAGATGTTTGAGTTCTACCAAAACTGGAGACCTCGTATTGACCTTATATCGAGCCTCATTGGCATCACATATTCTGCAAGTAGGATGACAAGTGGCGCCACCATCGCTCAGATATTCCGTCTTTTTGCCACTAGGGACATTGCTGCTTGCATCGGCACCTGATCCAGGGGTTGAACCAGAGGGCCCATCATTGTTAGTATCGCTTGGACTACTATTTTCAAGAATGTTAAGACCAGTAGTTAATCCACTTTTGACAGTAGGAGCAGTAGCAAGTTGCACATCGGACGGAGCAGGACCTGCACAGAGCCAGTCATAAGGAGCCTTGAACTTGACCATAATGCCTGTCGAGAGTGGAGTGAACAACTTGAGCAGCCAGGCCGAGCCATCTGATCCACGAGTAGAACCACCAGAGGCACCATCTTGGTTAGGACCGTTAGGTTTGTTGTTTGTTTGAGCTATCAGTCCAGGAATAGAACTACTTGGGTCAGTAGGAGCACTTGAACCAGTAGAAGGTAACGCATCGGACATAGCAGGACCTGCACAAAGCCATCGAAATGGAACCTTGAACTTGACCATTACGCCAACCGAGAGTGGAATGATCAACTTGAGCAGCCAGGAGGAAGCGTCACCTATCATCTTGTAGGCAAGTAGTAGTTCAAGAACTTATCGACAAATCTAAAGATAAACTTTTCAAAACTTATCAAACAATCTACTGAGAGGAACATTCGAATTCAACAAGTTTAAATACACGAAATGTATGTTCTAACAATTCGAATTTGTGTTTAATCAAACTCGATTTCGAATGAATCAATATTGAAAATTATAAAATTACTATTTGGAAGAAAATATATTTTTTACTTTTAAGACTACGACAGCATATTCTTGTTCTTACAATGTGACACACCGAGAAGTGGGCTAATTTCAATTAAAACAATGGACATTTTTTCAAATAATAAAATAGACTAGACAATAATAAATATTTAAAAATTATACAAGTCCCGCAAAACTAACGTTTTGCTTTTGGGACTTAGTACTGAAACCGCTGACAGCAAGCTGCCAGCGGCGACCCCGCACACTGAACCGACCCCACCCAAGCCTACACGGCACCTAACCTAACCTCAAAACCCATCCTAACACGGCACCTAACCTAACCCAAAACCCCATCCTGACACGGCACCTAACCCTAACCTCAAAACCCATCCTGACACGGCACCTAACCTAACCTCAAAACCCATCCTGACACGGCACCTAACCTAACTCTATCCTAACCTACGCCCACACCTTCCTAACCACCTAAACCTAACCTAACCCTATCCTAACCGACGCCCACACCTTCCTAACCACCTAAACCTAACCTAACCCTATCCTAACCAACGCCCATACCTTCCTAACCACCTAAACCTAACCCTAACCCTATCCTAACCAACGCCCACACCTTCCTAACCACCTAAACCTAACCTAACCCTATCCTAACCAACGCCCACACTTTCCTAACCACCTAAACCCTAACCTAACCCTATCCTAACCAACGCCCACACTTTCCTAACCACCTAAAGCCCAACCTAACCCTATCCTAACCAACGCCCACACCTTCATAACCACCTAAACCTAACCTAACCCTATCCTAACCAACGCCCACACTTTCCTAACCACCTAAACCTAACCTCAACCCTATCCTAACCAACGCCCACACCTTCCTAACCACCTAAATCTAACCCCTAACCCTATCCTAACCAACGCCCACACCTTCCTAACCACCTAAACCTAACCTAACCCTATCCTAACCAACGCCCACACTTTCCTAACCACCTAAACCTAACCTAACCCTATCCTAACCAACGCCCACACTTTCCTAACCACCTAAACCTAACCTAACCCTATCCTAACCAACGCCCACACCTTCATAACCACCTAAACCTAACCTAACCCTATCCTAACCAACGCCCACACTTTCCTAACCACCTAAACCTAACCTAACCCTATCCTAACCAACGCCCACACCTTCATAACCACCTAAACCTAACCTAACCCTATCCTAACCAACGCCCACACTTTCCTAACCACCTAAACCTAACCTAACCCTATCCTAACCGACGCCCACACTTTTCTAACCACCTAAACCTAACCTAACCCTATCCTAACCAACGCCCACACTTTCCTAACCACCTAAACCTAACCTAACCCAAAACCCATCCTAACACGGCACCTAACCTAACCCAAAACCCATCCCAACACGGCACCTAACCCACCAAAGAGCTTCACAGTTTGTCCTCAACATAAACCTAAGCAAAATTTCGAAACAAAATGAACTTGAGCAACAATCGAATTTCTATCCATTATTGCAATTTCAACAATCTATCTTTAGTAAAAACTTTGTAAGCTTAATTTACAGGTATTTCCCATTTTCCAAACTCTCCCCACCTTACGCCACTCGATCCGGTTAAAATAGAGGTTTCTTTTCCTGTGCTTCTCACCTCCCTACGACATGTACATCCAAAGTTATTAAACATTTTCTATATTTATAAGTAATTGTTGAAATGATGACCAACGGACTCCACAATTTTAAGATAAGTGGGATTAAACATAAAAATGTACAAAACATTGATATTATTTTGAAAAAAAGTATTGCTCAACTTCAATAATAAGTTACAAAACTTCCCTCTGGTTAAACATCCACAAAGGCTAGCAATGAATTGTGAGTGTTGTTTATGGAGTAAACAATTAAAAACATTTTTGATAAACCTTTTATGAAGCCTGTTTCAAAAAATGATAATGATATTAATAAATAACAAAAATATGTTCTTTTTAGCGAGACTCTTTTAGAGTCGTAAGCTTATGCTATAGTCATCGTGTCTGTCCGTCCGTCTGTAAACCTTTGTCCATATTCTGAGAGAACCGTAGACCCTAAAATTATCAAATTTGACATACATACACTAGGGAGTAAATGTAATCGACCATTCAAACCAAAACTGGGCGCCATGGATCATGACGCCCATTCTGGGGACAAATGCATTCTGAAAGAACTGTAGGTCCTAGAATTATCAAATTTGGCATACATACACTAGGGAGTATATGTAATCGACTAGTCAAACCAAAACTGGGCCCCATGGATCATGACGCCCATTCTGGGGACAAATGCATTCTGAAAGAACTGTAGGTCCTAGAATTATCAAATTTGGCATACATACACTAGGGAGTAAATGTAATCGACCAGTCAAACCAAAACTGGGCGCCATGGATCATGACGCCCATTCTGGGGACAAATGCATTCTGAAAGAACTGTAGGTTCTAGAATTGAAAAATTATCGATAGATAAACTTGTGAACATATGTAATCGAATAGTCAAAATTACCTTGGGCGCCATGGAACATTACGCCCAATTCTTGTAGCGACAAGTTTAAAAAAGATTTTTTGTGATTACTATGTGGAAAATGATGAGCAAATGCATTACACATTTTAAATAAAAATATTGGTCCAAATACACCTCTTTAGTGATCCAAATGGATCAAATAAAGTCGTTTTAAAAGTTTCTCAGTTGATAGTTCAAGTTTCTATTTTATTTTTCAAGAGTCTCGCACTTTGCCTGGCTTGCCAGACAATCTTATTTTGTTATTGAGAGTAAAAATAATAAAAAAAATAAAAAATGTATCATAAAAATTGATTTATGAAAATCTAGATTAAGCTTAATGTGAAAGCATAAAAATGACAGTGTAAATTGTGAAATATGTTGTTCTGCATCGATATGTTACATACAATAAGTCCCATCTCAGACGAGCCATCCACCTGTGCTATTAGTAAAATGTGAATTTTGTTTATGGAATATACAAATAAAACATTGGTTTAATATGAAAATATTATACAAATTTGTTCTTACAGGGAAATATGGAAATTTAAATTTAACAAATTTATTTAATAAAATTTATACCTTTAAAAATTAGCGGGATCGAAAACTGTGCAGTGAGGAATCAAGACTCTTGATCATATTTAAAGAATTTTGTTTTCTTGGTTAGATTTCAAAGTATGATTTGATAACCTTTTCCAAGTCCGGTTCCAAATGGCGAGTACGTGTAGCTGTGATCTTCTCTAAGCGTATCTCAATTAGTAAGTGTGAATTCAATTGTGCGAACTGTTTTGTGTGAACATTAACAAACTCATCACTAAAATGAACACTCGCAACATTTATGTCTCAATTCTTAACGAACACAGAACACAAGAGTTGTGACAATATTGAGAAATACAAATACAGAAAGATAAATGAAGGATAGTCGATGATTAGGTTAAAAGTGAAAAGTTAATGATTTAAAAAACGCTGTAAGGAGCTATTATTGATAAATTATTAGAAGTAAATTATTCTTAAGCATAAAAGAAATATTCTGTATTTCTAATGAAAAAACTATTAATTCGAATGAAAAGACATTTAAGATTGACCTTTTGTTAGAGACTTTTTTACTATAACTTTTGAAACTCAGTTGAAGTCTATTGAATATACAACCGCAGAGGGCAATAGTATTTTACCGAAAATCATCAATATAAAAAAGTTGCTCTGAGTGAAGTACTGAAAATTATTCTAAAACAAAATTCATTTCAGGCCAAATTATCGTCCTCTTATCTGTTGAAACCTCTAAAAAGTGAATTAATGTATCTAAAACTAGTCCACGATAATACTAATAATAAAAATTAATATATGATTATAAACCTTTTAAGCAAAGATTAATGTTATCATAATAACTAAAAATGATTATGTAAGAAACAAATATTTTGATTTTGATTACCATTTCAAATGCATCTAAAAGTACATAAGCTAATATGGAAAATTTAATTTAGAGATTGTCACAAAAACCAAAGAAGTTTTGTTATCCGGACTCTAGAGTAACTGCAGTAAAACGGTGGCAAACTTAAACCCAAATTGTTACTTTCCTCTAAATCATTAGAATTTATTGCTAATATTGTGGATTGAAAATCAAGATGAAAGAATTCAAAAATAATTTATAATTTACCTTTTATAACAAAACCAACAGACCGTTCAAATATAGCTAATAAGCAGCGAAACAGATATCAATTGAGGAGTTTATTCCCAAATGAAAGGAGGTTCAAAAATCTTACCAACTTTTCTCAAAAATAATCGAACAACAAATATTTAAAGGTGAATCAAATCCAAGTAATCAGTTTTCTTTATCTAATCAAGTGCTGATTGCGCGTATTGTTCAAAACTTTGTCCGAAGTGAAACCAGTGTCACAAAATGAAAGTCACATGTGCAACATGTGATTGACTTTATTATAACCATTTTGAGGACGTGTTAAGAAAAGAGAACAAGTTGTGTCTGTGTCATAATGGATTAATTCATTAAAATCGAGGTCAAATCTGAAAATTTTGTGAAATGTTTTGTTCTGTATCGATAAGTCATGGTAAGCTCCACTCCCTCTCAGACATAACACTCACTCTGCTAGTTATCGGTTAAAATAGAATGTTTCAACTAAATGTCAAAGAACAAATGAGAAAATGTTCAGAAATTGAATGTAACGGTAAGCTGTAGCACGCAGACTGCCTGACAAGAAACCACTTTGCATAACTAATCAATCTTTAGAGTTTAATAACTTAACACATAAAAATATATTAAATACATTATCTATTCTTTATCAAAATTTAAAATTTCGATCTAGTATCTACGATTGTATAGATGCAATTAATACCGTATAATTTCTAATAAGCGACTCTGAAAATTGACCGAAACCATTAAAATCAAATCAAATTATTTTGGATAGAAAGTCTTGAAAAGTCTAGATCTTGAGTGATAAACCAATAATTGCACAATACGATTTAGTTAAATAATTGATTAATTGCATTATATATTATAATTTACCTTTGTTCCTTTTAAACAACATTCAAAAAAAATTTATTTGGAAAAACTCTGAAAACACTGCAAACAAAATCTAACAAATCGTCAATACGCGAACATTCACTGAACAAGACAATAAGCACTAATTGCCAAGGGAAGAACATTTACAAAAATGCGGCAAACTAATGTCATTCGAATCAATGTTTTAAAAGTATTAAGTAGGAAAATGAATTCTCTTTACATCCTCATTCATCTTATCTCTGACGATTCATCTTAATAACACAATAAAAAAAATTAAACTCATAGTTGAGCAAAAAATAGTGTTGTTTATTGTGTTGAAATATTTTAGTTAAGATATTTTAGAAGGCATTGTAATGTTTAATAATATAAAAAATAAAATCATATTTAACCTTTTAAAAATAATTCGGTTGCTTGTACTGTTAATTGTATAAAAATAAAAACCATAATAATCATAATAAAACAATACTCGTTAAAAAGTGCTTTAATTTTTTTAAATAGAAACAATTCTTTGATACGCAATTTTAAAATAGTAAATATTTTTATTTCCAAATACAAACTAACAGTTGGGCCAACAATCAGTTCTCAAGAAAGTATTTTGAAACCTCATTTGAGATATAACATTTTTAAACCTATTATATTTCGAATGCAGTAATTAAATGATAAAATAGAAATTGTATTGTCATGTGCAACTGCTGACGTTTTACACTGTAGGAGATCAGAAAGAATTGAAAATATGATAACCAGTGACTACTTCTGAGAGACACAATGTTAGATCAATGATAGACTAGTTAATTTCAATTAATCAAAAAAATTGATGGTTATCAAGGATAAGAATAAACATCATTCATATTCAGGAACTTACTCAATAGTTGAAAAAACTGCGAAACATAATAAACACAACATGTGTTACAAATATAAATATCGACGAATATTCAGAAGAAAACCGAGAAATTAGTTACCAGGAAAGTTATGTGTTTCATTAAAGTTTAATTGATTAAAATAATTTCTCAAATAGTTAACAAACGAAGAGTGAATATCAATAATGTAAAATGTATTGTTCTGTAAGTGACAGTACCCTCTCTTATACAGTTAAGGATCAAATTCGTGTTGTTTCGAAATTGTAGACGTATATATTAAAATTTTTTTGTTGCACATGAGAACCCACCGATTGATTTAAAATATCTTATAAGTTTTCTTAGATTAAAAAACTAAATAGAAGAGAATAAAATATAAACTAATTTAAATATTGAGAAAAACTCTTTTACTTTCAGAATTGAGCAGGATTTTTGTCCAATTAGTTATACAAGTAATAATTAATAAAATAATAATTAAAAACAAAAATTAATTACTAAAGATGAGTTGTGTAAAATGTGAATGTAAAATAATTGTTTGTGTCCGATTGTATGATACGCCCAAAAGGAACATGTCCATGATTGTATGATATAGGAAGGAAACCTATGATAAATCTTCGGAGGTAGGAAAAAATCAACAGATATTTTTACTGGTAGTTATGAAATAAAATTATAAGCTTGTGTAATTGAAAGTATTTACAAACACAATACTTTTAGATATAGTTTTACCTTTTAAAATTGCACAAAATATTATTTCAAGATGGCCTTAACTCGTATTTGAATAAAATATTTGAGTGTAAATACAAGTTAAAGGTGATTTTTGAGAGAATTAATAGTGTTGTTCAAAACTTTGTCCTAAGTGAAACCAGTTTTTGAGATCATTTGGGAAATTCTGGAAAAGTTGAGAATGGAACTGGTCTTCACTAGCTTCATTCCTTCCATAAACAGATCACAATATTATTTTAATAATTAAATTAAATCTAGAAAAGATTTATAAGCAAAAGATTTAAAAAAAAACCATTTTAAAACAAGAGAAGGCTGTTTACGAATTCTAGGTTTCATTAATTTTCTCAAAATGAAAAGGTGCACTGAATGGTTCGAAAACAAAGATTAGACGAAGATAGTCTTGGTGAGAATTGGAAGTGCTGAAACATAAATAATAACACAAAAAACACACTTACCTAGGTGTTTCTACCTTTATGAGATCAAATGAAAATCAGGTGATCCAAGATTCTGTACATAGAAAATAGTGGTCAGAATAAGTTGTGCCTAGGGATTCCAATCGAAGGCTTCGAAGCTTCGAAACTTCGAAGCTTCGGCCATTTTTGAGAAATCAAATATTCGAAGCTTCGCTTTAAAATTCGAATAATTTACGAATATTAAACAAATTTCAATTAACCTCTATTTCACAATTATTTAATTAAAAACTCACTTAAAACTTAATTCATTGAGAAAAAACAAGTTTATTAATGTTTAATGTATCGATAATCGAATTCAGTAGCATTTATAAGAAACCATGAATGGTCGGCAGTGCCCAATTTAAATGAAAACAATTGAGTCTACAGTTGAAATCTACTGTTTATGAATTGTTAAATATGGTGTCTGTGCCCCCAATTGTATGTTTTTCTAAACACGTAGCCTGTGAAGCACATTTTATTGACACAAATGTTTTGATAACGAATGTTTTGAATCAAATTTTGACTATTTCAAATCATAATGTCTGCTCGTAGTCCAATTTGGGAATACTTTACCCGTGTCGGAAAGGATAGTGCAAAGTGTAATCTATGTTCTGAAGTATTGTCATGTCCAAGTGCAACAACTGGCACTCTATGGAACCATCTTGAAGCACCATCCAAGCATGCATTCGACAAAGCAAAAATTGCTCAATTGAAATCATCCAAACAACCTAAATCTGCTTCATCTCAAGTTGGACAAACCAAAATTGATTCATTCCTGGCCAAAGAATCTATTGAAGAGATCGTCTCGCGTGCTGCTGTTGAAGACAGAATGTCCTTACGCCGCATAATCAAATCACGACTAGTGAAGTCTTTTGCTGGCAAACACAGCTGCACCGTTCCAAAGTCTCAAACAACAGTCACTAAAATGATTATGGATTTTTCAAATAAAAAGATCGAGCAGATGATTAAGCAACTTAACGAGGAAACTAAATTAAGCTTGAACATTGACGAATGGACTGGCGTTGATGGAAACGATTATTTGAATGTATCTGCTCGAGGTGTCAAACGGTATCGCCTTGGACTGGTGCATTTGGCTGTGGATTCTACTGGCGTTCAAGTGAAAAACGGTGTAATGCAGAAATTAAGTGAATTTCAAATTTCACCATCCAAGGTGGTTGGAGTTTCTCATGATGCTGGAACTAATATGGTAAAGTTTTCCGAATTGAATGCGTACTTGAACTGGGTGGAACAATTGTGCTACAACCATGGTATCCATCTGGCGGTGAAACAAGTATTCTATCAAAAGTCACAGAAAACTGCTGACAAGATTTCTTCTTTTATTGAAAATAAGTTAAATGATGACTTTCAATCGGATTCTGATTCTGTTTGCTCTATTGAAACGGACAATGAGGATGATTCGAGTGGTGATGAGCAATTGAGTGACACTGACCAATTGAGCGATAATGACCAATTGAGTGATGAAATTTTGTCTACTCTGGAAAGTGAAGGTGATGAATGCTATGATCTAAAGGAGGATTTGAAGTTGACAATCGAGAAGACTCGAATCCTTGTAAAGTTCTTTCGAAAAAAGAAATCCAGACGAGTTCTCAACAAATATCAACGAAAACAACAAAAGAAGAACAAAGAAGGAACAAAGAGAATCTTGAAAGTAAAACTGGATTGTGATCAAAGATGGAACAGTATCGAGCCTATGCTGGAGCGAGTGACTGAACTGGAAATTCCCATCAAATTGTCACTTGTTGAACTGAAGAAGTCCTCCATGTTTGATGAATCAGACTTTGCAAAAATTAAAGAAATTGCTGAAACATTGAAGCCACTTGAGATTGCCGTTAGCAAACTGAGCAGTGGCGAAAGTGATCTTCTTGTGGCCGAGGGTGTACTTAAGTTCATGTTTAATGAACTGGAAAAGATCGACACTACTCTCAGCTCTGAACTTATTAACTCGTTGTCCTATTATTTATCCAAGAGGCGAAACATTCCATTGGTTTCATCTATGTATTTGATGCAAAATTTTAAGCTTCCAGTGAAAGAATCGATTCATCTACCTTATTCGAGCAAAACCGAAATTTACGGTTTTATTACTGAAAAGTATAATCAATTGTTTCTCAGCAATGATGTAGTCGATGATGATCTTTTTGTCGATATAAGTGAAACTATGGACAGTGGTGAATTGAATAACAAGAAAATGAAATTGACTGACAGATTAGCTGAATCGATTTTGTCTGTTTCTAATTTAAAACCTCCTACTCGAAATGTCAATATTATTCATGAGCTTAAACTGGCGTGCCTTACTGGACAACGAGGAGCCAACATTGAACGTTTGTTGAATGCTTTCAAGACAATCGAACCAACTTCAACCGAATCTGAACGAATTTTTTCTGTGTCTGGAAACATCATGACTAAAACCAGAAATCGAATGTCACCCGATCTATTGTGCGCATTGGTTTTCCTGCAATACTATTTTCTGAACAATCCAAAGTGATTTATTGTCTTATATTTGTGCAAATTATTATCAATGTAATATAAAAATAAATATACTTTTTTTTGTATTTTTTATTTACTCAGAGAACACGAAATTGGGTAAACACAATGCTCAGCCTTGACTTGTTGTCAACAAGTTGTTGAATGAAGAAACAACTGGGGAAAATTCTAAATATCTTAAGAAAAAAAATTGTCGCGATCAAATAATCATTTGGTAAATTGATTTAAAACGCAAAATTTTAACCAAATGAAATAGATAAAAAAACTTCGAAGCTTCGAAGCTTCGAAGTTTTGGTCAAAAGACCTTCGACTATTCGAAGTTTTCAAAAACCGAATAATTGGAAACCCTAGTTGTGCCATTAAAATTAAAATCCACGATAAAACATCGAGTGAGATAATGTAATCTGAAATGCATTGTGCTGTGTCGCCTCATCTCAGACAAGACCTTACCGCTATTGATGTGTGAATTTTATTTAAAGAATAAGCAATTTGAATAAATAACATTAAAAATAAAAATAAAAAATTATAATTTTGAAACCATTTAAGAACAAACAAAAAGCTAGGAAGAAAACCATGAAGTATTCGGAGGCAGCGAATGACATCCCGCTGAAAAGAATCCATTAAAGAACAGTTAACAGAAAATATATGTTCTGAAAAGATGTTGAGAAAGTTAATTGAGAGAAAGGTAGTTTCTTGTTAAAGCTCTGAATTGAATATGACCTCCAACTACCCCACTGCAGGCCCTTTTATACCTGTCTAAATGGACAGACTGACAGTTAGATTGTCTTATCAATCTTGACTTAATTTGATCAACAATGTTCAGCAACTGTTATACGAAGATGATACAGGAATAATATGGTCATTAATTTAACTAGTCATAAACTTACGACATTATTTAAAAAGAAAGTGAATTAACTGAATCAAGTTTTATGCACTTACAGTATTACTAAATTATTGATAAATGAACTTAAAATTATTAATTTAAAGAGTACATTTAAACTTGTTTTAGTTAATTCTAACTAACTGCAAATTATAATTTAAAATAATGCGGTAAACAAATCAGAATTGATCAAATTGAATTAAAGTACAAAATTAAATTAAAATTAAAAAATAAAACTTTTTAAACTTGAACTGAAGATTACAAAGTAATATTTATAGATATATAAAATAACCGAAAGATATACACAAAATAGATGGTCTTGAACAATTAATTTAATTGACAAAACTTTTAAGTTAAGCAACAAGAACATAAAGTATTGCAAAGAAAGCCACATTTTTCTCCGTTGTAAAGTGATTTTGTTTGCTTGCTTCAATTATGGCAAATTATTTATCATGTTACCTTTTAAAACAGAAGATAAAACCTCGGTGAATGAAAAAAATATAAATGACCTGTTACGATCAAGAAATTAAAGTTAATGTGAAACATTTCTTTAGTCTATTGTGATGTTTAGATGTTTTTGAAGCGGTTCACTTGGCGGAAAATATACGAAAAACAAAAGTGGTCTGTGAGTGATTGAATGATAGCGAAGGAGGACATTAATGAACGATGAAAGTATAAATTAGAAAATATTATAATTGTTGATTATTATGATGATTAACCGGATAAGTCATAATTGATTCTATTTTTACCTTTTAAATATTAAATATGTTTGTAGCGAACGATTGACGATTGAAGATTAAATGATTTTGAATCTGATTAATTGTGTAACAAATTCAATGTAACGAATATTAAGTATTGATATTAAAACGTCGCAAACTTTGCTCCTATTTGCTAAATTTAACTCAATATCTATCTAATAGTTATACTCGACTCAACAGTAATAGAAGGTAATTTGGCGATTTTAAATCTTTTATTAAATGGAGTATTAATTGAATGTTCAATTGAATGTACTATGTACAATTTATGTATTATGAGATTAAGAACTTTTAACTAGCACTTAAGAAAACTGAAGCCTAAACAGAAATGCATATTGATAAATAGACGAATTAATTGTGACGACAGTTGGGAGATGCAAAAAATGATTTGAGAGATCAAACAAAAATAGTTTTAAACCTTTTAGTTGTAGTATTTGGAAGAAAGCTCACAAAAAATTGAATTAACTTTATGAGTTTTTAAATCAAAATTGTGACAAACCAAACATATTTTATAAATTGCTCAATAAAACACCAATTAGAGGTGCAATCTTAAGCAAACCAAATAGGACCTTACCACAAAATAGGTAGAGCATGCAGATTCTTTAATTAGACAGTTTGGCTTAGCATTGTTGTCCAGTAGGTATGTTGTTGAGGACTGTCGGGTGTGTTAATGTTTACAATGGTGAGTAAGGGTTTCGGTATGTGAGTTACAACAGTAAAAACACAAAGAACTTGCGTAAAACTGAATGTGTGAGTGACAACTAGGGTAAATCTAGATATCTACAACGTAATTAAAGCATGGTGATAAGAAACTTGGGTACACTTAGGTGATCAATGAACACTAGATAAACTGACATAAGTGATGATTCAATCATCATGATTGACCTTTTAAATTCCAATTCTTAAACCTGTTCCATTAAGCGAGTACGTGTTGTAGTGTTTATATATTTATGTTATATATAGTCGCACTTAAGGAGTCATGCTATCCATAACCATTTTGCGATCAAAAAAGATTATCGAGGAATTACTCAGAGATGAGATTGAGAATTTCTCCAATGGCACTTTTTATGGGCAATGACGCTGTTAGAAATTCAGGATTCAAATAGGATAATAAAAATTCAGTCTTAAACTGAGAAATTAGTCTCCAGGTAACGTTGTTTGTGTCATGAAAGATTAATTAATTTATTAAAGTATTTATTTATATATAAAGATCAAATGTAAAGTGAATATAAATATTAGGAAATGTATTGTTCTGTAAGTTATAATCTCCTCTCTTAGACGGCTCTTTAGGAGTAAAATTCGTGCTGATTTGTAATTTTGAATTAAATTAAAAAGTTTTGCTGAACTGCTGTTTTGTATTGCCACTGAAGAGTGTTAACATGTTTAATTTTTAAAAATGAACAAAAGATTGGCAAAAATTATATATAATTTACTTTTAAAATAAAGGTTAGAAGAAAGGAGGTTCAACATAGAAGACATGTTACAGAATTGACAAAGATTTAAACTAAACATTTAAAATTGGAAATAAAATCATATTATGAAAAATAAATAAATTATTATTTTTTGAATTACCTTTTAAATTGCATTCGAGTCAAATCTGTCTCAAATTGACAAATAACCGCTCAAAATGTTCGATATGACCGACTACTCGACGAGTAGACTGAATGAAACGGAGCATTTCTTTGTTTACATCACGTGAGTGATGAACGAATCGATTAAATGAACGGTTTCACATGTAAAACAATAATAATTAAACGATAGTTGATTGGACAGTTGATTGACAGATACCCTTTATATTTAACTTTTTTAACCTTTTAATCTCTGTATGATGACAAAACACTTTTCTAAGCATTCTTACAAAGCTTGGTGTAAATTCATTATGAAATAGAGGCCTGAAAATTTGGCAAAGGTTGGATTGTTTTCTAGGCTTATGTTTCTCGTCGTTCAGCCAATTACGAATTAAGAGAGCATCCGAATTAAGGCAGGCACAAATTATAGTCACCTTACTGTAACTATCTGAAATGTATTGTATAAATAACATTACCTAAATCACCCATCTCTGAAAACAAACCTACATCTATAATCCACGAATTTTATTTAATGAAAAATAATAATTTTAAAATTCTTAAAAAAATAACTTTAAACCATGTAAAATCACTATAAGAACTTCGATGTAACCACTGTAGTAGAATTCATCAAGAACAGTGTTCAGACATATCAACAGTCTGTAGTGTTTCAACACTGTTATAACAGACAATCTTAAAGTTAATAATTTATAACATAAAATAGAAAAACTTTTATAAATCACAATCATTTGGAAATACGTAAGTGGAATAGATTGAAATGAGAAATGTTTTAATAAAAAAGCTAAACGGGTTAGAGAATTGAACAAAATGAAGTGAACGTAAAGGCTAGACCACTTGTGCCGTGAGATTGTTTTAAATCCTGGGAAGTTGTAAAGAGAAGGAGATTTGGTCTTCATAAATGGTTATGGATTTTACTCTTTAGATGGACAGTTTACGCTCACTCAATCAAGTCAGACTTGTTCACTTTGTACATTGTCTATTAAGTTAAAAATGAACATTTAAAACAAAGACCTAAAAATAACTGGTAAATTGGTAGAATAAGAAATACAATAAAATGTTTTAAGAAAGGTTAAACAAAATATTGGAGAGAGTTACAGAATATAACGATTTGTCAAACATTTTACATAAAACCATTTTTAAAAACATCCGCAACCTGAGAATATAATTATTAGTATAATATATAGAGCAATAATATCTTGAATTTAAAGAATAAAAATTACTAAGTAAATAATTACGGTAATATTTCGAAAACTTATGTTATAATGTTAATAATAAAATTGAATTTTAAATAAATTTATTTAACCTATTGACAAACTATTGAATGAGAGATGGTGGTGAAACCACTATATAACTAGTTAAATTGCCATGTACGAAAAAATAGATAAAATAATAATAATTTAAAAAACATATTAAAAAGATTATGTAGCTTAAAATTCGAATGTAACATAAGTGTTTGAAAAAGTACAAAGGCATGATTGATATTACTTTAAAATTGGTGTTGTACTTTGTTATTGTCGTGAAAACATAAATAATCAATGACATTCAAATTGTAAATAAAACTGAGATCCAGCCTCTCTTAGACATTTGCCAATTATAAGACTAACAATTACAAATTAAAGTTTTTTTTAATAAAATAATTATATTTTTGAAACTTTGTAAACCCCTCTGAAGCAGATCATCATGAAAACTTTTACGAATAATACAAAAAATAAGAAAAAGATAATAACTTTAATATAAATTTAAAAACCTTTCACAAACAATGAGATTTATTTTATAACTTAAAATAGAATAAAAGCGTTTACAGAGAAGACAAGTTCTTCGGTGAGGTCAGTTGATAAAATTCTGCTAAGTTGAACAGAGCAGTAGGAATTTGGTTTTTTAATGGTTGAAGTTTCTTGCAACACATCACTCAATGCTTTCTTCGGATCTTCTTGATGCTGATTTAGTACACTTCGAGAATATAACCATTTGTAATAGGCAAAAGAAAATTGAATAAATAGAGGGGAACAAGACTTGACTAAGTAAATAAATCAAGGAAACAGAATGAGACTATTCGTGAAAAGATACTAAAATGGATTATAAAAAATCTGGAAGTTGCATAGAGAAGCATATGGATTTTGGTATTCAGTGACTGTGACTTCACTTCCTTCATGAACAGATCACGAAAAGCGTTGAAAAAAATTGAATAATTTGTAAAACATTTTAAAATCAAACCTTTTCATGAATATTGATACATTTATTAATGATAATATGAAAACAGAAATATCTAAGATAAGTTGAAAAATTAAATTAAAAAGATAAATTAGACTTTAAATCCTGTAATAACCATCATGTCTTGTTACGAACCAACGATACAAATCAGATTAAAATTGAGATTGAGCGGAAAATGCAAATTTTGTCAGAGAAGGTGCATGGTTTAGTTTTGTACGGACAGTTCAAAATCACTCATTTTTGACTTGTACACTTTGTACACTTTAAGAATATCAACATTAGTGTTCAACAGTAGAAGATCGAGTAGGATAACAGTGAAATAAGAAAACAGTGCCTAGACAAGTGGTAAATCCTACAAACAGAATGTAGTTTTTTTAAAAGATAACAAAAAAGGATTTATTGTGATGACAATTAGAAATGTAAAAAACGCAAACAACAAACTTACCTCGAGATTTCTACGAAAGAGTTCTTCTGCGATTACTCCAGGGAGTGGTAGTTTTGGTGTTGGTACTTCAAGATATGGTATTGAATAGGACAAGTAGAAAATAAACATATAGAAAACCTATACAAGAAGCACCTCATGAGTTGGATATCACGTTGCTGCTTATGAAAAAGAAACCCCATGAGACAAATAAATAGTTGTATAGAATTTGGTGAGATTAAGTCGTAAAATTCAATTCAATTGTGATTAGGAATTGTACAAAATGATAAATTTGATATTCATACAAAAATTATAAGCCATGAAATCAAACAAAATAATTTCAATTTTCAAAGAAAATTTATACAAACACTTCTGATTAAAAAGATTCAATAAAAACTATTTTTTTAACTTTCAATTATTTTTTGATTTTACCTTTGTGAAATCAACGAAAAGAAATGATGAACAAAAGATGATAGGTTGCTTTTCGATAAAACAAATAAAACAAAAACCCCTCAGACTTCTGAAGACTCCCATAAAGGCCACTCCATAAAACTCTCCTAACCTCTTTATTTTTATGTAAACGGGGAATATGAAATAAATTTTTTTAAAGTTTAATTTACCAGTCAATAAAATATTGAATGGTAGATGGTATGATGATATTGGAAATTATTTTTCTTGAAAGCATTTGGAATGATTCACATTGAGAAAAAATCACTCAGACTTTATTTGAGAGATTCTCGCAAAAATGTTTATTTCCATTTTAATATCAAAATAGAAATAATTAAAAAACACTATGAGAGCCGTAATCATTAAAAACTAAATATTAATAAAACTAAAAATAAAACAGACAGACAAACAGAGTAAAACTATGTAATTATGCTTTGACTTCGTTCTTCTAACTTCGTCTCACTAATAAAAATTCATTTTAAAAAAATATTTACCTTTAAATCATTATGAAATTGTCATTTTGAAGAGGGAGAAATACATGGAAAGGTTTTGGATCTTAAGGATCCAAAAAATTAATTTTATAACCTTTCAAAAATTGGCCTAAAAGTAAGAATAATTATTAAACCGTTTTAAAATTTGTTTAAAGCCACCATGAAGTGTGGTCGTACCAACCATCGATTCAGTGGCAAGCGGCAGGATCAACTCTCGTGGCAGTATCAAGGCTATTACTACACAATTGTCTTAAATGACTTAAGTCCATCAGTAACAGCGCCCCCGGCATTTAGCCATTCTCACTAACAAGTGGTGGTCATCTCATCGACCACTGTCTTGTCTCATCGATGCGGTCATGTTCACCTCGATGTCATCGACGTCATCGATAGCATCTCGTGTCCGCATCTTCCCCTATTTAACCATGCCACTCGGTCCCGCTCTTACCCCCATTTTATCCTGTGTTTTCCCTCGGCTTTGTGTCATTTATCATCGATTTTCTACTACTTACCTGACTATTACGTCAGAATACGAATTAAACGTTTATTTTTGTGCTCTTACCCATCGGCTTTCCTTCCTCAACTATTTTGAACGGAGTGACTTGCGCAAAGAAAGTCTTTTAATGTGGTAGTGCCTTTACCCACCGAGCCGTACTGCCGCAAAGGGCCGTAATCATTACAATACTAAATGTTATTAAGCTTAGTATTCGTAGCTTTCAGAACAAGTTGTTTACGAGTATTACGAGTATGTTCGTATGTGTGTTTCATAATGAGATTTATTCTATTAAAATCGATTTCGAGCGCCAAGTGGAATAAAATCTAATTTAATCTACTTTAAAGTTTTATAAAAGCAAAAAATAATAATTTGCAACTTTGCAATACCAATTTTGCAATAAGTTAACTTGTCTATTAATAAAACGAAATATAAGAATTCAAAAATAAATAAATCTATCATAAGTGTTTGAAGCGATAAAGTTATGTTGTACCTCGTTATCGTGAACAAGATCTAAATACATACCCAATAGGCTACTTCAATAGAAAATAACAATTATCAAATAATCTACCAAACTACAGTCCATGCCCTTGTAGAATCATAATAGTTTTTATAGTGCAAAAAATAAACATTTGCAGTAGACTAGACGTAAAGAAAAGACTTCTTCAGTGTGAGCAATTTTAAAACTTTTTAAAAGTCGTATTGTGCACATGGTAATTTAATCTTCAATGGCTGTGATGGCACTTCTTCCATGTAGATGTCACGATCAGATCACGAATATTTATAAATAAAAGGAGAGATAATTTTAAACCATTTATAGTGATTAAAGTTTAGTTTATTTTAGTTTTATCAAGCTAACTAATTAAAATATGAGATTGAAATGCATAAATATAAATAAAATAAATACACAAAAACTATTTTAATAATACTTACATTTGAATATGAGTATACAGTTGATAAACAGTTTAAATTCAGAAAATACTTGATAAGTGGACAATATAAAAGATAAGCCGCTCGGTTCACCCTGAATCGCACAATAAATAAATATAAGAAAAAAGTTTGTATAAATATAATTTAGAAATTTAAGTTATGAATGAGAGCTAAAGAATTAAATAAGTTGTTAAACATTTTTAATGCTATATAACCTTTTTAAAATCTAGAAGTAATGCATTTGGAATGCTTCCGTGTTCGCGTATGACGATAAGCTGAGTTTCCTTTGTGTGACGATTGACAAAAATAACAAACATCGAAACGACTTAAAGCCCATTATTGGACAAATTCAAATGATCGAGTCTTAATAAAATAAAAGTAAAATCAAAAACTGAGCATAAGAAAAAGTCATTAAGCAAAAGCTAGTTGGACAAGGTCTATTTTAGCCTTGGTCAATCGACGTTTATGGTATGATTTTCATTGCTCGTGGAACTATACACAATACCACAGTGACCACACTGAGCATATTAGACTCTCTTGACATGCCTCAGTCTAGAATAGACTCAATTGTTGACCTTACATCCGGGAACTCTATGACCATGTTTAATATAATTCTTCTTTTCTTCTGGCACCTTTGGGAGTTTTGTACATGTTGTAAAATACGTTTATACGAAGAACAATCAGAAGAGAAGAAACATTTACGATAGAATAAATCCTCATATTAAAAAAACTAAACGAAAATATGTTTAATTTCTGTAAAAGTTTTCCACAAACTTCTTAGCCAGATTCTTCTGTTTAGTCGATGGGCGAAGAAACCAGCTACGCTATTCAAAATAACAAATGTTCTTCATCAGCTTGTGATGTCGCACTTTGGTGGGTAATGTGCTGTTCGTGATGTAAAGGGATCGTATATCACTTGCACTTGCAGCTTGTAAGGTGACAGGGCCAATCCTCGTTGCAACCCATTCAACTAATTTTGAGATTCGTGAAGTGATCCAGTAAAAGTTTCCCCACCTCTGTCATAAACAAGGGTTTCGTTTATCATTAAAAAATCATTTCGAATTTGATTTTAAATAAAAATTAATTGTAAACCTTTTAATAAAACTACGAGCGGATAATTCTCCCAATTATCAGCAGTTCACTTTTATATGAATACTAATAAATTGTAATTTGAATCACAATTAAATAAAAGAAACGATACCAATATGCAACCATGTTTTCTGAGAGTGCTCTAGTTTGGTTATACAAAAAAGCAACAGACAGACTGACAGAGTAAAACTATGTAATTATGATTTGATTTCTTTCTTATAACTTTGTCTCACTAATAAAAGTTCATTTTAAAAAATACTTGCTTTTAAATTATTTTGAAATTTTCATTTTGAAGAGAGAGAGAAATACATGGAAAGGTTTTGGATCTTAGGGATCCAAAAAAATAATTTTATAACCTTTCAAAATTTGGCAACGGACTGTGTTCGATCAGGTATATGGCATAAAATAATTATTGTGTAATTCACTTTTTCGCAATGTATAGTAATAAAGTAAAGCGAAATTATAAGTTTAAACAGATAAAAATTTTCCCAAGACATTTACAATAAAAAACATTTTGCACGATTGAGTAAATAAAGTTAGAATCTTCAAAGAATATTTAGAAAAGTTCTGTTCTTGATAACATAATATTTCCAAACATAGACAATTACATAGATATGGTGCATTGTGAGTTAAAAAAGCACGTTTGAGTCGAATAGGAATTTGTTAATATTTTTAACGAATATCTTTGTTTCTTCTACTATATTGATATTTTTGTGCAGAAAATGTAGAGAAAGTGTTGAATAATGTAAAAAGAGAGAATAATTGCATTGCATTAGAGAAAATTGGGTTAAAGAAAAATAAACTTAAATTTTAAACATTTTACAAAATTAAACCTGAATTCATCTGAATTGTTCACGAATAAAAGTGAACAGTAAATTAAAATATTATTAAAAACAAAAATTATTTTGTGATTAACCTTTTGACAATTGTTGTCTGTTGATTAACACCAAATTGACAAAAAATGGAATGAAGAATAACTGTGTTTGACAAGATCATGATTTACAGTGCTTGGTAAAATTTGTGTTATTTAGTTGATAACTATCAAGTAGAGGGAGCATATTATCAAAGTTTATTGTCGACTGGCCAAATACCAAATAGCGATAAAATTGTCAGCCAAACTCCTCGTGCAATCGTAATTCAAATTTTTTTACAAAATTGTTCACAAACTTCTAAGCTCTATTCTTCAGATTGGGTGGGATATTTGAGATATTGGCAATGGCTCTGTTCGATATAGAAAATATCCGTTTACCAAGCTTGACAATAAAACAAAGAAAATTAATAAAAGTCTTTTGATAAGAGAGAACTAACAAATAATAATTTTAAACCTCATAATAAAACGTATTTTTTTAGTTTCATCTGTGTGAGATCAAATGTGAAGCATATGATAAACAAAAAGTTATTAAAAATAACTTTTTTGACGAGATAAGAAAAATCTATCAAATATCAAACCACTCATTCACCAAACCATTCATCAAATCACTAATGACAGATTCAAAGCTTGATACAAATATTGAGAAAATCATAGTTTGGTATCTAGAATAAACAGTTTCAATAGACCGGAAGACAGGAAGTAAATGCTAGACTAGTTCATCAGAGAATCAATGTTCGGAAATTATGGAAAGTCGAACAAAGCAGGGAATGATCGCTGTTGGTGGCTTCACTCTTACGATAAACAGAATGCCAACACAGTGCAGCTCACTTCGTACACTATGGGAAAGTCGAAATTGGTGATTAAAAAGAGACGATTGTGGAGGAAAAAGGAGGATAAGATTGTGTGAAGTTGTGGAAAATTTAATCGATTAAAATATAGATCAAATTACGAGTTTTCAAACATATCTCCCTTAAAATCATTTCCATATAGAAATAAATCACATAAGAACTTTTGATTTGACAGATTTAGCAGAAAAATAATGCTCAAATCTTCAATTAATTTTTAACTTTTACCTTGTGAGATACCCAGCATGAAACTTTTTATCATTAATTATCAAACGTAACAGATTATAAACTATAAAATGAACCAAAGATGATATATTTTTAAAAATCACGATGACAGGTGTAATCATTACAAAACTAAATGTTAATAAAAACGATTAGTTTAGTACTCATGTGATTAGTTGTCAGAATAAGCTGTGCGTGTGTGTGTGTCATGATGTAGTCTATTGCTCTAAAAATCGTTATAAAACTTCAAGTTAGAAAGAATCTATTTTAAATTGTTTAATAAAAGCAAAAGAATAATCATTTGAAACCTTTCGGGAAGCTATTTTGCAAAATTTTAACTTGTCTTCAAATATACGCATAACAAAGCATAAAACAAAACATGGAAGCGTGCATAAAAAACACAAACTACGACGAACTTACATCTATATTTCTACTAGCGAGTCTTCGTTCCTCAAGTGAATTGTTGTTTTCAGAGTGAAGATTTTGTATTATGTAGGATCAGACAAAAATGGAATTAAGTAGAATAAAGCATCATGGCTTCGGTGTCACATTACAACTGAAGGAAAAGAAATGTTATACACGAATAAACATATTAGTTGTGTAGAATGTTGAGAGATAAGACAAGTTAATTGATTCTATTGTGATCAATAATTTTACTGACAAAATAAATTTGATATTTAAACAATAATTATTCAAAATTATTTTAGTATTTTAAAGGAAATTCTAGCAATAACTTCTGGTCAGAGTGTTTTAACTAAAAATAGTTTCTAAATTTTCAATTAATCTTTGAGTTTACTTTTCTGAGATCTAACACGAAACCCAACAGATGTCTAAAGATGATAGATGAAATGTTGTTTTTTAGGAAAACAAATAAGATAAAAACCAAAAGATATTTTAACCTTTTATAAACTGGAATGTTGTTTTCAAACCAACGCATGGTTTTCTGCTTAATTCCCAAACTAAAAAACCAATTAACGAATATTTAATGAATATTAAACCATGATAAATTGTCTTGGGTAAGATCATTAATGAGAAATGTTTGAAAACAACAGGATAGTGTGTTAAAGAATTGATTAAAGTGAGAATTTAAGAGGTTACATGACATCAGCGCGAAAAGGCATCTGCACAAAAAAATATTTCTTTGAAAGCGTGGGTTAAGGGAGGAGTTAAGCTTAGCTATGGGTTTCTTCTGCAGGACAGGCGGACGGACTGACAGAGCTAAGCTTATACTTCATGCTAAGCCACGGCTCCCAAGTGTTTGATTATTTTTAGCGGCACACAATAACAATAAGTCACTAACATACCTCGAGGTTTCTACAAACAAATTTTTCCAGAGAATTGTACTTTTCAGTGCTGGTAATTGAGAATTTTGCTTTGAATAGAAACATTTAAAAGTTTTCCGAAATAGGAAAGAAGAGGAAATTAACTTTGGGTGTAATACAGAAGGGATAAAAAGAAAAAACCTTTGATAAATTGTCAGATGTAAAAAGTCAACGAGAATTGTTTTCAAAATAGGTTAAACAGGTAGAGGCTAGACAAGTCTTCAAGTAGAAGGAAACTCTACAAAAAAATATTTTAGAAAAACCAAATATGAAAGTGAGCAGAAGAATCGAAAAATTTGTTAAACATTTTAAATCTTTTTAAAAAAGTCGGAAAGAGATACGAATGCATTTTAACAAACATTAATTCCTTAGATTAAAAGAATGTCAACATTTCTGATAAACGGTTGGGGGAGGAGAGTGGAGATTAGTTTTCGTGGTGATGGAAAATTGTGAATTCCAAATAAGGTTGCTCAGAAGGGGCAATAAAAGTGAATTTGTAATGTGATGATCAACTGCACTAACTGCAACAAACTTGCATGGAAGTTTCTACGATCGAAAAAAAGATTTTAAAAATATTGTGGTTTATAGTATTTGTTCCAAGATTTAATAACTTAGGTTTCGATGTCACAATCTTGATGACATTGATATGTTAGAACTTACCTGAAGCATATAAGAGCTATAGGTAGTTCTACTTCAGAGATTTAATTATATGTTTATAATGAGTAGGAACAGTCAAAAATTAACTCAAAGAGAGCAAAGAGAATTGCAGAAGCACATTAATTAAATTAAATAATTTGAATATAATATATAAGCTTTTAAAGACTCATAATTTTTTAACCTTTAAAAAATTTTATGAAGTTTGAAAAGTAACTTTTTTAGGGTTTATGAATAGGCCAGGTAAGATATATCTTAACCTCTTAATCTATGGACTAATACAAGACAATTTCCCCAATATATTTATAAATCACTTATTTATCTAGTCGTTATTTTTAGGAAATCGAGATTAAAAACTAATTTTTACCCATTTTAGATATATTTTAAACGAAAATATATAGGAAACTTGGACATTTTCTAGGCATTTAGAGTCTAAAAAGACTAGTAATTAGTTAGTAAAGTTAGTAATCGCCAATAATCCTCTCAGTTTGTTTTCACTTCAACTCCACTCTCCTTCAGTTGAACAATTCCAATGTGATTGACTAACAAAATTTAAAAAAATTAAATTTGAAAAGAGATATGAACAATCTAAATAATAGTGAAATATTAAATAATAAAAATCATGAATTAGAAGATTAACCATTTAAAAACTTCAACAAACTACACAGTGTAGTACACACATCAAGTACTTTAACGTTAATTTAAGAAAAGAAAAAAAAATCATTAAAATATTGACCTGCCTGATTGATATGTTAGATTTTTTTAAGAAAAGAAAAGCATAAAAAATTTGTCTAATCGGTGCATTGTTTTAAATTTTCAATAAAACCTTTTCTTAAACCACCATGCAATCGAAAACAAATATCTGTAAATAAAAACGAACAATTTTAAAGAATATAAGATGACATCAAACTTACTTTAAGAGATTTCTGCGATAGATTCATTCAACGAATCGTAGTTTTCGCTGTTGGGGCTGCAAGATATAGTATTGAGTTGGACCTGTCGAAAATGAAACTAAATAGAAGAGAAGAAATGTATCATGGCTTCGGTATCACATTACAACTGAGGGGAATGAAATGTTAAGACACAAGTATTCGTGGTGAAGAATCTCGGGAGATGTAACGCATAAAAATAATTTCAAATCATTTTAGAACAAAAGGAATATTCAAAGCTAACTTATGGATAAAAAACACAGATCAACAACCATAGTTGTTGATCAAAATATAAAAATCTATTTCTTCAGTAAGATGATTTGTAGAAATTCCAGAAATCTGTTCAGAGTAAGGTTTTTCAAGGGTTGTGGCTTCACTTTTTCAATTGACAGATAAAATTCTCGCGATATTAAAATATGTTATTATATGTATTAAATAGAATTTAGAAAATAAACAAAAAGAAAAAGAAATTTAACCAGTTTAAAACTAAAAAAAAAATCCCAATTACGAAAGTGAATTACAGAATTTAATAAATAATGTTAAAAAATTTAAGCTTTATTAACCTAAAACCCATAGGGAAACGAAAATAATGTATTGATTAATAAAAACATGAATACATGAATTTATTGGATCACTATCACTATATACTAATATCACAAGGCTAGTTATGCATTGCGTCATCGAACGCCCAGTTGTACAGTGGAAGGCATAAGTGGGACGAAACTTATTGATCGGATGTTTGTGCAGTGGAAGGCAAAAGTGGGACGAAACATATTGATCGGATGTTAGTGCAGTGGAAGGCAGAAGGCCATCCTTACTGATGCGTGTCTTATTACATTTACACAGAGAAAGGCAGAGGCACCATAAAATCTTCTGAGTACGCCAGCGTAATTTACCACATACATGTAAATGTGATCCAATCCGTACACGACGAATAGGACACAATTCAAATGTTGCGCGATGAACTGAAATGATTTAGATGGTGTTTTCTTGGGTGTTACTGCCCCAAGAAGGTGATTTTGGTGAAATTGAACTCGAAATAAATAGACTAATGCTTCAAAGTTGGTATATACAACAAAATATTATTAAAAATTGATCACAAAGGTAAAAATAAACAAATAAAATGACCACTGGTCAATGAAAACAAAGAAAAAAATGAAAAAAATTGAAAATGAATCAAAAATAAATCAAAAATGAAGAAAATGTTGTGACTTGACGAACGCACCACGTGCTTGTTTGTTCGTAAGTGTTGTCTCGCTGCGTGGTGTCTTCCTTTTATGTGTTTTCGTGGTGTGCTCGACAATTCTCGAAGCATCTCGAAACACCTCGAAAGCTCACTGAATTGTCAAAGTGAGAGGAAGAGGAGCACTGATTTGTGTTGAGAGGGTGAGTGCTCGTGTCAGCACTGTCAATGAGGTGAGAATTTGGTTCGGCTAAATCAGCTGTTCCAGGACTGATCCAATGGGGATGAGGTGATCCATCGATGGTAGTGATCACGACAGGAATCCTGGTCAAATAGATTATCTTGTTTCACTGGACTGAGTGGTCTACGATCAATTTTGTGTTACATCAGTGTGATCGGGCTAATTTGGCTATTTGTATGTTAATTACAGGTGAACAAAGGTAATAAAGGTGTGTAAGTGTTAGCCAACTAGTCATAACATAATCAGATAACAAATAAGATAATTAAAAGTAACCTTGGGCATTGGAAAATGTGAATTTCGCGCTTTGTTTACAAATTTGAATTTGGAGGCATGTTCACAAAGGACGTAACCGAAATTTCTAGAAAAATCAAGAAAACTGAAGAATTTTGAAAGCGCAAAATTTGAAAATGGGACTGTTCAAAGAGGACGAGCCACTCACATTTACATACATGCTTTGTTTACAAATGTCAGCTGTTCTCGCTCTGGCAATGCAGCACATCGGGCACGAATAGTTCAGAATTGTTTTCAATTTCTCTTTTTCCTACGTTTGTTTTTGTTTTTATCTAAATGCACGTCTCAACCAAATAAACGAACGAGTTGAATTCATCAAATTCTACCAAACTCATCCAAATCTATTGATCCTCGAAGAACGCCCTTCTACTTGCAATGTTATTGGTGTGTTTGGTATGTTTGTTTTACATTGTTGCTAAGGTTATTGGCCACAAGAGTGTAATATATGTTGTTGGAAATCGATGACAAGTTTAGTTTGTCACCGATGAATATGAACTCGAGATTGAACTCGTCTAGTCGATGCCTCGTCACTAAGCTGACTGTGACTGCCTCTGGTGATGATTACCTCGAACAAGTGACCGATCGTCTACTATATAAAGCCATCTCCAGCCATTGCCTCGACACTCACTTAACTGCAACTGTTCAGTACTGACTTTATTCTTTCTGTCTTTACTGTTTATTGCTGAGTTAGTCCGAGGGTGATGGTCTTACTCTAGTAAGCCATTCTAGTGTTATGCCCCTGCTCGTGCTAACCCTTTCCCTTGTATCTCCTTAGGTTGCCTCTCTGCTGGCTGTCACCTATTTGTTCATTCTTGTGTCCACTACTTTGTCCTGTGACATTGTTAGTTGTACTTATTTATACTGTTTTTACATCCTATTCTCTTTATATTTCTGTACATAGCTCTTTCATATACCTTAGCCTAGAATAAACTATTTTGAGTTACAACGAGACTGGAGATTCCTGTGCTACTGAAGGCCGATTTCCAAGATATGTAACACATTGCTCAAGAACCTTTCCTTTCAAAATCATCTAGATTTGTGCGTTTTGATACTTCTCTGCAGTGCCGAGCGAGTATGACATCAGTCAGCGAGTTTCTCATGACAGCTTCAGTTAAACACGCTGGTTTGTTTTGATGCAAATAACTTGATTGCAACTTGCAATTTGCAAGCAACTCCTGAATCAGAAACCTAGATTTATTCAACTTATCACTCAACTAATTTGCCTCATCTATCATTCAATCATCAAACATGATCACTATGTGATTATCTTTATTTTCAGTCTTCTTTTCTAATGTGTTTTGCCATTTTGTTTTTGTTTGACACCGAAACCAAGTCAACCGAAATCAAAGAAACATCAAAGAACGCTTTACGTCAAGAGCCTGAAGAGATTCGTTGTAAAGAAATTAATTAGTCATCGCCATCTTTTTCTTGTCAATTTACAAAATGAAGTATTTCAATTTTATTCTTCACAGACAGTCTGTGACAGATTTTACTCACCAATTGGTAAAAAGACATATTTTACTAATTCTAAAATAAACCTGTTTTTTCTAGAGACTTATAATTTCAGATTATAGAGATTTGGTTAACAAGCCTCTAATAGATCTATTGCCTTGATTCGTGAATACTCAAAATATGTCATTTGAATGAATATCTTCACGTTTGGTGCATATGTTTCCGGGAATCGTTGGTGACAGCTGCAAACTAACATATTTGTTGGCTACTAATTGTTTGGTGTGTTATGCAGCCACAAGTTCAATGTTTTTCAATCCTGCACTGGTGGACATTACCCGCCTTCATTGAGTACCTCATTCGTGTAGGCTATTGTGACGATATTACAATGCTGGTCAGTACAAGAACAACAAGTGACTTGGTTTCTGGATTTCGGAAGAATGATGAATTTCAGAAATAATTTGATCAGATCAGAACCAGCCCAGTTTTGAAGTTAAGATTGTCTAAAGTAAGTTGCCGTGAAATCGCCACTTCTTACATCAAATAGTCAAATGCCAAACTCGAGTTCGAATAAACAATACTGTGACAAACAAATGAACTACTACAAAGTTGTTGCTATTCCAAAAGTACGACTTCTTATACTGGCATCAGTATATTTATTTATTATTCGGTTTCTGATCTTTTGGGCAATTCACAAAATCAACATTAAACAATTATTCTGTTAAATTCAATTCTGTCATTTTCTCTTTTGCCATCCACCACACCGATCACAACTTCCAAGAGTTTCGGCTTGAAATAACTCAAATGAGATTTTTGAATTACCCCAGTTTAAGAAGGAAAGGCACAATCTTTTAATTTATGAATTTGACTATTGAACTCACCCGACGGGTTTTTTTTACAAGGAAACGTTTGCGCAGCAACAAATGGCTTTGTGACCTGTCACAAAGTCATTTGAGTTTCCTTGTAAAAAATTTTAAGAAGAATTATTAGAAAAATATTCGTTTTTGATAAAGACAGAAAGATCCACCAGGCAGATTACGACCATTCAGTTTTGACTTGTTCATTTAGTTCACTCGTAGGAATGTCAACTCTGGCGATGAACCGATGACGATCTGTGAGGATTGAGTTGAACAGTTGACTTGACTTGTGGAAAATTTTGAAATTAGAATGAAGTTTCTCTGAAAGAATAATAAAAGAAGATTTGACGACAACACAAGCAGAGGCTAAATTTCCTCTAGGTTCCTTGCAAAATGTTCATTCCATCAAAAAAATTTTGTTTCAGTATTGGTACTCCAGAATTTTTTGTATGGCTTGTTAGGCTTAGTTTCACAATACGGCAAAGTTGTTGTTAAGACACTCGGAAGAATAGGTGATCAGTCAGTCGAACAACTCGATTGAAATGTGATTAGTGATTGACTAACAAAATAACCAAGATAAAATTGTTTCTAACCATTTAAAAAGGCCAAGAAATTTGTTGAAAAACCCACAAATAACAAAGAAATTTAAAATAATAAAAACATATTTTAAGATAAACTAATTCCAAATTCTCGTCACAGTTTTTCATGGTTCAGAACTAACTGCAAACAAAGATTTAAAATGAAAACTTTAATTAACTTAAGAAGTTAGTAAGAGGAGGTGTTCAGATTTGCTTTTATTGACACTGTCCATTGGACAGTCCAAGATATTTCAGTGTTGACTTGTTTACTTTATACACTTTTGAGAACGTCAATGTTGGTGAACAGTAAACGAGGAGAGAGGAGAACACGACTAGACGAGCGAAAAATGCAGAATGAGGTCGATTTAAAAGATGTAATAAAAAGAATTTGTTGTTATGAAAATTGGAAGTGTGCAAAAATTACAAACAGCAACAAAATTACTTCAAGATATTCACGTGCGAGTGCTAATTTAACCAGTCAAACTACTTTTCGATGGTGGGGACTTCAAGATTTTTTGTATTGAATAAGACCAATTGAAAATAAACCTAAAGTGAAGAGAAGAAATACATCATGACTTGGGTAAAACACTACATAACTTCAATCTAAATATTAATATTTAAAATTAAAACTCGATGCATAGTCTGGAAAAGAAAAAAGTCAGTGAGAAATGTTGTAAAACAAATAAATAAAATAGAAGCCCTAATGGAACAATGCGAAACGAAAGTATAAGAACTATATGGTAAAAGTTAGACAACTTTTCAATGAGATGATTTTAAAAACTGGAAAGTCTTATTTAAATTCCATGAATTTGGTTTTCAATAGCTGCTGCTTCTTCTACATTCATTGACAGCTCACTATAATGATAACAATTTGTTTAAAAAATGAAATTTAAAGAATACATCTAAACAAATATAAAATATTTTTAAACCATTTAAAATTACAAGCAGAACGAATTTACCAAGCTTAATTGACGAATAAAAATCAAATATTAAATAATAAATTAAAAAACATATTTTTAGGGGTAACCTTTCTAAAATCCTGTTCCAAACTTCAAAAAAACTTTAAACAAACTAAAGATGATAGAGAGAAGAAAACCAACAACAAGTAAAAGTATTGTAGCAAAGAAAAATTTGAAAGAGAGTTACACTTTGTTAGACATTTTAAAATAAAACATTTTAAAAACCTCTAACATTTAGTAAAAAACTTACTAAACTTAAATTTAGAAAAATATGTAACAAAGAATTTCTTGGATTAGAAGAATTGGAATTTTAAATAAATTTAAAAAAAATAGAGAAAAGGCAAGTTTCCACAATTAAGATGTAAAATTTTTATTAAAAACCTTTCTACAAACGTGTACAAGAGTGGAAATAGATTCATGAATCTAATCAGTATTCTAAAAATTCAAACTCCATAGCCGATCTTTCCGATTAGGCGATTGGTGTCGGAACCAACAGCGTAGTCTAAAGTAGTAAATGTAAATGTGTTAATATAAACGGAAAAACTATGGCAAATCCGATTTATTAAATGAAACGAACTTCCATTGTGGTTTATGACATGAAAACCTTTTCTTTAGGAAGCGCACACACTCGTGATAACCATTGATATCAACTGTAAAATGTTGCATTTTGTTCGAATCATAAATTTTATGATAGAATGTGTTGCCGAGCCCCACCTAGGCATCGGAATCTTAAATAATGAATTGATGAGTAGTTCCATGATAGTAGTACTTAGAGAACAAAATACAAGTTGGATAACCTAAAATGTTGATAAACTATTTTGTATATGTAATTGTAATTGTCATAAAACATTTGTGTTTCTAACCCTAAAATAATATGAGAGTAAAGGCGGTGGGTTTAAATAATTTTTCGATTTCCATTTAAATGGGACTTATAATGATATATAACTTAAATTTGGAAACCATTAAAAAAGACCACGACATCTATAGTGAAAAAATTGGCTCTAGTGGTAACGGACGAATGAGTATTATATGAAATGAAGTGGATTTGCTTTCTAATTTAGAAATTTGCATTAAAAGATTAAAGCTTTGTTGATTGTGATTTAATCTTGTAATTATACAATGCTTGTGTAGTAAAATAAAAGACTGTATATGTTACGGCCCAAGCCCGACTTTGGCCAAAGTGCACTTTGGCCGGCCAATGTCCGCAGTAATATCATTTTCTGCATATCATTCACATTGGCCGGTCAAAGTGCACATTGGCCGGCCCAAGCACACATTGGCCGACTGTGATCGGCCAATGTCCAACATATTGCATCATTAAGCATCATTGATATTATCTATCGAATATTTCCGCATCATCTTATATTTAATAATTATAATAATTAAAAAATAATTAATTGTTCATCAATTAAAAAAAATAAAATTAATTTTATCACAGGTGATTAAGTCTTAAAAATTCTATTAAAATTAAAATTTGATCTAATTAATTGATCTAATAGCTCAATAAACTCATAATTAATCAATATAATTAAATTTATATTTAATCTGATAAGATTATCTAGATAAAAGAAAATCAAATAAAGTATTTGTTGGACATTGGCCGAACCACATTGGCCAAAGTGCACTTTGGCCGGTCCAAGCCCACATTGGCCGGCCAATGTGAATGATATGCGTGAAATGATATCGCAGCGGACATTGGCCGGCCAAAGTGCACTTTGGCCGAAATCGGGCTTGGGCCGTAGCATATACAATTGATTATTTTTCTAACCTTTTTTCTGAACGAAAGGAGGCAATGGAAAAATTTTAAAAGAGTTCAACAAACAGAATAATAATATCTTTATAAAAATTACTAGAGAATAGTGTTCTTGAAAGAAAAATGTTGAAATAACTTTAAACGGGGTTGCGACAAGTCCGCGAATTGACATCTCCGCGAAAAAAATTCATTTTATTTATTTTTTCTGTGGGAGGAGCCTATTTTCGCGGAGATGACAAAATTAAAATTTCAATGTTTATTACTGTAGTTCAAGTTTATATACTCGATTTAAGCAGAATTGTGTTTGTTGACTTCTGACAAGGGTCAAAGGTACGATTTGGCCTAATTTTATTTATGTTTGTTTGTAGAACTTGTCAGATGACTCTAGTTAACTGCAATTGTCTTTGTTGCTTCTGGTAAAAAGAAAAATCCAAAATAGACCAAATTGAGTTTATGGTTCCTTTGTTATCCTATGTGGCCCGAATTTATATAAATTGTCGTAAGTTGTTATCAAAGTTTAGTTGTTAGTTGTGATGAAACTGTAGTTCCGTATTATACCAAAATTCTAAAAACAGTCAATGGAGTTCTCAATGGTATTTTCATAATTCTTTGTTTAGGAGTAACATTGCAATGCACACTTCGATTGCCTTAATTTCTTTCTCAGTGCACTCAAAATGTACCGCGGGACACTCTCGAAATCAAAATAGCTTTGTGCTTGCAAGCACAAAGCACCATGCATAATTTGCCTAGTTACAGAACAAGCACACTCAGTGTTCACCAAAGTACAAAGTACAGTGTACTTAGTACACACCCCTTTTCCTGCATAATGTTCGTTTATTTGTTTTGCGCCGCACACACAATCGCAAGTATTGTATAAGAATTTTTACCTCTGCCAAAACCAATCAATTTTGTAAAATTTCTTTTTGTAAAATCGTAAATAAATATCAAAATAATATAAATTACTTTTGCGACTATTTGCGACTGTTTTTAGAGCAAGTACAGTGGTTTGCGACTGCTTTAAAATTCAAAATTGACAAGTCCGCGAAAAATCAATTTATGGACTTATTTTTCATTGTACCATTGGTAATTGAATGTAAAAATAATTCCAAACGCTTTTGTGCAGTTTGCGACTGTTCCTAGACAAATTGCCATGATTTGCTACTGTTTTAACCAATTAATTCAGAATTTACAAGTCCGCGAAAATCTATTTACGGTCTTATTAACGTTTGTAAAATCTTAAATAAATGCCAAGATGCTTCAGAATCATCTTGCGACTCAATGCGACTGTTTCTATTCCGTGAATATTGGTTTGCGACTGCTTTAACCAGTTAATTCAAAATTGACAAGTCCGCGAAATTTTGAACCAGCGATCGATTTCAATTAGATATCTTAATGCCATTGCAATGGTATTCCCCGCAATTGATTAATGAAATAATTGGTAACCTATATTAGCTTAATTTACACAAGAACAAGACTGCTTTCATCTTTTCTTTGACAGTCTACAACATTATGATATTCAAGTAGATTTGATGTCATCTGGCAAACAATGTGTTAACATACGTATCTTTATCACTTTATCAGAATAAATTATCACTTCATTCATTTCAAAATGATAAAAAACAATATGGACTAAAAATGTAACAATAATATAGCTTATAAGTTAAATGCTATAAGACGGGGTTCCTGTATCATCGATTCAATTATAAAGCTCAATTCAGATTCAGCAGAACAAAATAGTTTAATTCTTAAATTCTCTCCGACATAATTCGCTGACTTGTCAAAAAATGCTGTAAAAATGACATGTCCGCGAATTGACGTCTCCGCTAAGAAAATAAGCATTATCTTTGGCTAAGAATAAAATAATTGAAATTGAAATCGATCAAAATACAAAGCTCAATTTATATTCTTTTGTCATTAATATAAAAATTTTGATATTTAATAGTTTTAATTTCGCGGACTTTTCAAAAAAATGTAATTAAATTGACAAGTCCGCTAATTGACATCTCCGCGAAAAAATAAGCCACGCCCCCAATTACGCATTAAAAAATTATGCACTTTCGCGGAGATGTCAATTCGCGGACTTGTCGTGTAGCCCTTTAAACATGTGTATTCAGAGTTGATAAACCTTTAGCGAATTGGTTTACAAAGGTAAAAAGTTTTTAAAAAATTGTTACTAAAGAAACCATTTCATTAAATTTAATTGGAAAGACGTAAAGATTCGCTTAGTAACTCCCGCTTTATTAAAAAAGAGACACCGAGAAATTGATGAAGAGTGAATAATGAGAAGATAAGATTAGTGATAACTACAATTGAAATCCAGTTAGATTATAAACTCAAGTCGAATAAAACATTTTTCTTTATTGCATCTGTCACGGTAAATGTGTAATATTTTTCAAACTTTCTGTGTTTTTATACATTTACCGGTAAATGTACACCTTTCCCGGTAATTCTATAGCTTTCCCAGCGCTTCTTGGGAAATCTGTAATATAATATTTTGGAATAGCATAAAATAGTCAATTAAATTAATTTACAAATAGATCAAAATAAATATCACTTATTTTCACATTGCAATGAACTATGACATCTTGAATTACAATTAACATTCGCTGATTTACATGGGCATCGTTTTGTCTTACATTTAGTTGCGCAATTACAAAAAAAATTTGCTTTCTTCGGCAGTTGAACATCGAGACAGTAGCCCAGCAATCGTTCTTAGCGTTTTTTCAGTTGAGTCTAATTCATCATATGAATATTCTTGAGCAGTGGTTGAGGCAAAATTGTGAATTGTCTTTGAGTGAAAAGTTTGTCGATTGTTCCATACTTAGTTTCGAGTTGGTATAGTTTTTATCCTCGTTAATCGCAAGAACTCAAGAATCTTAGTGACTAGACTAGGATCCACTTGGGAGAACAACTGGAGTGCAGATCCAAAGTGTGACTTTATATGGCTACCTGGTACATCATCTGGCACTGCTTAAGTAACACTGTTTTGTTCTTCACTTTCGTCGATAATGCAAGAGTCCTTCCTCAAGTTATTCTTCTGTTTCAACAGATTGAATCACTTTGACATGAAATTGCTATGAATTTTATCAAGAACATCAAAAACCTGTTTTTGGTAGACAAAATACTTTACTGAAAGTCACAATATCGTAGCGTTTAACAATATATCGTTCTCGAGCAGTGCTTGTCAAAGTTTGCTTGGCATTTCGTACTTCGGTACAAGTTTTGTTGTACCTTTCACTTGTCATTAGTATTAAGTTGGAACCTTTGAAATCGTACAGTTGAGTCAACTTGACATTGAATTGGTCACGAAATTCGTCTATGATGAATTAAACTGAGAAAAGTGATGAGTGATGATGTCAAAAATCAAAACAAAGTAACACGACAGACTATCATTGACAGCACAAGACAGAAATCATATGATTCCGTTCATTGCACGTTCATAAAATACGTACTTATGATGGGTTAACTTTAAGAAAAATACATTTCCCAAGAAGCGCTGGGAAAGCTATAGAATTACCGGGAAAGGTGTACATTTACCGGTAAATGTATGAAAACACAGAAAGTTTGAAAAATATTACACATTTCCCGGGAAAGGTATACTTTTCCCTAAATCACACATTTACCGTGACACATCTATTGCCATTGAAGATAAGATATTGAACTGGAACAAGTTTTGCATTTGTCTGTTCAAGGAAGAGTTGTGCTTAATCGTAATATACGCATTTCTGGGGATATATTATCAGGTTAATTAGGATATAACGATAAAGGCGTTATCTATTTAAAACGACTTAAATACTGTGCTACTTTACGCCAGCTGTTGCTTGAAGACTAGTTTAATTAATTATATAGATAACCTTTTTATAAACGGAAAAAGACGTTAAAGAATATTTTTTTTAATAAAAGCATGAAAGGGAAAAACTATCTTAAAAAATTATGTTGATATAAATATAGAATAAGCGTAAAGTCAGAGTAATTATTGTGAAATGTATTGTTCTGTATTGTAAAATGTGATAAGTCACAATACTCCCCCTCTCAAACAAGACACTAACCAGTGCTACTATTGAAAGAGAAATTTCGATTAATTGAAATGCTAATTAATTAAAATAAACCATTTGTTTAAAAAAAATGAATTAAAAATCTTTATAAAAACAAAATAATAATATTTTTAAAACCTTTTTTGAGAACAGGACGGAGATTAAAACAATAACTTGGTAAGAGTGATGAACTTACAAGCGTTTTCGGTGATGTTTGATTTTCATTAAGCAAAATTATAAAAGATTAAAGATTAAAGATTAAATAAAGCGGTGCTGCCCACCTAAGATGGGTTGCCTTGAGACACAGCATACTAATCAATCCATAAGGACAAATATCTCTTAAAAATCACCATGCCAAGCACAATCGTTGCAAAACTAAATGTTAGTAAAAATGATTAGTTTAGTACTCATTGATTAGTTGTCAGAACAAGCCCAAGTGGAAAGAAAAGCCCTAAAGTGACACTATTAAGCTACTAAATATGGCTACTAAAGTGCTACTGAATACCCACTAAAAATGGCCATTATTTGAGGTTATTTAGTAGCACTTTAGGTCCTTATTCAACTAAAATTTAGCGCATTTTAGGGCCACTAATTGGCTACTAGATAATCCCATTCTTTCAGTTCTCTAGGTTTTTGCTTTCTTTTATACTCAAATAAATTATATTGAAATGATTTATTAAGATAAATAAATGAAAGAAACATTAATAATTACATAATAATTCGAAATACAATAATTTGAGCTTAAATCTTGAAATAAATTATTTTGACTTTGACTTCTTGGACTTTGGTTTGTCATCCTTTGGTTGGTTTTGCATTTTTCTCAGGAAGCTGTCTTTCAGCTTATCTTTGCGAATTTGAGGATCAGTTTTATTAATTTGCTTCCTTGGGCGTTTCTTGGTTCCTCCTTCGATGGGTCCAGCTGGCTTCTCGCGAGTTATCGGTCCATCTTCAGGCACCTTCTCTACATCGATTAAAGGGAACACTTTGATCGCCATTCTTGTTTTTTTCCTCCAATTTAATTTTCATATCTATAAAATAAGCTAATAAAAGAGACTTAGAAAAACAGAACAGCTCAAAAATTATGATTTACCCATCAAATCATCTAGATCTTCTTGTTCTCGGACTGAGAAATGGCTCCAAAGTTTTCCTTTCACACTAATCTTCAAGACAGTTTGGACAAGTGTGACAAAACCTTTTATATCTTCTTTTCACTTAAAGATGCTGCCAAATCATTGTGAAAGACTCGAAAGTTGTGTCGGCGGCCAATGTCCAAATAAGTCTGAACAAATAAAATAACATATTGGTACAAAATCTATAAATAATAAATTTAAAATAGCATACAGTAGGATCAAGTGTCTTGATTTTCGGAATCATATATTCAAAATCTCTTTTGAATGCCATCAAAACTTGAACATCTTCCCTTTAATTCTCTAACTTCAGCCTTCAGCCAGACAACTTCAGCTCGAAGTTCATCATTCTCAGAGACTAGAATGGCTGGAGTGAGCAAGGCAAGTTGCCGATTTGCATCGTCTTTACCTAAAAATTATTTGTTAGATGCATTCAATAAATACGAATATAAATACTAACTTCCAATAAACTTCACAAAACCAGACTGAACATCACACTTATTATCACGATACAAAACTTCCGTCGTGGGCCAATCAGCCTTTTCCAAGCTAAACCAAGATCGTTCAGTATGAGGCAAATACATCAAAGGCCAAACAGCATGCGAACTGTCTGAAATGGACTGAATCAAGACATGATAGAATGATAATCCTAAAGAATTAATTAGCAAATAGTTTAACCGAGTTATAAATACATACCTTCACCTGCCATTGTAAAATCAGATAAATCAGACAAACAAAAAATAAATTTGACCAAACACGTGGAGTCAACTTGACTCGACAGAGGCGCGATCACAAATGTGCAAACAAAGCGCGGCATTACGCGCTCATTCAGTAACATTGGTGACTAGACTCCAGTCATAGATGTCGTATCGTGTATGACCAAATTGTATTTGTGACAGTCACATTGTGCTTTGATGCATCACGTGACATAATCGCATCGCATTTTTAACGTTAACTTGCTTTTATTATTTACTATTTGGCTTCTTTGTGCAATCTCTCAAGATGGACTCTAAGACAATCAACAAAAGAAAAAGATTTTACAAAGATACAATCAAAAGGAACATGTAAGAATGTCTTATGATTTATAATTATAATTATTATAATTATACAATATTTTATTTATCTTACAGCAATCCCGAAGACGATATTGCCGATATAATCAAAAGTACAAATGCTCAAATAACTTCGCAAATCAACTCTTTGATTTCTACTCCCTGTTCGAGCAATATTGAACCTATCAATGATACTTCTGATTCATTGATTGAAGTAGATACATCCGAACATGTGAACATGAGTGAATTGGTCAAGTATGACGATTATGACGATTACGACTATTACCTCAATGCTGAAGAATTGGACAATATTTCAAATTTGATTGATAATGAAATTGACGATCAGCCATACATTGATATCAAACTATTAGAAAAATATTATGGACTTTTTTTAAATCAAATCAGACATAATTTTACTAATGAAGCCGTAGTTGACAATGCTTTAATGGCTAACTTTGCCGCAGAAAAAGTTATTTACTGCAAAAGCTATCAAACGATGCTCAAAAGAGCCAAAGTGTTCAAGCCTAAAGTTTACAAATACTTTTACTGTAATTGTGGTGTTATCGGACCGATCAGGAATACCCTTGTGGATTTGTGTTGTCCGGCTGTTTGTGATAATTGTAAATTGAAGATAACTCCAATCCAAAAAATGAGTTCAATGGATTCACATTTTTGCTACGTGAAAATTCGGGACTATTTTCAAAATTTATTGCCACAAATCTTTCCATTTCTCGAATTCAAAGGTCAACGAGAAACTTCTGACTTATGTGACATCACCGACGGATCTGAATATCAAAGATTGGCTGATAAAAATACTATTGTCATATATTTTGGATTTGATGGTGTGGCATATACCGCAGATAACCAGAAAAGTCTTTGGCCACTTATCATTTATATTTGTGAATTACCATTTGACCTTCGAATGAAATTTGCTTTTCCAATTGCAATCCATTCCGGTCCAACTCAGCCAGATTGTTCTATGCTCAGCCCATTTGTTGACGAGCTTTGTTCTCTACTAACTGAACCAATCGAGTTTGCCCTCAAAGATGGAAATGGTAATATTACTTCAAAACATTTATATGTCAAACTTCTATTAGGAATCTGTGATGCACCAGCTCGCGCCAAAGTTTTGAATGTTTTGCAGCACAACGGAAAATATGGCTGCAACATGTGCAAAGTACACTCAAAACATGATTCATCTTTGGGTTGCATGGTATTTCCTTTGGACGAAGAAATAGCAATGAGGAATGATGCCGAGTGGAGAGATCAGGCCAAGAAGGCTGAAAAACTAAATGAAGTAAGATGGGCAAAAGATGTCAACATTGAAGGAATAAAAGGTACAACTTAATTTCAATAATTTAAATTGTATTAATTTTATTATATTATCATTTTCTCAAAGGTTTAACTCCTCTTTTGAAATTGCCATACTTGGATATTGTTTCATTTATGCCACCCGAGTTTATGCACAGCCAATTTCTTGGCACTGTGAAATTGATGATCGATAATTGGGTTGGCAAACGCAAAAACGGTCTCCATGAACTCAGTGATGATTCAATCAAATTACTCAATAACCGAATTCAAATGATAAAGTTTCCTGCCAACATTCTTCGACAAATGACAACAGATTTTACCGGTAAAATGAAATCGATCGAAATTAAAAATCTTCTTTATTATGGTGTCGTCACATTTGAGGACATTTTGCCCGATGATGAATTTGAACTTTTCAAGCTTCTTTCTTATATTATTGCAACTTTAAGTAGCCGAAGAGTTTCACAAAGTCAAATTGATTCGGTCAAGAATTTGATCATTGTTTTTATTTCAAAATACACTTCGATTTACCCCGCTGAGATGCATAAATATAATATCCACATGTTGATGCATTTGCCGGAAGTGGCACGAAAGTATGGTCCACTGATTACGAATTCCGCTTATCAGGTGGAAGATATGATTGGTAAAATCGCGAATAAGGCCATGACCGCGACTAAAGTTTCTGAACAAGTTATGAACAAGTCTATAATGGCTCAATCGATTATTGTCAACATTTTGTCAAATTTGGCAAAACATACTGCCGAATTCAAGCAAATTCTAGAAAGATACTATTCTTTCCTGCTCAATCGAAATGAAATCGAGCCTGTTTTGAAGTCATCCGAAAATTATCAATTAAATGCAAATGAATCATCATTGTTAAGTGAATATCGAGGCCAACTAATGGATAGTGACAAAGTTGTTCAAAAAGTCGACAAAGTCTCTATCGGAAATTTTTATATTTGTTCTAACAGCTATAATCAACGTAACAGTAAGCTTCTCGCAAGTACAAATAATCAATTCGTTAAAAAGCAAATCCGGAAAATATTATGTTATTGAAAATATAATTCAAATTGATGAAAATGTCTACTTATTTTGTTTTGAACATACTAATCTACTGAAGTATAACGTAACCAACGATTTAAATTTTGAACACATTAAATATACTAAAGAATTATCTTCTAATTTGCAAATTATTACATTACAAGAAGTCGAGTGTCCCTTTTCTCGAATATCTTTGCAAAAGAATACTAATTTAAATGAATACAAATTCATACTGTTTGATTTGTTTAATCGTCACATTTGATCAAAGCATTCAATAATTACAATTATCTATTTCATTATTAATAAAATGTAACTTTGTAATGTCATATATTATCAAATATCAATTATTAATAGCATTAGTCATTCGAATGATCATATGAATCAATCTTAAAAATATTAGTAGCAGATTAGTAGCCAACGTCAATTCTCCTACTAATATTAGTGGGTTGCCCTAAAGTAGCCCTATTTAGCTACTATTTTTAGCTTTAGTAGTTTTTTAGGGCAACTTTAGGGGGTCTCCTTTCCACTTGGGAGCTGTCCGTGTACGTATGTGTCATGATGTGGTTTATTGCACTAAAAATCGATATAAAACGACATGTTAGAAAAAATCTATTCTAAAGTGTTAAATCCAAGTAAAAAATTATAATTTGAAACCTTTAGGAAAGAGATTTCTCAAAACTATAACTAGGACACCAAATATGGTCTATGGAAGTTTATGGACTTATCTTCGGAGCAAGAGGAGCCATCAACCCTACGACCTTTAACTTGTTGACCCAACTAGGCATGTCAAGGTCACGGATCGGCTCAATCGTTGATTTAGTCACCCGTGAATCACTCACCATCTACAGGGTCTTCCACTCGGAGGATTCTGATCAAGCTGCCTGAGGGCAGTTGTATTCAACTCTCATTTTTTGTTGTTCAATAAAATTGATTGAGACCTAAAGTTATAGAATTGAATAATTTATAAAAACATTTAAACTTTTTTTTATTAACGTGCAGATTAAATATTCATAATTTTAATAAAAGTACGTAAACTATAATTTCTTAGATTAAAACAGCTATTGTGGCAGATTCAACAAAAACTGTAACCCACTTGTTTGTATTTTGTTGTGTGCAATTTTGTTGTGTTCCTATGAATGAATAAGTATGCTGTGTCTCATCTTTGGTAGGCAGCACCGCTTTATTTATTTGATAAAGTTGTTTTCTTAAAATTATATATTTCTGTAAAATCGAAGATTTCGACTATAGATTTTTTATTTTCTATATATTTAGAGTTGCGCTTGTAAATTAATAAAACATGCAAACACACCTAACGCTTCTAAATTGATAAAACAAGAAAATTGAACGGGTAATTCATTTTCTAGTAAATAATAAAAAATCGTGCCCCAGGTGTAACTGCTAGAATTGTTGCATATGTGTTGCATATAATGAGTATGTATTGGTACTACTAGGTAAATTAGTGAACCAATCGATTGACAGTTCTTTCCAAATTTGAAGTTGTAAGCATTGGACTGGTTTGTTTATTATACGTGCTCGAACAATTAGAAAACAAATCCAATATATGCATATAATCCAAGGTGCTACTATTTAGAATCAATGATTCTTTTTATATTTTTTTTGGTTCATGAAATGTAATGAATGATATTTCTTTTCTGTCATGGGAGACGTCACCAAAAACATTATATTTGACAGTTAATGCTATTGATAATGTTATTGACTTGACAACAAATCATTGACTAAACGATAACTGAAGAATCACACAAAATAAATGAATAATACTTTTTTACGTCTGGTTTAAATGCAAATTTGTTCTTTGAAACTGACAGTTTGGCTTATTCAAGTAATCACATTCATAAATTGTTATCTCACTTTGACGGAATTTACACCTGGGGCACGATTTTTTATTATTTACTAGAAAATGAATTACCCGTTCAATTTTCTTGTTTTATCAATTTAGAAGCGTTAGGTGTGTTTGCATGTTTTATTAATTTACAAGCGCAACTCTAAATATATAGAAAATAAAAAATCTATAGTCGAAATCTTCGATTTTACAGAAATATATTGCATCGATTTTCAATACGTGTTATGAACATGTACCAAAGCAAGTCCAAAGCACACTGGAAAGCTACAAGGCACGATTTTTTTGGCAATTGCTCACAGGACACAATACGGCTCCATTCCAGTGCCGAAATCCAAACCAAAGCACGATTCCATTCGCCATTTGTTCACAAGACACAGCATAGCTACATGATCATGATGATCATGACTATTGCCAGTTCGTTGTAGACAAAATCTAGCATTCAGAAAAACTATATTTGTTACATGAGCAAATAGATTGTCCAGAAAACTTACGAAATAACATCCACAGATATATAACAGTGTAGCACCGTTAGCACCTTGTTCGTTTTTGCATAACCTATTTACCATCGTGTAAAAACTTTAGGAAGACCATCACTTCAGTTTGTCAATCTTCTCCTTTGCTTGTTTACGGCTTAGGCTTCTTTCGAGAGATCAATTGATTCGGATTCGGATAGTAATTGGGGTTAAAGGTAGAATTTCAGTGCTCAAACTCACAACGCGACGTTACAGTTCATACTTCACAAAGTACAGTAGCGGCCAATGTACGGTGAAGACGGTTCTTCAACCTGCCCTCCCGATGATGATCTAGTTATTTACAGAGATGGATCTGGAACAGAATGCGGCATTGGTTCTGCTTTTGTCGTATTAAAATGGACTAGAATTACACAATTAAATGTTCAAGTTTCCGTCATTGCAGCTTGAAAAGGATGGCGATTTTTCTCGAAGATTTGTCGGGTATGAGTGGTGGCAAGCGGTTTTTATATTGCTAATGATGGTGCAATTCCCTCGGCAAAACAAACCTTTAATATCAATTTTATTCCATATTCCGTATCCGTATAAATTTTCCATTCCATTGCAGAAATCCAACATAAAGGTTGATTCCATTCGCCAAATGATCACAAAGAACTATTGGGCAAAACAATATGTTTATGCAGTAATTAAAGTAAAGTAATTAATGTACCAAACCAAGAGATGACTACATCCGATAATTGCTCAGATGCCTCAATATACTTCGTTCCAGTACAGAAATCCAAACCAAAGCACGATTCCATTCGCCAATTTGAACACAAAAGAAAGCCTAACCTAATTTGAGCACGTTGTTGACAAAACAATGTGTTTATGCAGCATCGAGCAGTAAACAAGACCGTCCACAAATGACGTTTGTTTTCACTCAAATTACGCATTTTACAACAAATAAGACAAACACACACGAGCACAGCAACGTATTCAGAAGTTTAACACACAAACATGCGCGAACTCGATTTCACGTGTGATTTTTGGTCGTTTGCGCATCTGGGCAAAAATATGGGCATTTCACATAGTACATGTGATTGCGTCACTAACTTCTACAATTCAAGTGCTCCTCCTTGCTGGTGGGCAAAAGACACACCTCCTCCACTTCCACAATGACGTCCCCAAAAGGCTTAAAATGTACCAAATTTTTGTGGGCACTAGCGCCCAATGGGAGAAATACATTGAAAAGCGTCAGTCATACGAGCAGAAATAACTAAAAAATCTATAATATAAAAAAAGAAGATACCTTTACTATACGTAGAAATAATACTCTGAATCACCCGTTTGAGTTTTCCTAGGTGACGTTGCGACCCATTTGACCAATTTTGGGATCATTTTGGGAAACAAATAGACGAATTAGTTGTTAATAATCTTGGGAAATGAAAGCAGTCTGTCATATAAATATTCTTAACCCATTTTTAAACAAAAGTATATATAAATATTTAAGCTGACTCAAACACGGTAATTAATTAAACTAAAGATATCTCAAATTAAGAATCAACTCAAACATTCGACGATAAAAAGAAACGTAGAAAACTAATACTAAATCTGAATACTGAGGTTAGCAGACGAGTCATTGTAGTAAACCAAAAACAATTGAAAACCTAAGGTTGAGCGTTCATAAAAATTTTGTTGCTTTTTATTTATTGTTATTGCAACGAACTTATAACGAGATATCAATGAGTTTGTTCGCATTCAACCACTTAACCCTTCGATATTGTAACAGATTTTGTATTGAGTAGGACTAGTTGAAAATAAACCTAAAGAGAAGAGAAGAAGCACATCAAGACGTGTAACATTGTAAACCTTTAAAATGAAACCTTGATGCATTGCCATGTAAGGAAAAAATCAATGAGAAATGTTGTGAAACAGATAAACAGAATTCAAAACAATGTGTGAACAATGTGAAACAAAAGTACAGGATAAGAATACACGTATATGAACTAAAGGGTCAAAGTTAGACAAATTTTTTGAATGAGATAATTTTTAAAAAACTAGAAAGTTTATTGAAATGGCGTAAATCAGTTTTTTTATGGCTGCGGCTTCGTCCCCATCCATCCACAATGATGATGATGAATATATTGTTTTTTGTTTAATAAATAAAATTGAGAGAATACTTGTAAAACAAAATAAAATATTTTTGAACCATTTAAAAGCAGAACGACCACATCGAACCGAATTCATGAATAACAATCAAATATCAATATTTAATAATAAAATTAATAAAAACATATTTTAAGAGTGACCTTTTTCAAATCTGGTTCAAAGCGTCCAAAATACTTCAAACAAACTAAAGAAGCCAAAGAGAAGAGAACAAACAACAAGTAAAAGAATTGTAGTAAAGAACAATATGAAAGAGAGTTACACTTTGTTAGACGTTGTAAATTAAAACCTTTTTAAACATTTACGAAATACAAGAAAATATATTTAACCTAAAAAATATAGTCAAGAATTTATTGGATTAATAGAATAGGAATTTAAATTAAATTTCATGAAAAATTAGAGAAAAGGCATGTTTCCACAGTTGAAATTTTAAAAATATTTATTAAACACCTTGCAATAGATTCAGTAATAAAAAAGATTTAACTTCATAGCCGAACTTTCCTATTTCGCGATTGACAGAACCTGCAGCATATTCTAAAGTAGTAAATATCTTTCTCCTAGGCTTGACGCACAGCACTGCGTGATGTGATGCATAGGTTTAGTTCGTCAGGTACGGGCATCCTTGCAGATGATGGGGCTGAACTTTGTTGCGACCCATTCGGCAAATCTTGAGATTCATTACAAAAAGACCAGAATAAAGTAGTTGATCAGGAAATTTGTCAGAGGAGGTGCTTGGATTTGGTTCCATGGACAGATCACGATTACTCAGTTTTGACTTGTTCACTTTGTACACTTTAGGAATCTCAACATTGAGGAATAATTGATGATAATAACAGAGTATGTATAAGACAAAGACATAAATTAATCCTGCAGACGGACAGACATCCTACAGTTGTCTTTGCACCAACGAGATGGCGCTGCGGAAAGACTTATGCGAAAACCTGATACATATATTATTGTTATTTTTTATAAACTGATTATCTATCCTTGCTATCGTAACTTAAAATTAACTACCAACAAATATATTAAATAAGAGCCTTATTTAGTCTTCATGGGATAAAAAAATCAACAATACAATATTTTAAAAACTCCAAATACCAAAATACCAATATACAAATTTGAATCATCAAATATTTTAAGCATTTTTAAAAACGATAGACAAACAAAAATAATATATTGATTAAAAAAACATGAAAACCTGAATTTATTGAATTTGAAGAAAAATTATTAGAAAAATATTTGTGTTTGACAAAGACAGACAGTTCCTCCAGACAGATTATTCAGAGCAGACTTGTTCACTTTGTACACTTTAGGAATCTCAACATTACTGATGAACAGAAGGCGATTGGAAAGGAGATATATCTTCGAGTGAGTGCTCAACCATTTATACATTTGACTTCAAGACTTTGTATTGAGTTGGACAAGTTGAAAATAAACATAAAGAGAAGAGAAGAAAAACACCAGGGCTTGTGTGCCACATTACATAACTTCAATCTAATTATTAATATTTAAAATGAAACCTTTATACCTTTATAAATCGTCCAAGAAATAAAAAAAAGTCAATGAAAATTATTGTAAAAAGATAAACAAAATAGAAGGCTTAGTGGGAAAATGTGAAACAAAAAAACTAAGAAATGACTTACAACTTTTCAATGAGATCATTTTGAAAAAAAACTGGCAATTCTATTGAAATTGATGATTTTTATAAAATAAAATTTAGGGAATATTTCTAAACAAATGGAAAATAATTTTAAACTATTTTATAAAAAAAATATTGGTTTTCCCAAAGAAAATTTTTGAAAAATAAACAAATATTAAATATGATAAAAGCATGATTTAAAAGTAACCTTTTTGAAATTCGGTTTCGAACGACAAATAGCTTTAAACAAACTAAAGAAGCCGAAGAGAAGAAAACCAACAGCATGTAAAAGTATTGTAGCAATATGAAAGAGAGTTACGCTCTTTTAAAACTCTGTAAAATAAAACCTTTTATAAACCTCCCCAAAAGTTTTGGTCACTTAAGAGACTGCATATGTATACTTAATTTATATCAAAATCATGCAACCTATTAGAATTTCTTCTGGATTAGAATAATTGGAATTTGAAGCAAATTTTCATTGAAAATTAAAGAAAATGCTAGTTTCTACAATTCAAATAGAAAATATTTACTATAAACCTTTTACTAGACACGCAATACACGAAGCAGACAAACAATACGAATAAATTAATTTTAAAATCCAGATTAAATGTCGTTTATTACCATTTACAACAAGTTTGAGTGAGTGTAAATTTAAAGATTAAATAAAAACTCAATAAAACCATTTAAAAACTGCGCTCTTGTATACTCTGAACTAACCAAAAATAAACATTGGTGATAAACATTCTGCTTGGAGAGATGAAAACTTGGCAGGTGAGAAATTGAGGAATTAGCTTACTCTGAAAGGATAATAAAAGTGGATTTGAAGATAATGATAACAATTTGAAGCTTGAAAACAACAGCACAAACAGAAATAAACTTACAATCATATGGTTTGAAGCTAAAATTTGGTAGAGTTTTTACTTGAAAATTTTGTACTGAATATGGACAGTAGGAAATAGACCTAAAGAAGGGAGAAGAAATACGTCATGGTTTGAGTGTCACAATACAGCAGAGTGAAAATAAATGTAATGACACAAACAGACAAATTAGATTAGAAGACTCTCGAAGATGAGACCTGCTTGTAGAACAATTCGATAAAAAGACCCAAAATCATACAAGAAACCTAAATAATGATGAAACAAAAACAATTGAAAATATATTTACCTTTTTAAATCTCCCACCAACAAATATTAATTTTGAAACCTTAAACTTTTAAGAACATGCGTGTGACAAATTAACAACCTAGCGCACGAATAATATAATAAAACATAAAACTAATTTAAACAAAAGTAAATTTTTAATTTTTACTTATAGACTGATAAATACTAACTAAAAACTAAAAACTAAAAATTTACAAGGAAACCCGTATGAATCTTTAGGAAAAAGAAAGCCAAAAAGGATTTTTTAAGTGCTTAACAAAATTGTTGGTTTGAAAGCTGAGTAAAGTGAAACAACGATCGGACAAAAAGAAATTTAGTGAGACTAGTTCTTTAGTGAGATCTTCTTAGAAAAATCTGAAAAGTTGTATAGAACAGGGAATTTGGTTGTTACTGGTTGTGGCTTTATTCCTTTCATAAACCACGATTGCTCACATTGTCGGTGAACTTCACTTCCTACACTTTGAGAAAGATAACTTTGGCGAGAACAGGAATCATGAAACATGAATGGCAAATCTGGAAAATAGAATCAAATTTCTCTGTATGAAAAAAACATGACATTAATAGGGATAATTTTGGATTAGTGTGGTTGTGTGTAGATACACATACCGTAACTAATACCTTTCCTCCAGGTTTATACGACCAAATGAGCTCATTCCTTCTAAGAATTGCAGTGTTTTCAGAGACTGCAGAATTTTATGGCTTGTTAGGTTTAGGTGTCAAAATACTGCAGAGTTGTAGTGAAGACATTTGATAGAATAGATCAGTTAGTCAAACAATTTGGAGAAATATGATAAGTGATTGACTAAAAAGATTAAAAAATGAGAATAAATGCCGGGAATTTGTTTTTCCAATGCTGTGGCTTCTTCTCTTTCCATGGAGATCTCACCATGATGATTAGAATTTGTTTAGAAAACTAAATTTAATTTATTTTGCAGAAAACATTTCTTAACAAAACAATATATTTTTAAACCATTTAAAAGGAATTCAGAAGGGGTACACTCAACCGAATTCATGAATAACAATCAAATATTGAATAATAAATTTTGTAAAAAAGTATTTTATGAGTAACCTTTTATAAATTACAGTCCCCAAAAAGGAAGACAACTTCAAACAAACTACTAATTTAATGAAGCCAGACAGAAGAGAATTCAACTACAAAACGTATTTTAGTAAAGCAATATATGAAAGAGAGACTTACGCTCTTTTAAACATTTTAAAATAAAACCTTTTTTTAAACCCACCTTTCGCTGGAAATTTTAAATATAAATTTCATTTATTAGGTACTAAACGTTTTTAAATTGCAAATAAGTATTTAACTAAAGTAAAATAAGAATAATTAGCTGAGCGAACGGAACGAACGAACGAACGCACGAGCGATAGCGAGTGCGTGAGTGAGTGAGTGGAGTGAGGTCAGCTTTTGGCCGAAGCTCAAATGCTCTTTCTACAATGAAAGTAGAAGGAAATTTCAGCATAGAAATGTGTGGAGAATTTGTGAACAAATTATCTCAAGAACGCGACCAGCCACTGAGGTCAATTAGGGCTATGTTGACAAGACATGTGCCAGGGAAGAAGCCAATCAAAGGAATTTAATAACCTATCAATAATAGAGAGGCAAAGGTGTTTTAATGTAAATAATTAAACAAAACTAAATTGTATCGGTTTGTCGGTCTCAATGTGGTGAGGATACCTTTGGGTGAAGGGTAAGGTGCAAGGTCAACCTAAAAATATTTGTAGTGAGTAAAAGTAAAAATTATTATTATTTGAGTAACACAAATGTGCGAGCATTACGTAATACAATTTGTTGCGCAAAGCGCACTCTGCTGCTGCATATGGCAGATGGTAGGGTATCGAATTACACCCTTTTCAATGGAAACATGCTTGGGGAGAGGAGAGAACGAACACAACCAACAACAAGAACATTTGTCTGCCACTCGGTGCAGTGGTCACTGGCAATTGAGATGCGACTCGAGGTTAACACATTTCATGACATTTCATGAACCGAAAATATACGCCAAACAAATTTTGTTTGTCTTAGTTTTAGAGGGTTAACGTTCACTTCGCCTAATAAAGGCAAACTAACAAGACGAAAAATTTACAATGTGCTGCCACCATCTAAACCTATACAACCAAATCATCCACACATTTATTTGTATTTGATTGATTAAGGCAACTCTATGGAAAGATGAATGCATATGAATGTATTTTCAAGACAGATATGTTAACTATTTTTGTAAATGTAATGAGTTGTCAATTATAAATCATAATTTATAATGAACACATGCAGACTTTGGGAGTTTTTGTTTGAGTTGCCGCGAGCTGTGTCTATTCGCAGAATAAAGTGTCATGTTACACCCTTCTTTCACACTAAAAGACACTTGCACACTCAAAGTAAGAGAGGAGAAAGAATAGACTGACTTGACCTTTGACACAGAGAGGGACTGCACTTCTCACTTTATTACAATTGAATGTGTGTGTGCACTTTAAAGTTATTCATTACTTTGTTCTAAATAGCGTTGGACCACCTGGGGAATGTTTGTAGATAGCTTTAGTGGAGGGTCACAACAAGACTGTCTTGTGTATCATGAAACGTGTATCTTTGAAAAGAACTGAGAAGAGGGAAATGGAAAAAGTAAGAAAGTTGTCGTGTTCTCTAAGTTTGAGTTCAATTTTATATTTTACCTCTGATTTTGGCTAGAATTACATTAATTATCGCTCAGCTGTACTGCTTGCAGTAAATCTAGTAATATTAAAAATTGACTATAAAGGAAGTTAGTTGTGTATAATTATGTTATAAATTGTTTGATTAATAAAAGGCAACGATTACTTTAAGACCAATATTCGTGTTTTTTATTGTGATTGTGACAGGGGAAATATCTCTAAGGTCTACTGCTTACAAGATCCAGATAAACAAAAAAACGTAAAAAAATATAAAACGGACAAACAGAATGAGGTTGTTCTGAAAGGATAATAGTTGAGGATTTGTAGCGAAGAAAATTTGAAAAAAAAGGAATAAACAGCAACGAACTTACTTTGAGATTTCTTCACCTTCTTCACTTTGAAAATGATCATTCCAGGCCATCGTAGTTTTCGGTGTTGGGTGAAAAATTTTGTATTGAGTAGGACTAGTAAAACTAAAGAAATTAAAAAAAATGCATCATTTGTAATTGACTAATTTGAAATTATGTAAATAACCTTTTTTTTATACACGAAGAGAGTTTTTTATTAAATAAAATGAAAAATTTTGTGGATTTGAAAACTAATTAAAAGAGAAAACAAATTAATTTAAAACAAATTTTAATAACTCCCAGCCGACGGGTGACCTGATCATTGCGACTTGTTCGACCAATCTTAAGATACATAGTAAAGAGAAGAAATAAAAGAAGTTGAACTAAAAGTTGGTCAGTCAAGGTTCATTTCTACGTAAAAGTAGTCCAAGAAGAAATCATGATAAATCGTTTGAATAAAAAGACATTTTATAAATGTTTTAAAACAGGATAAACAAGATACGTGGTTTGAGAATTGTCTAAAATTAAAAGAAAAACAAAACTTAAAGACTGTTTCTTCATTGAAATTATTCTGAAAAAATCTGGAAAATTGGAGAGAAAAGAGGTTTTTAATCCTCGATGGTTGTAGCTTGATTCTTTCCATGGACGGATAGACAGCCCCGAGGTTAATGTGTCCTTAAAATTAATTTACAGTATTTTTTAAAACCTAAAAACAAATTTAAACGGTTAAAAAACTGGAAAAGATTTCATCAAAGAGTCATGCCCAAATGCGTTAAAAATCGGCCCTACACAGAGGCCATATTTTATGCAGGTCCCTTATGGACATGTGAGGTACCAAATTAAAGGTTATGACCTCTAGAATCATTTGGTAAAAATTCCAGACTGATCCGAGCTAATTTACGGGAAATATCCGCAAAAGAAGTTTAATACATTTCAGTAGAGTTCCAGGATGATCCGAGGTCGCTATTTTTAGCATAGCAATGTGTTAAATGTGCATTATATGGCCCATCCACATAGGACGTTACTCTACTGAAAAAAATGTTTGTTTCGAAAAGAGATTTCTTAAATACGTAAAAATTATAGTTTTTTTGGGATATTGAATAGACAATTTTATTAGATTAGATGTAAAGACTAAAACAATTCGTCATTTAAATTATATGAAAAACATTCTGAGATGAAGTATAGAGCAGGGAATTTGGTCTTCAATGGTTGTGGTTTTACTCACGGCAAAGGATTGATCACGATTACGATTTAGTGAATACTTGTTCACTTCGCGCATTTTAAGAATGTAGACATTGGCGGTAAATAATCTGTGAGGTGGGAAGAATACTTGATAGATGGAAAATTGCAGATATCAAATTGAGATTGAAAGGACTATGAAAGATGATTTGGAAGACAGTTGGAAGCTTGAAAATAACAAGACAAACAGGAATAAACTTACCTTGATTTGCTTTAAACGAGCAAATCGTAGTTTTGGTTGTAAAAGTTGGTATTTGAGAATTTCGTACTAAGTAGAGCCAGTAGGAAATAGACTTAAAGAAGAGGAAAGAAATGTATCGTGGTTTGGATATCACAAAACAGCAGAGGGGAAATTAATGTTAAAACACAAACAGACAAATGAGACCGGAATTAATTAATAGGAATATAACGAACCGATTGGCGCATCAGGAACATTTTGTTCAATTTGAGGCATTTGAAGCAACTTTCAATGTGTGAATGTTTTTGTAAAAAATAACTGATTTGTTAAAGTTTAGACAAAAAAAATGTTATTAACCATTTTGAAAAAAATCACAACATTTCAAGAAAAGCGTTGCCACAAGAAAATTTGTAATAAATATTAAAAGATTGTTTATTTAAGCATCATCATCAGTCAATTGGAATTTGATTTTGAATCATCAAGTAAATGTCCGTCCTACTTGAATCGGACCAAATCCACTACTATGACAACTTCTTGGTATCTCGAACGATTGACAAATAAAATTGAATTTTTAAAAAACAATAAAATATTGAAACGTTTATATATCACTTTAAGTTATTTGCGATTACCGTTTTTACTGAGAGCATGAATGATGTCCGTCGTAATTTAAAGTAATTTGAAATGTGTTTAATAATATTTAATAGAATTTTATCAAATAAAAATGTTAATAACATTTTAAAAAAAGCTTGCTATCATTTTTTATTCACTCCAATATGTAATGAATAGAGTTAATAGAATTTAGTCTTAAATTAAATTCACAGAGCAGCCATTCAAGATTTATCGGTGTTCTCAAGATTATTTCGCAAATTATTCAACTCCAAAATGAATTTCATAGAATCGCACAGTCTGTTGGTAAATAAACACATGAACGCTGACTCATAGACTTCAATGACAATTATTTTCATGCAGTCCAAATGTACAATGTCAATGTCATCAAAAAGTTAAATCATGTGGTTAACCATTTATTAAAAAGAAAGACTCTTTCAAATCAATTTACAACTGTTCCAAAAGTTAGAAGCCTCATAGAACTATTATTGTATTGTTAAGATGAGGCGAGATAAATTAATTTTTAAATGAACCATTTAAAATTTACCTTTATACACTTGTGTTAACTGTGACAAGTTCACAATGGAAAGTTTGAATTAAAAAAATTTAAACAAAATATAAAAACATTCAGAATAATTTAATTAACCGTTGGATATACTACCTTTGTGTTTTAATAATTTTATAAAAGTGTAGTTTTGTGATTATTTGCAAAAACAATAATATAAACCGATAAATTCGACCTTTTGATTCGCGAAATGGAGGCAATGTAATCGAGAAAGATTTGATCAAAGAAAATTTTTAAAGAATTAATTGATTAATCACAGTTTAGTCAAAAGCAAGTTAACAAAGATGATTCAAGTATTGATTATGTTGAATTGATTGAATGATCGTTCTGTTCTGTGGTTCCAATTGAACATTTGCTTAATTAACGATCTCTTATTTGATCAACATGAGTGCAAGTTGATGGTTGATGGTTGCTCAAATTGATTTGAGAATTTTCATATGATTTACAATGATATTTCTTGACATTCAAGATTGTCGGTTGAATTAAATTTAAATTTTTATTGTAAATTAGATCACCACTGTGGCAAGTTGGCATTCCGGGAATAATAATAGAAAAGTGTAAAAATGCTTAAAACAAAAATATTAAAAACATTAAACATTGAAATTTATTTAATTTATCATTAGATACTTTCATTTGTTTTGTCTTTGAGCTAAATATATTTGAATCGTCTTTCATTTCGTTTTGAAGCAAACAGGCAAAATTTCTAAACACCGAATATACACCAGTTTGGGTAGTTTGGGGAGTTTGGGCAAGAAGGCTCAATTTAACGAAAACAGATTTGTTTTGAAAATTGTTGATTTGAATAAGATAGAATTCATCCTTTTTCGGGTCATAATGAAACGCATCTCTCACGATTCCTTTTTCTGAGAAGAATGACTTCAACAGAATCAATTGATCCTGCTGTTGTAGTGCACCAAACGCAGGCAAACTTTTACAGAATTTGATTACACGTGCCACTGAGTTGCCTTCGATATTGGCGACTTGAAGCAAATTTTCCGCTTCCACTACTTCTGAAAGGCTGTTTTCTTCATAAAATGCCGAAACTGCAGTTCGGAGCTCAAAGAGTCGAACAAATTCATGGTCCTTCAAATCGATTGAATTCTTGTAGATTCGTGGGATAGGATGAGAATTGTCATAATTTCGCCTTCAAACGAGTTCCTTTTTCATACCAACATTTAAACACTTTTTAAAAACGACAAAATGGGCAGAATTTTCGTTAAACGAACAAATGTTGAGTGGACTCATTTTTTCAGTGCGTTGCATCGGAAAAATGTTTTACACGGTCCACAAGTGAGCGCATTGAAGTTGAAACCTAAAGAAAATAAAAAATTAAATTCAAAATAGTTAAAAATGAAATATACCAGTCGCTCTATCTCCACAAACACGACATATTTTTGTTGGAACATTTTTCGAATTCATTTTGTCTCCAACTGATTTGACAACACTACAGAACCATTTGAACTGAACTAAACCTTCAAACATTTGCATTAACTTTTATACATAAATTTGTTGGCTCAAATTCTATATAAAACGGAAACATTGCCCAAACTTTGTAATTTCATAATTCGAATTTCTTCACTTCAAAGACAAAAAAAAATGAATTAGCAAGTACATTTAACATTTAATCATTAAAACAGGAAATCAAATGACATTCACAGTAATTGGAGTGGGATGATGAGTAGAGGAATGTTGCACAATAATATACAAATTGGATCACACAAATTTGAAAAATCATTAGCAATTCCATTATTCATGGTGGAATATTTATAGAAGACAAATTAAATTAACATGCCCGATAAATGTTAATGCATACTTGCATACTTGAAACAGTAAAATGAGAATTATTTAAATTTAAATTATTATTACAATTTCGAAATTACATTTCATTTGATTAAACATTTCATTAAACCTTTAACTAGACGACAAAAATTAAAGTACCAATCTCGCACGTACTTGGCAATTTGATTCCGATGAAACTAAAGACATAATGTGATCAAGAGACTGGCTTCTCTGATTTCGGTTCCAGAGAAAATACTCGGTTAACTAAAGATTTAAATAGTGAAAATTGCTTTTCTGAATGATTATTCTCTGATTCTCCACCGTTTCTTTCCGAAATGCCTAATAAGACAAAATGCTTTTAAATAAACTTCTGTAGACCACTACTGAGAAAAGTAAATAAATATTTGATTAGTCTTCAAATAAAATAATCAAGTCAATGTCAAGTCTTTAAACAATTTGAAAAACACAATACAGTCTCTTATCTAGTGAACAATTCAGAAGGCAATCAAATCGATCATGAGGATCACTTATGAGGAGTGTTTTCAAAAAAGAACATTGTAAGATAACCGTTTTAATAGAATTCAAAATTTGAAAGAAATTGAATTTAACAATTGATCTAACTAATTTTAAACACAGACTAATTAAATTTGACCTACTTCAATCTGTCGCTGGATAATTACATAAAAGAAAAATACGAGTCCATTTTCACCGCTATTAAATTTGAAATACATATGTATTTATTACACTTTAAACACATTAGACAGTTTCTTTAGATATGTAGGAAAAGTTAATTTTTAATGAAACTTTTAATGAAATGTATGGAATAAAGAAAACATTGGATAACCATTTACATTCGTTGATACCATGTGACAGTTCAATGAAATTAAATCTTTAAAATATAGACCAATTAAGTTTGGCATATTTTGAGTATTTGAAGACATATTTAAAATTTTCAAAAACGTATTAAATTGATAATTTCTTGATAAACAATGCTTATTAAACATATCCAAAGGAATTTAACAAAAATAATTTTTGAGTAAAATATTGAGAAAATTTAATACACTTTGTACTTGTAATCATAATATTAATTTCATGGACATTTAACCTGTAAGCCATGCAATTTCAGTCAACTAACGATAAACTTAATAAATCTTTGAATTGAAAAACACAAACACAATAGAAATATTTGCAATTATCAGGAAAATATAATTCATCAAATCATATTATTACCCAATTGATTAGTTGAAATTAATTAACGAATTATTTGTTTGCTTGTAGTACAACACATTGAAACAATGAGCAATGTGCCAGCAAAGAAAGTGATTCCATTTTTAGTGATAACATCTTGCAGGTAAATTGATTGAAAATAAGCCTACTTACATTTGAATATATTCAAATCTGTACCTCTTTACATGTGAAATGTAATCTTTAAATATCGAATTAAAATACTAAATGTTGATGTCGAATTATGGGGCACCGGAAAAGTCAGCGAATAACCAAGTCAGCGAAAAGAAAAGCCAGCGAATGGAAAAGTTAGCGAATGACGAAATATCAGAAAGAAAAGTAAGCAAAAAGCAAAAATGAAAACGTGATCAGTTTTAGTACGACAAAACAGTTCAGAAGCACTCCTTTCTTGTTAATTTCAAAAGATTCAACCTAAGTTTGCCCAATTTTAACTTCTATATTCAATTCAAATTATACTTTCATAGCAATTCTATTGTCGCATCTGTTATTGATTCAGAAGAGTTCTTGTAATGTAATTGTCAATGTCATTAAAAATTAAATGTGGTTAACCATTTATAAACGAAATAGCTTCTCTCAACCAATTTATAACTGTTCAAAATAATTTAAAAGCCTCTTAGAACTATTGTTATTGTTAAAATGAGGTGAGATAAATGAATTGTCAAATGAACCATTTAAAATTTACCTTTAATTACCCAAATGCTTACTACAAGTGATTATGGAAAAGTTTCAATCAAGAAATTTAAAACATAAATACAATAAAAGACATTCAGAATTATTTAATTTACCGTTAGCTGTACTTCCATTTATTTGTGTTTAAATACAAAAATTTTAATGCAATTTGTAATTATTTGCAAAAACAATAATACAAATCAATAAATTCAACCTTTGATTCGCGAAATGGAGGCAATGTAATCGTAAAAAATTTAATCAAAGAATTTTTTAAAGAATTAATTGATTAATCACAGTTTAGTCAAAACCAAGTAAACAAAGATGATTCATGTGCTGATTATGTTGATTTGATTGAATTCATTAATGATCGTTTTTCTATGGTTCCAATTGAACATTCGCTTGATCATCGATCTCTTGTTTGATCAACATGAGTGCAGGTTGAGATGTAATGGTTGCTCGAATTGATTTGAGAATTTTCCTATGATTGACAATGATATTTCTGGACATTCAGGATTATCATTTGAACTAAATCTTGATTTCTATTTAATTTACCATTAGATACTTTCCATGTTTTTGTGGTTATAGTTTTAAAACAATAATAATTTAAAACGAGTTGGATTTGAAAAAATTGCATTTAAAAAAAGTTCTAGATTGAGCATCAAAGTTGAGTACAAGAACAAAGTTCAGTGTTTCCAAAGTTGTAGGTGAAAGATTCAAAAGAAATGTACCGCACATTTCTGAACAATGCATTATTGAATTATAGATAAATTGCTTTTAACCTTTTTTAATGTTAGAGGACACTCTCAAATATAACCATGATATTAAGCTATTCATAAGAGGAGTTTATTGACCAAATACTGTATATATTTTTTTGGAATTGATCTGCGTTTGCATTACGATAACCTTTTAAATCCAGGCATCAAATGGAGACCTAAAGATCAAATTAAATAAAATCTATCATAATCCGATCTCAAAGTGTAATTGAATATGATTTCGGGTTTTGGAACCACTTATGTACTCGATCATCAAGTTGATTTGCACTTTGTTTACCATTTTGTTCGCGCCAAATTTTCAAGTTACTAACTATCATACTAGTCTTAGCAGCTGCTGGCGTTATGAAGCCCTCTTGCTTTTTAGTTTTTAAAGGTAAATAACGCCGTTGGCGTGAAAGTCGGAGCGACAGTGCGTGAAACGCCGAACTAATTTATTCAAATTTTAATGCAAATAAGGTTGAAGATTCTTTTTCGGTCAATTATGTTTAGAGACATTTAAACTTTGGTTTGATAATAAAAAGCTCAACGTATCAATCTAATTTGTCTCCAAATCATCAAACATATATTCAAATGTATCTACGTATATACGCAGATTATTCAGTTAAGACCAATTCAAATCACATAATAATTCTCGATTTACATAACAGAGTGTGCATCGTGAACATCGCTTTCTTTAAATATGATGACTGCCTCTTATTGTTTCTACTTTCATATGTTTTGGGTCACCATGTTTTTGGGCGTACATTAATCACGTGACCAAGGGTTGGTGGGAGGGGGAGTTTAAGGATTGATCACACAAAATTATGTGTGGGTTCCTTTTCTGATCTAAAAAAATTTTAAGATTTTTTTTCAAAATTTTAGCCACTGTCAATAATTCAAGGATTGACATAACATACGTAAATAGATATTCTATATAATGTCTATTTTTGAGATGTGAGTATTACCAGCTCACAAAGTATATCTGGGAAGAGGGGGTTTTTGCCCATTGATCACGACATGATCACATGGGGGAAGAGAGGGTCCAAAAAGTCGATTTTCTTGATCACGTGATAAAAGTACGGCCCCTTTCATGCTCAGCAACTGTCGTTCGTACTCAATATACAGATTCAAATAATCACAAAAGTAAAAATCTTGTCCTAACATTTGTTCGGAAAACTTTCAAAGACATTTAAAAAAAAGTCTAATTATGCTAAAACAAATCGCAAATTGCCACTCGGTTCAAATATTCATATAAAAATTCAAACATCTTCAAGACGGCACTTCAAGGTCATTAGATTCGATCATTTAGAAATCCATATTTTGTGCTTGCCCTGGGTTTACCTTCATGTTCCGTCCCTTATAAGAAGCAGCACATGAAGGGGGTTATGTCATTATGGGACACTATTCATAGATCTAAAACAATGTCTAAGGTTGCCTGAGTAGAACAGCAAGACATTTTGGTCAGCAAATTGGAGAAATTGCTTCCTTTGCTACTTACTAAATACACCAATGGTTAGATAAGCTTCGCCGTTTTATTTAAAATAAAGTTGTTTTAGGTTTAAATTTCGCACAAAATGCGTGTGGCGATAATTTTCGAATATGTGAAATTGTAAACAAACACTTGCACACATCTGCACTCCTGTCAAATGGTCCGCATCCAACGCCTGGAGTCACTTTTGAGTGTGCTTGCTACTGCGCATCTAAATTGCGCACAGCGGGCGTGCTGGGGAAAGCATGTGCTTGGATGTGTCACACAGGAACACACACAATGTTGACACCCTGTCTCTACACATTTCAATACAAAATTTTGGATTTTTTGAAAATTCACTACTTCTTTGACCTTTGACCTATATGACCCCAAATCAATAGTGCACATCTACACCACCAACCGAACATTGTGTAAAATTTTCAGACCGATCCATTCAGTAGTTTCGGCGTTTGCTTGCCCACAAAATCTGACTGAAGTTACATTTTTCTCGGGTATATATCGTCGCTCCCGCATTCACTCACACCTCGCTCGCTTCGCTCGCTCAGCGTGAGTGAATGCGGTCGCTCCTCCAATGATATTATAGATTTTTTGAATGCACAGATTCAGATTTCAGATTTGCTCAACATTAGCTATCTAATATAAAAATTTTAAATGTAACAAAAGAAATGATATTGCATTTATGAAAAAAAAACTATGATTGTGGATAATGAAAGTGGAATGAATTCTTACATTTTGTACAAAAAAAAGTTATATACCGTTAAAATTTTAAAAACAATTGATAAAAAATGATTTAAAATGTGATTTTAAGAAAACAAGTTACAAAAATTCTATTGTTTCTTGTCTAGAAAAATAATTAAGTCAATAAATGTTAAATTTTTTTTTGTTTTTGAAATCGAAAGTCACTTTCTATTCAAGTCCAATTAAAAGGAACTAAAACTGGCGGATATGTTTACATGTTATTATTTTTTAGAGGTGCGAGATAATAAAAATAATTGTAATAAGTACATTTGCTAGCAAATCATTAAGTCTTAAGAAGTCGAAATACATTTTAATAAAAAAAAAACCGTAAAACCGTAAAAATTGTGACCTTTAAAAAAGTACCATGGAAAACTTCCAACTTAGAAAAGGAACATCACATTACTAAATTCAATATCCCATTACTTTGATTATTATTATTAAAATTTATTGTTATTATTGCGAATACAAGAGAAAATGTGTACTCTTCTTACTTTCATAATCATGGCTGGGTAACTGCAACTCAAAGCGAGCAAAGTGAGTACAAATATCAAATAGAAATCTGAGCAACGCACTCGACAGTTTTAAAAAATCTATATTAGCATTATTCAATTATAATTATTATATGTACGAGTACGTATAATATGTATTTTAAAGAATATATTAATTGCTTTAGAAATATTGAATTTAAATGTCATATTTGTAAAAGATATTGGAAATGGAAATGTCGTGTCTAGTCTGTTGTTTCTGTTCAAATCCTATCTTAAAATATATCTCGAATTCATCAAAATTGTTCACATTCTGTCCAATATAAAGAAATATATCCAATCTTTTTGAAGCTTATTGTTCCTTTGTTTAAGTAACACTCGATCTTCAGAAAACAAATTTGTAATATACCTTTTAGAATCATCTTCTCGGGACTGCTCAATTAATTAGATATGGCAAACATTATAAAAAGCATATGATCAACTCTACATGATATAGAAATCGTCAAATGTTTGTTTTAATATGTTTTTAAAACTCTCAAAAATGATTGATAAGGAAACTTTATTTTGATGGGGAAAATAGTTTCGATGAACTTTAACTCTACTGAATCGAACATACATTACAGTAATCAAATTAGATTAAACTCAGCTTAACAAGATGTACCCAAGTTTAACTCACAAGTCAATTGAATACAAAAAAATCTATATTTATAAACGACAAGACACAATTGTGCAATTTTGATAGAAAAATTTTAAAATAGTATAAGTTATTCCACTTGTTGGCCAATTGGATTTCGAAAGATTTTCTCTTTTTTTAATTAACAGATCAAAACTTATCAACAAGAATCGAGAACATAGTTAAACTCTTGAGATTGAGATTAATAAAAAGATTTAATCTGTTTGAACTGAAGAGGGACTTGTGAACATATGAATTGAATGTTAAACCTTTTAAGTAAACCTTCGCCAAAACCTAAGAATAGCCAGATACTGTTCAATAAAACATCTAAAATATAAATTTTTTTATTATGAAATAAAATTCGTTCATTCGAAATATAGCGATAAACTCAGAAATCGGTTTAGTAAACAGCAGGAAACCATTAGGTTCTTGTCTGGCAGATTGAAAGGGCACTATGCTCGTCCTTATGACCCTTGAGTCAAGATTGTTGAGAACGATCCTCAGATTACTAATTAGGCCAAGGTTACCTGGGTGAAGAAGAGAATTATAGAAGACCACAAAGACAGCAATACAATTTGGGACGTTCTGGGTGCACACAGTGATCGAGAGCATTACCAAATAGGACTTTTATAGCGAGAGACAGCAGGCAGAAAACAGTCGTGTTGAGTGAAGTCAAATATAAATATATTAAACTAACCATTCAAAAATTTCTGGATGCCGCTCACATATTGTAAGAATATGAGAATATTGTTTATAGGTACCAAAAGTTAAATTTACCTTTTTTAAACAGTAAAAGAAAAGACGGAAGAAATAAATTAAATCTAAAACAACGGCAATAAAATATTCGAATAATAAATTTTAAACAAAATAATCCTAATAATCTTTTTTGAACAAGAATAAGTACATCTCAGAATAAGCCACAAAGATTGGGCGATTTATTGAACAAATTGAACAGAAAACAAATTGTTTAGTTTAAAATTTAAAAAAAATTCTTTGTGTTTTTATAATAATAAAATGCAATTTGTAATCATTTTCAAAAACAATTAATAAAACGAAAATTAAAAAATTCAACCTTATGCAAAGTGCAACAAAACTGACAGTGTTCAAATCCATTTATAGACCGATGATCACCTACGGACACAAGACATGGATCTTAACGGAAAGAGCAAGATCCTGAATACAAGCAGCAGAGATGCGATACCTGAGAAGAATGGTGCGCACCACTCGAGAAGACAGTCTAAAACCAATGCTTCCAAAGTTATTGGCAAAAAATTAAAGTGGAACATGAACTCGTAAATTGTGAAGTTAGTATTAAAGTAAAGGATGTGTAGGAGTTTTCGACAAAACTTAAGTGAAAAGGAAAGATTTGATTGTCATTGCTCAAACAAATCACACTTTTACAATCAACTCTATCAGATAATCTAATTTGTGATAAAATGATTTTGGACATTGAGGACATTGCAATGACTGTTTTATTGGTAAGGTTTGGTTGAATTGAATTTGTTAGTAGATTCATTGGCAATTTCCACTCCAATTGCATTGTTTGTCATCACCACTGGTTGAACATGCGTTCAAGTGGATTTATTTATTTATATTTATCTATGAACGATTTTTGAATCGAATCGCGCGAGGTCGTTTGTTTTACAGTAAAGAGTTTGAATTAAGAGTTTAAAATGTTCAAGTGGATGGTTTGATGATGATGATGGCCTGAATTGATTTGAGAATTTTCAAATGATTTAAAGTGATATTTTTAGACATTTAAGATTGTCAGTTGAACTAAATTCGGCTTTCTACGTACTTTTCTCGTACTGTACACTACTCAATAATAGAATAGTTTGAAAATGGAAATTTTAACCAAAAATATTAAAACATCAAAAATTGAAATAATTTAATTTACCATTAGTTACTTTCATTGTTTTTGTGTGTTTGCAGATAATTTTAAAGCAATAATTTAAAAACAAAAATAAATCAATTCAACGCATTAAGCGAATTGAAATAGGGAAGATTGAATATAAAAAAGTCGTTGATTGAGGATCAAAGTTGAGCACAGGAACAAGGTGTAATGTCTCTAAATGCTGAATGGCTTTTCGATTATGATTTAAAATCATTACATAAATGGCTTCTTAAACTGGTCCAATTGTGAATTAATTCAATAACAACTACTCGTAAAAGTCAAAAACAAAACAGTTTCTATTGGATATTGAAGTTGATTTATTTTTGTAATCAATGTAAACCTTTTATACACTCAACTAGTTTTGCAAAAAATATTAAAATACATAAAATAAAATACAGATAAAACATGAAACATTCTCTAAAGAAACGTTGCATAACGTTGAAATTAGTGTCTACAATTGCACAATAAACTTGGCTTTAATTGAATCTGAACTCTTAACTCAAGTACCTATAAGTGCAATATCCAAAAGTGTAGTGTTCAGCATTGGAACTAAATACACTAGTCATAAGTGACGCCGTTGGCGTGAAGTCGGAGCCGAAGTATTGCGAAGCCTCATCCTTATCAGTTCAGTCATCGTTGAGTCATAAAAGTACTACAGTCAAACACGTCCACTCATTCCTCAATACAGATCTGTGTAAAATATCACTAATTATTTTTTATCTCCGGTGACCTTTGACCTATAGTGACCTTATGGCACAAAAGGCACATCTTCACCCCAACGAGAATATTGTGTAAAATTTTCAGACCGATCCATTGAACCGTATAGACGCTAGGCTCTACACAAGCCTTTTCCTATCAAGCGGCGCCAGAGGACTCGTTCACTCACAAACACACACTCTCGCTTCGCTCGAGTGTGAGTTTGTTCCTTCGCTCCTCCAATTAAAACTAGGCCATAAAACATGCTGCTTCAGTTTGATAAATGGCAGCCTATTTATTTTTGCAACTTAACCTTTTTATAAAATAGCGACGACTTTTGTTCCATAATTGTTTTACATTTTAAAAAACTCTGAGAAATGCATAAAATAAAATAAAAATAAAACATGATAACTTCCCTAAAAGACAAACAAATTGTTTAGTTTTTAATTGTTTTGCGTTTGTATTATGTTAACCTAAAAAATTTTTAAATCCGGTAGTCAAGTGAGAATTCTAAGGTCAAATCGAATCAACTCTATCATAATCTGGTCTCGAAGTGTAAGTGAATATGATTTCGGGTTTAAGAACAAATTATGTACACGAACATCAAGTTAATTTGCTCTTTATTCGCCATCTGTCTATAAGACCAACCTTCAAAGTCAGAGAACAGTCTTCAAATGACATAAGCCGAATACTGCAGTACTGCGAAGCACAGTTGAAATATTGAATCTAGAAAAGGTTACATCAAAGAAAATTTGTAGATTGACTGCTGTTGTAATTGATTTGTACTAGATAAACATTTTAAAAAACTGTCATTCGGAATCTCAAAATAAAATAATTTTTATATTAAAGTAAATAAATTGGTCCTTATACAGATATAAGTAAATTACTTTAAAATTGATGGAAAAGATGAAGCCGTGAGCAGAAAGAACTTAGCTTGTTCATATTGTATGATGTCGTTATCAACTGTGACATTTCATTTGGATTAGAAAATTATGTAGATTGGGTTCATTTTTGACAGCTAAAATTTACTCAAAATTTAAAATCACTTTCATAGACATCGCCATAAGCAGAACAATGTTGTCACTCAAAATTTTGTATAAGTTTATTGTTTCGCAGATAAATTGTACATTCAGGATTTATCAAAGTTGAGTACAAGAAAAAAAGTGCAATGCCTCTAAATGATGAATTTCTATTCCATTATGATTTAAAATGACATTAAAAACATTACATAAATGGCTTTTTGAACTGGGCCAATCGTGAATTAATTCACAATAACATTGTCAATAGCAACGAAAAGTCAAAGTCAAAAATGTTTCTGTTGGATATTGAAGTTGATTTATTTTTGTAAATTATGTTAACCTTTTATTTACTCACCTTGCGAAGCCACATTAATGTCTAAACAGTGCTACCAACTCTTATTTATTTGAAATTTGTTACTATTGATATCCATTCAAAACGATCCAGAATCTGTTAAAGATTTGATTCAAAAGTGAAATGATGGTTACATGCTTATTTATTAAATGTACCATAAGACGACGTTTTGGCTCTTTTACTGTCACATTTAAAGCACTGAATGAAATAATCACCGTGTCACATTGCTGTTAAGTAAATATTTTGGTTTGTAATTCTTTTTGCAAGGCATAAATAATTCTTGGTTATGATTTATCAGTTGAAGTCGATGGAAACAAAGATGATCCGTGTGCTGATGATGATAAATTGGTTGAATTTTCGTTCATTTGTGGTTCGATTCGGCGGATAATCGATCTCTAGCTTTTAACAACTTCAATTCAAGTTGATGATTAGTTGAATTGATTCGACAATTGTCATCCATTTCAATGAACATTGGACAATGATTGATGACAATGAATTATTTTTGCAACTCATGTTAGCCTTTTGATAAACTAGAACAGTCTTTTGTGCTTTAATTGTTTTAATTATTAAAAAAGACTAATGGAAAAGTATAAAATAAAATACAAATAAAGCATGAGAACAAAAGAAACTTTGTTACGTTCAAACTGGTCCAAAACAACTATTTCATTACATTTCGCAAAATAAATAAATGATAACAATGAGTTTTAAATAATTAGTTTGTGAGCTGAACATTTGTTATAATCTATTATGCTAACAAATCTAGCGTTTCATGATGTTCAAGTACTAAACTCTCGGCTTGTTGTTGTTATTCAATAAATCGATTGAGGACTAAAAATGAGGATATTGTTTAACTAAAGTTAAATTTACTTTTTTGAAATGGATAGACATGTTCATGAAATCTAGAAAAACATTTACAATGGCATTAAAATATTTATGATTATTGAAGTTTAGATAAAAATGATATTAAACCTTTTATAAAAAGTACACATCACACATCATAATATGACCCTAAGATAAAGTGATTAATAAACGATTTATTGAGCTACGACAGCAAATAAATTGTTTAGTTTTTAATTGATTTGCGTTTGTATTATGATAACCTTTTAAATCACAAGATCAAGTGAATGCTCAAAGATCAAATCGAATAAACTTTATCATAATTCGGTCACGAAGTGTAAGTGAATATGATTTCAGTTTTAGGAACTACTTATGTACTCGAACATCGAGTTGATTCGCCCTTTATTCGCCATCTGTCTATAAGATCAACCTTCAAAGTCAATGACATAAGCCGAACACTGCAGTACTGCGAAACCCAGTTAAAATATTGAATCTTGAATAGAATTAGAAAAGGTTGCACCAAAAGTTGTTGGTTTCTGGTTGCTGCGATTGGTTTGTATTAAGCATAACCTTTAGAAACCATCTTAAAACCGAACGAATTCAAAAGTTTTACACAAAATAAAACATGTAACATTACAACTTCCCAAAACTATCTGTAGATTCCTTTCACAGCAAAATTTATTTTATTTTAATTTTAATTTTTCTAATCTCAAACAAGCAACATGACCATTTAAGTGCAATCTGATCAACACAACAGTGCTGGGTACTACTTTGATACTAAGAGACTAAGTGAAAATTGACTTTTTGATGCGTCAAATATATTTGCATGTTACTCTGTTCTTTAGGAATACAAAGAACAAATCGGCGTTTCAAGATCATTTGGCGTAAAAATAGTTTTAATACAAAAATAAAAAATTGATAAATTTAACCTTTAAAAAACGACTAGTGGACTACAATTAATTTCGCTTATAAAACAATTGAAGCATTTTAAAATGTGTAGATATTTTTTAAAATAATTGATTAATAGAAGTTTATACAAAAAATGTTAAACCATTTTAAAAGTAATATCAGAACAAGTAAGTGCTAAGTGAAACTAATCGGTAAATTTAACCATATAATAATACAAAAACATAGTAACTCATCAAAGAATTTTTTAGCTTAAGGATTGATTAAAGTTGAATAAAAACCAAAGCTTTCAAAGTTGTTTGTTTTTAATGGTACAAGAAGCTGCAAATCATGAAGTTGGTTTCGAGGTAAATGATGTGGAGGAATTCATTTTCCCTTTCATACTTTAATCCCTCAATCCTACCTTACCTAGACATATTCGTCACAATCACATTCCTTTTCATTAATCTGAGCTAGTTATTGTTGTTGTCGTTGTTGCATTTCAGTGTTGGGCGATGATTGTTCAGTTGAAGTGGATGGAATTATTGAATCAGTAAATAAACAAAGATGATTCATGTGCTGATGATTATAAATTGATTGAATGGTTTCAATTTAACTGAGTTCACTGAATCATAGAACTCTTGCTTGATCAACATGAGTGCAGGTTGATGGTTACTTGATTTAATTTGAAAATTTTAGAATGATTTACAGCGATATTTTTGAACATTCAAGATTGTCGGTTGAACTAAATTCGGATTAATACAACAAAATTAGCTCTCTTCTGTGACAAGTTTGCATTTTGGGGATAATAGAAAAGTGTAAAATTATAAATTTAAGCTAAAAATATTAATAATTTAATTTAATTTACCATTAGATACTTTCATCGAGTGTCAGTATAATTTTAAAGCAATAATAATTTAAAGCCAATTAAATTAAGAAAGATTGTCTTAAAAAAGTTGTAGATTGAGGATCAAAGTTGAGTACAAGAACAAAGTGCAATACTTGCAAAGTTGTATGTAAAAGAATAAAAATAAATGATCCCCGTATTTTAGTTGAAGAAAAGTTACTAGCTCTTGAAATGGTTGAATTTAAAGAATGATTGTGACATTTTGGTAATAAAGTAGACAGCAGATTTAAAAATAATTCAATAAATTTTACCTTTTAGACCGAGATACAAACTTTAATTCAAAAATGCGAATCAATTTTTTTTCATAAATCTTGTCACGAAGTGCAAGTGAATACGATTTTTCGGGGTATGGATCATGTCATGTACTCGACTACCAAGTTGATTTGCCTTTTTATTCACAAGAACTATTTCTAAAACCAATTTTCATGAAAATCACTTTCACAGTCAATGCCGCAAGCGGAACACTGCCAAACACAGTTACCATATTCAAACTTGAATAAAATTTGGATTCAATTGATTCGGAAGTTCAGAGTCTTATCTCAACCAGGTATTTCCAAGTGCAACATTCAGCCAAGGTTACAGAAAACCACATTTTAAAAAAGTAAAATCGTGTATAGCCAGCGGGCTACATTCGGGAAAATACGGTAATTGTCTTCTGTTTGATCATTAAGTACACTTAAGAATAATTTTGAATAAACGAATCACTATTTAACCAAATTGAAACTTTAGTGAATGTTTCAATAGAAAACCATATGATTGTACAAGTTTGTTCTTCAAGAAATGCTCTTACTTGGTTGTTAATGCCGTATAACTATGTTTTTGCAAACAAGTGAACATAAATTATGATTAGTGAAAATTAAAAGATAAACCTTTTCTTAAACTGACTTGTATGGTAAAATCTTAGATTTTACAAAAAATTGAGTTTTTTAATTAGCGCTCTAAAATGATATAAACTTGAAAGCGCTCTAAAATGATGTAAACTTGAATGCCCTCGGAAAGGAATGAAACATCAATTAAACCCTTGTTTTGTTGTATAATTAAAAACTCAGAGAGCCAACAATTCGACCACCGCGGTATGTTTGTTCTCATATGGTTGGACGTTATTCAGTTCCAATGCGAGGTTGATTTTGGTGATGACGTTCTTGGTTTTAAGTTCATTCTTTCATTGGTACCAACGTTGTATCAACGTTGTTACATGGTTGAAAAATGAAGCATGAATAAAATTTTAATTACGAGAAATACTTTCTTTTCGGTTTGCCAGCTGACTCTCCCCGTGAGTTTTGAACTTTCGGGGTTTTGTACATTAATTACTCAAATTTTAACATAATCACCACAGTCACACTATAAACACAATTGGTCACGGAATATTTTGACAAATTCTTTCAGTATTATTCTGTTGCTATCAAAATTTCTAATTTTCCAAATCACTACCAATAAAGCATATCTCTGTTTCATTCAAATTCCAAACAAGATATCAAACGTAATGTGCCATCTGTTGATTGATAACTTGCTCTACTAGCTCTTCAATTTTGTTTGCTTACCAGTGGCGGCTATTCTTTGCAAATCTTTAACTGATTCTAGGTTTTTGTTGTTTTTATCACTTCAGTGAATTAAATCACAGCTATATTCATTAAGTCCCACTTGCTGAATCAAATTTCTGGCTCTCTGAGTTTTTAATTATACAACAAAACAAGGGTTTAATTGATGTTTCATTCCTTTCCGAGGGCATTCAAGTTTACATCATTTTAGAGCGCTTTCAAGTTTATATCATTTTAGAGCGCTAATTAAAAACTCAATTTTTTGTAAAATCTAAGATTTTACCATACAAGTTTTCTTTCTTTTCGCTATAAGGGTTGTGATAACTACAGTGAACATTTTATTAAAACACAATTGTTAGGACTCACTAATTAAAAAAATCAATTCTGAATCCATTCCAATGCATGGCTGCTGTCAATGTTTGATTTTTTGGAATGGCATTTTATTGAACTCTTTCAATTATACTTACAATTATTAATGTTACCCCTTTCGAATGCACAAATCTCCGAATTAAATTTGATTCCTTTCCTTCACTCGTTAAATATTGGGTTGAGCAGATAAATGATTCGATGTATTGCATAGAATGTTAAAAAGCGAAAACAATGTTGTGTTCTAAATATTAAAGTCAATACCAAATTTGGGTACCAATAGAGTTGATTGCTATTGTAAATGCGTTTTCCCCTTGGAATATTAAAATTATGGCAAGTACAAAGGAGCAGACTTTTGCGTCCGGCCTGTGTCTGACTGATTGATATTGCGTCACAGATCGATGTTGTACGTTCTGGTGAGAAGACGATCTGGAATGGAAATGACTGTGACATTACATGGCGACATACCAATGGTATTCGCCAACCACAACATTCTGATAAACAAACCTTTTCACAGACAAATATATTGAGTACATCTATAGCGAGTATTATATTTGCGGTAGAGCATTTTACACGACTCAATGACATTTGCACAAAACGTTTGTCTACAAAGCACAAAGACAACACTTTAATGCCGAAATGTAATTCATTGAGAAATACAAACATTTCCACAATCAAATACCATGACGCATCTCGAGTATTGAGTACAGCATAAAGTGAATCTACATTCACACTACAATTTATATTTTTAACATATTCTTAGACTCACTTTGTTTACCATTATTAGCTCTGTTGTTGATACGAGACAATAATGTCGAGATGAAATCACAACTGCACGAAAGTGAAGAAATTAACACAAATCTAAATCACAGAGCGTGCCTCTGTCTTCTTTATATTTTGACTATACTTGAGTACATTCGGTGACAGATCACAGCTGACGTGTTTTGGTTTGTATTAGTTTCGGTTAAGGCAAGGATCCTCGCCGTTAGAATGAGTGTCAAGTTTGAGGTCAACAGAGTGCGATAATTCAAATTAACACAAAAGAAACAACAACAAAAAACAAGATATCGTATCATTGTCAGCTGTGATCTACCTTGGTCACAACAAAACACCCAGCCGCACCCAGCACAATAGAGGTAGAGATTGTGATCACGAGAAAACCCAACTCGGATCAAATTCTCCTGATTTTCGTAGATCAAAGAGCAATTCGGTACACATTTGCAAACGTCAACCCAATTGTAAACAAAAGCACTGTATGAACTTGTTTCTTATGACGAATGAAATTACATGAAAAACAAATAGTTCATACAGTGTAAGTAGTTGCAGTGACGCTTTTTTCGACTCTTCTGCGGAGATTTGGTATCAATGTATTCAGAATACGTAACGTAATTGTGAATAGAGCATGTTGGGCTTTTTAAGGAGAACAGCACACATTTTTTACTTTCCCTGTATTAGCTGTTTTTGCTACTGTTGGCTTAACAACGAGATTTTGTCAAATTTTTTTGGGTGCGCCACTACACACCACTGCTGGAAGGCTGAAAAAAAGGTCTGATCGCAGTCGTTTTAATTAAAAACTCATAATCAATCAAAAATTGGATAATGTACAGTGACATGAAATAGGAGAGCTGTCATCGACTCAAGTCGGACTCATAATAAAGTTCAGAGTCAAAATAGGCATATCTCCATAATCTGATAAGCTTTTTTTCAATTTCTTTTTTGAATATCGGTCAGTCGGTCAAATACATCTATACAAATATATCTTGAAAATTTGCAATTGGAAAATGTGGACCGCTCAATGGGTGTGTTTACACTTGCTCTGTCGCCAGCGACAGCGACCGAAAAATCAAAATATTTGATTGTCTTGTGCTGTCGTTCAAGCGATAGGAGTGATACACAAAAGTTGGTACTCTGCAGCTCAAAGTAGGCCTAGCGACACCAGTCGTTAGCGATAGATGAAATGTAAACAGGCTCAATGACTCGAGTTTGCGTGAAAGTAACTTTGGAATGCGAAAAAGTGACCAAAGTCACAAAATTATTAATTTTTACCTTCAATGAGACGATACAAACTCAATACAAAAAAATTAAAGAATAAATTAAAGAAATATATTAAAACTTTTAAATAAATATGGAGATTAATAGAATTGCACCACAATATGCTCATTCTTATGTTGAAGTAAGAATTGTACGATACACGTGAATTGCAATAAAAGATTAGTTATATTCAGTAACCTTTGGAGGATTCTTGACGATATAATTAATTAGATCTGCTTCTCGTTTTTAAAATTCCAAATTATTCCAACTGTTACTCATTGAGTAGTAGTTTGGTAGTAACTTTATTATGTCGTGTTATTTTATATTGTGATCTGCATAAGTTACCGATTAATAAGAATCCATGATACTATCTTTACAAATCAAAGGATAATTCTACTAGTCCAATTGAAACAACTTGAAAATAAAATTTACCTTTTATTATAAGCAAAACCAAATGAAATTACCCTCAAAATTGATTTGAAAAATCACAAATGAAATATCCAAACTTTACCAATCTAATCATAGGTTTGTTGTCTGGACGAGTTGTGAAGTGTTAATGAGAGATTATTTTAATAAAATGGAGATCAGGCCTCAAATAGGATTACATTTTGTGAAATGTGTTAAAACCTTTTGATAACCCAGTTAGAAAGAATTTAATTCTTAATTCATATATACGTTTCTTGAGTGAAAAAAAACATGTTTTGAAACTAATGATTATATTTTAAAACTTTGCAGTCAATATTTCCGATATTTGGCTGTTTACCTATTTCTAATAAATTGTTAACCTTTTGATTAGTCAAACAACACACGATTTGTCAATTTAAGAATGGCTAATGAGAAGAATGAGTGTTTGGTCATTTGACTAATATTCTAAGTTCGTTAATTTAACCTAACATTTAAGATGTGAATCAAATTAAAGTAGCAATTGTTTTCTGTTTGATCATTTAGAACCTATAGGATAATTTTTAATTAACGAATCACTATTTAACCAAATTGAAACTTTACTGAATGTTTCATTAATAACCTTATGATCGTACGAGTTTGCTCTTCACAAAATGACTTGGTTATTAATGCAGTTTAACTGTGTTTTACAAACAAGAGAAAAACCATGAATTTTTTGATTGGTGATGATTGTTGTTGATGATTTGAAACAAACGTTTTATCAAATGTGTTAGAAAATGTTATCAATAAAACCTAAATGATTCCACTTACAAATGAGTGAAAATTAAAATATAAACCTTTTCTTAAATATTTCAATGGACATTTTTTAATATACAGTGAGATGAAAGAAGAGAGCTGTCATCGCCGTGACAGATGGAGAATGTTAGCATCGAAGCTTTGAAATAGAACAACACTTTTAAGTCTAAAGAATTGATGTAAGATATATAAATCATATATTCAATACGAAATTGAAATTACAAATTAAAATTTCGATTAATAAAACACACAAGTTGCAATAATTGATCTGGTGATATGTTCAAGTTCGTGTGTCGTTGTATTAGCAGTTGCATTTATTGCATTTATAACAAAAACTGTTTTAATTAAATTGACCATTAAATTACTGAATGTTAAATAATTAATTTATTCATTGAATAGAGGAAACACAGAAATAGAAGTGGAAAAATGTTTAGAATAAATGTCAAAATTTAAAAATTGAGATGCGAGATGCAAAACAATGCGTGAATGCACTGGAAATGTTTGTAATGACCACTTTATCAAATGATTGGATTGGAGATCGAATAAAACGACTATTAAAAATTATTATTATTACTTAAACCCAACGATTGTTCAAGTCAGACTCATAATGAAAGCAATCTTTGGTTTGAGTCTGTCGTTAAGTCAAAAGCCTAAAGTGGAACACATTCTGTTTGACTGTAAATAGAGCTGCTGCATGAATGTGGCCGACGAATGTCGAGAAAAAATTTATTAAAAATTTAATGTACAGGGGGGTTCATAAAGATCGCTACACTTTTCAACTGCACCGTTTTAAGCCTTAATGATTTTCTTGAATATTATTTTTCACATAAAATATTGTATGAAATAATACCTTTAAAATGAGTCACTCAAAATGGAAAAATTCACTTCCGGTCCAGAGTTATTGGACCGGAAGTCAAAATGACGAATTTCGAAATTTGCTGTTTTTTAATTTTATTTATTTATTTCAATATTATATCCTTTTAGTATAGTTCAATACCTTTCTAAAACGGTATCACTCTTGAAGATCTATTCATTTGTTCAGAAGTTACAGGCAATAATATAAAAACAGTTTCTTATTTTTGGAACCATTCTATCATAGCAATAAAAACTTTATCAGTTTAAAAAAGCTTTGGAACAACAACAAAAGCATATATTTTCTGTTTATTAATTAAAAATTGTTTTTAAGATGTCCAGATGCATCCAGACAATAAATAAATGATTGTTTGTGAAGTTTCAAAATTTGTATTTTTCACTCGATTTTCAAATTATAGTCATTTTTATTTCAACTTCGGTTTGCTTGATGTTTCTATCAAGTTAATCTCTATTCAATCAATTTTATATGTCATTAGACAATGCAGGTTAATGACAAATGCATCAAAGTATAACAAAAAGTATACACAATAAAAATTTGTAATTTTTACTTCCGGTCCAAATTTTCTGGAACGGAAGTAGGTTTAATAGATTTATTTTATTGAATAATGAACATATATGGACCAATAACTTATTTGAAATACATCAAACTAACATAATCTCTATAATTATATTTTTAACTACATTTATTCAAAATAATGGTCAAAAGAATATTAGATGTCTCGATTTGGATTTACAATTTTGGGCATATCTTTTGAACGGATCAGTGGATTTTCATGAATGGATATGTTTTGGAAAGCTAACAAACATCTCTAAAAGGATTCCATGCAGAAAACAACATTTTAGCTCAAATCACGGCTAATTTCGAAATTCGTTATTTTGACATCCGGTCCAAAAACTCTGGACCGGAAGAAGAAATGTCCAAGTTTAGTAACGCATTTTAAAGATATCACTATGAGAGTTATTTTATGCAAATATAAAAAATTTAGAAAATTGTTTAGGCACAGAAAACGGTAATCGAAAAGTGTAGCGATCTTTTTGAACCCCCTGTACATGAAAGGCGAATAGATATAATTTGAACTACCTGGAACCATTTTTAAATCATTTAGAAACAGGGTAACAAAAAAAATATATGAATCATGAACGTGCAAAAAATATTGATTACAATTCACTTTTATGAAAATAAATTTAAGCAAAACATAATTTTAAGTTTATAAAAAATTAATCATTTAATTTATTGACAATTTAAAGAAAGCAATAATTAACATCGACCACTGCTCGAGGAAACACTCCAATTTTCAATCAACTTTTCACCGTCCAGCAGTCAATCCGACTAACGCCGACCGATCGCCTTGGAATTATCTCAATTTTCAAACTCTTTACTGTCCCGAGTGGTATAAGTGTTGTTCTAATTTTTGAGATACACGCAATCCGTCCCCTTCATTTGTCCAGTCTACCATCATCAAGTCGTTCATGTCCATCACCGTAATCTCTAAGTGCAATCCTAGAAGAATCAAATTTCGGTGATGGTAGTTGATGAGATGTTACGAAACGTTAAATAAATGATAACAATGAGTTTTCAATAATTAGTTTGTGAGCTGCACATTTGTTAAAATCGAGCATCAAGTTGATTTGCCCTATAATCACAGATGTCTATAAAATCAACCTTCAAAGTCAATTACATAAGCCGAACACTGCATTACTGAGAAGCACAGTTGAAATACTAAATCTTGAATATGATTAAAAAAGATTGCACCAAAAGTTGTAGATTGCTTGTTGCTGCGAATGTATTAAGTAACACCATTAGAAACCATCTTAAAACCGAACGAATGAACGAGTTTCACACAAAATAAAACATGTAACATTACAACGTCCCTAAACTCCATCTATACGGATGAACGGAATCGAGATCGACCTTGTTCCGAAAATGAAGTATCTTGGAGTTATATTTGATACAAAAACAGTCGTGGAAGGAACATATCGATTACATCTGCGACAAGACGGAAAACATTGTTCATCGAATCGCTCGCACAACGGGAAAGAATTGGGGACTGTCGGGAAAGCTGCTTCGGATAATCTACATCGGTGCAATCGAACCATTGCTCTCATATTCGTGTTCTGCTTGGTCTGAAGCACTCAAACATCAGGTATACAGAACTAAACTGTTATCAACACAACGAACATTCGCACTACTGATCACGAAGGGCTACTGCACTGTGTCACTTGAAGCTTCGTTGGTTCTGGCGAACATTGAACCAATTGACTTGAGACTGGAAATGTGGTCAAAGAGATATTTCATCCGTCGTGGTACTATGCCTGAATCTCTACAGAATCTATCATCGGAATACCAAAGACCAGCCCACTTTCTGGAAAATGGTCACCCTTCACTGAAATCTAACTTTGTGCATCAAAACTGCCGAAACACTCACCATTTTACAATCTACACGGATGGCTCGAAGAAGGAGAATCCTCTGACAAACAAAAAACAGACAGGATGCGCTTTCGTGGTGCATCAGGAAGAGACTATTTATCATCGTGAGCCAACTCGTTTGGGCGATGAATGTAGTGTCTTTCAAGCCGAACTTCTAGCCATCAAGAGAGCGGTCTGTTGGTGCCTCGAGAACAGGAGAAGTGCGATAATCTGCAGCGATTCAGAATCCTCATTGAAGGCCATCGCAAATCGAACGAGTCGAAACAAATTCGCTGTGGAAATCCGGAATCTGCTTCGACAACACCCGGGCCACATTTGTCTGAAATGGGTCAAAGCCCACGCCGGTATTGATGGCAACGAAGAAGCAGACAAACTCGCGAAGGAAGCAACCTGTCTGCCTACAGTATCCTACAACATGAAACCACTCTCGTCTTATTGGGGAAGATTGAGAGAGTGGATGTATTCGAATTGGAATCAACGGTGGATGACAACAAGGGACGGAAGAAAAACAAGCCAATTTTTTCCAACAATTCTCGACAGGAAAAAGTGCTCAAACATACCGGACTTTGTCATGACTCAGTTCTTGTCAGGTCACGGTAAGTTTCACCAGTACCTGACTAAGTACCACATTGAACACGATGCACTGTGTCACTGTGGTGAGGCTGAACAAACACCAATTCATCTCATCAAGGACTGTCCCGCGTTCGCTAGACAAAGGCAAGTCTTTGAGAGCCGAATCAACGAGATCACCAAGTCGAATCAAATCTCGTTGAATCTCTACTGCACTGACAAGTGCTACAATGAATTCCATAAATTTGTAACTAACATATTCAATCAATTACCTCTACCAAGAGGTTAACTTATTATCATTATATTCATTTTTATGCTTATTTATCATAATACTCATATCATTCATTATCTCATTTCATAGAACATTGATACACTCATAATTTCAATGTAAATACTCAATCTTGTATCTATCTATACCTTTATTGTATTCTTTAATGTTAAAGGTTAATAAAATATAATCAAAAAAAAAAAAACGTCCCTAAACTATCTGTAAATTCATTTCACAACAAAATTTGTTTTAATTGAATTTTAATTTTTTTAAATCTCAAACAAGAAACATGTCCATTTAAGTGCAATCTGACCAATGCAACAGCGTTGGGTTCCTCTTTGATACCGTGTGTTCAATAAGTAACAACATATTAGGCAGAGGCATAAACAGTGGCCCTCTCGGCCCGTTAAAAACGCGTGTAAAAGGTCCACTGTTTATGCCTCTACCTAATAGTTGGCCACAAAAAATATTGGAAAACCGAATGTTTCCGATTTAATTTTTTGATTATGCTGAATTCATATTTAATTATCTATTTTATTCATAAAAAGCGTTCCAATTTAAACATATAAATTGCAAATAACATGGCTTTTTAGTTTGAAATTGGATTTTAAAATTATTTGATTTCAGTTACTTAAATAATTAATTATATATTTTAGAGTTTATTTTTGGACATTTCTATCTCTTATTTACAATTTAATAACATAAACACAGATTTAGACAATTTTTATCAGGTTAAATCCGAAGAAAAATGAAAACAATAATCAAGTCCAAAATTAGTATTATTTGATATATCGTATAACCCCTGTAGGTGTTCCAGGAATTTGGAAACCGATATTTTTGTTCATTACGAGGGTCAAGCATCTCAAAACGAAAATCAAAAATTAAATCGGAAACATTCGGTTTTCCAACATTTTTGGTGGCCAACTATGTTGTTACTTAATGAACACACGGTACTATGAGACCAAGTGAAAATTGACTTTCTGATGCGTCAAATACTATCGTATATTAGCATGTTACTCTGTTTTTGTAGGAATGCAAAGAACAAATTTGCGGTTAAGATCATTTTGGTGTAAAAATAGTTTTAATAAATAAATAACAAAAAATAAATTTAACCTTTTAAAAACTTATTGATATTTTTATCCGAATATATCCAGAAACATTGTTATGACATATTTTTTGCTATAAGAAGCTAGACAATTAATTTCACTTATAAAACATTTGAAGCGATTTTCAAAGTGTAGATATTTTTTTAATAATTGACTAATTCAAGTTTATAAAAAAAGTTTTAACCCATTTTAAAAGGAATGTCTGAATAAGTACGTAAGTGTCAAGTGCTAATTTGTATTAAATAACATTTATTTAATAACAACAAACCGACTTGTTAACATTTTATTCTTCTTTTTGTTATATAAACATATTTTATGATTCGAATTCATAGACCAGTAATTAAATATTTTAAGCAAGAATGCACCAAAGTGTAAAAACAATTAAAAAAGAGAATTAAACCTACCCTAAAAATTATCTAACGAAATGTAAGAAATTAAATGACTAAAATGAATTCCAGCGGAAACAAACAGCCAGTTCTGACAAAGCAGTGAGAGTCAATGCCAACTCAGACTGATTATCCACAATACTTTTAAAAGAATAATTCTCAGTCTTCATTTCTTCTCTTATTACTCACATTTCCAACACCATCACTACTTTCATTTGAAATATGATTTACAATCAATACGTAAATGTCTGCCCTTATTGAATCGGACCAATCCTTTTGCATCTCAAACGATTTTCAAATAAAATTTAATTTACAAAAAAACTAGAAAAAATAAAATATTACAACTTTAAGTTATTTAAGATAACCGTTTTTACCAAACCAGAATGTACGAGTGCAATTAAAGCAATTCGAAATGTGTAAAATAATAATTAATAGAATTTTAACAAAAAAATGTTAATAACCTTTAGTATTTCGTAATCTAATTCTATTATACAGAGGAGCCATTCAAGAATTATCGGCGTGGTCAAGATTATTTCGCATAGTATTCAATTCTGACATGAATTTCATCGAATTGCACAGTCTGTTGGTGAAAATAACACATGAACGCTGACTAATAGACTTCAATGAAAAAATAATTTTTTATTCAAAATGTAATTGACAATTAATTAAAAATTAAATGTTGTTAACCATTTATAAACTGGGTCGGATTCTTTCATTTCAATTTATAACTGTTTGAAGTTAGAAACCTCGTTAAACTATTGTTATTGTTGAGGTTAAGTTGAGGTGAGATAAATGAACTTTCAAATAAACAATTTGATATTTGCCGTGAATTACACAAATTTAAAAAGAATTTGCTCACTACTGTGAAAAGTTCATCAATAAAAAAATTCAATTAAGAAATTTAAAACAAATATAAAAAACATTAAGAATTAACAATTAGGTACTTTGTGTCTCAAAAATTTTCGAAAATGCAATTTGTAGATATAAATAAAAATAATTAAACAAATCTATAAATTCAACCTTTTAATAATACGAAAAACAAAGTAATTCATCAAAGAATATTTAGACTTAAGGATTGATTAAAGTTGAATAAAAAACCAATGCTTTTAAAGTTGTTGATGAAAGATTTTAATGGTACAAGAAGCTGCAAATCATGAAGTTGGCTTTGAAGTAAAGGATGTGGAGAAATTGATTGAATGGTTCCAATTGAACATTCGCAGGTTAATCGATCTCTTGCTTGATCAACATGAGTGCAGGTTACTTGATTTGAATTGAGAATTTTCCAATGATTTACTGCCCTTTTTGGAAATTAAAGATTGTCGGTTGAACTAAATTCGGTTTTATACAACAAATTAGCTCTCTACTATGACAAGTTGACATTTTGAAATGAGCAAAAAGTGCCCAAATGGAGATTTAAACATAAAATATTAAAAATTTAATTTAATTTACCATTAGATACTTTTTTGAGTTTTTCGCTATAATTTAAAGCGAATTGGATTAGGAAAAAATGTCTAAAAAAAGTTGAAGATTGAGGATCAAAGTTGAGCACAATAACAAAGTGCAATACTTGCAAAGTTGTAGGTGAAAGATAGAGAAAGGTAGAGAAAAATAAATTATCTTAACATTTTAGTTGAAGAAAAGTTACTAGCTGTTAAAATGGTTGAATTGCATTTGAAGAATGGTTTTGACATAGTTTATTATAAAAATTCTTTAAAAATATATTAAACAACCATTTTGAAAAAAAAATTCAATTGTTAATTAATTTATATTGTAAATAATTGATTAATTCATATTTAGACGACAAATATTTCATGGAATCTGGTTATTTGATTGGCTTGCTAAACAGACTTTCGACTTTACATTTGTCCATCACTAATCAATTTGAACTCCATCTCATTTGATCATTTCTTTATTTCACCATTCATCAATTCTGATCCTAATAGTGTTAATGAATAGTTATGCAAATGTAGATTGGGTTCACTTTTGGCAAAATTTACTCTAAACCTAGTTGAAATTAATTTTGATAAATCTGTGGCAGCACCAGCAGCCCATTAATACGACATCTGTGAATGTCCCCTCGCACGCCTCGTTGTTTACACTTTCGTCACAGTCACACGCAGAAGCATTCACATTCATCTCGTTTGTCCACTGTTGGCATTGCGCCCGTCACGCCATGGCGCCCTAGTCCTGGTGGTTTCTCCTTTATTTAAGCCGAACCTTCGGTCTCATTCACTCGTCGTCCAGTTACGGTACATGCCTTGCCATTGCCTCACTCGATCTGACCTTCTCTCCCTTCTCCCCAAACAGGCAATACGTCCTGGTCCTTGCACCGGTCTTCAAGCCTCTTCATCACACCCTTTGTGTGCCTTGTGTCACTTCCACACGCCCGTCTCGGCTTCGGCCATATTCTCTTTATATCCTGTGTTCATTCGGTCCCATTGTGGCCAGTGTTTTATTTACTTTCTTCATTAAACCGTTTAAGCAAAGTGCCCACAGCTCCTTGTATTTGTCGCGTACTTTGGCAAAGTTTTCCCCACTCTCCCTTGCGTGATCCTTCGACGCCATCTTGTTTTAGGTGAACTCGAACGCGTTACGCCACAAATCTGCAAAAACATTGATTTACCGTTGTAGATGTCTAAAACTTGTCTTTAATAATTTTCCGAAGCCTATTTTGGAATTATTAGCTTATTATTATTATTGATTACAAAAAACGTCACGATGAGGTCGTCAGATGTCTCCACTTTCAGTTTACCAAGCGATATGGTCTCAACAGAAATAAAAAGCTCAAGAACTACAAAGTCGAAAATGTAGTCTCAAATGAGCGGGTCAAGATCAAGTCCGACGTGCCGATTTTGACAGATTTACGAATCGAGCACAACAAGCCTGACCTTCTGATTCACGACTTGAGGACCAAGGAGATCATGCTGATCGAAGTGGGCATCACGAACAAGGACATTTTACCATCCACTGAGTTAACCAAATCGCGCAAGTATGAACTGCTAGCGAACGAGCTCAAGTGCATCCATCCTGGAACAACTGTAACTACGATTCCGGTGGTCATGACCTGGGACGGCCTCGTCACTCGTCACTTCAAACGCTACATGAAGCAATTAGACGTGGACGCAAAGCTGCAGGCCTATATCCAGTCGGTTGTACTTAAACGAACATGCGAATCCATTCTGGTAGACTGTCGGGCAGGAAGTAGAGGCGACTGGCTCGAGGAAGAGGTGTCAAACTGGATGGCCATGCTGGAGGAGACTCCCGCGGAAGCACAACAAGATAACACACATAACTAATTCATGCAACACACCATTTGTACATTGTTACTCAAATTATTATACAATAAAATTTATTATTATTGATTGTGGTAATTAAGTAGAAAATAGATTTGAAAATAATTCAATAAATTTGACCTTTTAGACAGAGATACAGCCATACAACGTAAATTCAAAATCAATTTTTTCATAATTCTTATCTCGCAGTGTAAGTGAATACAATTTTTTCGGGGTTTGGATCATGTCATGTACTCGACTACCAAGTTGATGTGCCTTTTATTCACAAGTACTATTTCTAAAACCAATTTTTATAAAAATCATTTTCACAGTCAATGCCACAAGCGGGAACATTGTCAAACACAGTTGCCATACTCAAACTTGAATAAGATTAGAAAATATGTTGGTTTGGATTAACAGTAAAATGTATAAAATAAACCAGATGCAAATAAAACATCAAACCTTTCTAAAGACACTGTGTTACATTCAAACTAGTCCAAAACAGTCAATCGACTCATTAGTCAGAAAACTTGGTTTCAATTGATTCTGAAGTTCAGAATCTTATCTCAGCCAAGTATTCCCAAGCGCAACATTCGATAGTGCAGTGTTTATCTTTGAAACTAGATCCTATGAAACTAGTTCATAAAACATGAACTTATTTAATAAATATCTATGAAATAAATGATAATTAAATTGTTTATTTATTATTAAATTTACCAGTTGTACTTTAAGGTAATGTTCTTTTAATTATTGCAAACTTATCTTCTCACATTTTACCAATTGCGAAAACGCATCTCTCTGTACCTATACCTAAATTAGTTTACTTTATCTTAAGTCAATAATAGCTCGCTCAAGATAAAATTTACATTCTCTAAATATCGTATAATTGTCAGACTACAAGTACACCAGCACCACAGTTAACGGTCACAACATTTCACATGAACAATGAATTTGCATTGAACGGTTTTATTAATATATTATTAAATTAATTTTTAAAAAATTAGTTTTGCTACCTTTTATTATTGAAAACATTTTTCCAAAACCTAATACATAACAGTTCAATTGGCTTCCATGACTAAATTAATGGCTCATTAAAAAAGTCTGTCAAATATATTTTGAAAATTTGCAATTGGAAAATGATCCATGTGGACCGCTCAATGACTCGAGTTTGTGTGAAAGTAACGTTGAAATGTGAACAAGTGACCAAAGTCGCAAAATTATTAATTTTTACCTTAAAGAGACGATTAAAAACCAATGGTGAGAAATTAAAAAATTAAAGAATTAATTAAATAAAATATATTAAACCGTTTAAATAATTATCGAGAATGACAGCACAACAATAAGCTCATTCTTAAGTTTAACGAGAAGTAAGAATTGTACGATACTCGGCAATTGGTATAAAAAATTAGTTATATTCAGTAACATTTGAATGCTTCTTGACGATATAACGAATAAGATCCGTTTTTCGTTTCTTAAAATTCCAATTTAATCCAACTACAAGATACGTGTACTACTCATTGAGTAGTAGTTTGGTAGTAACCTTGTTGAGTCGTGTAATTTTATATAGTGATCAACATAAGTTATCAATCAATCAAAGGCTTCCATTAAAACAATTTTATTCAAATTGAAACAACTTGAAAATGAAATTTACCTTTTACATAAGCAAACCTAATAAAATTTTACCAATCCAAGTTTGTTGTCTCGACGAGTTGTGTAAGTATCATGAATCATGATGATGAGATTAATTTAATGAAATGGAGATCAAGCCTCAATTGAGATTACATATTGTGAAATGTGTTAAACCCTTATAATAACCAAGTTAAAAATAATTTAATTCATATATTCGTTTGTGGGTTGAAAACTAACATGTTTTGAAACTAATGATTCCTAGGTAATAATTCCGATATTTGGCTGTTTGCACATTTCGAATAAATTGAGATCCACATTATAAACATGAGAAATTGTTAACCTTTTGATTAGTCCAGCAATACCCGATTTGTATGAATTTTGTTGATAATTTAAGATTGGCAAATGAAAAAAAAAGCTTTTTACAATAAATGTTTGTACATTTGACTAATATTCTAACTAAGTTCGTTGATCTAACCTATCATTTATGATATGAATCCAATTAATGTAGCAGTAGTATTCTGTTTGATCATTAAATACACTTAAGGATAATTTTTTAATAAACAAATCACTATTTAACCAAATTTAAACTTTAGTGAATGTTTCAATATAAAATCATATGATCGTAAAAGTTTGTTCTTCACGAAATGCACTGACTTGGTTGTTAATGCCGTATAACTATGTTTTACGAACAAGAGAAAAACCATTAATTTGTTGATTGATGATGATTGTTGTTTAAGACAAACATTCTATCGAATGTGATAGGAAATGTTATCAAGAAAAACTAAATGATTCCACTTACAAATAAGTGAAAATTAAAATATAAACCTTTTCTTAAACCGATCAATGAAAATTTTGATAATATACATTGACATGAAACACCGCTCGTCGAGGAAACACTCCAATTTTCAACCAATTGTTGTACCGTCCAGCAGTCAATCCGACTAACGCCGACCGCTCGTCGAGGAAACACTCCAATTTTCAACCAATTGTTGTACCGTCCAGCAGTCAATCCGACTAACGCCGACCGCTCGTCGAGGAAACACTCCAATTTTCAACCAATTGTTGTACCGTCCAGCAGTCAATCCGACTAACGCCGACCGCTCGTCGAGGAAACACTCCAATTTTCAACCAATTGTTGTACCGTCCAGCAGTCAATCCGACTAACGCCCACCGCTCGTCGAGGAAACACTCTAATTTTCAACCAATTTTTGTACCGTCCAGCAGTCAATCCGACTAACGCCGACCGCTCGTCGAGGAAACACTCCAATTTTCAACCAATTCTTGTACCGCCCAGCAGTCAATCCGACTAACGCCGACCGCTCGTCGAGGAAACACTCCAATTTTCAACCAATTCTTGTACCGTCCAGCAGTCAATCCCACTAACGCCGACCGCTCGTCGAGGAAACACTCCAATTTTCAACCAATTCTTGTACCGCCCAGCAGTCAATCCGACTAACGCCGACCGCTCGTCGAAGAAACACTCCATTTTTCAACCAATTCTTGTACCGCCCAGCAGTCAATCCGACTAACGCCGACCGCTCGTCGAAGAAACACTCCAATTTTCAACCAATTCTTGTACCGCCCAGCAGTCAATCCGACTAACGCCGACCGCTCGTCGAAGAAACACTCCATTTTTCAACCAATTCTTGTACCGCCCAGCAGTCAATCCGACTAACGCCGACCGCTCGTCGAGGAAACACTCCAATTTTCAACCAATTCTTGTACCGTCCAGCAGTCAATCCCACTAACGCCGACCGCTCGTCGAGGAAACACTCCAATTTTCAACCAATTCTTGTACCGCCCAGCAGTCAATCCGACTAACGCCGACCGCTCGTCGAAGAAACACTCCATTTTTCAACCAATTCTTGTACCGCCCAGCAGTCAATCCGACTAACGCCGACCGCTCGTCGAAGAAACACTCCATTTTTCAACCGATTCTTGTACCGCCCAGCAGTCAATCCCACTAACGCCGACCGCTCGTCGAGGAAACACTCCAATTTTCAACCAATTCTTGTACCGCCCAGCAGTCAATCCCACTAACGCCGACCGCTCGTCGAGGAAACACTCCAATTTTCAACCAATTCTTGTACCGCCCAGCAGTCAATCCCACTAACGCCGACCGCTCGTCGAGGAAACACTCCAATTTTCAACCAATTCTTGTACCGCCCAGCAGTCAATCCGACTAACGCCGACCGCTCGTCGAGGAAACACTCCAATTTTCAACCAATTCTTGTACCGCCCAGCAGTCAATCCCACTAACGCCGACCGCTCGTCGAGGAAACACTCCAATTTTCAACCAATTCTTGTACCGCCCAGCAGTCAATCCGACTAACGCCGACCGCTCGTCGAAGAAACACTCCAATTTTCAACCGATTCTTGTACCGCCCAGCAGTCAATCCCACTAACGCCGACCGCTCGTCGAGGAAACACTCCAATTTTCAACCAATTCTTGTACCGCCCAGCAGTCAATCCCACTAACGCCGACCGCTCGTCGAGGAAACACTCCAATTTTCAATCAACTCTTGTACCGTCCAGCAGTCAATCCCACTAACGCCGACCGCTCGCCTTGGAAACATCTCAATTTTCAACCAAATTGTGCACCGTCCTGTGTTATAACTTTACAGTTTCTATGGACACAATAATAATGCGTGCACGGATGAATGCAAATAACCACCGGGGTGATTATCAAAGCAGATTCACTTAGGAACAGAAAAAAGTGAGAAAGAGACTAATGTCTTAATTTTACGCAGAAATCAACAATTGAAAGCAATTGACCCAAGTTGAGTACTTGTGTACCATACCAGACCAATAACGCCGTTTTTCTCTATAACACCTATTTTTGTCGACTCATAGATATCAAAGAAAGGTATTTACATGTATTTCAAATGTAAATATTTTAACCTTTTTGAAACAAAGCATGAACATCTCACGAAATAAATAAATGATAGCAATAAGTTTTCAATATAATTAGTCTGTAAGCATTAAATGTGTTAAAAACCATTAAACCTACCATTCAAAAGTTTCCGGATGCATATTGTACGAAAATGAGAATATTGTTTAAAAAATCGCCTTTTTAGTCAAGTCAAATCAAGGAGATCTAAAAACCCATTACAACGAAATTAAAATATTTATGAATGATGGATTAGTAAATTTAACATAAAAGTCTGATTAACCTTTTTAGTAAACAAGAGCATACAATATAACCCTAAGTTTAAGCGATTAATAATTTGTTTATAGAACAACAATATAAAACAAATTGTCTAGTTTTCAATTGAATAATTGTGAATTGAGTTTGCAATTTGATAACCTTTTAGATCCAAATAATAGTAATCATCCTCGTACAGTGGAAATATTGAATCTGGAATACGATGCAGAAAACGTTTCATCAAAGAAAAGTTGTATATTGACTGTTGTTGCAATCGTTTTGTATTAGTTAAACCTTTTTAAATCACCCGTATCTCATTCCAAATTCAAACTGAAATAAATTCTAACTTTTTTATTTCAATTTTTTAAATAAAATTTGTTTAAAAAAAATATAGATGCGTTTATCAGACTTATGTCAATAAGTCTGAATTGAATTGAAATTGACAAAACACCACAATTAAGTCAGTCTAGGTTGTCTAGAATTTCGCATAGAAAGGTGTTGTTCAAAACCAATTCCAATGTGTAAATAAAATATTTTTGAGCAATTAATTAAATGAATTTTTACAAAACACCTTTTTTTAAAGTAACATGTTTTTTAATTTAATCCAAAGATTAAGCGATTTATAAACAGGATTATTGAACAACAAATTGTTTTTTGCAATCAATTTACGTTTGTATTGTGATAACCTTTTTAAAACTCGACACTTGTGTTATCTTTGAATGTACCATCAAGTTGAGTATGAGCTTTATTCATATCTATTCATAAAACCAATTTTCAATATAAAAACCTTTCAAGTCAATGGCACAAATAATTTATGACTAATGAAAGTGACATTGCACAAAAACAGTTGTAACATGGAATCTTGAAAAAGATCAGGAAATGGTGGATGCGTCAAAAGAAGTTGTAGATTGAAAGATTGAAGTTGGTATTAATTAGTAATTAAAGTAAAGGATGTGTAGAAGTTTTTGACAAAACTTAAGTGAAAAGGAAAGATTTGATTGTCATTGTTCAAACAAGTCACACTTATTCAATCAACTCTATTAGATAATCGAATTTGTGATAAAAGATTGAGAATCAAAGTTAAGTACAAAGACAAATACAATACTTAAAAAGTTGTAGGTGAAAGAATAAAAAAAATTATCCCCACATTTTAGTTTAAGAAAAGTTACTAGCTGTTAAAATGGTTGAATTGTATTTGAAGAATGATTGTGACATTTTGGTAATAAAGTAGACAGCAGATTTAAAAAATAATTCAATAGATTTGACCTTTTAGACCGAGATACGTTAATTCAATCAACGTTAATTCAAAAATGCGAATCAATTTTATTTTCATAATTTTTTGTCACGAAGTGTAAGTGAATACGATTTTTCGGGGTACGAATCATGTCATATACTTGACTACCAAGTTGGTTGACCCTTTATTCACAATTACCAATTAGTAACTATTTCTAAAACCAATTTTCATGAAAATCTTTTTCACAGTCAATGCCGCCAGCGGAACACTGCCAAACACAGTTACCATACTTAAACTTGAATAAAATTAGGAAAGATTGTGTCACAGATAAATTGTGGATTTAGGATTAAGGATCAAGTTGGGCATAAGAACAAAGTGCACGGCTTCTAAACTGTCGAATGGCTTTTTTATTATGATTTAGAATTATTTCATAAATGGCCGGCCATCTTGAATCGGGCCAATATTCAATAACAACTAAAAGTAAGAAACAAAAAATATTTCAGTTCTGTATTGAAGTCAATTTTTTTTGTAACTCATGTTAACCTTTTTATATAGTCACTTTGTAAAAAAAAACATTAATTATTTGACAAAAAAACAGTAAAATCTATATAAAATAAAATACAGATAAACACGAAACCTTCTCTAAAGAAACTATGCTACGTTCAAAACAGTTCATACAGTCATCGACTCATTGGCTAATTAAATTTTATTACCTTCAATTATTAAGAACAATTTGGCAAAATATATAATACATACATAACAGTTCAATTGGCTTCCATGACCAAATTAAAGGCTTAGTGAAAAAAGTCGTTCAAATATATTTTGAAAATTTGCAATTGGAAAATGTGGACCGCTCAATCTCTCGAGTTTGCGTTAAAGTAACTTTGAAATGTGCACAAGTGACCAAAGTCACAAAATTATTAATTTTTACCTTTAATGATACAAAAAAACGATGCGAAAAAATTAAAGAATTAAAGAAACAAGTAAAGTTATACGGGTATATCTTCACTGTCCAGAAGTCAATCCGACTAACGCCGACCGCTCACCGAGGAAACACTCAATTTTCAACCAAATTGTGCACCGTCCTGTGTCACAATTTTACAGTTTCTATGAACACAATAATAATGCGTGCACGGATGAACACAAATAACCACCGGGGTGATTGTCGAAGCAGATTCACTTAGGAACAGACAAAAAGTGAGAAAGAGGCTAATGTCTTAATTTTACGAAGAAATACGCAGAAGTTGAATTCTATAGGAATTTGCAATGTTTTGTTGAGTATTGAATAACTTGAATACAAAAGATAAATCTGCACTTTAAAGTATAAAACCAAACCAAAATACATATCTTCTTTTTTTCCTATTTGGATGTAAAGGTGTAAGTTATTTCAGATTTTGGACCCACGAGTACTCAATTATCGAGCTGGAGCAGAACAAACAAACGAAACGAGCGAGTGTGAGAGTGATGAAACGACTAGGCGTTCATTCGATTGGAACAGAATTGTGTACAGAATAGTAGTTATGCGGCTAAATGGGGCATCATGTGATTTATTCTAAAATTTCTCTTTTTGGGTGTAGAAGAAATGATTAATTTTTTTATTTTTTATCCTTAATGTCAAAAGGCACAATAGATTATAATATAATTATATTAATATTAAGCATGCTCCCAAAGAAGATTAAATCCATGAAAACATTAAATATAAAAATAACTCAAAAATAAACTTGTTTTCCGTTATTTAACTGTCGTATTGTAATATGTAAATATTTTTAAAACTTAATTTTTACCTTTTTTATAAATTCACATCAATCAATGGATAGACAGTGATGAAAGTTTCTTAAAAATCGTTAAAACCCAAGTTAAGTACTAAATAATTTTATTATTAAATGATATAATACCACATTACATGTGAAACGATTACCAAGTTTACCGTTTGACCGATTTAGTTATTTTTAAACAAAAATGCAGTTGTGTGAGACTATTAAAAATGTTGCAAATCTAAAATTTAAAGTTAAAAAACAATGTTTAAATGCAAAGGAAAATGCAGGTTATAACTTTAAAAACGCATTCGATCCAAAGATTTCAAGAAGAATCGCCAGAATGTCGAAAATTGGTCCTGTGGCAAAGGTTCCGAAGAATTCAGTTGTTATTCCCCATTATGCGATCGCTATTTCTGTGAGCACCTCAATCAGTTTCAATGTACATCTTTCAATTGTAGATTTGCGAGCAAAACTTAAATTGAGCATTCAAAACTGGTGGAGAAAAGTAGAATCGAAACATTTCTGAACATGACCTTATGCGCATTATTCAATAAGAGGTTTTAATGAATCAATAAAAATGTTGTACATTTATGATTTAAAAATAAAAATGGCGTAACTTTTTGAAAACATCTTCGATCACTTTTGTAAAATTCAATTCGATTCCAACTTTTCCCAATCATCCGCTGCATTCAAATTAATGATGTGATAAAATTGATACTGATTGAAGTTGTCTGATTAAAATTTACCAGTTAAAGTATTAGAGTTACTGATTCAAAATCAACGAAGAACAAAGTGATTTTGATTGTTTTCAGTTACATTTTAAGTGATACAAATGTGACAGTGTAAATCGTGTTTATTGATAAGGTTAATAGTAAATCTAGTACAAAATTATAATCGAAATAGGTTCACAATTGTATTTGTATTATATTTGAATTTAATAATTATAATGAAATTTACGGTAACCTTTTAATTATAAGGCAGGAAATATTATCCGTACAATAAATTCATGCCCTTTTTCATTAAATAAGAGTAACAAAGAAAATAAGCAAGTTCATTGTGATCTGGTAGTCGATTTAAAAAAAACTCAGTATTGAAGAAATAAGTCCAATGAAGTTACCAATTGTCTCAATAAAATAATTGAAGAAAATAATTGTTTTCTGTTTGCCCATTAAGTACACTTAAGAATGCTTTCGAAATACAGTATACATGTTTTGCTTGAATACCATCAGTTTGACAATTTTTAATCTTTGTTGAAACAGAGGTTGATTTCTATTGAAAATTTGTGAATTATGAAAATTTCTATTAGCCAATTGAATTCTCTAAGTTGAGTATAACAAATTAATGTGAAAACACACGAACAATGTAAACCTTTGAATTGAATAAAAAAAAGACACACTAGAAATATTCGCAATGATCGGGAAAACATGTTCAGTTTAAGGTGATGATAACTATCTGTATAGTTAGATGTATTGATTTATAATGTGAAATAATGTGAGCTAAAGTGCGATCACGGTAATGATTTTGTAATGTTAATTAAGTGAATCATCATGTCAACGAGTTTAACAATTATGGTGATAAACATTTAGCCATTAGCTTAGATCTGTTCATTAGGCAATTCATAACGAGGCTAAATCATTTCAAAACACTTTCAAAAATTAAAATAGTAACATTTGATTTTCAAACCTTTTTATGACCAATTGTAACGAAAGTGAATAACTGAAATTAATTAACGAATTATTGGTTTGTTTGTAGTACAGCACATTGAAACAAAGAGAAGTGTGCCAATAAAGAAAGAAAGATTAATTTAAAATTTTTTAAAGGGAGTATCATCAATTGATTTATTTAAATAAAAATATAGTTCTTGTACAGCATCCAAAAATGACCAAATATTAAATATGAATTCAACAGTAATAACGATGATATAAATAGTAATCATGAATAGTTATGCAATCTAATCTAAAAACGAGATTTTGACACTCCAATCAATAGAATGGAACGTGTGTTTGACCATTGAATATTCTTTGGTTAGTTACGAACTAAACTTGTATTGTATGTTCTTGTGCTTCTACTAGTTCAAACCTGTGGATTAGAATAACACTCGAGCTTGATAATTGTTAGAAAATTGGTTTGCAATTTCAAATTGCTATCTCATTTTACCTTTTATAAGGACCCCACGAGAAAAAGCTTATAATTATTTGGCAAAAAAATGAATATAAAATAAAATGAAACATAAAACATAAAATCAGAAATATACTAGTATAATGTATTTAATGTTGCAACTAGTCCTGAGCATTTAATCGAATCATCACACAACAAAATTTGTTTCGATTGGATTATTATTGGATATTAGTGTTATTATAAAAGTGTAAACCAAAATTAGTTTGATTTCTAAGAAATGTTAAGACAAATAAATAGTAAAATATTTTGTAATTTTTTAAGATAAAGCATTGAACTAACAAATATTTACCATTTTTGCTCTTACTAAAATTCTACAATCGAAAAGGATAGTCACTTTATTCACTTTAGTCACGGCAAACCAACCTCCTTGTTCCTTGATTTAGAAAGATTCGACTTACTTTTTTGTTCTCTTATTGTTACTCTTATTGTAAAGTATTCTCGGGCTCATTGACTCTAATAAAAGATAATTTTATTGTATTTAAAATGTTTATAATTTTTGCAACTTGCAATATGATAACCATTTTAAAACTTAATTGATCTCATTTACAAATATTTAAATTTTATTCAAAATACAATTGCAAGCTTTAATGGGGTTTAACATTGTTCATTGTTTTGTTGTTTGAACTATTTCACTATACAGTTAAGGACAGACGCGGGTAACGTCCTCTATGAATGGCCCCTTTAGCGCAAATCTATAGATTTGACTAGATGATATTTGAAAGGTTACTTCTCCTTTAATATTTGACCGATTGTGGCATATTATAGCTTAAATTAAAAATAAATTGATTGGCTTTAACGGCATCAGAAAACATTTATGAAAATATTTTTTATTGAGAATATAGATCAAAAAATGTAAAAAAGTAGCATATTTTGAACACTTTAAGATGAACTCACGATCAGATAAGATAACATTTTTAAAATGTTTTCTGTCCGCCAAATAGAGAATCTTATTACCTTTAATAAAAGTCCTGGTTCAACAAAATCGGATCAGTTTTGTAGGAAAAGAAACAAAAACAAAATGCAAAGGTCTAGATTTGCAGTAGAAGTGAAAAACTAAAAGGTATGCATTGGCCGGTAGAGGGAAAATGCGAAAAGTGCATCCTGGAAATGTGGATTTTTTGTGACTTTTCGTCGGAATATTGTTCTAATTTTTTGTAAGATGATAGATAATGAGATAACCGATAACTTTAGATCTTAAAATAATTTGAAATTTTTAACGAAAAATTGAGCCGCGGCTTGCCTTAATTAGCTACAACGTTGTTTCAACAATTCTTCTAAACAACTAGTATTTTTTATTGTAATATAACGTTACAAGTCCAAAATAATGCTGCTAATTAATGAAACAAAATGATTTCACGTTTAATTAAATCAATTTTAGCATATAAGATGTATGTAACACGAAAGTCAAACCCACAAGCGAAAAAAATGGCAAGCATAATTGGGATATTAAATCATGCTTAAACGAGATTGCATCAAAGTGAATACGTACACCACCACAACAGACAGCATGTGGTGATAGCCACGTATTCAGAAAAGTAAACTGATCAACTATTTTGTATTGACAATGGGATGACACCAACTGTGCACAGTGCAAGTCACTCACTCAATGGGGGTGGAACTGATTCGTGTAGAAAGTGTTGATTTTGGTTATTTGACTTTTTATTTGACAAATCAGGAGTGAGTTGACTTTTGAGTACACCATTGGATTGAGCGTCAAAGTTGTCTGATCGAGATCGGTCTAGTCAAAATAACAAATCAGAGCTATCATTTACAAACCCATGCCTGCAATTTCGTTCAACATGTCACGACATCTTTCGATTAACCAATTTCAAAGTATTACGTACTCATTTGTACACGCTCATTTCGATTCAACAAAGGAACATTCATGTTTATTGGTGTTATACTCAGACAGAGATACATTTGAAGATTAGATCAATTTGTGATTGGTGACAATGAACAATCAAATTGATACTAACAGTGAAAAATTGAGAAACAGATTGGGCAATATTAATATAAAAAAAAGAGAAGAAAATAAAAGTACAGATGAAAGAAAAACGAAGAGACATTACAAGTAAATATAAAGTCGAATCAACTCTGCCATCACTCGTCCACCACCACTCGAACATATTCGTTCGGGTCTCGCAGGTCCACAATGTTCTTCTCCTTCTGTGCTTTCATTGATCGAGGCAGTCCAAAGTGACACATTCGAATGTGTTTGACCAGATTTGCACGTTGTTTGCATTGCTTGCTGCAGTGAGGCCAATTGCAGTGAAATTGATTACTGGCGAGATGAATCAGTTCGTGTTGTTTCAGGTTAGCATTAGAATAGAATGAAGCAGTACACCGAGGGTGGGAGCAGTGGAAATGTTTCGATTGTGAGTGATGTTTGGTTAGTTGATGAGTTTTCATCTTGCAACGTGTTTCGGTCACTTCGCCACAGTCACTCACGAAATTGCACTTGAACTGACCAGTCAGATGAATGTGGTACCAATGTTGGTAAGCTTTATGCTGCGAATCACATTCTTTGGGACAAACTGCGCACAGGAATCGAGTATCTTGTTGATGGTGCAGTGTGATGTGATCACCAAGTTGTGTTCTGCAAAAATAAAACTAGGTCAATTCAATGTGACATTATAATAATGTTCACTTACGAATTATCGAATCGTGCATTGCAATTAGTGGCAAAACATTGAAGAGGAGCAAGTTGATGCACAGTGCTCAAGTGATCGTTCAAATGGACCATTGAATCCAACTTGACATTGCAATTTGACTGGGTACAATTCAAATAGACCACTTTGACCTTTGCTTCTTCTCGGTTTTCATTGGCAATATCGTCACCATCTTCATCTTCTCCATCATCATTCACCTCAACAGTATTCTTCGATCTCTTGCCAGTTCGATTTGGTTGAGATTGTTTTCGTTTGTTGAGTTTGCGAGCAGTGGAAGCAGTTGACTGTTTCGATGTGACTCGATTCGATCGTGGTCGAGCACTGGTCGATGGCTCATTCGATGCGACCACAGCACCATCGTGATTGTCGTTTGCACTGTTGCACATCTCATCATCATCTTCACCTCCCGATCCATTCTCGTGATTGATCACTTGATCACCATTTCCACCCATCACTTGTTGGTCAACACTTTGTTCAGTAACCGAGCTGTTGGTCAGTTGCATTATTTCGTTGGCTGATGGAGACAGCTCAAAGTTGGCTGAGGTGTTGAGTTGATCACGTGATAGGATGTCGTTTGGCTGATTCAAATTGGGCTGAATCACTTCATCAACATTGACTCGATCATCGAGTTGTTGAATGATCATCTTCTGAAGATTCTTCGTAAGATTCTCCTCAGGATTGGCCACAAGATTGTTTATCAACATTTTCACCACTTCATGTGCGTAACCGTTGACAGCCTCGTTGTCATCGGCAAAGTAGGTCATCACCTGACTCAGCACAAGTTTAACAGTCACCATCATTTGCCTCGACCACTCATTCACGTGAAAGTCATTTTGCTGAGTCGGATCATGCAATGTCGAACCAATGTTGTACTTCTCTATGAATTGTTGCTTCTCGAGTTTGAATTCAACTTCAAATCGACGTAACTTTTCGAGCAGAGCTTTCGCCTTTTCCATGATGATGATGGGTAGATGAAGGGTGAAAGATGAACGGTGTGCTTATTGAGCACTTCAAATTATCGTTAACCAAATGCTGAACACAGTACGAAACACGAGAAAATTTGATCAAAACAAACTAGATCACTAGTTGAAAGCAAACGTACCACAGTCGACGTCAGAGCGAGCAGAAATGTAAACATTAGCACACTCTGTAAAAGCAACCACGCAACACGCTGTAATCGATAGTATCGAGTGAGAGCACAATCGATTGCGTGCACTGCACTACAAACTTCAATTTTAGATTATCAAAATTGCATTAAAGTGTATTAAAAACAAACTTCGATTCTATCGAATCTGAGCTATTTACCCAACCAAGAAAATTTAAACCTTTTTAAATGCAAAAGAATCCAAACGTGTTAGTTAAAAGTCGGGAAGTCAAAGACAAACATTTTAATCTTTTTGAAACGATTCTTAAACATTTTAGGAAATAAATAAATAATAACAATAAGTTTCCAATATAATTAGTTTGTGAGCCCTACATTTGGTAAAATCCATTAAACTGAAAATTCAAAATTTTAAGAAAATGAGATTTTTATAAGTAACTAATGTTAAATTCACCTTTTGAAAGCATATAGAAACTCTATTCAACTAAAAAACAATTACGACGACATTCAATCATTTCAGAATATGGATATGCTACTATTTAGAGGCCAGGGAGCTTGCTTCCAGCGGGAATTTTTGGATTGAAATTTTGAGTTTATTAAAATAAATATTTATTAACCATTTAAATAAAGAAAACCACAGAGAAAAAACACAACCAACTTTGCACTGAATTTCTGGTTAAATGCTCATTCTCTCGTCCAGATCTCGCAATTCTGCTCAACTAGATCGAATAGTTCTTTTTACAATAGAAAAAGTTTGCTCAATTCGCATTTTTTCATTGTTGATGTTTCTCATTTAGTACTGACAATGATGCGCAAGTGTTGACTCAACACTGTTGAGCCAACAGTTCCACTCGAGTTAAAGATTCAACAAATTCCACTTCATTTTCTTAACCAAGAGCAGTGACACAGTCACGGTTATTTGACACTTGTTAACCATTTTGTATGATCAAGAATATATAGTTGATTGGTGAGATGAGATTTGAGTTGATTGAATAATGTTGATTTGTTTTACTTTAGCATTAAATTTATTGGGATTAAAAACTATTTTTATTGGCCAGATCACTAACTGGGAAAATAATAATTTCTTATTGGTAAAATGACTATATTTATTGGGCCATTAATTATAAGCCAAATTAAACATGTTAAAAGTATTGAATAAACAAGAATACATTCTGAGGCAGCTTATGCGCTCACTGATCCGAGAATATGATGAGAGCTAGTTTCGGGAGAGCCAGGGACCCACTTTCTAAACACATTGAATATTCTATCTTGACTTGACTTTTTCCCACTACTAATCGATTTAACCAATCAGATTGTGCATTTGTTCATTTTATATTTAATCCTATGACTTGTTAAAATTGATATGTTTTATAAAGTTTAAACCTTTTTGTAGACTAGAAAATTCAGAAGAAATTATTTTACACAAAATGTACTAAAATGTAAAAATAAAATAAAATATCAAAGCTTTTCAAGAGTATTTATGTAACATGACAACAAGCCAGAAACAATCAGCTCAACTGATTATTGAATACAATTTCTAAAATTGATATAAACCCAAACAGTGACCAGTTCTGATTCAACATTCAAACTCAATGTCAACATAGGTTTTGACCCACAAAATTCATTGACGATTTTTCATTTTCATTTTTGTGTCAGACTAAACTCACTACTCTATGACAAGTTATAGTTCAAGTCCAAGTTCGATTAGTTTTTATGTTTCTAAGGCAAACCGATCCATAACTAAATTAATAGATCAGTAAAAAAAAGTTGATCAAATAAATCTTTTGAAAATTTTTCAATTGGAAAATGATCCATTTAGACCGTTCAATGACTCGAGTTTGTGTGAAAGTAACTTTGGAATGCGAACAAGTGACGAAAGTCACAAAATTATTAATTTTCACCTTTAATAAAAAGAATGGTGAGATAATGATGTTAAAAAATTCAAAGAATCTAGTAAAGAAATATATTAAAACCTATAAATAATTATCAAGATTAACAGAATTGCAAAAAATAAGCTCATTCTTATGTTTAACGAGAAGTAAAAAATTGTACGATACTCGTACATTGCTATAAAAGATTAGTTATACTCAGTAACCCTTGGAGTACTCTTGACGATATAGCTAATTAGATCCGTTTCTCGTTTTTTAAAATTTCAAATTACTCCAACTTCAACTTCCAAAATTATTTCTAAAAATCACAAAGGAAATGTCCAAACTTTACCAATCTAATCATAGGTTTGTTGTCTGGACGAGTTGTTTAAGTGTTTTGATGAGATTAATTTAATAAAATGGAGAATGGGCCTCAATTGGGATTACATTTTGTGAAATGTGTTAAAACCTTTTAGCAATCAAGCTATAAAGAATATAATTATTAATTCATATGTACGTTTCGTGGTTGAAAACAAACATTTTTAGCAATTAATGATTATATTTTACAACTTTGCAGTCAATAATTCCAATATTTGGCTGTTTGCCCATTTTCAATAAATTGAAATCAATATAATAAACATGAAAAATTGTTAACCTTTTGATTAGTCATATAATACACGATTTAAGTAAATTTTATTGATAAATTAAGAATGGCTAATGAAAATAACAAACCTGTTACAATAAGTGTTCTATTCATTATTGAATTTAATAACAAAAGAATAATTTAAACCAAACGGTTCCCAGTTCTGATTCAACATTCAAAGTCAACGTCAACTCAGGCCTTGACCCACTATACTTTTTAAAGAATATTCCATGACGACCCTTGAATTAAAGAATCTTTGTACCGTTGAAACAAGTATCAAGCAATCGATAAATTTAGCAAACAAAAAAAATTGTTACAATTGGATATTAGTGATAGTATAAGTGTGAATCATGATACAAAATGAGATACAGAATATCCGAGGGCAGAGCGACAAATCACTTTGTACAAACTCACAAATGTCGTTTCATAATCAATTCATTAGGAATCAGGCTATTGAATTCTATAGGAATTTGCAATGTTTTGTTGAGAATTGAGTAACTTGAATACAAAGAATAAATCTACACTTTAAAATATAAAACAAATTTGTCAAATGTAACCTTTTAATAAAGTATATACTGTTTTTTTATAATTCAGTCTAGCAAGTTTACGTTGAATCTGTTCAGTTCTGAGTTCACGTTTATCATATCACTCGTCCATCAAGTTTGCACTTTAATCACATCTGTCAAACTAAATTTCATGAAAGTAACCTTAAAAGTCATAAGCGGGAAAATTGTAGATTGAGGATTTTTGATTTTCATGGATTTAGCCCAATTGAGATTGACACTTTAATAGATTCGAATTTCTACACTAAATTAGTTCACTCTATGAAACAAAATGCGCATAAAAGTAATTTAAAACATATAAATATTAATAAATAAAAATTATATAATTCATACCGTTAGACACAGATAATAATTTTCAGAATTGAATTAGTAATTAATGGTAACGATGACAAATTTAAAAACAAATCAATAAATTAAACCTTTAAAAAGCTTAAAGAATGAATTTCAAATCAAAATACATATCTTCTTTTTTCTTATTTGGATGTAAAGGTGTAAGTGATTTCAGATTTTGGACCCACGAGTACTCAATTATCGAGCTGGAGCAGAATATACAAACGAAACGAGTGAGTGTGAGAGTGATGAAACTACTAGGCGTTCATTCGATTGGAACAAGGTTGTATACAGAATAGTAGCTATGCGGCTAAATGGGTCGTAATGTAATTTTTTCTAAAATTTCTCTGTTTGGGTGTAAAAGAAATGATTAATTTTTTATCCTTAATGTCAAAAGGCACAAGAGATTATAATATGATTATATAAATATTAAGCTTGTTCAGAATCAAGATTAAACCCATGACAACATTGAATATAAAAATAATTCAAAAATAAACTTGTTTTCCGTTATTTAACTGTCGTATTGTGATATATGAATAGTTTTAGAATTTAATTTTTACCTTTTCTATGAATTCTCATTAATCTGTAAAGAAAGTTTCTTAAAAATCAATAAAACCTAAGTTAAGTACTAAATAATTTTATTATTAAATGATATAAAACCACTTTACATGTGAAACAATTACCAAGTTTACCGTTTTACCCTTTTTAGTTATTTTTTAAACCAAAATGCAGTTGTGTGAGACTATTAAAAATGTTGAAAATCTAAAATTTAAAGTTAAAAACAATGTTTAAATGCAAGGGAAAATGTAGGTTATAACTTTAAAAACGCATTTGATCCAAAAGACTTCAAGAAGAATCGCCAGAATGTCGAAAATTGGCCCTGTGTAAATATTTCCAAAGAATTCAGTTGTTATTCCCCATTATGCGTTCGCTATTTCCGTGAGAACCTCCATCAGTTTCAATATACATCTTCAATTGTAGATTTGCGAACAAAACTTAGATTGAGCATTCAAAACTGGTGGAGAAAAGTGGCATCGAAACATTTTTGAACATGACTTTATGCGCATTATTCAATAAGATATTTTAATGAATCAATAAAAATGTTGGACATTTATGATTTAAAAAATAAAAATGGCGTAACCTTTTGAAAACATCATAGTTTATGTAATCAAATGATTTTGTTTTGTAAAATTCAATTCAATTCCAACTTTTCCCAATCATCCGCTGCATTCAAATTAATGATGTGATAAAATCGATACTGATTAAAATTGTCTGAAATTAAAATTTATCAGTTAAAGCATTGGAGTTACATCCAAATCAACTAAGAACAGAGTGATTGTTTTCAGTTACATTTTAAGTGATACAAGGTGACAGTGTGTATCGTGTTTTTGGATAAGGTCACTAGTAAATCTTGTACAAATTGATAATCGAAATATGTTTACGTTTGTATTTGAATTTTATTTGAATTTAATAATGATAATAAAATTTACGGCAACCTTTTAATTATAAGGAAGGTGGAAATATTGTGGCACAATAAATTCATGCCTTTTTTCCATTAATTAACCCATAATCGCACAGCATGAGATTCGGAATCTCACCTTGATTTTTGAAAAGCTGTTGCTAGTAATCTATAAAGCACACGCTAAAGCGCTTTTAGTTATGTATTACAATGTAATGACTTATCTAACAAAAGCCGCTGACGAATTCTTTGTTTATGTACACAGAATGATTCAAAAATAAAATGAAATATATTTATAAATGAAATTATGAACCTTTTACAAAACAGAAAAAAGTCTTTTAATTTTAACCTGGATAAATAGTATAAATAAATACAGATATTATGTTTCAGGTGAATCCAATAATTGATAAGAATAGGAAAAGTGCTAAAGGTGGATGCGATATCGTCAGTTTGAGCAACTCATTCAACACTATCACAATTATCCAAATGTTCGAGTGATCGTTTCTAATGTGATAACAAATAGTTTTTATATAAACCAGAAAAGTCTGCAACTTTTTATAAGTAATCTTATGAAGACAAAGTACAACATATAGGCTTAAGAAATAAATATGTTTATGCTTCAGATTGACACTGTAGTAAACTTGGTTTGAAAAAGATTTTTAAAATTAACCAGAAAATGTTAACACTATTTATAAATAATATCGATGAACACGTCATAATAACTATTTAGGACCTTCAACTTGGGACAATTTGAACTTTAAATTCTGTTATTTAAATTTAATGTTAATTACAGAGAAAAATAGATTATGTGGCTGCAGAAGGTTGCAGCAACATTTGTTTGATTTTAAACCTTTAATTGAAAGACAAAGGCAAAGCGATTTCAACTAAAACCGATGAAACTAAAGACATAATAATGTGATCAAGAGACTGGCTTCTCTGATTTTGGTTCCAGAGAGAATACTCTAAAGATTTAAATTGTGAAAATTGCTTTTCTGCAAGATTATTCTCTGATTCTCCACCATTTCTTTCAAAAATGCTTAATAAGACAAAATGCTTTTAAATAAACTTCTGTAGACCACTGGTGAATATTGACCGATTATTCTTTGATCAAATATTTGATTAACCTTTAAAATGGGCAAGTAGTAATGACAATTCAAAAAGAAAGACCTTTTAAGATGATGATAGATCTAAATGTCTAAAAGTGATACGCACAATTTATGCTGGGATAGAATCCAATGTTATTTTGAAAACTCGAGAGTGTGAGTGAGTGTGAAACTTTGATTATTTATCATTGAATTCGAATGAATGAATTAGTAATTAATCTATTATCACAATATAAAGAGATCTTGACTGAATTAAAAATAGTTTTACATAGACCAAAAAGTTTTTCGAGAACAAAAACATTTGTAAAAATTATTTGCACTTTAATCTGATACAGATCTGATCACTAAACTTTTGGATCACAATCTTAACAATATCTGTACAATAAAATTGGCTTCAAAACAAATTGGAAACCAAAATTTCTCTGCAATCATTTTAAATTTCAGAAAAACGTTATAATTGGTCTATAAATTATAACCAACTTCAAACAAATACTAATTAAATTCGACCTTCTTCAATCAGTCGCTGGGGTAATTACATAAAAGAAAAATACATACAAGTCTCATTTCACATTTAAAAGATTTGCAATATTTATTACAGTTTAAACACATTGAAACAGTTTCATTAGCTATATAGAAGAAGTTATATTTTTGAAATGAATGGAATAAAGAAATCATAATTGGAAAACCATTTACATTCGTAAATACCAGATGTGATAGTCCAATGAAATTAAATCCTTCACATTCGAATATAAATATAAATAGTTTTAATTCATTCAAAAATTATTATTTAAAAATATTGACGATTTTAGTTTAGCATATTTTGAGTATTTGAAGACATATTGAAAATTTTTATTAACCTATTGAATTTACTAAGTTGAGTATAACAAATTAATGTGAAAAAACACGAACAATGTAAACCTTTGAATTGAATAAGACAAGCACATTAGAAATATTCGCAATAATCGGGCAAATGTGTTTAGTTTAAGGTGATGATAACTATCTGTATAGTTAGATGTAGTGATGCATAATGTGAAATAATGTGAGCTAAGGTGTAATGATTTTGCAATGCTAATTAAGTGAATCTTCATGACTACGAATATAACAATTATGGCGATAAACTTTTATTTAACTAAAAGCTTAGATCTATTCATTAGGCAGTTCATAACGAGGCTAAATCATCTCAAAACAGTTTCAAAAATTAAATTACTAACATTTGGTTTTCAAAGCTTTTTCATGGCCAATTGTAAAACCCCAAGTGAATAACTGATATTAATTGACAATTATTGGTTTGCTTGTAGTACAGCACATTGAAACAAAGAGAAATGTACTAACAAAGAAAGAAAGAATAATTTAAACTTTTTTAAAGGTGAGGATCATTAATGAAAAATATAGTTCTTTTACAAAAGTCACAAATAACAAATATGAATTCAACAGTAATAACGATGATATAAATAGTAATCATGAATAGTTATGCAATCTAATCTAAAAAAGGAAATTTAGACACTCCGATCAATAGAATGAAACATGTGTTTAACCATTAAATATTCTTTGGTTAGTTACGAACTAATATTTGTATTGTATGTATTTCTTGCGGTTCTACTAGTTAAAACCTGTCGATTAGAACCCTCTCGTTTGCTCCAATATCCAATTCTGACTGGTTTCCAACCAAGAAATTTTAAATATTTTTAAATGCAAAAGGATTCAACCGTGTTAGTCAAAAGTTGTGAAGTCAAATATAAACGTTTTTACCTTTTTGAAACGATTCCTGAATATTTCAAACATTTCAGAATATGCTGCTATTTTGAGGCCAGGGGGCATGCTTCCAAAGGTAATTTTTTTTATTAAAAAATACAATTTTGAGTTTACAAAAATAAATCTTTATTGACCCTTTAAAGAAGACCACATATAGAAAAAAACAAGCAACTTTTTACTGAATTTAATATTAAATGCGCATTCTCTCGTCCAGATCTTGCAATTCTGCACAAATGGATCGAATGGTTTGCTCAATTCGCATTTCTTCACTGTTGTTGCTTCTCATATAGTACTGTCAATGTTGCGCAAGACTTAGGCCAACAGTTCCACTTGAGATGAAGATTCAACAATCAATCATTTTAGAAGATTGATTGAACCTTTAGTATAGGAATATTTGTAGTGAATAATAACAGATTTATTTAATAACAGTAAAAACCAGTTGTTGCTATTGATTTGTATTTGTATTGCATAACCTTTTTAAAACCTATAGATACGTTTCCAAATGTTCAACACAAAATGTACTAAGAGCAAAAATATAATATGAATCCCACTCTAAAGAAATTGTGTAACCTTGCAAATAGCTCTCTTATCGGGTAATGGCCAAATAGAGACGAAGCAGACCGAGCAAGACATTAGAGAGGGCCACAACAGTGACGGTGAACTCGATGACATGATCGTGATCCGAATAAATCATTCAATCAAGTAAAACTTTGTTTGATAATTATCTATTTGTCTCTCGCCAGAATTGTATAATTACGCGACATCTCTAAATCATCGGTTAATCTCATTTTTGAATTAATTGACCAAAATTGACCCAAACTGAAGCCATCGCCTGTTTTGACTCTACAGTCAGAGTTCAATGACAACTCATTGTTGATTGTTGATTATTTAATTCAAGATAAATGAATAAATTTAAACAGCAAATTTAAAATTTTCAAATAAACCACGTGTAGTTGTTCTTAAGGTAAATGTGGAACTATAATTTCCACATAAAAAGTTATTAGCTATTAAAAGTTCTGTAGATTTTGAGCAAAATTATTCGAATTATGCCTATAAGAATTTTTAAACAAATATAAATCAATATATGTTATTACTTCTTGAGATAAAGAATTCAACAAAAGAACATTACCATTTTTTTCTCAAAAAATTAAACATGTTTAAATAAAAAGCAGTTTATTGAATAAACAAGAATGCATTCTGAAGCTTATGCGCTCAGTGATACGAGAATATGATGAGAGCTGGTTTCGGGAGAGCCAGGGACCCACTTTCTAAACACATTGAATATTCTATCTTGACTAAACTTATTTCCCACTACTAATCAGATTGTGCATTTCTTCATTTCATATGATTTATAGTATGATTTGTTAAAAAATTATATGTTTTTGTATAATTTAAATCTTTTTGTAGACGTAGAGAATTCATGAACGAATTATTGTACTCAAATGTAAAAAAATAAATATGAAAGCTTTTCAAGAGTATTTATGTAACATTACAACAAGCACGAAACAATCAACTCAACTGATTATTGAATAGAATTGATAAAAATTGATAAAAACCGAAACAGTGACCAGTTTTGATTCAACATTCAAACTAAATGTCAACATAGGTTTTGACTCACAATATTCATAGACGACTCTTACTTCTTCTTCTTTTACTCCTGTTTGAAACAATCTCCACTGTTGACTGGATTTTAAATATGATTTAATATCATTACGTAAATGACTTCCTTTCTTATATCAGACTAAACTCACAGACTCACTACTCTATGATTAATTCTTTTCTCGAACGATTCTAATGTAACAGTGAAAAAATTAACTGAAAACAATAAAAAAATATTTCGACTCTGCATTACATAAAGTTATAGTATTATGTAAGCAGATAGGGCTAGTTCCAAAGTTTAGAAAGAAATAAGGCACATGAATATATCAATTTGATTTTGTTTAAATCAATAAAGTTTTGAGTTAATAGTTTTTATCAACTATTTATTTGAACCTTTAGAAAACCATCCAATTATGTTTACTTAAATTCGTTATATACAGATGTGTTAATGAATGTGTGTTTTATGATATAATAAAAATATATATAATAAGAATAGGTAATGTGTTTAGTTATGTACATGTTAAATAGGGATTGAGTGGTGTGGTGATGAGTTGTCAGTGGAGTTGTGCTTTGATTGGTCAGTTGTAGGGTTCCTGCTGGAGATAGTCACGAGGGTTGCGATTGTCCTCGATGCCTAGTTCACGTTGCTTCTTCAGGGTTGCTGGGAGATGGAAATGTTGGGTGCGGATGTGTTTGATTACTGCGCTTTGATGGGTTGAAGCATAGCCACACATGTGCCAAGTGCATTTGAAAGGTTTAACTTGTTGGTGAATTCGTTGGTGAGCGTTGAAATTGCCCTTTTGGATGAATGATTTGCCACAGTTGTTGAATTGACAAGTGTAGATTGTTGAGTTTGTTGGCTTGGGATGCACTGATTTCTGATGACTCAATATTTCAGCTCGAAGTGTGACTACTCGATCGTAGTGACAACCATCATAGCCACACTTGAATTGACCTTTGAAGTGATAGTTGTATAGATGCATATACAAACGATGATGAGTTTTGAATGTCTTGGTGCAGCGAAGACATTGCCAGGTGGAGATGTTCGAATGGTTGTGTTGAACATGATTACCTAATTCATCCCTATAAAGCAAATCAATTAAACCAACTCAACACAACCACACCACACTCACCATTGCTCAAACCGTTCCAAACATTCAACAGCCAAACATCGATACGGGGATAAGTGATGTTTATCTCGCAAGTGATCGTGCAAATTTGCAATGTCAGCAACCTCATCCTCACAGCTATCCTCAGTACAAATCAACTTGACAGTCTCAATCTTGTAATGTCCACCTTGATCTTCTTCAGCCAACTCGGTTTTATCGTCATCGTCTTCAATTTGTTCGATGCCTTTTTCTCCTTCTCCACTCGAGTCAATTCCATTTTGATTGTCGCTTTCACTTAAATCAACTTTTGATCCAGAGCTCAATTGCTCGACGTTCTCTAGGCGATCCAAAGAAGCAGACACTCGAGTTCGCTTCGACTTGGTCATCGGACCAGGAGTGGACACTTGGCCGCTTGTCATGGCTGTGCGTTTTCGTGTGCGACTTTGTGACTGTTTCGTAGTTGGCCATTGGTTGTGGCCGTGATTGGCTGGCTCGTTAGGCTCGTGATCAGCTTTGTCCACTTGTTGGTCAACACTTTGTTCAATCTGTGAGCTGTTGGTCAGTTGCATTTGGCAGTTGGCTGATGGAGACAGCTCAAAGTTGGTTGGGGTGTTGAGTTGATCACGTGATAGAATGTCCTTTGGCTCAGCTAAATTGGCCTGAATCACTTCATCGGCATTGACTCGATCATCGAGTTGCTGAGTGATCATCTTCTGAAGGTTCTTCGTAAGATTCTCCTCAGGATTGGACACAAGATTGTTTATCAACATTTTCACTACTTCACGTGCGTAACCGTTGACAGCCTCGTTGTCATCGGCAAAGTAGGTCATCACCTGACTCAGCACAAGTTTAACAGTCACCATCATCTGCCTGGACCACTCATTCACGTGAAAGTCATTTTGCTGTGTCGGATCATGCAATGTCGAACCAATCTTGTACTTCTCAATGAATTGATGCTTCTCGAGTTTGAATTCAACTTCAAATCGACGTAACTTTTCGAGCAGAGCTTTCGCCTTTTCCATGATGATGATGGGTAGATGAAGGGTGAAAGATGAACGGTGTGTTTATTGAGCACTTCAAATTATCGTTAACCAAATGCTGAACACAGTACGAAACACGAAAAAAATTGATCAAAACAAACTAGATCACTAGTTGAAAGCCAACCACAGTCGACGTCAGAGCGAGCAGAAATGTAAACATTAGCACACTCTGTAAAAGCAACCACGCAACACGCTGTAATCGATAGTATCGAGTGAGAGCACAATCGATTGCGTGCACTGCACTACAAACTTCAATTTTAGATTATCAAAGTTGCATTAAAGTGTATTAAAAACAAACTTCGATTCTATCGAATCTGAGCTATTTACCCAACCAAGAAAATTTAAACCTTTTTAAATGCAAAAGAATCCAAACGTGTTAGTTAAAAGTCGGGAAGTCAAAGACAAACATTTTAATCTTTTTGAAACGATTCTTAAACATTTTGGGAAATAAATAAATAAAAACAAAAAGTTTCCAATATAATTAGTCTGTGAGTAGTACATTTGATAAAATTCGCTAAACTGACCATTCAAAAGTGTTTGGATGTAGAATTAAAAATTACAAGAAAATGTGATTTTTTACAAGTAACTAAAGTTAAATTCACCTTTTTGAAAGCATATAGAAACTCTATTCAACTAAAAAACAATTACGACGACATTCAATCATTTCAGAATATGGATATGCTACTATTTAGAGGCCAGGGAGCTTGCTTCCAGCGGTAATTTTTGGATTGAAAAATACAATTTTGAGTTTATTAAAATAAATATTTATTAACCATTTAAATAAAGAAAAACACAGAGAAAAAGACAACCAACTTTGCACTGAATTTCTGGTTAAATGCTCATTCTCTCGTCCAGATAATTAGGAAATGTGGAAATGTAGGTTTTGACATTAAAGACTCATTCGATCCAATGCACATCCACATCCAATCACATCGAGAAGAATCACCAGAATGCCGAGAATTGGTTCTGTGGCAAATGTTCCGAAGAATTCAGTTATTATGCGATCGCTATTCCTGTGAGCAACTTAATCAGTTTCAGTGTATATCTTCAAATTGATTGTGGATTTGCGACCAAAACTTAAAACTGAGCAATCATTATGAACATTACTTTATGTGTATTATTTAATAAGTGATTTCGATAAACAAATCAAGTGTTCGACATTTATGATTTTAAAAAATAAATTACAACCATTTTAAAGCATATTCAATTGTGATGAAGAAATTTGGTGTAAGGTGACGGTGCTGTCGAACTGTCGAACAATCCAGCGATCAAGTGAAGGTTAAATTGATCAAATAAGTTACAAGTTAAACTGTTACTAGTGTGAGAATTAAACAATCATAAACAATCGAAAATATTTGGTTTACCGTTATATAAAGAATACATGCGACACAACCCAATACAATGAAATGTAACTAGATCATAACTACAATACTCTACTCTACACTTCTAATAAAACAGCAGAATAAAAAAATTTCATACTTAAATGTGTTGATACTTTTCATTTTTACCATTTAATATAAATACACACACGCAATTTTTAAATAAAAAAATTCAAAATCTCCATTTCGTGAAGTAATGTCCCAAATATTTTATCTAGAAAATTATTTCAATTCATTTAATTAGAAATTAACCGTAAAGACATTACTTTCTCAAGAAACCTCAAACTCTATAAGAAACCGTGGTGTTGGTTAAGTTTCAATAAAGGAAATCGATATTAAAGAGGTGGAAAAGTACCTTATATTGCCGGACAACCTACGACAAATTACTGGATAATATTATCGACAGCATTATCAACCAGACCAGAAAGTTCATGAATCTGTTTTAATGGTTCCATCAACATATGCCACTGAATATTTCTATCAAATTGTGTATTGAGACTGGCCTTAAACTCAAAGGAAACGTTATAAGCATCAAACTACACATGTACACAAAAATAGCTTGTCTCATATTCAAGCTCAATAAAAAAGTTGCTAACCTGTTTATTGAAGTAAAAAAGTCGTTAAATTAATTACTTATTTGCTATAAAACATTTGATAGGTTAAAATCAAATGAAATTTGAACAAACAACGCGGTTCCAATTAGTAGGCTAATGTAAAAATATTTTCTAATGTTATCCAAGAAAATCTAATTAACCATTTATAAGTAAACATCGGGAACAATTGTTAAATGTAGTTCACTGTCGATGGCTTATAGACAATGAGATTCGTAAAAATATTAGTATTTAAATTAAACCCTTGTGAATAATTGAATCATAAATTTAATTAAATATATTTATTCATTATAAATCTACACTTTAATGATTTGTCAAGTGAACAGGAAAATCCGGAGTAGAAACGCCAAAAGTCATGCATAAAGTCCTCGCTGCTTCGCACGCTCAGACAAAAAAACTTAATTTTTACCTTTTCCATGAATTCTCATCAATAGTAAAAGAAATTTTCTTAAAAATCATTAAAACCCAAGTTAAGTACTAAATAATTTTATTATTAAATGATATAATACCACATTATGCTGGGATAGAATCTATTGTCATTTTGAAAAACTGGAGAGTGTGAGTGAGTGTGAAACTTGAATTCGAATGAATGAATTAGTAATTAATCTATTATCACGATATGAAGAGATCTTGACTGAATTAAAAATAGTTTTACATAGACCAAAAAGTTTTTCGAGAACAAAAACATTTGTAAAAATTATTTGCACTTTAATCTGATACAGATCTGATCACTAAACTTTTGGATCACAATCTTAACAATATCTGTACAATAAAATTGGCTTCAAAACAAATTGGAAACCAAAATTTCTCTGCAATCATTTTAAAGAGTCATGCCCAAATGCGTTAAAAATCGGCCCTACACAGAGGCCATATTTTAAGCAGGTCCCTTATGGACATGTGAGGTACCAAATTAAAGGTTATGACCTCAAGAATCATTTTGCGAAATTTCCAGGATGATCCGAGGTCGCCATTTTTAGCATAGCAATGTGTTAGATGTGCATCATATGGCCCATCCACACAGGACGTTACTGTACTTAAATGTATGAAACTTCTTTTGCAGATATTTCTCGTAAATTAGCTCGGATCAGTCTGGAATTTTTACCAAATGATTCTAGAGGTCATAACCTTTAATTTAGTACCTCACATGTCCATAAGGGACCTGCATAAAATATGGCCTTTGTGTAGGGCCGAGTTGGGCATGACTCTTTCGGGGAAAACGTGACATTTGATCTATAAATTATAACCAACTTCAAACAAATACTAATTAAATTCGACCTTCTTCAATCAGTCGCTGGGGTAATTACATAAAATAAAAATACATACAAGTCTCATTTCACATTTAAAAGATTTGCAATATTTATTACACTTTAAACAGATTGAAACAGTTTTATTAGCTATATAGAAGAAGTTATATTTTTGAAATGAATGGAATAAAGAAATCATAATTGGATAACCATTTACATTCGTAAATACCAGATGTGACAGTCCAATGAAATTAAATCCTTCACATTCGAATATAAATATAAATAGTTTTAATTCATTCAATAAATTATTGTTTAAAAATATTGACGATTTTAGTTTAGCATATTTTGAGTATTTGAAGACATATTGAAAATTTCTATTAGAACATTGAATTCTCTAAGTTGAGTATAACAAATTAATGTGAAAACACACGAACAATGCAAACCTTTGAATTGAATAAAAAAAGACACACTTGAAATATTCGCAATGATCGAGCAAATGTGTTTAGTTTAAGGTGATGATAACTATCTGTATAGTTAGGTGTAGTGATTTATAATGTGAGCTAAGGTGTGATCACGGTAATGATTTTGTAATGCTAATTAAGTGAATCATCATGTCAACGAGTAGAACAATTATGGAGATAAACACTTTGCCAATAGCTTAGATCTGTTCATTTGACAATTCATAACGAGGCTAAATCATCTCAAAACAGTTTCAAAAATTAAATTACTAACATTTGGTTTTCAAACCTTTTTATGACCAATTGTAACCAAAGTGAATAACTGAATTTAATTAACGAATTATTGGCTTGTTTGTAGTACAGCACATTGAAACAAAGAGAAATGTGCCAATAAAGAAAGAAAGAAAAAATAATTTAAAACTTTTTAAAGTCAGTATCATCAAATAAAAATATAGTTTTTGTACAGCATCCAAAAATGACGCAAATATTAAATATGAATTCAACAGTAATAACGATGATATAAATAGTAATCATGAATAGTTATGCAATCTAATCTAAAAACGAGATTTTGACACTCCGATCAATAGAATGGAACGTGTGTTTGACCATTTAATATTCTTTGGTTAGTTACGAACTAAACTTGTATTGTATGTTCTTGCGCTTCTACTAGTTAAAACTTGTCGATTAGAATCATAGAAATAGAATAATACTCTAGCTTGATAATTGTTAGAAAATTGGTTTGCTATTGCAAAAATATTTTCAAAGTGAAAATTTTATTAACCGTTTAAAGTACAAATCTGTACACTCGAGAGTTATTGTTTCAAGTAATACAAATTGACAGTAGAATTGTGTTTATTAATTAAACCACAAACAAATTATAGTACAGATTCAAATTGAAATACTCTTTTTTGAAAATGAAAAGTTTTTTTAATTAATACTAAATGTTGCAAACCATTTAGAAGAACAGAAAGAACAGTTCACAATGAACTCATTTTAATATCAAAGATTAAAATAATCAAAACACATAAAAATTGAAAGCTAACAGTTTTGAACTTGAAATTCTTCAAAGATTATTTATGATTTTTATAAGATAAGAACAATTGTAAATTGATGGTTATTGAAATGGATTTGTAATCATTTTATCTTGAAGAACCTTTTTAAAACTGGTGAATCACATACTGAAATAAAAATAACCTTTTGTATTTCAAATATAAATAAAATTTGTAGTTAACACAAATACGTTAATCAGACCTAACTTAAGCTAGAAATTTAGAATTATACCAACAGAATTTAATCAATTACCTTTACTTTTGGTCAAGATCATTCAGCAGCGAATGTAAACATTTTAATAACAAACCGATTTCGAAGTACTCCTTTCTTGTACGATTCTGCCCAAGTTCTCACTATTACATTCTCTATTGTCACTGATTCTGAAAATCTATTCAATAGATTCAGGCATTTGTTCTTAATGAGAAAACAAAATGTTGTTGCAAGTTCCCACAGTGAGAATTCAATAAATTTTGTCATACGAGTAATCATTTAAAAAACATTAAGCAATAGAAAATATACCGTTGTATTTCTTCACTTCTGATCACGATAATTATGTTTAAAATAGAAATTTGTTAATTAGTAGAGAAAATAAATCCGTTGCCTCACTCGCTTGTTAGAGTTTTGATTCGGTTCACTTTTGGCAGCCAAACTTACTCAAATCTGAGTTAAAGTTGACATCGATTGACAGAGAAATTATCATGGCTTTACCTTCCTATACAAGGAATGGTAATATATGGAATTATTTAATAAGATCAACAAACGATTGGTTGCAATTGATTTGTATCATTTAAACCTTTTTATAACTGGACAGATATTTTATGATGTAAAGTAAAGTAATTGCTTTATACAAAATGTGTTTGAATGTAAAAAATATCAAGCCTGCTCTAAAAAATCATTATTGTAGCCCTAGAACTATCCCAAAACAAGCAGTTCATCGTTCAATTGAATGACCAAAATGAATCCAAAAAAGAAACCATCACCAGTTCTTATTCAACATTGAACTTCAGGGACAACTCACAGGTGTCAGACCTTGACCCAGAATACTTTTAAAAGAATATTCCTTGATTACCCTTTCTTCCCTTATCACTCTCGTTTGCCACAATCTCTTCTTCTGACTGGTTTCCAACCCAATTTGCAACAAACATCAAGTCACCAGTGTAGTTTTCGTAAATGCGATAACTAACTAGTCATGCTAAAAAATGTTTAGAATTCGTGTCGCAATCGACTTAAATTTGTATCTCATTTTACCTTTTATAAGCATCCCAAAGAAAAAATTCAGAATTATTTGACAAAAAATGAATTTAAAATAAAACCTTGCATGTTGACCCGTTCCCGACAGCCTAGTGCAGTTGGGTGTTGTGAACTCTATCTTTGTACTCCAATAAAGGTATTGAGAACTAAAATGAAACATGAAACAAAAAATTAGAAATACAGAATGTATTTAACGTTGCAACTAGTCCCAAACAATCAATCGAATCATCACACAACAAAATTTGTTACAATTGGATATTAGTGTTATTATTAAAGTGTAAACCAAAATTAATTTGATTTCTCAGAAATGTTAAGACAAGTAAATAGTAAAATATTTTGTAATTTTTTAAGATAAAGCATTAAACTAACGAATATTTATCATTTTTGCTCGGACCAAAATTCTACATTAGAAAAGGATAGTCACTTTATTCTCTGTAGTCACGACAAACCAATCTCCTTGTTCCTTGATTTAGTAAGATTCGACTTAGGTTTCGTTCTCTTATTGTTACTCTTATTGTAAAGTATTCTCGGACTCATAGACTCTAATAAAAGATAGTAAAGTGAAGTAAAATATAATCTTTTAAACCTTTTTGAAACGATACTTGAACATTTGGTAAAACCCATTCAACCGAGCATTCAAAAGTTTTTTGAATGTCGAGTTTAAAATTTCAAGAAAATAAAATTTTATAATAACCTAAAAGTTAAATTCACCTTTTGAAACAATTAGAAAAACTCAATAAATCTAAAAAACAATTGCGACGACTTTCAAACACTTCAGAACATGAATGTGCTATTGAGGCCTGGGAGCTTGCTTCCAGCGGGAATTTTTTGATTGAAAAATAAAATTTTAAGTTTACAAAAATAAATCTTTATTAACCATTTAAGAAATTCACAAAGAAAAACTCAACCAACTTTGCACTGAATTTCAGGTTAAATGCTCATTCTCTCATTCCAGATCTCGCAATTCTGCTCAACTAGATCGAATAGTTCTTTTTCCAATAGAAAAAAGTTTGCTCAATTCGCATTTCTTCATTGTTGTTGTTTCTCATTTAGTAGTGTCAATGTGGCGCAAGAGTTGGGCCCACAATTCCACTTGTGATGAAGATTCAACAACTTCCACTTGCATTTTCTTAACCAAAAGTAGTGACATAATCACGATTATTTAACTCTTGTTAACCATTTTGTATGAAAAGTTAATATATAGTTGGTGAGATGAGATTTGAGTTGATTGAATGATGTTGTTTTGTTTTACTTTAGCAGCGTTCATCAATAAAAATAATGTTTAAGCATTAAAAGGCAATTTGGCTTTATCATCTAAAATTATCATCTGAAAACATAAACTAATGCATTAAGGAAAGCATCTATTTAAGGATAACAAAAATGTATCAATCATTTTAAAAGATTGATTGAACATTTAGTATAGGAAGATTTGTAGTGAATAATAACAGATTTATTTAATAACAGCAAAAACGAGTTGTTGTTATTGATTTGTATTTGTATTGAATAACCTTTTTAAAACCCGCAAGAACGAACCCAATTGTTTAACACAAAATATACTAAAATGTAAAAATATAATATGAAACCTACTATAAAGAAATTATATAACGTTGCAACTAGTCCTCCAAAAATCGGGTAATCTCTTTTTTTAATTAAATGCTTAAAATTTAACCAAACTGAAGCAATCGTATGTTTTGACTTGACTGTCTGAGTTCAATTTCAACTCAGACTGAAATATTGTTGATGATTTAATTCAAGATAGATGAACGAATTTTGGTAGCAAATTTAAAATTTTCAAATAAACCATTTGTAGTTGTTTTTAAGGTAAAAGTGGAACTATAATTTAATAAATAATAACAGATAATCATTTAATAACAACACCAAAACGATTTGTTTCTATTTGATTTATCGTTGTGTTAAGTATACCTTTTTTAAACCCGAATTTTTAAAGAATCAATATATTTTTTTACACAAAGATGTCAACTCACAGTTGTCAGACTGATTAGTAATTACCCACAATACTTTTAAACGAATAATCTTTAATATTCGCTTTATCTGTTATTACTAACATTTCCTACCATCATCGCAGTCAGTTTGGAACTTGATTTAGAATTATTATAATAAAAAATAATAAAATACTGCAACATTTATATATCACTTTGAGTTGCGATTTTGCGATTACCGTTTTTAAAAAGAAGTTGGAAGTACGCATTTAAAGTAATTTGAAATGTGGGAAAGAATAGAATTTTAATAAAAAAAATGTTAATAACCTTTAAAAATGAGTTTAATTTATATCCAATAACATATTCAACTGCACTTAGGAGTCAAGATTTATCGGTGTGCTCATGATTACCGTAAAATCTCAAACTAGCGCCGCGGCGCTTATTAATTTCAACAGGCTCTTACTGCGGCGATTATTTGAATGCGGCGCTTAATTGAATGCGGCGTTTATTAATTTGGATATCTTTTTTTCGTAGTTTTTACTCAAACTTTGATGCTTTTCTAATGAAATTACGTTACAAAACACTAAAATTTAGTATAACTTCACAAAGTGCGGCGCTTGTTTGAATGCGGCGCTTATTAATTTAAACAGGCTCTGGCTGCGGCGATTATTTGAATGCGGCGATTATTTGAATGCGGCGCTTATTAGAGATTTTACGGTAATCATGAGCACACCGATAAATCTTGACTCCTAAGTGCAGTTGAATATGTTATTGGATATAAATTAAACTCATTTTAAAGGTTATTAACATTTTTTTTATTAAAATTCTATTCTTTCCCACATTTCAAATTACTTTAAATGCGTACTTCCAACTTCTTTTTAAAAAACGGTAATCGCAAAATCTTCTTGACAACGATCCACAGATTACTAGGTGAAGGCCAAGGTTACCTTGGTGTTGAAAAGAATTATAGAATCGTAGATTGCGACCACAAAGACAGGAATACAATTTGGGACGTTCTGGGAACACACAGTGATCGAGAGCATCAGCCAATACGACTTTTATAGCGAGAGACAGCAGGCAGCTACAGTCCTGTTGAGTGAATTCAAATATAAATATATTAATCTGCGGTAAAATTCATTTAACTAACCATTCACAAATTTCTGGATGCCGTTGACATATTGTAAAAAATAAGAATATTGTTTACAGATATCAAAAGTTAAATTCACCTTTTTCAAAAATAACAACCGCATTAAAATATTTCTGAATAACGAATTTTAAAAAATCCTAATAACCTTTTTTAAAGCTAGAATACGTGCATCTCAGAATAAAACCCAAAGATTATTCGATTAATAAGCAATTTATTGAACAAATTGAGCAGCAAACAAATTGTTTAGTTTAAAATTGATTTACGTGCTGTATTATGATGACCTTTTAAATCCAGTGAAAAATGATCAAATCGAATTAACTCTATCATAATCTTATTACGAAGTGTAAATATGTGTGAATATTATTTCGAGTTTTGGAACCACATATGTACTCGATCATCAAGTTGATTTGACTTTATTAACAATCTGTCTATAATAAAAAAAGAAAGAAAACATGCCACAAACTTATCCGCTGAATTCTTCGGATGATTGATGCACAGAACGAACGAAAAAAGTTAGAGATTTGAAAATTTAAAAGCATACATGTAGGTTAATCCTTGTGAAGAAAAGTTACTAGCTTCTAAAAAGGTTGAATTGCATTTAAAGAATGATTTTGACATAGTTTATCATACAAATTCTTTAAAAATAACCATTTTCAGGTTGAAAAGATCTGAAAACATTGTAATTATTATAAATTGTTTAATTAAGTTCACTTATGGTGCATTAGAACTAATTTTCAATCGGAATAGATTTTACGTTTTATGTAATTAATTAATTCATATTTAGAAAAAAATATTAACTAAATTCTGGTCATTTGATTGGCTTGCAAAACAGACATTCTCCGTTTTGCGGTATCCACCACAAATCGACTTGAACCAATCCGATTGTTCATATCTTTATTCAACTAAATTACCTTTGATGTTATAATGTTCATATCAACTGAGACATTCCATTTGAATTAGAATAGTTATACGATGTAGATTGGGTTGCTTTATATATGGAAATTGAATTGAAACAACTTGAAAATGATATTTACTCGTACCTTTTACATAAGCCAACCTAATAAAATTATTATCGAAATTGATTCGAAAAATCACAAATGAAATGTTTAAACTTTACCAATCTAATAAAAGATTTGTTGTCTGGACGAGTTGTGTATGTGTTTTGGTTAGATTAATTTAATAAAATGGAGATTGGGCCTCAATTTGGTTTACATTTTGTGAAATGTGTTAAAACCTTTTAGCAATCAAGCTATAAAGAATGTAATTCTTAATTCATTTATACGTTTCGTGGTTGAAAACAAACATTTTTAACAATTAATGATTATATTTTAAAACTTTGCTGTCATTAATTCCAATATTTGGCTGTTTGCCCATTTCCAATAAATTGAAATCAATATGATGAGAAATGATAAACATGAGAAATTGTTAATCTTTTGATTAGTCCAACAATACACAATTTAAGTGAATTTTATTGATAATTTAAGAATGGCTAATGAAAATAACAAACCTGTTACAATAAGTGCTTGTACATTTGAATAATATTCAGTACATTAATTTAACATAACATTTAAAATATGAATCCAATTCAAGTAATGCCGTTTAACTATGTTTTACAAACAAACAGAGAAAAATGCAGTCATCCATGAATTTGTGGATTGATGATGATTGTTATTGATGATTTAAGACAAACATTCTATCGAATAATAATATGTGATAGGAAATGTTATCAAGAAAAAACTAAATGATTCCACTTACAAATAAGTGAAAATTAAAATATAAACTATTTCTTAAATCGATGAATCGAAATCGAAAATTTGATAATGTACAGTGACATGAAAAAGGAGAGCTCCCAGCATAGTGACAGATGGAGAATGTTAGCATCGTCACCTTTGTGAACACGAGTTCGAGATTGTAATCACAAAAACTTCATAAATGGTTTTGATGTTTACAAACAAAATCAAAAGTATACTTTAAAACTATTGAACTATAAACTATGAACCAATAAAGTTGTTTACCATTCGGAATGTATTGAGTTTTGCATATTTTTGCATTCAATCACAGACTATTTGGGTAGAGAAAAGCAGAACATTAAAATGACATGGTTGTTATTATTTAAGCAATATTATTTTTAGTGTTAAATCAAAAATTAAGTCTCCGGAGACTTTGAATAAGGTAAGTTCTAAATGGAAAGGTGAGAGGATGCGAAAGAAGTTCGGACGCCAGTTTAAAAAATTGAAAAGATGATATTGTCATATTTGTGGGTACGAATTTGTATGGTTAATTCTAAAGTAATTGATTCTATTAAATAAATAGCATTATATTAAATTAAATTAAATTATTTTTTTTTGAAAACAATTATCTAATTTGAACCGAATGAACAAAGCAAAAATTTATTTTTTAAATAATATTTCTGAAGTGTGTTTATAATTTTTTGTAAGTCATTTTAAGTACGCCTATAGTTAACTACAGCAAGAGTCCTCGTTTTCATCTCTTGAATAAATAATTAATTCATTGAATAGAGAAAACACAGAAACAGAAGTTGGAAAATGTTTAGAAAAAATGTTAAAATTTGAAAATTAAGATTTAAAACAATGCGTGAATGCACTGGAAATGTTTGTATTGACCTTTATGATCAAGCTTGGATTGGTTTTTGACCGAATAAGACGAGTATTAAAAATTATTTTTATTTAAATCAAACGATTGTTCAAGTCAGACTCATAGTAAATGCAATATTTGGTTTGAGTCTTTCCTTAATTCAAAAGCCTAAAGTGGAACACATGCTGTTCTACTGTAAATAGACCTGCTGCATGAATGTGGCCAACTAATGTTGAGGACAATTTATTAAAATCTTTGATGTGCATGAGAGACGAAAGAATACAATTTGAATTATTTAGAGCAGTTTTTAAATCATTTACAAATAGTGTAACAAAAGATAAAGAATATATGAGTCATGAACGTGCACAAAATATTGATTACAATTCACTTTTATGAAAACAAAATTTAAGCAAAATATTATTTTAACTTAAAATTTAAGTTTACAAAAAATAAATCATTTAATTTTTTGACAATTTAAAGAAAGCAATAATAGACCACTCTTCGAGGAAACACTCTAATTTTCAATCAACTTTTGTACCGTCCTGTGGAAATTCCGACTAACCCAACTCCTTGCCTTGGAAACATCTCAATTTTCAACCAACTCTTTACAGTCCAGCAGTCAAGCCCACTAACGCCGACTGCTCGTCGAGGAAACACTCTAATTTTCAATCAACTTTTGTACCGTCCAGCAGTCAATGCAGCGATTTATGAGCACAAATGAAGTTCTCTGTTGAGACATGTTGCTCGAACATTCGACATTCAAATGGTGACTCAAGGGTCGCACAAATCTCTTTTTCCAACAAAAATCTTGGCGTTTGACAATTAATTTCACTTATAAAACATTTAAGACAAATTCCAATATGTAGATATTTTTTTAAATAATTGATTAATTAAAGTTTAGGCAAAAAAATATTAAACCATTTTGAAAGTAATGTCTAAACAAATACGCAAGTGCCAAGTGTTACCTCAAAACCATAGACTTCAGTGAAAAATGTTTTCTTTTATTCAAAATTTAATTGTCAATGTAATTAAAAATTAAATATTGTTAATCATTTATAAAGTGATTGGGTTCTTTCACTTCAATTTATAACTGTTTAAAAGTTAGAAACTTCCTAAAACTATCGTTATTGTTAAGTTGAAGTGAGATAAATAAACTTTCAAATAAACAATTTGAAATTTACATTTAATTGCACAAATTTAAAAAGAATTTGCTCACTACTGTGACAAGTTCATTGGGGAAAAGTTTCAATTAAGAAATTCGATACATAAATTAACATAAAAAGCATTAATAATTATTTAATGAACTGTTAGATACTTTTCTTGGTATTTTGTCGCAATAATTTAAATCGAATTGGATTATGAAAAATTATCTTAAAAATATTGTAGATTGGGAATCAACGTTGAGTACAAGAACAAAGTGCAATACTTGCAAAGTTGTAGGTGAAGGATTAAAAATAAATGATCTCCACATTTTAGTTGAAGAAAAGTTACTAGCTGTTAAAATGTGTGAATTGCATTTAAAGGAATGATTTTGACATAGTTTATTATAAAAATTCTTTAAAAATATATTAAACAACCATTTTTCGTTTGTAAGATATGCGAACATTATAATTATCATAAATTGTTCAATTAATTTCACCTATTGTGAAACAATTTTCAATCGTTAAATAATTTATATTGTAAATAATTGATTAATTCATATTTAGATGAAAAATTCAATTAATTTGACCTTTTAGACAGAGATACAGCCATACAACGTAAATTCAAAAATGCAAATCAATTTTTTCATAATTCTTATATCGCAGTGTAAGTGAATACGATTTTTCAGATTTTTGATCATGTCATGTACTCGACTACTAAGTTGATAAGTAATTGTTCACAATTAATTTTTCTAAAACAAATTTTCATGAAAATTACTTTCACAGTCAATGCCACAAGCGGAACACTACCAAACACAGTTGCCATACTCAAACTTGAATAAAATTAGAAAATATTTTGGTTTGGATTAAGAGTAAAATGTATAAAATAAAAAAGATGCAGATAAAACATCAAACCTTTTCTATAGATACTGTGTTACGTTCAAACTAGTCCAAAACAGTCAATCTACTCATTGGTCAGAAAATTTGGTTTCAATTGATTCTGAAGTTCAGAAAACTTATGTTCAAGTCAGACTCATAATGAAAGCAATCTTTGGTTTGAGTCTTTCCTTAATTCAAAAGACTAAAGTGGGACACTTGCTTTTCTACTGTAAATAGAGCTAGCTGCATGAATGTAGCCGACGAATGTTGAGAACAAACTATTAAAATCTTTGATGTGCATGAGGAGCGAAAGGATACAATTTGAACTACTTGGAACCATTTTTAAATCATTTACAAATAGTGAAACAAAAGATAAAGAATATGATTGCCACAATGCCCGAAAAAAAAATTGTTTGACGATTTGCCCAACATCAAGAGAAGGGCATCAAAGTGAGTGGCAAATTCAAGTTTAGTGCGTGGAGGATAAAATGAAATATAGAAAAAGTGAACCATATTTAGGGATAGGACAATGTTGAGCAAATGGACTGTGGCTGCAAGTTTGTCGTTCCCGAGAATGTATATTTTCTCGACAAAAGCATAAAAGTCAACAAAGTAATTGATGCTCTTCAAAGGCAGAAAAATAAACTGAAGAAGCTGGTTGCTAGTCATTTTTGCTGCAATTTTTTCGCTATTTCTTATTTTTTTCGAATGTAGAATGAGTTGTAAATGAAATAGAAATTTGATATTTAGAAATATAATTAAAAATTCAAAAATCGATTCAAATTGTCTCAATGAAGATTGTGAAGATCTTAGAAATTTATTTTCTAATTAAAAAATGCATCATTAAGCAAGAAAAGTAATTTATTTTACTTTAATTTAATTGTCTTTATAATTTTGAATTTGAATAACAATTGAACTTATGACTCATTATTAACTTAAAAATAAAATTATTTAGAGTCTTTCTTGGTTTATTCAGACAAGTCACGATATATCCTAATTCAAATTCGTTTCTTATCCGACAAGTGAAGAAACAATTCAGTTAACAATTCAGCTTTAGTGGACAGAGTTCATCCATCCTTCAGTGGCCCTAACTTGGCGTCCATTTTCGCTGATGGTATTTGGTGCAATCATTCGTGCAAGAAATCATTATTATTTCCATTGTAATTCTACGCCAATGTCGTATTTTGTACCAATTTAGTTCATGCCCGATGGTATTCAACATTACAAACTCGTTTCCCAAATGTAAATGATCACTCACAACACATTCACCTCAATTTTAAATCGATTTATTGAAAGACAAAGTACAAAATGAAACAACATCTGCATCAACTCACTGCACCACCTCGAGATAGTCGAGTTGTGGTCTGATTGGTCAGTTGTTGAGCTCCTTCAGGAGATAGTCACGAGGATTGCGATTATCCTCGATGCCGAGTTGACGTTGTTCCTTCTGGGTTGCTGGGAGATGGAAATGTTGAGTCCGGATGTGTTTGATTACAAAGCTTTGTTGTGTTGAAGCATATCCACACTTGTTCCAAGTACATTTGAAAGGTTTTATATTTTGATGCATTCGTTGGTGACTGATGAAATTGCCCTTTTTGTTGAATGATTTGCCACAATTTTTAAATTGACAAGTGAAGATTGTCGAATTTGTTGGCTTGGCATGGGCTGAATACTGATGACTCCTTATTTCAATTCGAAGTGTGGCCACTTGATCATAGTGACAACCATCATAGCCACATTTGAATTGACCTTCGAAGTGATACAAATGGAGATGATTGTACAAACAATTCTGAGACTTGAATGTCTTGATGCAGTGAGGACATGACCAGATGGAGATGTTCGAATGATTGTCCCGAACATGTGGGCCTAGTTCAATCCTATAAAACAAATCAATTAAACCAAATCAACACCACCACATCACACTCACCATTGCTCAAACCGTTCGTTGCATCCTTCAGCCAAACATCGATAAGGAGATATGTGATGTATAACTCGCAAATGATCGTTCAACTCGTCTCTGCTTGCAACCTCATCCTCACAGCCATCCTCAGTGCACTTCAACTTGACAATTTCAATCTTGTAACGCCCGCCTTGATCTTCCTCACCCAACTCAGTTTCATCGTCATCGTCTTCAATTTGTCCCAAACCTCCTCCTCCTCCACTTTGCTCGTCCACTTGCCTCTCGTCAAGTGCCACTGCAGAACTCACTTCCTGGACGGTCTCTGTGCGGTGCAAGTCTGTCTCCACTCGAGTTCGCTTCGAGTTGGTCATCGGACCATTCATGGACACTTGGCCGCTTGTCATGGCTGTGCGTTTTCGTGTGCGACTTTGTGACTGTTTCGTAGTTGGCCATTGGTTGTGGCCGTGATTGGCTGGCTCGTTAGGCTCGTGATCAGCTTTGTCCACTTGTTGGTCAACACTTTGTTCAATCTGTGAGCTGTTGGTCAGTTGCATTTGGCAGTTGGCTGATGGAGACAGCTCAAAGTTGGTTGGGGTGTTGAGTTGATCACGTGATGAGGTATCCATTGGTTGATTCAAATTGGGCTGAATCACTTCATTGACTGGATCATCGAGTTGCTGAGAGTTGTCATCATCATCACTCACCACTTCTTTCTTCACCAAACGTAGGTCACATCCTCCACGATCATCTTCATCATCTTCCTCCTTTATCTCTTCTTTGATTTCTACCTTCACATCATTCGATTCGGTTTTGATGTATGCAGACACAAATTCCTGTTTAATGAAAATGTCATGATCTTCTTCGTCATCTTCCTCTTTTATTTCCACCTTGATATCTACCTTCACCTCTTCATCATTCGATTCAGTTTTGACAGTCACTTGGTTGGCTGCTGTGCCTGTGAAAATATCAACAAATATAAATAAAGTCAAATACAAAAAGCCGAAACTCACCATTGTAGTCCAGTCCGTCATCTTCATATTCTCGTTTCATGTTATACTGCACCATCAAATCATCATATTTCTTCTTCTCTTGTTCCTTCATCTCCACCAGTTGTCCTCGTAATTGATCATTTTCACTAACCAGAACTCGTTCACGGTCCACAAGTAGAGCAATTTCCTCTACTAACTCGTGATATGATCGAGAAGTTGTCTCGTCGTTGCCTGCAGATGCGTGACGATTCATTTCTTCGTAGATGAGAATTGACGAATGTAGATGATGATGGAGATAAGGAGACAGAGAACAATATCGAAAAGTGAATATGACAACACAAAACGAGGTGTCGAAAGGTGCTGTCTAGCAAAAGTGTCTCGAGTGCGACTGTTTGTTGTTGTGTTGCCGTGTGAGAGTGAGAGGTAATGCAGCATGTCACACCATCGATAGTTGAGAGTGAGAGCACAGTTCTCACGTGTTTACATCAACACACACTCTCCTCTCTGTGTGTTGTGTTTCCTTCTCTGCTCGTGTGAAGCAATGTTTTGTTCTACTTTTCCCTTCAAGAATATTCTCCTTCTTTTTCTTTGACTTCCGTGATTGTCACCATGTCGTCCTCATCAACTGCACCACCATCTCCCCCGAGTGTATCCGTGCTGACTGAAGTGTTTGCAGACGAGGAAAAGGACACAAAACAGAGCCTCTGTGCTGAAGTGGGCCTTCTGGCCGATACTGAACTTGATTCACTCATACTCAAGATCGCTCACAAATTGATCACCAACCAGAGCTTGATTATCATCTCGCAGTCTTCTTCATCGGCACCATCATCGTCATCGGCTCCTGTGCCTCAATGTAGTCTCAATATGACCGAGTTGCGTCAATTGCTCGAAGTGGAGAAGGATGCGACGAAAGTGTCCTTCCGTGTTGATCTCAATCGACGTGTCGAGTCACAGGTTGAATCGCTCTTCAAACGAATGACCAACAAATGGTTGGACTTGGATCTGGCTCGACTCGACTCGGGCAATGGTGCTGCTGGTGGTGACCGGGCACTGGCACTGGACTCCGCGGATGGTCCAGCAGAATCATCACATCCAGCTCGTGATTCTCTCATCACTCATTCACCAACTTGCTCATCTTCTATTGGCCAATCACGTCCATTCAAATCACAACAAATGGGGCCAGTGTGTAATTGTCCTCACCCACCAAAACGTACTGTTACTGATGTGTTGCCAGAGGTGAAAGAAGAAGATGAAGAGGATACGAACAAGTTGAACAGTTCCAAGGACACTCAACTGGTGGTACTCAAAGTTAAAGAAGAGAAAGATGAAGATGACCACAGTCAAGTGGATGCTAAACGATATGAAGTGACTCAGTCGAACCTTGACCTGGGCCAATTGTTGAGCAATCCATCTAGAGACAGTCAAAATGGTTCCAATTCGAATGAATCGATCGAAGAAGGTGGCGCTAATTTGTCACGTGAACAACACAACAACACTGCAAATCAGTCCGATGACCCAACAGTGACTAAACCAGCTGATCTATTGTCACCTTCGACCAGCACTGCACAAGACTCGAGCCGAACTGCACTCAAACAACAGGCAACGGCTTTCACGGGTCGAAATGAGACTAAACGAAAAAAACCAATATCGAATCGATCTGCGAAAAGATCGAAGAGAACAATCGAGGATGATGATGGAGAGGATGGTGAAGACATTGCCAATGAAGATCGAGAAGAAGCAAAGGTCAAAGTGCTTCATTTGAATTGCACCGAGTCAAATTGCAATGTCAAGTTGGATTCAATGGTCCATTTGCACGATCACTTGACCACTGTGCATCGACTTGCTCCTCTTCAATGTTTTGCTACCAATTGCAATTCTCGATTCGATAATTCGTAAGTAAACATTATTATAATGTCACATTGAATTGACCTAGTTTTATTTTGCAGAACACAACTTGGTGATCACATCACACTGCACCATCAACAAGATACTCGATTCCTGTGCGCAGTTTGTCCCAAAGAATGTGATTCGCAGCATAAAGCTTACCAACATTGGTACCACAATCATCTGACTGGTCAGTTCGAGTGCAATCTCGTGAGCGACTGTGCCCAAGTGACAGACACACGTGGCAAGATGAAAACTCATCAACTAGCCAAACATTACTCCCAATCGAAGCATTTCCACTGCACTCACCCTGGATGTTCTGCTTCATTTGCCTTTAAAGCTCACCTGAAGCAACACGAATCGATTCATCTCGACACTAATCAATTTCATTGCGATTGGCCTCAATGCAACAAGCAATTCAAGCTACGTTCAAATCTGGTCACTCACATTCGAATGTGTCACTTTGGTTTGCCCAAGTCAGTGAAAGAACAAATGGCGGAAAATATCGAAGACGATCGAGACCCGAACGAATATGTTCGAGTGGTGGACGAGTGATGTAATGTCTGTCATGGCATTCTATTGTATTTCACTTTACACTTTTCATTTTACTTTCTACATTTTCTGATATTTTCTCTTGTTTATATCTCACAATTTTATGTTAGTTTCAATTTGTTTGTTCATTTCACTATTTGCTGTGCACATTGGCATGAATGGTCAATTAAAAGTCAAATGAGGATATAGCACACGAACAGAACTGCTGCACTAATGATAGGTTTTTGATATGGTGATTATCCATATTGGATAATTGCAAATGTTGAAAAGATAAGAAAGAGAAAAAGTGCTTGTCATTTGACTATTCTGTCAATAAAAGATTGAATAGTTTATTATAGAACATTAAATGATTTAAACACGCAATGATTATTGATTATGAAATGCAATGATTAAAAATCTCATAATCTCATATGCTCAACATTTCACAGAAACAGAATATTCAAAAAATTTTCATCTTCCTTCATTCAAACAAAGTGTTAGTGACGTCCTGTTTGGTCGCGTTAAAATTACAATTAAACAAACAAACTAAATTCTCAAATAATCAATGCAAATCAATGCAGGAATCATATTTAATTTAAGATTCTTTTAATATAAGAAGCCAATTGTGAAATCGCCACAGTTAATTCAATTGAGAATGAAAAATTAGAAAACCATCCAATTATGTTTACTTAAATTCGTTATATACAGATGTGTTAATGAATGTGTGTTTTATGATATAATAAAAATATATATAATAAGAATAGGTAATGTGTTTAGTTATGTACATGTTAAATAGGGATTGAGTGGTGTGGTGATGAGTTGTCAGTGGAGTTGTGCTTTGATTGGTCAGTTGTAGAGTTCCTTCAGGAGATAGTCACGAGGATTGCGATTATCCTCGATGCCGAGTTCACGCTGCTTCTTCTCGGTTGCTGGGAGATGGAAATGTTGAGTGCGGATGTGTCTGATTACAAGGCTCTGTTGTGTTGCAGCAAATCCACACTTGTTCCAAGTACATTTGAAAGGTTTTATATTTTGATGCATTCGTTGGTGACTGATGAAATTGCTCTTCTGGTTGAACGATTTGCCACAATTGTTGTATTGGCAAGTGAAGATTGTGGGGGTTGTTGTCTTGCGATGGACTGAAAGCTGATGACTCAATATTTCAGATCGAAGTGTCGCAACTCGATCATCATGGCAACCATCATAGCCGCACTTGAATTGACCTTTGAAGTGATAGAAATGGAGATGATTAGACAAAAGTGTTTGAGACTTGAATGTCTTGCGGCAGTGAGGACAGAACCAGGTGGAGATGTTGGAATGGTTGTCTCGGATATGACGACCTAGTTGACCACTGTAAAACAAATCAATTAAACCAAGTCAACACCACCACACCACACTCACCATTTCTCAAATCGTTCGTTGCAACCTTCAGCCAAACATCGATAAGGAGATATGTGATGTATAACTCGCAAGTGATCGTGCAACTCGTCTCTGTCATCAACCTCATCCTCACAGCCATCCTCAGTGCACTTCAACTTGACAGTCTCAATCTTGTAATGTCCACCTTGATCTTCTTCAGCCAGATCGGTTTCATCATCATCGTCATCAATTTGTCCCAAACCTCCTCTTCCTCCATTTTGCTCATCCGTTTCCCTCTCGTCAACTGCCACTGCGCATTACTCACTTCCTGGACGGTCTGTGTGCGGTCAAACTCTCGAGCTCGATCTTCGTTGGCAATGTCTTCCCCATCTTTACCATCCTCCCCATCATCATCAATCTCGGTTGTTATCTTCGATTTTTTCGCAGATCGCTTCGGTGGAGGTTGTTTTCGTTTGTTCCCATTTCGACCCGTGGAGACAGTTGCCTGTTGGTCGAGTGCAGTTCGACTTTATCCATGTCCTGTGCTGGTCTGTGGTGAGAATGTCTGATCTGATTGAGTCACAGTTGTCACCTCATTGGGCTCATTCAAAGTGGTGGTGTTGTGTTGGTCACCAGACAAATTAGCGCCACCTTCCTCGATCGATTCGTTCGCATTCAAAGCATTTTGACTGTCGAGGGATGGATTGCTCAACAGTTGGCCACAAACAACATTTGGTTGAGTCACTTCATTTCGTTCAGCATCCACTTGACTGTGGTCACTACCTCGAATCACTCCGTCGGCCTGATCATCTTCAACTTCCTCCACCTTGACCTTGGATACCATCAGTTGAGTGGCGGTAAAATTGAGATTCCACTCTCGAATAGACTTGTTCTTGTTATAATAAAATTTATTGTAAAAAGTTAAATTGACTTTCAAAGTATTCGGCAACTAAACACACTTCTTACAAAAACAAATAACATTCTACTGAATTAATTGAAGTGAATATTAAGTTTACAATATTGCTTTTATTGATGATAAATACTCGTTTCAGGAAAGTGGAAACAATGACAATAACAATGGAATTTCGTCTTGAGGCTGCTTCTGTTTGGCAGGTTCAACTGTTTGGATCGATGTACTGCTAGTGGAGGACAGTGACGAGTCAAAGTTGGTTGTAGTTGTAATCTTAAACAAAAACGACGAATTAGATCAAATATAACATTCAATAAAAAGTATTACTAGAGTCTCCGCAGTAGCATCATTCGGCTCGATTTTGATCGACACGTTCGATTCGGGAGGCTGTCCTTCAAACACTCCAGGGTCCTAGTTGACCTTCCTGAATGATGCTGCCTCGATAACGACTGGCCACAAGTTCCATCAAATTGGTGCTACGAACCATCCGAAGTACGTTCTGTTGCGCTTAAACTATTCGTTGTTCTCGCATTTTGCCCAATTCCTGGTAAACACTTATCAAGAATTGTGATTCATTCTGATCGCCAGCAGACTGTTGTAATTAGTAGTTGTAATAGCTGGATTCATTATTTGGTCGGAGAAAACAACCGAGAATCGAATTGACTTCACTTTCTAGAATAGAAAACATATACAAAATACAATTAGATTCGTAGGTAGATATGATCTAGTTACAATCTAAACAAATGAACCTTTAGTAATACTATTTCATTATGAACTATATATACAAGTTATTATAATAATAAATAAACAACGAGCCAGAAGTTTAATAATAACCATTATCTCATGAATTCATGTATAATTAACATAAAATTAACAATAGAGATCAAATAAATCAGATAATAAACGCCGAAAAAGATTGAGCGTGCTAGAAATTTCAAACCAATTCCGAAAATATCTAAAAGCTGAAAAGTACAGGAACAAAACAATATTTGGGAAATTGAGAATATGACTTTTATTAGCATAAAAAAAGATAGTTAACCAATTATCACTGTTACTATATTATAACCAATAAGACTGTATCAGATAAAAAAACAATAAATGGTGAAAAGGTAATAAGGTCCAACAAAACGGTCCAAAAGACGAAAAAGTTCAACAAACAAGCAATAAGGGGCTTTCTAAAATAGACATTCTGTTTGAATTAAATGATAAAAGAATAACAAATGAAACAAAAGACTGAGCGTGAGAAGGTAATTTGGAAAGGTTCGACACGGACTACACAATCTGACTTTTCTGTTTTGAATAAACAAAAATAGGCATTAGTTATTAAATAATAGATAATAAAATTACCACTTAAATAGATAAGCAATAAGCCGGTTGAGAGCAATTGGTTTGAGAAGGGCCGAATTCCGAAAAATAATACATTATACCATATACTAAATACGAAATATCTGTTTGAGTTGTAAACAAAAGATAGATGCTAATTAGTAAACAATTTGAATTACTATTGTCTACAAAACATACCACAACATACTTATCATGTAAAGAGAAAAAACAGATTGTCTAACGATAACGACCAAAAAGATTATTGTAGAAAAGGGTTTGTTGTTGTTATTGTTGTTGTCACAGAGCCGAACGGCGACTGAACTTTCACGCACCTGTAACATCATCTGTGGTCATTCCCCGCACAAATCGCCTTTTGTTTACATGCAGGCTGCATGATGCAGCCTTTGTATGTCTGTCGGTCTGTCTGTCCGCGCCTCTCACATCGCTCTGAGGCTAACTTTGTGGTTCTACAACTTTCGACCCGAAACCAGATTATCATCGTGACTATCATGTTGATCATCATGTCCGCTATATCGCCAAATTTGGCCGTGTTGTTGTCCCAGCTGGGGGGCCTAATGTGAATGAAGAATTCAGAATGGTGGCGTGAAAGGTGACAAAACTCGGCGACCAAATGCTTTCACGGCTATACTTTGAATTATACTTGTCTTCGTCGTCGTCGTCTACTGTGCCACAAGATCGTTCGCAACAACTTTAATGTTATGCACTTTGATCGAGGGGAAGAAGAAGGTTGTTACGGATGGATTTGAATGTACTGGGCGATTAAGATGTTCCGAAGACTGTCTAAAAAGGTCCGGAGGATGTGAACACCGATTCGGAGGATATCGTGGAAGGTGGTGGCGGAGGCCATGATGGAGATGATGGACACGATGACGGAGGTGGCAACCGTAGTGACCGTCCACAGGTAGAGGAGAATCCATTGGCTCGTGTCGATACAACCAACCCCCAACAAATGCATCAACAACAACCTCCATCATATAGTCACAATGCCGAATCGCATCAATCAGGCTCGAATGTTCATGATGAGTCTAATTCTGATCTAAAAATGATAGCAGAAGTCAAAAGAATGGTGAGTTCTGTAACAAAACTAACCTACTTTGCAATAATAATACTAATTATATTAATATAATTAATTATAATAATATTAATTGACTTTTATTTTTTTATTATACAGTGAGACTAAAGAGGCGAATGGTAATGGCATCGCAGAACACGACTGACAATTACAGCGCCGAATCAACAATTTGGACAAGAGGAGGAGGACTGAAATTTGGAACGGTCGGGAGTTGGTGGTGGTGGTTGTGATGGCGATGATACTTTTGGAGGATTTTGACTGTTCGCCCGAACCAGGGAATTTCTGATCAACAACCGAACATTAATAATTTGACTTTGATCAGGAGTAGGAGGAGGAGGAGGTGGAGGTCGGTGTCAATGGTCATGGGATTGAGGATAGCGACGGTGTCTTAACTTAAAAGAATCACCGAATCTGTGCTCAAATGGTCTCGTTCTTTAATTTCTTGAAGCCGCCTATTATTGTTGCCTATATTTTTGTGTATAATAATATCTCAAGAATTTCCCGAAATTCTCTGATTTTTCTGAAGTACTACGTTCTTACAGAAACAAAATGTTCACCGAATTCCTATCGGCGTGTTCTTTTTTTCGCTGTTTTTCGAGGCTCGACATTTTTTCTTTGAAGCACTAGAAGGTGTATTTACTGAAGATTATTCAAGTGAATTACCACGAAGTTTATTTATCATTTTCGCCATCTTTATCCCGTTCTTTTTTTTCGGGTGGAAACTAATAAATTCTTACTTCGGTCGCGTTTTCTTCAGAAGTTCATCACTGTTGAAGCATCTTGTATTATTATCTTTTAATGATAATCTGGTGATATTACTTGTAAGTCTTGACATAATATGGATATTTATTTTATTTACCAAATTTAATGGTATTTATTTATAACTTTCATTTATTTTTATTTCAGATATTTTGGCTATTTTGTTGAATATATTTTTCAAGATCATCCCTAATTATCATCTTATTTGATGCACAGATATTTGCTGTATTAAAATATTATTCTACATATATTTCTGCGTCTATTGAACCCGAATTATCATCTGAACGATCATCTTTATCCACCTGAAATCACTATTTTGCTGGATCGACTTTGCTCTATTACACGGCTTTGTCCGAAGTCTTTGATGAAAACTGAAGAAATACATTCAAACTTGATTATTTTTTGTACTTCATGCATTAAATTCTTGTTCTCCATATTATTCTGCAACTTTTGGTTCCGTGCAACAGCAGATTATCATCTTCTGCGGTGACTAAAGAATTTTTCTTAAAGTTGTACTCTGCGAATTTGGCCTTTTTTCTACTCGAACTTTTTGAAGTGATTTTTTCCACTCTGTCCCAGTTGGTTGATTATCTTTTTTTGATGATCATCTATCAATGGTAATTATCTTCGAGTATCCCCAACATAATTTTGATCTTGTTTGATTATTTTTAGAATCGAATCTGTATGTTTGTTTAGTTCCTGAAGTTTGTTCTGAAGGTGTCCATATACTTTATCTTTCTCCTAAGATCCTTCACCGTTGAAGCATCTTGGGTTACATCTCGATGACATTATCTGTCTGTAAGTGCAAACAGAATGTCGGAAATGATTTTATTTGTTTGTTAATAACTTTTATTTATTTTAGATATTTTTGATTTATTTTTAAACTTTGAATTTGAATTTATTTCTGAAGATCATCTTCGTCTACTTGATGCACCAATATTTAGTTTATTAAATCATCATTCTACATTTTATTGTGCATCTTTTAATATCAAACAACCATCCGAACATCATCTTTATCAACACGAATTCTTCATTCTGCGTGAATGACGTGTTGCGTTTAATATGGCTGAAATTCTGGTCATCAACAACTGCCTTCAAACGATAATACTTTTTGTCCTTTTTTGTTTCATATTATCATTCTACATGTTCTTCTGCATCTTTTGATGCCCATTACGTACAAGAATATTATCTCCATCATCCCGAAAAAATTATTTTTGAAGCTGACCTTGAAAAGAGTCGGATTTCGCCCTTTTCTGAATCGAAGTTCCCGGAGACTTTTTCCCGTTGTGTTCTATTTCTTGGGTTATGTTTTTGCGATTGTCTGTCAATTGTAAGTGTCTTCGAGCATTTTTAGCTCTATTCTGGTCATTTCTGTTTACTTTTCGAACCGAATCTTGATTTTTGTTTACTGTCATCTTGTGAAGACTAGTCTTGATGTTGGTGTCCTTTGAAGAATTGCCTTCAAGAGTTTATTTTAAATTTTTTGAAGCCGTCTATTATTGTTGTCTATATTATTGTGCGTCTTTTAAGAAGTTATTATTCAAAAAATGTCGTTTTGAAAGTAGGAAATTCTTAGGTTTTTGCTGAAGTTTTATCTCGATTTCGGCGCATGGACGTTAATTTCGATTTTTGTAATATTTTATTATTTAAAAAGTATTACTTTTATTTTCTTAATTTATATTTATTTCCTAACGATGTTTTGCATTTTTCCCAATAGATTATTATCTTTTTCAGTCAACCATCTGCTTCAAGAATGGAAATTACTTTGACGTTAGCCATCGATTAGCCGAACGAGGACTGATCAGCCGATTATGTTTATTTTTGAGTGTATTCTGTTTGGTTGTGTTGATCTTCGGCAAATCACCTCTTCAAGGTCACTTCTGCGAACTACCTAAAAATCTTTATTATTGTGTTTTGGATGTACTTCGGCAATTATGAAGAATTTCGACTTAGGTTCTGCTTTACAACCACAACAACCATCATCTTTTGGAAGCAATGTTTGAATTCTAAATTGATTATTATTTTTTTGTTTTGCCAACTTTAGTGAATTATCGTCTTTGTGTTAATGGTCCGCATCAAAGAAGCCCCCAAAGAATAGCAAAACAGCACCTGTTGGGTCGGGGATTGCTGTTTGGTCGCGACTTTTGTTGGTATTTCGTTCTTCTTTTGAATTTTAACTATTCTGATTACTTCGGTTATTATTCTTAGTCTCTTGGAGCATTTGGTGGTAAGTATTTGGGATGATTATCTGTCTTATATTTTAATATTTGATTTGTATTTTAGATGTTGGTCGCGAATTTGCGATGATTCTTTGTCCGAATTGTCCTTTGTGACCACTCAAATCGTATTATTTTGTTATTCCAGAATATTATCTATATTCTCGATCCATTTGTGGTTAGTATTTGTATTATTATGACCTTTTTAAATGTGCTTTTCGTTTTTAGGCCTACTTTTTGGTGAAACTAGAATCGGATTTGCCGCCAAAATGGTCAATATTGTCCGTTTTCGGTCGGAATTTTTACGGGCTCGTGTTCATCTTGTATTTCTTTATTCTTTTGTTTGCTTTCCGCAAATTATGATATTAAAAATTTTGATTTTACCCTCAAAATGTGTTTGTCCACCTTAAGGTCCTTCATTATTGCCTATGTCATGTTTGTTCTACTTGGCGATGCCGATTAGAATAATCAGATGATAGAGTTCTATATAGTAAGGGAGCGACTTGTGCGACTGCCTCATTCGAGTTTTGGTTACCTTACGTGCTAGTTCACACTACCGCCAACTGTCACCGTGTTCTATTTCTACTTGGCTTTTTTTCTACTTTGACTTTGGAATCAAGGAATTCTCTCCGCTTGGAATCCTATCAACAAAACCTTTTGGACTTCCCGCTGGTGATCGCTGCTTTGCTTTGAGGTTCCCTCGGAACATTACCACAATTAAAGGTAGGCTCTCTTTTGTTTAAAATGATTTTCTGTTTGAATCCTGTACAGCCCTCGGGTGCTCTCTCGGACCCCTTCGGATTCTAATATGTCCTTATTATGAATTTCTATTTTGCAGTATCTCCTGTTTAGATCATCATCTTCTTGGTTCTCCTCCCTGGGCTCTGTGACTCAGTCGGTAGTTAGAAGTAGAAATGTTAGTTTCTATATTACGTGTCCTATTCCTAGTTATGAATTATGTAATAGTAATGTCTGTCCCTATGACCTATGACCTTTAGGACCCTAAGTACGTGCGTACCTTTGTATCCTAAACCCAATCTGGTACTGGGGCCACTGTAAATGGTCCTCTCACAATCCAAAGTCCCACGGATCGGAGGACTGTTTCTATTCTACGTTGCTTTATCACGATAGTTATAGATGACAATGATATCTCTTATTATGATCCCGATGACCGCTAGTTAGTGAATGACCTTTGTACCTTTGACCCTATCTCGCTCTTGTGGTACTGTGAATGGTGCTATCGTACGAATATCCGTTGACCGGATGACTTTGTCGAAGGCAATTCTGAGTGGTGGACCCAGTATCGTTTCGATTTCGATTTGATCCCCACGATGTGTGTCTTCTTCTTTCGGTTAGTCCCGAGAGGCCGACAGGCCTGGCTCGAGTGCTCTCGGGGCATTTCCCACGGATTATACATCGCTGTGGGATTTTATAGTTTGGGCGCGATCCGATTAGGATTAGGATTATCCTACTTTTCTTCTTTTTTGTCTATATTTCCAATTTGGTTCTAATATTATTTATTCTTCTTCGTTTATAGTAATGGATCAACTCGATTATTGTTCAGGCAATAGGAAGAAGCGACCGATCATGTCCAGTACGGCTACAATGACGACTTCTACGAAGAAGGCTTTTCTTGAACCTACTCCACCGATGGAGGACTATCTGCTTGAGACGGCCGCCAGAGCAGTGGCAGTTCACTCACGAACTAAATTTGCCTACCAATCTCATCTGAACAGGTAATGTTGATTGTTTTGGCTGATTTTATTCTAATTTTGGGTTTTGCCTTTTCTAGAATCTCTCCCGACGATCAACAGCAGCAGTACAATTCTGATACAAACTTTTGGCCCTTGTCGGACATCACGAATGAGCCATCTCAACCAATGGAGCCAACGTTGGCCTGTTTGACTGGCGTTTCTAATGATCAACATGTACAGTACGATGATTCCACCTCCACCTCGATTTCTTTTCAAAAGAGGATTATCAAGGCTGCTGCGCCTAAGAAGAAGCGCACGAAAGGGCAAACAAAATTGCCAAAACCTGCACCTGCAACTCCTGTTGTTTCTTTGTTCGATGCAGTCGATCTTTCCGTAGCACTATGTGATGGTGGCGACGGTCAACGAAGATGTTCCCAAGAGAATGCTCAAATGCTAGCGACGGTGAACAGTTGCGAAGGGTCGCCATCTGCGGCCACTGTCAGTACCGCTCCACCGGTCCCTTCAACAGTCGCGCCATCTCCAACTTTGCCTCTCTCCTTATTGAAGCCGAAGCTCCCAGAATACAGGTCCCACAGGGACAAGAAAAATATCAAAAATGTTGTGGACATCATGAAAAAGTTCAACAGAGGTAAGTTTTATATCGGTAACGTATTATTGACTATTTTTAAATATTCAATCTTTTAGATATGGTTAAATTTGAAAAATCATCGTTAGAAGAAAAGGATAAAATTCAATTAGTTGTGAAGGCTGGGTTGAGAAAGAAAGTTTTCACCCAGGAACTCAAACAAATCGACGACAAGCCAACCTACCAAGTGTTCATCTATTCGGAAGGATTGAGAGGTGTCCGATCTCGTTACCACAAAACTGAGGTGGCTGCCCGGGACGATGCCTATATGAAGATCTACAAATTTTTGAACAATTTTCGGACTTTGTTGATCACGGTGAAGGATGGTAAGTTTGATATATAAACTTGAGTAGAGCATGATCTTCAAGGATGGTTTTTGTGTATCTTTAGTGGTCACCGAAGAGTGGAACAAGCTGTACTGTGCTGGTGGCCAATCACCGACTTCGACAGACGTCTTCCGTTCTGCATATCCCAAGGTGATTGCTTCTAAGTCTCCAATAATCCTTTCCGAAAAGCCCAAAAGAGCCCAACAGCAAAGTTGTACTATTAGACTCATCCATGTAAAAGAGTTCTCGCGAAATGATCATGACGAGACAGTTTTTTACTTTATGTCGTATCTCTACATTCTAGCCACTGATATTTTGTAGTTCAATCTGCTTCACATGTACACCAATATTTTAGTTTACTTAATGTTTCATTAGATTAATTTTCTTGTTTCATGTATATAACGTAACTCACTTACCAATGTATACACATTATATTAATAATATTAACAATATAACAATTAAACTCCAAAGGGGGTACTTCGGGTGTTGGAGTCTTCTGTGATAAGTTTGGTGAGCTTTGATGGTTACTAATGTGTTTGATGTTTTAGCCTCTAGTACGATTTTGAGAATGTTCCAGAAATGTTCCTCTTGATGATCAACTATTCAAAACAAGGTAAGATTTGCCAATTCAGGTGTTTGATTATTACTAAAATATTTATGTCTTTTCCCTTTTAGGTTCCTTCTTTTAGGATTGCGCATATCTATGATTCTGATTCTCCATTGCCGCCTCTGGACTAGCTTGTTCGTCCTGGTTCTCTATGGCTTCTCTTTGTATGGGTATCTCGACCGGTTGAGGCACTTGTTCGGAGTTGTGTTCGGATTTTAGTTTGAACTGGAGCGGTCATTTGATTTGACGTATTCTACCGTACTGGAAATTGGCACTTCTCGGTTGGAGTTTGGGTTCTGCCGCGTGAATCATCTCGGAACTTGATGCAAACCGCTGCTACCATCACCGCCCTCGAGGTGCTCATCCCGTTCAAAGCCCACGTGGCCATCCGAATGACTGGCCCTCGGACCTACGGTTCTCCTGTGGACACAGTCCTCATACTGTTCATCGTATCTCTCGAAATTCTTTGTTTTCAAACTCGAATCCACATTCGCGTTTATATCGATTTTGTCTAGATTCGGTCAAAGTAGTAGCCAAATATAGGTGAATATAAACCTTTTATTATTAGTAATATTCTTAATTCTATTTTTGTTTATCTAGCAACCAAGGATGTTGCTCTCTGGTACGCGATTTTGACTGACTCTGTTTGGCGACTGAGATCGGCTGGAAACGATGGACTAGACGACGACTATTGTGGTGTGGTAATATTGTTTTGATGTGTGCATTTGTGTCCTAATTTTGTTATTGTCTTTTCCATGTGACTCGACTCAATGACTCGATGACTGACAGAAATGCCTGACTCGTTGACTCTCTCCACCAGAACCAGTCTGAATGGAATTCCCGTTCTCCTGCTAAAATCTGATCATATCACCTGCGTACGTTTTTTATGAATGAATCCGCCTTCTGATGTGTTCCATCGAATAATTCGATTCGAATTTTGAGTGTTGTTAGGGGTGTGTTCGAACTTCGAAGGAACTCCACAATGAGCCGAGCCAGACCCTTAACAAGGCTCTCTTGGTCCATTAAGCCATCATTGGCAGCGTCTACCCATTGTCCTTTCGCTCGCACTCACGCTGACATGGTGGCAAAGGTGGTCGCTGAACCGTCCAAGACCGTCCCAAGACCGCTCCAAATTTTCTCCAAGTCTCATCAGAGGTGGTCGTCTCCGCGTAACCTTGAACCCGAATCCTCCTCTCAAGTTGTCTCCCATCTGAACAACCCGTAACCTTCATGCCGAAGCACAAGAAACGTCGTGGTCGCCCCAGGAAGCAGGCAAGTCCTAGCTCACAAGACGTCTCCTCGTACAGTGACGCCTCATGACACCACCGACAAGAGTCTATTCAAGCTCGGCCAACCCAAGATGGAACGACCAGACCAGATCGACCTCGGACAAGCGGACGCCCGGACCGACCAAGCTTGAACTTCAGTTCGAAGTCAAGTTGGCCCTCTCCTAGTTCGATCTGGACTCTCTTGGAATGAAACCGAGCCAAAGTGGCCTCAAAGATCTTATCGAGCAAGAGCAAAAGGAGAACGACGCTTTTGAGGTGGGCACAAGACCCAACAAGCTGTCCCACCACCCGCCTACTACTTCCGGTCGCAGGCTGGCAACGACTACTACAATCTACCAAGTGCCAAGAGCACCTTGTTTAACTACTGTCCCACCTAAACGAGAAGGCCATCTTCCGGTGTATCGACTATGCCTGGGAGGTATTTGACGACTTTGATGATCTGGCGAAGAAGTAGGCCAAAGTACGCGACGACGTCTCCCTGGAAGTGCGCAACATCGCCATATCATCAGCAATAAAGTATTACGGGCACCGGAAGAACCACCTCCTCCAACAAGTCCGAGAAGACCAATTCGAACATCAACAAGATCTGACCAACAGTCCTCGAATTCGAACTTCACCTAATTCGAGTGACTCAACACGTTCGCAAACAAGATCGCAAGACCGCTCAGAAAGTTCGATGACACCTCAACCAAGATCGAACTCGACTCCATTTCTTCGAAATGTTCCAAAGCAAGCCGTCATGGTTCCCACTGAAGATTCGAAGGTTCGTTTGGGGGCACAACGTTTGCACAACGACCTATGGGGAGGTGTATCTGTAAATACCACAGAGGTATGTTAACTTCTTTTTGCATTTCGATTGTGATATACTGACAAACGATGGCCAACCCTCGACTATCGACTGCAATCGGTTATTCGATGATCTTTGCGTCCTTCTTTATTACTATAATTTGAACTATCTATGTTAGCACCAGCAATTAGAGTTCTCCCTTTTCTCGACGAAAGTTAGTTCAGTGTCTTTGTAGTAGGCATTTTAGCCGACTGTCCTCCCGATTAATAGGCGAAAGCTTTGTTCCAATTTCCTTTTTGGACTGTGACGCTAACTTTGCCTCTTTCATCGATAGTGACGGATCGTTTGTTTTTCCCCTCTGACAATTTGTCTTTTCTTGATTTGTGTTTAATTTGTATTTTTGCAATTCGATACTTTGATTTGGTCACTCACTCCGCTAGACCATGTTTATGGTCGGCGTTGATAGATGACCACTTGTCAGAATATCCCCCTTTTTCCCGCTGAACATTACTTCGGCGTCTTCGTGCTCAGCACTGTTTTCCCAATTAATAATCATAAGGTCTAGTTCGAATTTCCTATTTGTACTTTGATTGCTACCTTTGTCCCTTTTATAAATCGAGATGGATGCTTTTGGACTTCTATCAGTTCCTGCCCTGTAGCTTAGCAATTCGGTACTTTGCTGGAGTGAATGAACGCCGCCTTTACGGTGGTTTCGCTTTCTTTGTTGTTTCTGATTTATTTATGTGTAGTGACTTTTTTGCTCTGTCTCTTTAAGTATTTTTGTTTGAATCGATCGTATCATCATTATAGTTTATCGATTAGTTGTTCAATGAACAATGTTCATACTCTGTCAATAGGACTATTTGATCAACCAGATTTCAATGTTGGTTTAATTGCATCTTACATCTTCGGTTTTCACCGAATACTTTCGCCTCGCTAACTTATTGATTGACTCACTAATCCATTGTGGCAGATTGGTCAGATACGGATCTTGTTTTCTGTTTTTCCCTCTATATCGAGTTTTTGCCACCTTTTTATGGTCTTGAACTTTATCTATTCGCTACTTGTCAATTATTATGCCTCTTTTGAACGGTACGCAAGTATTATCTCCTTTTTGTTACCTTTTGAGGCTTTGGCAATTGTTTTCGGATTTTGTCATTTTCTTTCGCTTTTTTCATTTGGTGTATCTTACTAGATCCAATTATCTAGAAGTGTGTCTGTTTCTGCACACTTTTAACAATCACACTCTTTTTGCAAACCTATACTTTATTTTATTTAATTATCGATAGCCCAATCCTTGTTTGTCTAGTGCATAATTCGTCTTCTGAAAACACTTGACTTTTTATTTGTGTATTTTTGTGTATCATACTACATAAATACTTTGGTATTGATTTGTACATGATCAAGAGAGTTGCAATTTTGCAACGTGTTTTGTCTTCGTTACTTCGTAGTCAATTGGAATCATTCTATGCTTTGTGTCACCGAAATTGTTCAAGAATTAGGTTTCTTTTTATGTTTATTATGTTTGTCTTTACCTCGAACTCCAAACCGTATCTACTCTGTTGATCGTATTCTTGACTTACGAGTGTTATCTTCATTCCAAACATAAATACCGTATCTCGGTTTATGATCTGAAGTTTCACTTACGTGTTTTGTCTTCGTAACTTCGTAGTCAATTGGAATCATTCTATGCTTTGTGTCACCGAAATTGTTCAAGAATTAGGTTTCTTTTTATGTTTATTATGTTTGTCTTTACCTCGAACTCCAAACCGTATCTACTCTGTTGATCGTATTCTTGACTTACGAGTGTTATCTTCATTCCAAACATAAATACCGTATCTCGGATTATGATCGATGGTGTCACTTACGTGTTTTGTCTTCGTAACTTCGTAGTCAATTGGAATCATTCTATGCTTTGTGTCACCGAAATTGTTCAAGAATTAGGTTTCTTTTTATGTTTATTATGTTTGTCTTCAGCTCGAACTCCAAACCGTATCTACTCTGTTGATCGTATTCTTGACTTACGAGTGTTATCTTCATTCCAAACATAAATACCGTATCTCGGTTTATGATCTGAAGTTTCACTTACGTGTTTTGTCTTCGTAACTTCGTATTCAGTTGGAATCGTTCTATGCTTTGTGTCACCGAAATTGTTCAAGAATTAGGTTTCTTTTTATGTTTATTATGTTTGTCTTTACCTCGAACTCCAAACCGTATCTACTCTGTTGATCGTATTCTTGACTTACGAGTGTTATCTTCATTCCAAACATAAATACCGTATCTCGGATTATGATCTGAAGTTTCTCTTACGTGTTTTGTCTTCGTAACTTCGTATTCAGTTGGAATCGTTCTATGCTTTGTGTCACCGAAATTGTTCATGAATCTATTTAGTTTTTATGTTTATTATGTTTGTCTTCAGCTCGAACTCCAAACCGTATCTACTCTGTTGATCGTATTCTTGACTTACGAGTGTTATCTTCATCCAAACATAAATACCGTATCTCGGTTTATGATCTGAAGTTTCACTTACGTGTTTTGTCTTCGTAACTTCGTATTCAGTTGGAATCGTTCTATGCTTTGTGTCACCGAAATTGTTCATGAATCTATTTAGTTTTTATGTTTATTATGTTTGTCTTCAGCTCGAACTCCAAACCGTATCTACTCTGTTGATCGTATTCTTGACTTACGAGTGTTATCTTCATTCCAAACATAAATACCGTATCTCGGTTTATGATCTGAAGTTTCACTTACGTGTTTTGTCTTCGTAACTTCGTATTCAGTTGGAATCGTTCTATGCTTTGTGTCACCGAAATTGTTCATGAATCTATTTAGTTTTTATGTTTATTATGTTTGTCTTTACCTCGAACTCCAAACCGTATCTACTCTGTTGATCGTATTCTTGACTTACGAGTGTTATCTTCATTCCAAACATAAATACCGTATCTCGGATTATGATCTGAAGTTTCACTTACGTGTTTTGTCTTCGTAACTTCGTATTCAGTTGGAATCGTTCTATGCTTTGTGTCACCGAAATTGTTCAAGAATTAGGTTTCTTTTTATGTTTATTATGTTTGTCTTCAGCTCGAACTCCAAACCGTATCTACTCTGTTGATCGTATTCTTGACTTACGAGTGTTATCTTCATTCCAAACATAAATACCGTATCTCGGATTATGATCGATGGTGTCACTTACGTGTTTTGTCTTCGTTACTTCGTAGTCAATTGAAATCATTCTATGCTTTGTGTCACCGAAATTGTTCAAGAATTAGGTTTCTTTTTTATGTTTATTATGTTTGTCTTCAGCTCGAACTCCAAACCGTATCTACTCTGTTGATCGTATTCTTGACTTACGAGTGTTATCTTCATTCCAAACATAAATACCGTATCTCGGTTTATGATCTGAAGTTTCTCTTACGTGTTTTGTCTTCGTAACTTCGTATTCAGTTGGAATCGTTCTATGCTTTGTGTCACCGAAATTGTTCATGAATCTATTTAGTTTTTATGTTTATTATGTTTGTCTTCAGCTCGAACTCCAAACCGTATCTACTCTGTTGATCGTATTCTTGACTTACGAGTGTTATCTTCATCCAAACATAAATACCGTATCTCGGTTTATGATCTGAAGTTTCACTTACGTGTTTTGTCTTCGTAACTTCGTATTCAGTTGGAATCGTTCTATGCTTTGTGTCACCGAAATTGTTCATGAATCTATTTAGTTTTTATGTTTATTATGTTTGTCTTTACCTCGAACTCCAAACCGTATCTACTCTGTTGATCGTATTCTTGACTTACGAGTGTTATCTTCATTCCAAACATAAATACCGTATCTCGGATTATGATCGATGGTGTCACTTACGTGTTTTGTCTTCGTTACTTCGTAGTCAATTGAAATCATTCTATGCTTTGTGTCACCGAAATTGTTCAAGAATTAGGTTTATTTTTATGTTTATTATGTTTGTCTTCAGCTCGAACTCCAAACCGTATCTACTCTGTTGATCGTATTCTTGACTTACGAGTGTTATCTTCATTCCAAACATAAATACCGTATCTCGGATTATGATCGATGGTGTCACTTACGTGTTTTGTCTTCGTTACTTCGTAGTCAATTGAAATCATTCTATGCTTTGTGTCACCGAAATTGTTCAAGAATTAGGTTTCTTTTTATGTTTATTATGTTTGTCTTTACCTCGAACTCCAAACCGTATCTACTCTGTTGATCGTATTCTTGACTTACGAGTGTTATCTTCATTCCAAACATAAATACCGTATCTCGGTTTATGATCTGAAGTTTCACTTACGTGTTTTGTCTTCGTAACTTCGTATTCAGTTGGAATCATTCTATGCTTTGTTTCACCGAAATTGTTCATGAATCTATTTAGTTTTTATGTTTATTATGTTTGTCTTTACCTCGAACTCCAAACCGTATCTACTCTGTTGATCGTATTCTTGACTTACGAGTGTTATCTTCATTCCAAACATAAATACCGTATCTCGGATTATGATCTGAAGTTTCTCTTACGTGTTTTGTCTTCGTAACTTCGTATTCAGTTGGAATCGTTCTATGCTTTGTGTCACCGAAATTGTTCAAGAATTAGGTTTATTTTTATGTTTATTATGTTTGTCTTCAGCTCGAACTCCAAACCGTATCTACTCTGTTGATCGTATTCTTGACTTTACGAGTGTTATCTTCATTCCAAACATAAATACCGTATCTCGGATTATGATCGATGGTGTCACTTACGTGTTTTGTCTTCGTTACTTCGTAGTCAATTGGAATCGTTCTATGCTTTGTGTCACCGAAATTGTTCAAGAATTAGGTTTCTTTTTATGTTTATTATGTTTGTCTTTACCTCGAACTCCAAACCGTATCTACTCTGTTGATCGTATTCTTGACTTACGAGTGTTATCTTCATTCCAAACATAAATACCGTATCTCGGTTTATGATCTGAAGTTTCACTTACGTGTTTTGTCTTCGTAACTTCGTATTCAGTTGGAATCGTTCTATGCTTTGTGTCACCGAAATTGTTCATGAATCTATTTAGTTTTTTATGTTTATTATGTTTGTCTTTACCTCGAACTCCAAACCGTATCTACTCTGTTGATCGTATTCTTGACTTACGAGTGTTATCTTCATTCCAAACATAAATACCGTATCTCGGATTATGATCTGAAGTTTCACTTACGTGTTTTGTCTTCGTAACTTCGTATTCAGTTGGAATCATTCTATGCTTTGTTTCACCGAAATTGTTCATGAATCTATTTAGTTTTTATGTTTATTATGTTTGTCTTTACCTCGAACTCCAAACCGTATCTACTCTGTTGATCGTATTCTTGACTTACGAGTGTTATCTTCATTCCAAACATAAATACCGTATCTCGGATTATGATCGATGGTGTCACTTACGTGTTTTGTCTTCGTTACTTCGTAGTCAATTGAAATCATTCTATGCTTTGTGTCACCGAAATTGTTCAAGAATTAGGTTTAGTTTTTATGTTTATTATGTTTGTCTTTACCTCGAACTCCAAACCGTATCTACTCTGTTGATCGTATTCTTGACTTACGAGTGTTATCTTCATTCCAAACATAAATACCGTATCTCGGATTATGATCGATGGTGTCACTTACGTGTTTTGTCTTCGTTACTTCGTAGTCAATTGAAATCATTCTATGCTTTGTGTCACCGAAATTGTTCAAGAATTAGGTTTCTTTTTATGTTTATTATGTTTGTCTTCAGCTCGAACTCCAAACCGTATCTACTCTGTTGATCGTATTCTTGACTTACGAGTGTTATCTTCATTCCAAACATAAATACCGTATCTCGGATTATGATCGATGGTGTCACTTACGTGTTTTGTCTTCGTTACTTCGTAGTCAATTGAAATCATTCTATGCTTTGTGTCACCGAAATTGTTCAAGAATTAGGTTTCTTTTTTATGTTTATTATGTTTGTCTTCAGCTCGAACTCCAAACCGTATCTACTCTGTTGATCGTATTCTTGACTTACGAGTGTTATCTTCATTCCAAACATAAATACCGTATCTCGGATTATGATCGATGGTGTCACTTACGTGTTTTGTCTTCGTTACTTCGTAGTCAATTGAAATCATTCTATGCTTTGTGTCACCGAAATTGTTCAAGAATTAGGTTTCTTTTTTATGTTTATTATGTTTGTCTTCAGCTCGAACTCCAAACCGTATCTACTCTGTTGATCGTATTCTTGACTTACGAGTGTTATCTTCATTCCAAACATAAATACCGTATCTCGGATTATGATCGATGGTGTCACTTACGTGTTTTGTCTTCGTTACTTCGTAGTCAATTGAAATCATTCTATGCTTTGTGTCACCGAAATTGTTCAAGAATTAGGTTTCTTTTTTATGTTTATTATGTTTGTCTTTACCTCGAACTCCAAACCGTATCTACTCTGTTGATCGTATTCTTGACTTACGAGTGTTATCTTCATTCCAAACATAAATACCGTATCTCGGATTATGATCTGAAGTTTCACTTACGTGTTTTGTCTTCGTAACTTCGTATTCAGTTGGAATCATTCTATGCTTTGTTTCACCGAAATTGTTCATGAATCTATTTAGTTTTTTATGTTTATTATGTTTGTCTTTACCTCGAACTCCAAACCGTATCTACTCTGTTGATCGTATTCTTGACTTACGAGCGTTATCTTCATTCCAAACATAAATACCGTATCTCGGATTATGATCTGATGTTTCACTTACGTGTTTTGTCTTCGTAACTTCGTATTCAGTTGGAATCATTCTATGCTTTGTGTCACCGAAATTGTTCATGAATCTATTTAGTTTTTATGTTTATTATGTTTGTCTTTACCTCGAACTCCAAACCGTATCTACTCTGTTGATCGTATTCTTGACTTACGAGTGTTATCTTCATTCCAAACATAAATACCGTATCTCGGATTATGATCGATGGTGTCACTTACGTGTTTTGTCTTCGTTACTTCGTAGTCAATTGGAATCATTCTATGCTTTGTGTCACCGAAATTGTTCAAGAATTAGGTTTCTTTTTATGTTTATTATGTTTGTCTTCAGCTCGAACTCCAAACCGTATCTACTCTGTTGATCGTATTCTTGACTTACGAGTGTTATCTTCATTCCAAACATAAATACCGTATCTCGGATTATGATCGATGGTGTCACTTACGTGTTTTGTCTTCGTTACTTCGTAGTCAATTGGAATCATTCTATGCTTTGTGTCACCGAAATTGTTCAAGAATTAGGTTTCTTTTTATGTTTATTATGTTTGTCTTTACCTCGAACTCCAAACCGTATCTACTCTGTTGATCGTATTCTTGACTTACGAGTGTTATCTTCATTCCAAACATAAATACCGTATCTCGGTTTATGATCTGAAGTTTCACTTACGTGTTTTGTCTTCGTAACTTCGAATTCAGTTGGAATCATTCTATGCTTTGTTTCACCGAAATTGTTCATGAATCTATTTAGTTTTTATGTTTATTATGTTTGTCTTTACCTCGAACTCCAAACCGTATCTACTCTGTTGATCGTATTCTTGACTTACGAGTGTTATCTTCATTCCAAACATAAATACCGTATCTCGGTTTATGATCGATGGTGTCACTTACGTGTTTTGTCTTCGTTACTTCGTAGTCAATTGAAATCATTCTATGCTTTGTGTCACCGAAATTGTTCAAGAATTAGGTTTCTTTTTATGTTTATTATGTTTGTCTTTACCTCGAACTCCAAACCGTATCTACTCTGTTGATCGTATTCTTGACTTACGAGTGTTATCTTCATTCCAAACATAAATACCGTATCTCGGATTATGATCGATGGTGTCACTTACGTGTTTTGTCTTCGTTACTTCGTAGTCAATTGAAATCATTCTATGCTTTGTGTCACCGAAATTGTTCAAGAATTAGGTTTCTTTTTATGTTTATTATGTTTGTCTTTACCTCGAACTCCAAACCGTATCTACTCTGTTGATCGTATTCTTGACTTACGAGTGTTATCTTCATTCCAAACATAAATACCGTATCTCGGATTAGTTGATCTGAAGTTTCACTTACGTGTTTTGTCTTCGTAACTTCGTATTCAGTTGGAATCATTCTATGCTTTGTTTCACCGAAATTGTTCATGAATCTATTTAGTTTTTATGTTTATTATGTTTGTCTTTACCTCGAACTCCAAACCGTATCTACTCTGTTGATCGTATTCTTGACTTACGAGTGTTATCTTCATTCCAAACATAAATACCGTATCTCGGATTATGATCGATGGTGTCACTTACGTGTTTTGTCTTCGTTACTTCGTAGTCAATTGAAATCATTCTATGCTTTGTGTCACCGAAATTGTTCAAGAATTAGGTTTCTTTTTTATGTTTATTATGTTTGTCTTCAGCTCGAACTCCAAACCGTATCTACTCTGTTGATCGTATTCTTGACTTACGAGTGTTATCTTCATTCCAAACATAAATACCGTATCTCGGATTATGATCGATGGTGTCACTTACGTGTTTTGTCTTCGTTACTTCGTAGTCAATTGAAATCATTCTATGCTTTGTGTCACCGAAATTGTTCAAGAATTAGGTTTCTTTTTATGTTTATTATGTTTGTCTTCAGCTCGAACTCCAAACCGTATCTACTCTGTTGATCGTATTCTTGACTTACGAGTGTTATCTTCATTCCAAACATAAATACCGTATCTCGGTTTATGATCTGAAGTTTCACTTACGTGTTTTGTCTTCGTAACTTCGTAGTCAATTGGAATCGTTCTATGCTTTGTGTCACCGAAATTGTTCAAGAATCTATTTAGTTTTTATGTTTATTATGTTTGTCTTTACCTCGAACTCCAAACCGTATCTACTCTGTTGATCGTATTCTTGACTTACGAGTGTTATCTTCATTCCAAACATAAATACCGTATCTCGGATTATGATCGATGGTGTCACTTACGTGTTTTGTCTTCGTCTCTTCGTATTCAGTTGGAATCGTTCTATGCTTTGTGTCACCGAAATTGTTCAAGAATTAGGTTTCTTTTTATGTTTATTATGTTTGTCTTTACCTCGAACTCCAAACCGTATCTACTCTGTTGATCGTATTCTTGACTTACGAGTGTTATCTTCATTCCAAACATAAATACCGTATCTCGGATTATGATCGATGGTGTCACTTACGTGTTTTGTCTTCGTTACTTCGTAGTCAATTGGAATCGTTCTATGCTTTGTGTCACCGAAATTGTTCAAGAATTAGGTTTCTTTTTTATGTTTATTATGTTTGTCTTTACCTCGAACTCCAAACCGTATCTACTCTGTTGATCGTATTCTTGACTTACGAGTGTTATCTTCATTCCAAACATAAATACCGTATCTCGGATTATGATCTGAAGTTTCACTTACGTGTTTTGTCTTCGTTACTTCGTAGTCAATTGGAATCGTTCTATGCTTTGTGTCACCGAAATTGTTCAAGAATCTATTTAGTTTTTATGTTTATTATGTTTGTCTTTACCTCGAACTCCAAACCGTATCTACTCTGTTGATCGTATTCTTGACTTACGAGTGTTATCTTCATTCCAAACATAAATACCGTATCTCGGATTATGATCTGAAGTTTCACTTACGTGTTTTGTCTTCGTTACTTCGTAGTCAATTGGAATCGTTCTATGCTTTGTGTCACCGAAATTGTTCATGAATCTGTTTAGTTTTTATGTTTATTATGTTTGTCTTTACCTCGAACTCCAAACCGTATCTACTCTGTTGATCGTATTCTTGACTTACGAGTGTTATCTTCATTCCAAACATAAATACCGTATCTCGGATTATGATCGATGGTGTCACTTACGTGTTTTGTCTTCGTTACTTCGTAGTCAATTGGAATCGTTCTATGCTTTGTGTCACCGAAATTGTTCAAGAATTAGGTTTCTTTTTATGTTTATTATGTTTGTCTTTACCTCGAACTCCAAACCGTATCTACTCTGTTGATCGTATTCTTGACTTACGAGTGTTATCTTCATTCCAAACATAAATACCGTATCTCGGATTATGATCGATGGTGTCACTTACGTGTTTTGTCTTCGTTACTTCGTAGTCAATTGGAATCGTTCTATGCTTTGTGTCACCGAAATTGTTCAAGAATTAGGTTTCTTTTTATGTTTATTATGTTTGTCTTTACCTCGAACTCCAAACCGTATCTACTCTGTTGATCGTATTCTTGACTTACGAGTGTTATCTTCATTCCAAACATAAATACCGTATCTCGGATTATGATCTGAAGTTTCACTTACGTGTTTTGTCTTCGTTACTTCGTAGTCAATTGGAATCGTTCTATGCTTTGTGTCACCGAAATTGTTCAAGAATTAGGTTTCTTTTTATGTTTATTATGTTTGTCTTTACCTCGAACTCCAAACCGTATCTACTCTGTTGATCGTATTCTTGACTTACGAGTGTTATCTTCATTCCAAACATAAATACCGTATCTCGGATTATGATCGATGGTGTCACTTACGTGTTTTGTCTTCGTTACTTCGTAGTCAATTGAAATCATTCTATGCTTTGTGTCACCGAAATTGTTCAAGAATTAGGTTTCTTTTTATGTTTATTATGTTTGTCTTCAGCTCGAACTCCAAACCGTATCTACTCTGTTGATCGTATTCTTGACTTACGAGTGTTATCTTCATTCCAAACATAAATACCGTATCTCGGATTATGATCGATGGTGTCACTTACGTGTTTTGTCTTCGTTACTTCGTAGTCAATTGAAATCATTCTATGCTTTGTGTCACCGAAATTGTTCAAGAATTAGGTTTCTTTTTATGTTTATTATGTTTGTCTTCAGCTCGAACTCCAAACCGTATCTACTCTGTTGATCGTATTCTTGACTTACGAGTGTTATCTTCATTCCAAACATAAATACCGTATCTCGGATTATGATCGATGGTGTCACTTACGTGTTTTGTCTTCGTTACTTCGTAGTCAATTGAAATCATTCTATGCTTTGTGTCACCGAAATTGTTCAAGAATTAGGTTTCTTTTTTATGTTTATTATGTTTGTCTTCAGCTCGAACTCCAAACCGTATCTACTCTGTTGATCGTATTCTTGACTTACGAGTGTTATCTTCATTCCAAACATAAATACCGTATCTCGGATTATGATCGATGGTGTCACTTACGTGTTTTGTCTTCGTTACTTCGTAGTCAATTGAAATCATTCTATGCTTTGTGTCACCGAAATTGTTCAAGAATTAGGTTTCTTTTTTATGTTTATTATGTTTGTCTTCAGCTCGAACTCCAAACCGTATCTACTCTGTTGATCGTATTCTTGACTTACGAGTGTTATCTTCATTCCAAACATAAATACCGTATCTCGGATTATGATCGATGGTGTCACTTACGTGTTTTGTCTTCGTTACTTCGTAGTCAATTGAAATCATTCTATGCTTTGTGTCACCGAAATTGTTCATGAATTAGGTTTAGTTTTTATGTTTATTATGTTTGTCTTCAGCTCGAACTCCAAACCGTATCTACTCTGTTGATCGTATTCTTGACTTACGAGTGTTATCTTCATTCCAAACATAAATACCGTATCTCGGATTATGATCGATGGTGTCACTTACGTGTTTTGTCTTCGTTACTTCGTAGTCAATTGAAATCATTCTATGCTTTGTGTCACCGAAATTGTTCAAGAATTAGGTTTCTTTTTTATGTTTATTATGTTTGTCTTTACCTCGAACTCCAAACCGTATCTACTCTGTTGATCGTATTCTTGACTTACGAGTGTTATCTTCATTCCAAACATAAATACCGTATCTCGGTTTATGATCTGAAGTTTCACTTACGTGTTTTGTCTTCGTAACTTCGTATTCAGTTGGAATCGTTCTATGCTTTGTGTCACCGAAATTGTTCATGAATCTATTTACTTTTTATGTTTATTATGTTTGTCTTCAGCTCGAACTCCAAACCGTATCTACTCTGTTGATCGTATTCTTGACTTACGAGTGTTATCTTCATTCCAAACATAAATACCGTATCTCGGATTATGATCTGAAGTTTCACTTACGTGTTTTGTCTTCGTAACTTCGTATTCAGTTGGAATCGTTCTATGCTTTGTGTCACCGAAATTGTTCAAGAATTAGGTTTCTTTTTATGTTTATTATGTTTGTCTTTACCTCGAACTCCAAACCGTATCTACTCTGTTGATCGTATTCTTGACTTACGAGTGTTATCTTCATTCCAAACATAAATACCGTATCTCGGATTATGATCTGAAGTTTCACTTACGTGTTTTGTCTTCGTTACTTCGTAGTCAGTTGGAATCATTCTATGCTTTGTGTCACCGAAATTGTTCAAGAATTAGGTTTCTTTTTATGTTTATTATGTTTGTCTTTACCTCGAACTCCAAACCGTATCTACTCTGTTGATCGTATTCTTGACTTACGAGTGTTATCTTCATCCAAACATAAATACCGTATCTCGGTTTATGATCTGAAGTTTCACTTACGTGTTTTGTCTTCGTAACTTCGTATTCAGTTGGAATCGTTCTATGCTTTGTGTCACCGAAATTGTTCAAGAATTAGGTTTCTTTTTATGTTTATTATGTTTGTCTTTACCTCGAACTCCAAACCGTATCTACTCTGTTGATCGTATTCTTGACTTACGAGTGTTATCTTCATTCCAAACATAAATACCGTATCTCGGTTTATGATCTGAAGTTTCACTTACGTGTTTTGTCTTCGTCTCTTCGTATTCAGTTGGAATCGTTCTATGCTTTGTGTCACCGAAATTGTTCAAGAATTAGGTTTCTTTTTATGTTTATTATGTTTGTCTTTACCTCGAACTCCAAACCGTATCTACTCTGTTGATCGTATTCTTGACTTACGAGTGTTATCTTCATTCCAAACATAAATACCGTATCTCGGTTTATGATCTGAAGTTTCACTTACGTGTTTTGTCTTCGTAACTTCGTATTCAGTTGGAATCATTCTATGCTTTGTGTCACCGAAATTGTTCATGAATCTATTTAGTTTTTATGTTTATTATGTTTGTCTTTACCTCGAACTCCAAACCGTATCTACTCTGTTGATCGTATTCTTGACTTACGAGTGTTATCTTCATTCCAAACATAAATACCGTATCTCGGATTATGATCGATGGTGTCACTTACGTGTTTTGTCTTCGTTACTTCGTAGTCAATTGGAATCATTCTATGCTTTGTGTCACCGAAATTGTTCAAGAATTAGGTTTCGTTTTTATGTTTATTATGTTTGTCTTTACCTCGAACTCCAAACCGTATCTACTCTGTTGATCGTATTCTTGACTTACGAGTGTTATCTTCATTCCAAACATAAATACCGTATCTCGGATTATGATCGATGGTGTCACTTACGTGTTTTGTCTTCGTTACTTCGTAGTCAATTGAAATCATTCTATGCTTTGTGTCACCGAAATTGTTCAAGAATTAGGTTTCTTTTTTATGTTTATTATGTTTGTCTTCAGCTCGAACTCCAAACCGTATCTACTCTGTTGATCGTATTCTTGACTTACGAGTGTTATCTTCATTCCAAACATAAATACCGTATCTCGGATTATGATCGATGGTGTCACTTACGTGTTTTGTCTTCGTTACTTCGTAGTCAATTGAAATCATTCTATGCTTTGTGTCACCGAAATTGTTCAAGAATTAGGTTTCTTTTTATGTTTATTATGTTTGTCTTCAGCTCGAACTCCAAACCGTATCTACTCTGTTGATCGTATTCTTGACTTACGAGTGTTATCTTCATTCCAAACATAAATACCGTATCTCGGTTTTATGATCTGAAGTTTCACTTACGTGTTTTGTCTTCGTAACTTCGTATTCAGTTGGAATCATTCTATGCTTTGTTTCACCGAAATTGTTCAAGAATTAGGTTTCTTTTTATGTTTATTATGTTTGTCTTTACCTCGAACTCCAAACCGTATCTACTCTGTTGATCGTATTCTTGACTTACGAGTGTTATCTTCATTCCAAACATAAATACCGTATCTCGGATTATGATCGATGGTGTCACTTACGTGTTTTGTCTTCGTTACTTCGTAGTCAATTGAAATCATTCTATGCTTTGTGTCACCGAAATTGTTCAAGAATTAGGTTTATTTTTATGTTTATTATGTTTGTCTTCAGCTCGAACTCCAAACCGTATCTACTCTGTTGATCGTATTCTTGACTTACGAGTGTTATCTTCATTCCAAACATAAATACCGTATCTCGGATTATGATCGATGGTGTCACTTACGTGTTTTGTCTTCGTTACTTCGTAGTCAATTGAAATCATTCTATGCTTTGTGTCACCGAAATTGTTCAAGAATTAGGTTTCTTTTTTATGTTTATTATGTTTGTCTTTACCTCGAACTCCAAACCGTATCTACTCTGTTGATCGTATTCTTGACTTACGAGTGTTATCTTCATTCCAAACATAAATACCGTATCTCGGATTATGATCGATGGTGTCACTTACGTGTTTTGTCTTCGTTACTTCGTAGTCAATTGAAATCATTCTATGCTTTGTGTCACCGAAATTGTTCAAGAATTAGGTTTCTTTTTATGTTTATTATGTTTGTCTTCAGCTCGAACTCCAAACCGTATCTACTCTGTTGATCGTATTCTTGACTTACGAGTGTTATCTTCATTCCAAACATAAATACCGTATCTCGGATTATGATCGATGGTGTCACTTACGTGTTTTGTCTTCGTTACTTCGTAGTCAATTGAAATCATTCTATGCTTTGTGTCACCGAAATTGTTCAAGAATTAGGTTTCTTTTTATGTTTATTATGTTTGTCTTCAGCTCGAACTCCAAACCGTATCTACTCTGTTGATCGTATTCTTGACTTACGAGTGTTATCTTCATTCCAAACATAAATACCGTATCTCGGTTTATGATCTGAAGTTTCACTTACGTGTTTTGTCTTCGTAACTTCGTATTCAGTTGGAATCATTCTATGCTTTGTTTCACCGAAATTGTTCATGAATCTATTTAGTTTTTATGTTTATTATGTTTGTCTTTACCTCGAACTCCAAACCGTATCTACTCTGTTGATCGTATTCTTGACTTACGAGTGTTATCTTCATTCCAAACATAAATACCGTATCTCGGATTATGATCGATGGTGTCACTTACGTGTTTTGTCTTCGTCTCTTCGTATTCAGTTGGAATCGTTCTATGCTTTGTGTCACCGAAATTGTTCAAGAATTAGGTTTCTTTTTATGTTTATTATGTTTGTCTTTACCTCGAACTCCAAACCGTATCTACTCTGTTGATCGTATTCTTGACTTACGAGTGTTATCTTCATTCCAAACATAAATACCGTATCTCGGTTTATGATCTGAGGTTTCACTTACGTGTTTTGTCTTCGTTACTTCGTATTCAGTTGGAATCATTCTATGCTTTGTGTCACCGAAATTGTTCAAGAATTAGGTTTCTTTTTTATGTTTATTATGTTTGTCTTTACCTCGAACTCCAAACCGTATCTACTCTGTTGATCGTATTCTTGACTTACGAGTGTTATCTTCATTCCAAACATAAATACCGTATCTCGGTTTATGATCTGAAGTTTCACTTACGTGTTTTGTCTTCGTCTCTTCGTATTCAGTTGGAATCGTTCTATGCTTTGTGTCACCGAAATTGTTCAAGAATTAGGTTTCTTTTTTATGTTTATTTTGTTTGTCTTTACCTCGAACTCCAAACCGTATCTACTCTGTTGATCGTATTCTTGACTTACGAGTGTTATCTTCATTCCAAACATAAATACCGTATCTCGGATTATGATCGATGGTGTCACTTACGTGTTTTGTCTTCGTTACTTCGTAGTCAATTGGAATCATTCTATGCTTTGTGTCACCGAAATTGTTCAAGAATTAGGTTTCTTTTTATGTTTATTATGTTTGTCTTCAGCTCGAACTCCAAACCGTATCTACTCTGTTGATCGTATTCTTGACTTACGAGTGTTATCTTCATTCCAAACATAAATACCGTATCTCGGATTATGATCTGAAGTTTCACTTACGTGTTTTGTCTTCGTAACTTCGTAGTCAATTGAAATCATTCTATGCTTTGTGTCACCGAAATTGTTCAAGAATTAGGTTTCTTTTTATGTTTATTATGTTTGTCTTCAGCTCGAACTCCAAACCGTATCTACTCTGTTGATCGTATTCTTGACTTACGAGTGTTATCTTCATTCCAAACATAAATACCGTATCTCGGATTATGATCGATGGTGTCACTTACGTGTTTTGTCTTCGTTACTTCGTAGTCAATTGAAATCGTTCTATGCTTTGTGTCACCGAAATTGTTCAAGAATTAGGTTTCTTTTTTATGTTTATTATGTTTGTCTTTACCTCGAACTCCAAACCGTATCTACTCTGTTGATCGTATTCTTGACTTACGAGTGTTATCTTCATTCCAAACATAAATACCGTATCTCGGATTATGATCTGAAGTTTCACTTACGTGTTTTGTCTTCGTAACTTCGTATTCAGTTGGAATCGTTCTATGCTTTGTGTCACCGAAATTGTTCATGAATCTATTTAGTTTTTATGTTTATTATGTTTGTCTTTAGCTCGAACTCCAAACCGTATCTACTCTGTTGATCGTATTCTTGACTTACGAGTGTTATCTTCATTCCAAACATAAATACCGTATCTCGGTTTATGATCTGAAGTTTCACTTACGTGTTTTGTCTTCGTTACTTCGTAGTCAATTGAAATCATTCTATGCTTTGTGTCACCGAAATTGTTCAAGAATTAGGTTTCTTTTTATGTTTATTATGTTTGTCTTTACCTCGAACTCCAAACCGTATCTACTCTGTTGATCGTATTCTTGACTTACGAGTGTTATCTTCATTCCAAACATAAATACCGTATCTCGGATTATGATCTGAAGTTTCACTTACGTGTTTTGTCTTCGTTACTTCGTAGTCAATTGAAATCATTCTATGCTTTGTGTCACCGAAATTGTTCAAGAATTAGGTTTCTTTTTATGTTTATTATGTTTGTCTTTACCTCGAACTCCAAACCGTATCTACTCTGTTGATCGTATTCTTGACTTACGAGTGTTATCTTCATTCCAAACATAAATACCGTATCTCGGATTATGATCGATGGTGTCACTTACGTGTTTTGTCTTCGTTACTTCGTAGTCAATTGAAATCATTCTATGCTTTGTGTCACCGAAATTGTTCAAGAATTAGGTTTCTTTTTTATGTTTATTATGTTTGTCTTTACCTCGAACTCCAAACCGTATCTACTCTGTTGATCGTATTCTTGACTTACGAGTGTTATCTTCATTCCAAACATAAATACCGTATCTCGGTTTATGATCTGAAGTTTCACTTACGTGTTTTGTCTTCGTAACTTCGTAGTCAATTGGAATCATTCTATGCTTTGTGTCACCGAAATTGTTCATGAATCTATTTAGTTTTTATGTTTATTATGTTTGTCTTTACCTCGAACTCCAAACCGTATCTGCTCTGTTGATCGTATTCTTGACTTACGAGTGTTATCTTCATTCCAAACATAAATACCGTATCTCGGTTTATGATCTGAAGTTTCACTTACGTGTTTTGTCTTCGTAACTTCGTAGTCAATTGGAATCATTCTATGCTTTGTGTCACCGAAATTGTTCAAGAATTAGGTTTCTTTTTATGTTTATTATGTTTGTCTTTAGCTCGAACTCCAAACCGTATCTACTCTGTTGATCGTATTCTTGACTTACGAGTGTTATCTTCATTCCAAACATAAATACCGTATCTCGGTTTATGATCTGAAGTTTCACTTACGTGTTTTGTCTTCGTAACTTCGTATTCAGTTGGAATCATTCTATGCTTTGTGTCACCGAAATTGTTCATGAATCTATTTAGTTTTTATGTTTATTATGTTTGTCTTTACCTCGAACTCCAAACCGTATCTACTCTGTTGATCGTATTCTTGACTTACGAGTGTTATCTTCATTCCAAACATAAATACCGTATCTCGGATTATGATCTGAAGTTTCACTTACGTGTTTTGTCTTCGTTACTTCGTAGTCAATTGGAATCATTCTATGCTTTGTGTCACCGAAATTGTTCAAGAATTAGGTTTCTTTTTATGTTTATTATGTTTGTCTTTACCTCGAACTCCAAACCGTATCTACTCTGTTGATCGTATTCTTGACTTACGAGTGTTATCTTCATTCCAAACATAAATACCGTATCTCGGATTATGATCTGAAGTTTCACTTACGTGTTTTGTCTTCGTCACTTCGTATTCAGTTGGAATCGTTCTATGCTTTGTGTCACCGAAATTGTTCATGAATCTATTTAGTTTTTATGTTTATTATGTTTGTCTTTACCTCGAACTCCAAACCGTATCTACTCTGTTGATCGTATTCTTGACTTACGAGTGTTATCTTCATTCCAAACATAAATACCGTATCTCGGATTATGATCTGAAGTTTCACTTACGTGTTTTGTCTTCGTAACTTCGTAGTCAATTGGAATCGTTCTATGCTTTGTGTCACCGTGTGTTCATGAATCTATTTAGTTTTTATGTTTATTATGTTTGTCTTTACCTCGAACTCCAAACCGTATCTACTCTGTTGATCGTATTCTTGACTTACGAGTGTTATCTTCATTCCAAACATAAATACCGTATCTCGGATTATGATCTGAAGTTTCACTTACGTGTTTTGTCTTCGTTACTTCGTAGTCAATTGGAATCGTTCTATGCTTTGTGTCACCGAAATTGTTCATGAATCTATTTAGTTTTTATGTTTATTATGTTTGTCTTTACCTCGAACTCCAAACCGTATCTACTCTGTTGATCGTATTCTTGACTTACGAGTGTTATCTTCATTCCAAACATAAATACCGTATCTCGGATTATGATCGATGGTGTCACTTACGTGTTTTGTCTTCGTTACTTCGTAGTCAATTGGAATCGTTCTATGCTTTGTGTCACCGAAATTGTTCATGAATCTATTTAGTTTTTATGTTTATTATGTTTGTCTTTACCTCGAACTCCAAACCGTATCTACTCTGTTGATCGTATTCTTGACTTACGAGTGTTATCTTCATTCCAAACATAAATACCGTATCTCGGATTATGATCTGAAGTTTCTCTTACGTGTTTTGTCTTCGTCTCTTCGTATTCAGTTGGAATCGTTCTAAGCCTAAGTCAAGAGAGTTATTAAAACTTTAATGAAAACCAAATCAATATTAAAGTTAATTTTTTAAATTGCAAATTTTATTGAATTTAAACTATATTGCTTTCTTTTTTTTACAGATTACTTTCCCATTTGATCATTCGGAGAGAACCACTCCACGTGATGCACTCATCCAACAGGCAACTGCTTCCACTCGCCAGAAAGCCACTAAACGAAAACAAGCTCAATTGAATCAAACTGGGAAAAGATCGAAGATGACAATCCAGAATGATGATGAAGTAGATCGAGTGGACATTGCGGATCGAGAAGCAAAAGTTAAAGTCATCTATTTAAATTGCATCGACCCAAAATGTAATGTCAAATTGAATTCAATGCATCTATTTAAAGATCATTTGCACACTGTGCAATGCACAGTGTGCATCAACTTCTGCCTTATGAAAGGGCAAATGGCGAAGAATATTGTGGACCAACAAGACCCGAACGAATATGTTCGAGTGGTGGCTGAGTGAGTGATTGTCGAGTAGAATGGACCTTATTCACTTGTAAAGTTTGTTAAAAAATTCATTTCACTTTACGTACATCTCTTATTGTCATTTCATGTAAATTACTTTGAATATTAAAATATCTGTGTTTCTATTGTTGTAATATTTATTTTGGTAAAAGTATCAATTAGCAATTGGCATCATGAGACTGCAGTGCCAATTTTTTAGTTAGTCAATTGAAAGAGCGTTTTAGCAGATTGAACTTTAGTTTAATATTAATATTATAATTTCACTTCTCAAATTTCAATTTTAACCTCGAGATGACATTATTTAAAGACGTTCATTGTTAACTACAGAAAGAGTCACAGGAATATTTTTAAGATTAAAGTATAAGTAAAGTATAAGTATAAGATCGAGTATAAATTTAAAAATTCGGATAATTAAAGTGTTACTAATTTTTGAGTGAAACCCAAAGTAAAAATTGACCTAACCTAAATTAATTAAATAAAATAAGCTTTAAAATAGAACATCTTTTTAAGAATTTGAATAAAATATATAAATAATATATACAATACGAAAATTGCTCATATTTAACGATCGCATTTTTGTTGAACCATTAAAAGTTAAATCGAGAATTACTGTTTTTTTTGTTTGGAAAACCAGTTCGGGTATCTTTATTGATTAGACTGCCAGCGAATAGGTTACAAAAATGTGTTATGAATTACAGTTGGAGTAAAGGGTTACAGAGGTAGTTTGGTTTTAAGAAAGATTAATCGTTTTGGTGATGCTATTTACAATATAATACAAGAGGGGGAAAATGAAAATGTGGAAATGAAAATAATATTACAAATGTACATATGAGACTAAATATGTGTTTTACTGTTTGGCACAGTTAAAAACGATGAATCAATGACATTTTTCAAATTGATAAATTTAGCATAAAAAGTTAGCACCTGTTGGAATTTCTAACATTTTAACTTTTCTAACATCACCATTTGTATGCAGTTCCCAACACCAAAAGAAATTGCATTTTTCTCCGAGCCAGTATTGGTGGACATTTTCTATTTACCTTTGATCTGTTGTTAAAAAGAAAGCTGCTTTTATAACAAAAATTTTTATAATTTATTTGTGTAACTTTTATATAAATTTAATGTTGATTCTCAGCATTATCTATTGATTAATAAGCCTATTGAATAAATGGAAACACAAAAGCAGAAGCTTAAACGTTGGTTATCTTTTTGATTAAGAGAAATGAAACTAACAAACAGAGAGCGAGTTTCATTTTAGTGTTTATGTTTAAAAACTATAATATATTTTTTTTACTTATTTTCAACTTTTTCTAAGAAAAAAACTATAAATGTATTTTAAATTGTTTAAAATTTAAACTACAAATAAGAGCATATACAGCAAAATATGTTAAATAGTCAATTATTAATAATTTTTCAAATTATTAGACAAGATCTTTGAACACAATGCCTTAGCATTGTTCAGCCATATTTACCATTAGAATGCTTCTTACATTTCAAATTATTAGTATTAATATCAGTAAATAGTTATTAATCTAAATCTTTAAAACAAAATTTAAATTGATCATTTAATCATAATTTAAGATTTAAATAAGTTGATAAACGTTTTTACCTTTAATAGATAACAATATCTAAATTTAGATCTGATTTCAGTTTGATAAAACATTTGTAAACATGGTCTACAAAAGTATTAAAAGTAATAGTAGTTATAGTTGTAAATATAGTGCCTGATAAAATGGCATATAAATTTGAAAAACCTTTTATACGATACCGAGACTGTCGCGGATTAATTGTCTAATGACTTAATTAGAAATTTGCCAATTGTTGAAGCAGAGCAGAGAGGAATTGGGTAAAGAAAACAACATAGCACATTACAATCCAAACAGTTACTATTTTTAATTAACACATGAAAGTTGAGCACATGAGCTCCTAGAATTTTAGCATTTTTAGTGGCGCCACCTTCCATATAAATCTTTAATATACCAAGAACTTTATCTTGGGTCGGCTACTTCTGGTGATATTTTTTTATATTCTGATTCTACTAGCGTTTCATTTTGGTATATTTCATTACCAAAAAGACGAGTTCAAAATTTTTAATATTGATAGAACAAAAATATAATGATCAATTTCAATGATAAATGATAATTAATTTGTGTTATAATCATCTTTTTGAATTAACCGCTGTCGAACATACCGAATTTTATCTTAACCCATAATCGCACAGCATGAGATTCGGAATCTCACCTTGATTTTTGAAAAGTTGTTACTAGTAATCTATAAAGCACACGCTAAAGCGCTTTTAGTTATGTGTAAAGAATATATCTAAGTATCATTTAAGTCACTTTAAATATCCAAATACCCAGTGGTTTGTTCCTGGAACGCAAAAAAAGCAAAGTAAAGTCGCGTCTGGTGTACCTTCCAGCAATGCTTCTCCTCCAAAGGACCCTGCGAGTGTGGTCTGTGTGCGTGCGTGTTTCTAGGTCTGAGGATAGATAGAGGAGTACAGCAATGTGTTAGGGCGCGCAATGAACAGTAGAAGGTGAGACTCTGAATCTCATGTTGTGCAACTACTTTTTAAAGCTATGCGATTATGGGTTAAATAAAAAATCGCTAGTATTTAATTAATTAACAAAATTTGAAAAGGATTTGATGATAACTTTTTGTAAAGGATGCTGCGAAGCAGACCATCCAGTAGATTTAATTTTGCTTGTTAATCGGTAATGATAACTATGATTAAAGATGAATATTCAAATTATATTAATTGAATTTGAAAGAATATTTACAAATTGTAAGATTAAAGTTGTGGGGCACAATTTTAAAAATTCTAATGCTGAACACACAAAAGTAATTGATTTTCACAATAAAAGATCATTTTTGCAATAACAGCAATTTCACCATTTAGAAAAAATAAAAACTTAAAAAATGTGTTGATGAAATGGGGAGATTTAAGAACGAGCATAAGAAGAGTATACTACATGCATTTGTATTATGTCGACCATTTCAAAACTGCTATTTCATTGCGTCAAAGTGATAATGTTCATAGTCGTGGTTTCAAGTGAAATCAAAGTACGCTTTGATAAAAGAATAAATAGAAAATACTTTATTTTATTAAAAAATTACACGAAATCTATATGGAAATCTTCAAGCATGGTGTCAATGACATGAATGCACAGTTCTCAACATTGACTATCTGCAATAAATGTTAAGTGTAACAAAGAAATGATATCGTATTCATGACAAAACTAAGATTCTGGAAGGTGAAAGTGGAATGAATCCGTACATTGTGTACAAAAAAAGTTATAAACCTTTTAATTTCAAATACAATTTATAAAAAATTATTTAAATTGTGCATTTAAGAAAAAAATGCCAAAATTTTTTGCTACTAGCATTTATGCTATTGATTCTTAAGAAGAATAATTAAGCTAAAAAATGTTACCCTTTTTGCTGGTCCTGGAAATCTAAAGAAACATAGTCGCTTTCTTTCAATTCAAGTTCAATTTTAATCTGCATGCGACTACGTCAAGCTTTTTTGTTAGTTGATTTCAAGAAAGATTCGACTAACGAAGACAATTTTGTAAAAATTTTTTAATTCACCTGCAAATAACTGCCGTAGAGTTATATTTCAATAATTTTTCAGAACTGTATTTAATTATTTAGATATATCTAAACAAACTTAAAATAAATCGATAAATCTTATCTTTTAATAAGCCATCATGAAAAAGATGTTTAAAACAAAAATAAGATTCAAAAAAGCCAATTGGATCAATTTTTTCATTATTTGCCTTCTAAGTTTAAGTGATTGTGATTTCGGAGTTTTGATCAGCATTTACTTGACAATCAATTTGATTTCCACTTTATTCACATCAATCTTTATCTCTCGTATAAAACAAATTTTCATAAAAGTCACTTTCAAAGTCAATGCAATGTGATCTCTGGGTCAACCTACTTCTCTGTTAATCGTCCATGAAGATATTTTTAGAAGTTCACACAGGCCTTTGTTTTCCTTTTGTAAAGTAAAATCAAAGATATATTTTAACCTTTTCAAACAAGAAACCAGTCGATTTAACATAAAATTACCAAAAGATCAAACAACAAACCAAAAATGTTCCTCTTTTGTTTTGTAATCTATTTCTAACTTGCTCTACATAATATAACAATCGTCAAATGTTTGTTTAATCACTTTTTAAAACTCTTATAATTGATTGATGAAGAAATTTTATTTATTTTATTTTGATGGGGGAAATATTTTCGATTACCTTTACCTCTACTCTTTTAAACGTATGTGTAACTGAACGTTAATGATTGAGTGAATGTTGAAGACAAAAGTGTTGAAACACATAAAATTTAATGACTTTTTTCACCATGGCAAATCGAATCGTATCTACAATAATTGAATTACGTACATTAAAACCAGCTCAACGAGTTATACCCAAGTTTAACTGAATTGAATTTAATACATAAAAATTCTAAACTTATAAACGACAAAACACAAATTTTAAAATAGTTTAAGTTATCTACTTGTTGACCAAATAAAATTCATGAGGTTTTTTTAAAATTAACAGGTCGAAACTTGTCCAAAAAAGACCGAGAAAACAGTTAAAACATGGTTAAACTTTTGAAATTAAGATTAATAAGAAGATATAATCTATTATATTTGAACTGAAAAGGAACTTGTAAACATGCAAATAAATAAATGGATTTAATGTTAAACCTTTTAAGTAAACCTTCGTCAACCAGTGTCGGCTCAATAAGACACCTGAAATATACCATAATTTCTATGTTTAAATAAAATCCGTTCATTCGAATGTAAATCACCTATCGTATATTGAGCATTTTGAATATAAAAGATTTAATATAGTCCTAAACTCAGAAATCGGTTGAGTAACCAGAAGGACATCACCATGTTCTCTTCCGGCAGATTGAAAACTCACAATGCTCATCCTTATAACACTTGACAGAGCCACTCACATACCGCACTTGAATTTTTACAAAGATTTGTAAGTTTACTGAGTTTTTATTTTGTACGTTTACCCAGTGATGGGTACAATCTTTCTTAATGACATCACTATGCATGTTTATTTACACTTTGTTCTGTCCGTCTGTAATAGAAATTTTCATAAAAGTAATCAAAGTCAATGCTATACAAACAGAACTCAGAGAAACACACTTTTGAAATTTGTGAACAAAAGTTGAGTTCATTCGAATGTCTAACGAGAAGTACAAATTGTATGTTCTTCTATTGGAATATAGCATTGGTTAGATTTGGTAACCTTTATAAAAGGCATATGATCAACTCTGAACTTTGAGAACGCAGATACAATTGGTCTAACCTTGCAGTAGTGGAATCACTAATGGAATTAAATAAATTTAAAGATTTGCCTTTTAATCAACTAAACAAATATCACTTGTAATTGTCAGTCTTGTAGTGTAAGTGAGTGTAATTTCCTAAATCCACTACTATGACAACTCCCTCGGATATCGATCATACGATGATGCTGCGTTGTTGTTGTTTTTATATGATTTGTTTTAAGTAATTGATCAGTTTAAATTTAGTTAAAAATGCTATTAACTATTTTAAACTCAAATAAAATTGTATTATAATTGAGAATATGTAAGAAATTTTTACATTTTATAATCAGGGCTGGCATAATCATAACTGCAACTCATAAGAATTCAAAATACAGATACAAGGAAAATAAACGAAATCCCAAAACTAAATTATACCTTTTAATAAAGAATCAGACGACTATTATTATCAACATACGAGTAATTCAAAACAGGATTTTGAATGTAATTGAATGTAATATCCTGATGTTAAATATACCTACATATCTGTTGCTCAACCATGAAGATTTTTCCAAGATGTTTGTGTTCGTGGTTGTAAGTGAAATCAAAGAAAAGTTATTGATTGGATACTGTTTGAAACGATTGAAACGAATATCAACAAATTAGTGACTTGATTCTAGTTTTCATATTTACAATTGACTAATTATTGATCTTTCTGGCCAAATTTAGTTGTTTTTACAACTGGACAACTGTTGCAACTGTTACCACACCGAATCTTGAATATAATTCGAAAAGATATTATCAAAGAGAAGTTATAGATTGATAGTTATTGCAATCAATTTGTATATGGTAAACCTTTTTAAAAACCGTCGAGTATCATTCGGAATTCAAACTTAAATAAAAAAAATACTGCTTGTATTTCAAATGTAAGATTTGTTGCTATACAAATATGTTTATCAAATTAAACTTATGTTAAAATTTCAGAATTGCATCAATGAAAATTGACAAAACATCACAATTAAATCAACCTCGAATGTCTAGAATGTCACACAGAAACGTGTTACTTGAAACCACTTCTAATATAAATAAATAAAATATTTTTGAGTTATTAGTTCATTGAAATTTGGCAAAAAATGCTATTGTCAATAGCATATTGACCTTTTTTACAATTCAGTGAGCAGGTAATTCAAAATTGGTTTTATTGTTGGGCAATAAAAATGTCGTTTGCATTTGTTACTGATTTGCTTGGGTGTAAATATTTTTCTATGCAATTTGGGATGTTTGCAAATAAGTGCAGAGAGTGCAAGTTGAAGGTGCAATTCAAAGCCACAAATAGCAGAAAAAGAAGAATTTATAGAGTAATCATATGTAAAAAGGGTAAAATGTATTCGAATGCAAAAGATTTGGTATTTTATTTTTGTAAAACAGATTGCCAACAGACTGGTTTGAACAGAAAAATAATTCAGCATGTAAATTGATTTCAAAATTATGTCCAACTCATTTAATTTGATATAACCTTTTATAACCTTTTGATGAACTTTTACAATAGAGAAATCCGAATAAAATATCTGGATATTTTATGAACAAACGGAAATGGGAAAATGAGAAAATGAGAAAATACATCGGAAAACGGTACAAATTTAAATATGAATTTTTCTCGGTCGAATCTTGGCCGATTTTGATGCTCTATTTTTGCAAAACTCACTAAAACATGGCCTACGGAGACTCGGAAAAATTTTCCAGATTATTTGGTCATGTGGAAATGGGTGAAAAGATTCAACGAAGATCCAGCATAATCCGAATTGCCCAAATACTCCCTTGTTTGGGCTCAAAATAGCCGTATTTTTGACCAGAATCATTATGGGAGCAATACCTATGACCCTAGAGTGCCAATTATTTTGATAACTGAATAACAGTAACACACTTTTCGATTATTGCGCGTCCAGGATAAAACCCCAAAAGAAAAGAAATGAAATATTATTATAACCGGTGTATGACATTCTAAGAAAGTTCGTTGTAACTCGTAAGAAAGCAATTATAGTAATCAGATCAAAAGTGTCAAATATTTACACATGAATTAGCTGTCGCAAAAAAATATATAAACTAAATTTGATTTTCAGTAACTTTGTGTTAATGTGATAAACAACAAGATAATTTGTTGTGGATTTCTTTTCTGTAGTTTAAAAGTATGGTGAAAACAATAAGACAAAAAATTTAGAAATTCAGAAGCAAAATAAGCTTATCGGAAAAAATTAGAAAGTGACCATTACAATAGACGAGTTGGGACGAGTAAATATTTCAAAATTTTATTTTAAATAAATGACATTTAATGTAACATTGACATTTAAATTGAACAAGATTAAACAAATCTTTATTTAAAAAATGATTAAAGAGACTGGAGAAAACTATTGTAATACAATTAAATTAAATTTAAACAAATTTCCGGAGAAATATCAACTTACAAACTGAGAAAAGTAAAAAAATTGGTGAATTTATCTTGTGGGCAACCAATGGCCTAAACTGCTTCGTTAGGAAAGGTAAGGAAAATTGGTGAATTTATCTTGTGGGCAACCAATGGCCTAAACTGCTTCGTTAGGAAAGGTAAGGAAAATTGGTGAATTTATCTTGTTGGGCAACCAATGGCCTAAACTGCTTCGTTAGGAAAGGTAAGGAAAATTGGTGAATTTATCTTGTGGGCAACCAATGGCCTAAACTGCTTCGTTAGGAAAGGTAAGGAAAATTGGTGAATTTATCTTGTGGGCAACCAATGGCCTAAACTGCTTCGTTAGGAAAGGTAAGGAAAATTGGTGAATTTATCTTGTGGGCAACCAATGGCCTAAACTGCTTCGTTAGGAAAGGTAAGGAAAATTGGTGAATTTATCTTGTGGACAACCAATGGCCTAAACTGCTTCGTTAGGAAAGGTAAGGAAAATTGGTGAATTTATCTTGTGGGCAACCAATGGCCTAAACTGCTTCGTTAGGAAAGGTAAGGAAAATTGGTGAATTTATCTTGTGGGCAACCAATGGCCTAAACTGCTTCGTTAGGAAAAGTAAGGAAAATTGGTGAATTTATCTTGTGGGCAACCAATGGCCTAAACTGCTTCGCTAGGAAAGGTAAGGAAAATTGGTGAATTTATCTTGTGGGCAACCAATGGCCTAAACTGCTTCGTTAGGAAAGGTAAGGAAAATTGGTGAATTTATCTTGTGGGCAACCAATGGCCTAAACTGCTTCGTTAGGAAAGGTAAGGAAAATTGGTGAATTTATCTTGTGGGCAACCAATGGCCTAAACTGCTTCGTTAGGAAAGGTAAGGAAAATTGGTGAATTTATCTTGTGGGCAACCAATGGCCTAAACTGCTTCGTTAGGAAAGGTAAGGAAAATTGGTGAATTTATCTTGTGGGCAACCAATGGCCTAAACTGCTTCGTTAGGAAAGGTAAGGAAAATTGGTGAATTTATCTTGTGGGCAACCAATGGCCTAAACTGCTTCGTTAGGAAAGGTAAGGAAAATTGGTGAATTTATCTTGTGGGCAACCAATGGCCTAAACTGCTTTATTAGGAAAGGTAAGGAAAATTGGTGAATTTATCTTGTGGACAACCAATGGCCTAAACTGCTTCGTTAGGAAAGGTAAGGAAAATTGGTGAATTTATCTTGTGGGCAACCAATGGCCTAAACTTCTTCGGGAGGAAAGGTACAGAAAATCTACATCTCGTATAAAACAAATTTTCATGAAAGTCACCTTTAAAGTCAATGCATTGTAATCTCTGGGTCAACCTACATCTCTGTTATTCGACCATGAAGATTTTTTTTAAAGTTCATACAGTTTTTTGTTCTTCTTGTGTAAAGTGAAATCAAAGATATATTTTAACCTTTTCTAACAAGAAACCAGTCGATTAATTAACATAAAATTACCAAAAGATCAAACAACAAACCAAAAATGTTCCAGTTTTGTTTTGTAATCTGTTTCTAACTTGCTCTACATAATATAACAATCATCAAATGTTTGTTTAATCAAACTCTTATAATTGATTGATAAAGACATTTTTTATTTTGATGGGGAAAATAGTTTCGATGAACTTTACCTCTACTCTTTAATCTCTACTCTTTAATGTGTAACTGAACTTTAATGATTGAGTAAATGTTGAAGACAAAAGTGTTGAAACACATAAAATTTGATGACCTTTTTCACCATGGCAAATCGAATCATATTTACAGTAATTGAATACATTAAAACCCGCTCAACTAGATATACCCAAGTTTAACTGGATTGAATTTAATACAAAATTCTAAACTTATAAACGACAAGACACAAAGTGCTACTTCGTTTTGACAAATTATAAAATAGTTTAAGTTATCTACTTGTTGACCAAATAAAATTCGAAAAGTCTTTTTTAAATTAACAGGTCAAAACTTACTAAAAAAAGATCGTAAAAGCAGTTAAAACATGTTTAAACTTTTGAGATTAAGATTAATAAGAATATATAATCTGTTATATTTGCACTGAAAAGGAACTTGTAAACATACAAATAAATAAATGGATTGAATGTTAAACCTTTTAAGTAGACCTTCAGTTAACAAGTTTCGGCTCATTAAGACACCTGAAATATACCATAAATTGTTATAATATGTTAAAATATAATTCATTCGAATGTAAATAAATGAATGTAAAAAATTTAAATGCCAGTAAAAATGAAGTGAAAATTATCTTCCTGCAAGATTATTATCCGATTCTCCACCGGTTCCTCCAAAAATGCTTAATATGACAAAAAGCTTTTAAATAAATTTCTAAAGAAATTAAATATTTGATTAACCTTTAGATAAGATGGACAAGTAAAAAATGGTAATACCTTTTAAGATGATGATGGATCTAAATATCAAATTAAGAAAAGGAAATAATAAAATCAAGATTATTTAACTTACAATTACTAGTTTTGTTAGCGTATGCAAGACCTTCTATATACAATCCAATGGAAACAACTTGGTATGTGAAAAATGGTATATTTGTTTTTTCAGATTGTACAAATCAAATCAAATTTCTTGGTTTTTGGTTCCTGGCAACTTGTCATCCAAAATTCCAACGTTTCGGTGAGAATGAATGAATAAATTAGTAATTAACCTTTTACGAAAAAATTTTAGTGAGAAGCTAATAGTTTCAATATGACCAAAAAATGTTTTTAGAACAAAAACACTTGTAAATAAAAATTAATTTCACTTTAATACTGATGCTGATCTGATCACTTTAAACTTTTGGTTCACAATTTTTACAATATCTGTACAATAAAATTGGCTTCAAGGCAAATTGGAAACCAAAATTTCTCTGCAACCATTTTAAATTTTGTATGTGATTTATAAATGCCAATTGGAAATAATCAATTCTTCTCGATAATGAATAGAATGACCAAATTGAATCGAACTTTGGAGGCATTCAAGATTTATCTGTGTGCACAAGATTATTTCGTAAAATTCGAGTATTTATCTCCTAAGTAAACTGAATTACATCGAATTCCTCCATCTATTTCATCATCATCATCCCTCCTTCAATTTCTTAGTAATTTCAAAGTAATAAAAGTCAATGCTATACAAACGGAACACAGAGAAACACACATTTGAAATTTATAAACAAACAGTTGAGTTCATTCGAATGTCTAACGAGAAGTAAAAATTGTATGATCTTGTATTGGAATATAGCGTTAGTTAGATTTGGTAACCTTTATAAAAGGCATATGATCAACTCTTAAATCAATCGTAAAATGTTTGTTTCAATAAGTTTTAAAATCTATTTCAGAATCTATTTGAGAACGCAGATACAATTGGCTTAACCTTGCAGTAGTGCAAGCACTAATGGAATTAAATAAATTTAAAGATTTACCTTTTAATACCTTTTAAAATATCAATTGTAATTTAAAAATATAAATCAACACTTTAAAGTCAGTCTTGTAGTGTAAGTGAGTGTAATTTTCTTTCATAAGCCAACTTCTCTGCATCTACTCGACCATTAAAATAGTCATAGAAGTCATTCCATTTGTGCTTAATATCATCATATCATCCACTTAACTCTACCGAAATATTCAAACACAAACCTTGTTCTTAAGCGAAACATCACATTTCTGACTTGCACTTCTTGTATATTTTTGTTCGTTAATACGTCCAACGTAATCGTTCATATCTCGCTCTTATTACTATCCAAATGCAGTGATCATTATTGATTCTGATTCTCTTAGATCTAGTCCATTTTGTATGGTAACTTCAATTTATTTTGTATTAAAAATTAATTTACTACTGTGATAGTGATTCTCACCATTGAAATTGGAAAGTTACAAACAGTTGTACCTCAAAAAATTTGTTAAAAAATAAATAGACGAATAACATTATTTTAAAATATTCATAGATTGCCATTTTAATGCCATTAAGAAAAAACACTGATTTGTATTTGTGTAACCTTTATAAAACCACACATTACATTCTACTTAATTGTTTAACACAAAATGTGCTAAAATGCAAAAATAAAATATTAAACCTACTCCTGTAATAAGAAATTATGTAGCGTTACAACTAGCCACAAAGAATCGGTTCATCTCATTATTGTATTGAATGGCTACGATATATACAAACTGAAACAATTACCTTTGACTCGACAAAAGGAGTTCATTGTCAACTCAGACTGGCTGTCTCAAATACTTTTAAACGAATAATCCTCAACAATCTTTATTATATTTTCACTGTCTTCTGACAAAATAACCTATTATCGACTGACTTTGGAGTTCGATTTAAAATTATTACATAATTAATCTATCTTGAATCGAATCGGTCAAGAAAACTAAATCCACTACTATGACAAGTTGATAATTTTTATTTGATTTATGCCAAGTAAATCTGTATTTATACAACTCTGCCAAACCGATCTCCTGTTGAAAGATTCGTTTTCGTTCTACTTTCTCGTTTGAAGCAAATCAAAATGGACCACTCGAATGTTAACGATTATATTTGATAATTTAGTGGCAGTTTTACAGCCCTCTTCGAATCAAAATGGCTTGCAACAATCTGTATTGATAAAAATTCCAATTTCTAATAAACCACAACACTCGAGGTTGATTAAATTAAACTTTTTTTTATTAGAATAACGACTAAAATTTAACAAAAAAATTCAGTTTGGTATTGTTATCGATTTCTCGTTACAACATAACTTGTTTTAACCGTTTATAAAAGTTTAGAAGTTACACATCTAATGTTACACATTACAGAACACGATCCGAAAATAGAACACACTATTATCTAACGTTTACCAGATAAAACGATTCAGTTGACATTGATTATGATGTTCTGGGATTTAATTTCAGTGGTATGTCCTATTGATACTAATTTGTATAACAAAATAAGCTATTGTAATAAGGGCGAAGATTAAATATATTTCTTTATAAATATTAAAAAATATTAAAGATAAACGATTGAAAATATTTGGTTTAACGTTATATAACCAATACTGCCAAATACAATAAAATGTAACTAGATAATTATGTTGAAAATTGCACTTTATATGCACCGAAAGAATATAACAGATTATGGAAAATTGAATTTTACCATTTAATAAGCCCAAATGAGGAGACTGTGTAATAACAACACGACAATTATTCCTGCTCACTTGTTTGTTTATACTATTTTACTCTATCCACAAGTCAAACATGTCAAACAAAAGTCAAATTAAAATCATCGATAAGAATTTGAAAAAAATTCTACAAAACCTAGTGATTTAAACAATCTTGAGAGGAACTTCACATTAAGGAATATTACTATATTCTATCCTTTACTTTATCGCATCAATTACACTTCCAATAAATCAACAGAGGAGAATTATTCCAAACTTAAATATGTTGACACTTTTTCTGGTAACATTCAATAAAATGAAAGTGGAATCAAACTGAAGTTGTAAATTGAGGATTAATCAAAGTTGAGTACAGAAGAAGAAAGCATGAGTTCTGAAAAGTAAAGACAAGTTAAACAACAAACGATTTGTTACAATTAATTTGTTGATTGTATTATGTAAACCTTTTTAACGATCGAACGAGTTTAAAAAAATTTGAAAAAAATTTGAAAAATTTAATTAAAAAAAACATTAATAATAATTTGCAAAAAAGTGCAATTTGTAACAAACCACAGTACCATAGTTTGATTAAATTAAAAATAACTAATTAGTCATGCCAAAAATGTTTCTGTTCCGTATTACCGTATTACCCCTTAATAAAAATCAATAAATAGAAATGTTTTAATTTAATAAAAAAAAACATAAAAGTATATCAAATAGAATAAACCATGAAGCATGAAACCAGCACTAAACAAATTATCAATTCTCAATTAAAAAGACAAGTCTGACTATATTGATCCAGATGCGTTCCCGAAACACAAACACACGATCTAAGCCAGCATTTAGTGTTGTAGAAAATTCGTGTACAATCTGAATCGTAGTAACAGGCCACTTTTCGACACTGACGATTGTCGGCATCGTAAATGTGACCAAGTTCACAAATGCACGCATTTCGGTAACATTTCGATGAGAAACCAAACATACTGCGACAGTCACTGTTCCAGGAACAGTACTGACCAGCGGTGGAGACACTAGCCAGTACTGAAATGTTGTTCACATTGGATTGATTGAATAATACAGCCAACAGGACCAATGATCCAATAAAATTGAATGAAACCATTTTGATGTACGTCGTAAAAAAAAGTTGAAAACTTTTGAAATCGAATACTGAAAAATGCAAATGATCAAATGCAATGATTAATCGTCTATTTATGCATTTCGTATTCTCATTACTGATTAATGATTAAAATGTCTTGTGTAAACATTGTGAGTCACAAGTTATTTTTATGTGCAATGCTAAGTGAGTTAATGAAGTGCGTCGCAATTTTATTACCAATCGTAAATATCAAAGTTATGTACGCAAAGCACCTGTACAATGTACTGAGTGTACATGAGATATAATGTAATGTTACAAATGTGTTTGGTAAATTTAAATTTAAATGTTTGAATTTTTTAAAGATATTTTAAAGAGAAATTACCTTTAAATTATAGCAAAAATTAAACTATAATTTTGAATAATTAAAAACATTACATGAAGATTTGTCTATATTGCATTAAAGAAAAGTTGTGGAATAAGGATTGAGATTAAAGTTGAGTACAAGATCGAAGTGAACTGCTTTCAACTATTGGTAAAAACTTAAAACGCAGATAGACATTCAAATTGAGAATTAAAATATAAAAATATTGACAGAACTGTTTCACAGAAACAACCGATTTTTGTTGCAATCGGTTTATCTTTGTATTATTAAGTAAACCTTTTTAAAATCGTAAAAGCTCTAAAGTTAATTGTTTGTTATGATATAGCACCAGCACTAAATAAATTATGCAGCGTTGAAATTAGTCCCAAGCAAACAATCGACTCAATACACAACAAAATTCGTTTCAATTGAATACTGTGAATATAACAAGTGTTAGACACACAACAGAATATGAGCAGAATTTAGAGCCAAAACGGGAAGAAAAACATACAAATCCTTCTGTCCATACTCACAAATGTAGTTTCATGAGCTATTTAGTAATTAGATGTTTTAATTGAAGGCTATTGTAATTATGAGAATGTTTTGTTTAGTATTGTGTAACTTACTAACTGGAATACTACGATTAAATCTGTTCGAATCGAATTCGGTTTTGCAATCATTCAATTCGTATTCGTTTTTTAAATTAACCTTTTTATAAACATGTAATTACTATCGACGAACTATTAAATTATATTATAAAAAGATATATTGATGACATTGAGTATAATAAAAACTTCCAGTATTTGTTTAATAAATAAATAAAAATAGTTAAATTAGATTTCACAAACCTTTTGTAAAAAATTTGATAATCACCACCACATTAATAGCCTGTGATATTTACATGATGCATGATGCTAAAAAACTAACGTTAATTACGTTAACCAAGTTCATGCAAATTGATTAAAAAATGCCTGAAAATGTGGGTTCTCGCGCACAATGTGCCGCACATCAACAAACCAAAAATGTACAAATGTGAAAATATGAATTAATAAGTTTTTACTAAATAAACGAGTCATTGAAATAAACAGAATGATTTTCCTGAATGCGTATAGTGTATTCAAGATCTAATTAACAATTAGAAAACCTGTGAATCGAGCAGGACGTTTAGTTGCGTTCAAGCAATGTAATACCTTAAAATAAGTAAAATTAAATAACTTTTCATTAAATGTTCCGTGTAGCATAGATCCATTCAAGTAGACAGTGCCGTGGGTAGGGGGAATCGAGAAAACGCGAAGTGTGTTGACTTATTAATATAAAGATAATTACAACAATGCACAATTTGACAGAATCAAAGAAAATTATCCTAAAAATGAATCCAATCAGTTTTAATGGTTATCAATTTACTGTTTTAGCCCGTAGCCATCAGGGATCTGAGCACTCACAATTGGTTCTAGACTTGTTGGTCATCATTTCTGTATCACTTCTGTTCATCTGAAAGAGTGCATCATGTCAAGCCAATTGGAAGGTCGGAATGAACTGGATAAACATTCTTTTTCTAGTTTGAAGCAAACTATTGCAAGTTGTAGGACTTAAATAATTTGGAAATAGTTTTGTATTTTTGATTTACATCAAATCTATAATCTATATTAGTTTCTGTTTGATAAATCATAATTTATAATTTAAACCAAATCTATAAGTGTTTTTATTTTCACTCTCGAATAATCTTATAAAATAAAACTTTATCATAACTTGCAGAAAAAATAAAAAGCCTGTAGACGCGCTTATTGAAATGAAGGAACACAAGAGATAGGTTACATAAAACGTTTATTGAGGAAACGCCAAGTTACAGAGAGTGGAGAGAGAAGAGGTAGTTGTAAATACAATGAATTGGTGCGAACACGTGCGCGCTTTTATACTAATCTGTGTGTGCATCTAGAATGATCTCGAATGTAATCGAATGTCATCGAGATCACTAGAGCGCAATCTCAATTGTGCGTGTTGGTGTGAAATCTCTTTCGAGTGAGCTCTCTACAGGTATCGAATCAGCAGTGATGTACCTGTACGAATGACTCTTCTGGTTATTTCTGGTAGTGTGCCGATTGTCATCGGCTGCATGCAGGTAGATGTACGATTGGCGCTTGCGTTGAACGATTGATCAGTTCACTGTGTGGATGCGGAATGCGAATGCGTGCGCATCCGCGAAAGTTTGAGTTTGAAATCTGTGAATATGTTTTGCATAAATAATTATTAATGTCAATTGAAAATAAACACATGAGAATTTATATTTTGAATATTAAAATTTTGATGTATTTTGACCTTTAAATAAATCCTTGGTCATAGTACTATCTCAACAATAAGACTATTTACAATTGAAAGGAAAAGAAAAGTTTGTCCAGAATATCCAATCTGTTGTGCTTGCATCGAATGTCAGATCTGTTTACTTATTTTTAAACATTAACCAAGTCGAGCATTCGTATTCTGCTTCCAAACACGAGAAGACAACTGTTGATTGGAGTTGGCTAGTGTTGTGCCATTTGAACGGTTTGAGTATTGACGAGATTTGGGATATTGTAGGTGAGGGTGAGGTTGGTGATGGTCGGGTATGATGGTTCGCAACGAATTAAGGATACTTTGACTAATCACTAAAAAAGATCGTATTCCATCAAATTACATCATCATACAATTGAATGCTTACCCAATTACCCAATTACGTTTGCAAATATAAATGTTAATTTCAAACAAACAAAAGTGAATTTATATTTTAAATATTAAAATATACGTGATGTGTTATGACCTTTAATCAATGGATGATGTAATGCAACAATGTGCTCAATAGTATGGATTAAATATACTACATCACCAATTATGTCATCATTATCCTCTTTGACAGTCTGCCATTGTAAACACTCAACTAAGCACTTATTTGAAAATCCCTTGAACTATAGGGAACCGAAAAGTTAAAATAGAATCATGGTTACTTTGTAAAACTTCTTTGTAAAAATCTGTTTAAAATCTTGAGATTAGCTTTTTAATTATTTGCAAGAAATGTTGAACGATAATATCGAATTTGTTTAATTTAAAAACATTAAATTAGCTATTATATGTTTTTATTGTATCTCAATTGAACAATGGCCTTAAACAAACTTTTAAGAAAAAATTACATGCGTTAATGAGACAATTCATTGAGACATTCAATGATAATGCCAAAAAAATAATCGTTTTTATAACCCAAATAATATTGTCCGTTTTTCTATCTATTAATTACAGTGTAACATTGAAATAACAGTTTAGAAAATAAACCATAGCTTAGTAGAAAAATAATCTGTCATGACTAATTTGTTCCAAACTTTTACAGGTTACACTAATTGACATAAATAGGTAGCCTATCTGAATGAAGTACAGAAAAAGGCATTGTGATAACAACAACAAAACCATAAACTAAAAGAAACAATGTAAACACGTGGAATACAATAATTGTCTTGTTGTGTCAATCCCTGCATGATTTGTCAAAGCCATAAAGTAGGAATTCAATCGAAGGATTCGAAGCTTCGAAACTTCGAAGCTTCGGCCATTTTTGGGAAATCGACCATTCGAAGCTTCGCTTCAAAATTCGAATATAACGATATCTTCCTCACAATTGGAAATATGATCTTTTTGACTATTTTGAAAATCTTCAATTATCTTTAATTGAGGAAAAAGATTTAAAAGTTCATTTTTAAAATTTTACTGGTCCATAAATTGGAGGGATTAGATGAAATAAACTAAACACTCTATTGGGAAAATTTCATTAATGCAATAATTAGTTAGTAAATTAATTGAAAACAAAAAATTTCAATCAAATAAAATTCTGGGAAAATTTTGTCTTGGAAGCTTCGATATTTGCGGTTAAGGCCCTTCGGCTATTCGAAGTTTTGAAAAACCGAATAATTGGAAACCCTACCATAAAGTAAGAGCTTTCGTGATCTAAATGAAGATTAACTTGTTTTCCAAACAATATATATAGCATGCAATTAGTCGTAGTTATAGCAAAGAAATATTTAAATTCTTTTATAAACTTGAAAGGCATAAGTAAATAAGGAATGTAACATTTCACCACTCATAAATAGCCTTGTATATTTACATCATGCATGATAAACGTGTTTGTTTTGTATCAGTTTGATGTAGTGTTTGCTGCATTGATATGGCACAAAAAGTCTATTCTTGTGAGTAAATGTGACTACGCAAAATTTGAATTGAGTTTGTCAAAACCATTTGTGCAAGATCAGGCAAACGTTTCTTGTCGAGCTTAAATCGGTTGAAGAACTCAACCATTTCTTTGCTCGCCGCACCTCTGGCATATTTGAAACTATTTTTAATTTATCGATAAAAAATAGGTTGAAATATATGATTGATTAAAATTAGTTAAATTAAAATTGATTTAATTTTAATTATCCAAAATATTATCATGAATAAACAAAAATACAAGTTAAATTAAATTCTAGTTTCAATTAAATATATTTCAACTTTTCATACACAGCTAAAAATGTCATCCTAATTTTCCATTAAAAAAGAAACAAATGAAAGAACCAATCTTGCACGTACTTGGCAATGTGATTTCAACGAAAACTGACGAAACTAAAAACATAATGTGATCAAAAGAGTGGCTTCTCTGGTTTCGGTTCCAGAGAGAATACTCGGTTTACTGAAAATTTAAATAGTTAAAAACCTATTGGAATGAAGATTGGACAATCCGACTCTAACTGGGGTTTGTTGATTGCCATGGTTATGCAATCACTGTAGTTTTATTAAAATTTCAACTTTAAGAATTCTAAATCATAGACATTTAATATAAAATAAAATAAAAACATAAAAAATTTCTACAATTTCTCAATTAAAATTCGCATACATATTCAAATGATTCTTGTGTGAACTTGTACGAGTATGTCCGAGATATGATTATAAATGTCGTAATATTCGGTTATTCATGTTACCTTTTAATTCGAGAAACTTCCTATTGTAGTGACAGTGATGTTGTTTACTTTTGAATAGAATTAATTATAATTCGATTGTTTGGAATTTAAATGAGAAAAGATTTACTTAAAACTAATAACAATTTTTGTATTATGAGCTTGCATCCCAAGACTTGTATGAATGAATCAAATGTCTTGTGTAGTATCAAGCAAAATTCGAAACAAGAATAATTTAATTTTTCAATAAAATGTCTTCTGCTTGACCAACAATAATAAAAAATTGAAATATTTAAAGTAATTCAAAAATTTATAATTTAATTTACCATTTTATTGGACTGTATATTTTAAGAATGCATTATTAGCAATGCCACAAAAAAGACGAGAGAAAATATTAATATTTTTTATTCAAGTGGATTCAAGTTCTAGAGTAACCTTTAGTAGAAATGGTAAAGCGCTTTTAAATCCAAAATAGTTGGTATTTCATACGTGTAAAAACAATTAAACAGATTTATCTGAACAAAAAACTTTTTTTATAACATTTAAAATGCCTCTATTGATAGTTGGTTTCAAGCATTTTGTGTAATTGTTTATGTTAATGAAATAAACAACAAAATGAATGCGCTTAGTGTAGAATTATTTACATTTAGAAATACAGTAAATCGACAATACGCTCAGTTAGATAACGTACAAAGCAATATGATGCCTTGAAGTAAATTAAGTAGCTTTTCAATGAATTCCTCGTATACAGCAATATTTTTTTGCGGAAAGATTTTATTATAATAAAATGTGTTATTATAGCCCAAATGTTCGCAAAAGTTTAATGAAATAAACAATCAATTGAAATTAAGAATTATTTTCATCACTTCAAGTTTTGTTTTTTTTAAATAGAATAATCTTACCACAACCGCTAATATGGCATGTTCATGTACAAGTTACATATACAGCGATTCACAAATGTAATTAAATTTTAAATATTAAAATAATAATAAATAAATAAATAAATAAAAAATTATAATTTCTTAACGATATCTAAGATTATACTTGTTTGATTTTATTGATTACCATTTATATTTTAAAGAAAAATTCGAAACAATTTTCAATGATTATTTTTTTTTAAAGTTGATTTTGAGATGTTAATTTAGCCAATTTGTAACAATAGATAACTTTCCGACTCAAGCAGTTAAATGTTTATCAACATTGCAAACAATAATATTCGTATAAGTTTATTTTATTTGATTGTCTTGTGTTTTGAATTTCAACTTTCCACTTGAGCATTTGCTCAACAATCAGGTTGACTTTGTTGCCCAGTTTAGGATCGATGACTTACTGCTGATAGAGAAGTTGCATGTAGAGACGGAATAGGGATTCGACATAAGGTAGAGAACATTTGCATAAAGGAATTCTCAAATTGAATGGATTTGACATGAATTCTGGAGGATTAATGCATTTTATTTCTTTATTCTTAGTATTAAATGCAAAGTATTTTAAACACCTTGGCCAAGTTTGATATAAATCGGCTGAGTAATGTAGGAGGAGTTAACTGGACTAGAATCGAAAAAGTTGTAACATAGTCTTCGCTTACGCTCGACAATGACACGGATAAGGATGGTGACTTGTTTGAGAAGGTGGTCGTTTCACAAGTGAATGTTCAATTAATAATATTTATATGTTTTAAAATCATATTTGGATCATTTTTAATTGTCTTTACCATTTTAAAAATAACCAATTGAACCATGTATAAATAGAAATGGTTCTCGAATTTATAACTAATGATGGACATAATAAAAATAATAGTATCTAAATAAAAATATTAAGTTATTATTAAACAGGTTTGATATAATAGTCTTCCGTTTCGGTAGTATAAAATTGACAGCGCACCTAGTGGTGTAGAGTACCATTTGATTGTAAAATTGGATTTTTTAGCTAAAATGGTCAAATGAAAAAAATCCTGGAATAATGACAATGCGAATGCTTGTACATTGTCATTTAATTTCAAACAGTAAATACAAAGTATGGAGCATGAATTACAGATACTTAGCTACAAAAAAAACAAATAAATAGAAAGAAACTTGTTGAATCGCTGAAGGATTGACAAATTAAGAAATTATGAAACAAACAATCAGGAAAATTTGTGGATGAATCAATTGGAAACCATTCTCAACAGCTAAGCTTAATTCAATGACCGTTTAGAGTGTAAAATGTTAGTTCTGACTGTTTGTGCTGTAAGAGAGCTAACCTTTGTATAGCAATACTTTAAAAAAAACTTATTCTTGATAAGATAGTTCCAAATAATGAATTTGATATATATTTGAAACCATTTAAATTATACTTTTTGTACTTATTTTTAAATTGGACATGTGATTCCACAATTAAAAATTTAGTTTAAGACACTGAAAATTAGTTTCCCTGTAATAAAGATTATTTTTTGAACACATTTAAAATGTCAATTCTTTCCTTCTAATTCCAATTAATACTTAAGTAGAATTAGTACAGAAATAGTATATAATTTGTATAGAAAATCTGAAATTATGAAAAGTGCTTGTCAGTCTGTAAGATTTAAGAATTTAAAAACATACGAAAGACATGTAGGGATATATTTCATAATGTAAGAATTATTAGCATTGATCATTATTAAAAATTCTTGTATTTGTAAATAAATAAAATAAAGCGAAATTACGAAGGTTTGACGGAGATGGAAACCTTTTGTAGAGAAGAAGAACAGACTGTGCAACAGATTAAACCTTGTTTTTTCATCCGTTTAGATAACGAAGATAGACGAAGAACAATGTTCATATACAAAGTGCATTTATTGAATTCCAAGAAATATTCAAATTTAAAGCAAACACATCCTACAGAATAGCACAACAACAAATGATTTTAAAATTTCATCAAATATTAATATCAATTACTGTCCATTCACAGTGTTCCCACTATTCAATATACCTTGGTCAATTAAAGTGTTCATTTCACGGATGTAAATCGATTAATTGATAAAAATAACAAACATCAAATCTAACATTATTTTTGTTTGTTTTTATTCAATCAGCAATGTTTATTTTTTAGCAAAATAGGTGAGAGCATAACTATCGACGTGTGAAAGTGTTGTGTTTGTGTTGTAGCATTGGCTCATCACGGCAACAAAGAAAATGCTGCAGATGCTGTTTAATTTTTTTAAAAAAATTTATAAATTTATACCAAGAATAAGAAACGTTGATCAAATCAGATGCAGAGAACTGTCTCCATTCTGAGGAGATTCAAAATAGGATTTCAATAAATATAATAAAATTATCTTAAATAATATTATGATTAAGTTTAATTTAAATAATATAACCTGTTAATAACTATAAATTTATCCAGACGAATAAATTGAAACTTAATAAGAAAATTTATTTCAAAAGCCTACATTCACCTGCACTTGTAGCTAAATGCCATACTTGGAGTCGCTTTTCTAGAAACACAAAATAAAGTACCTTGAGTTACGTGGACGATTTGACGCTACCCCTGATTATGGCTCATTACATCAACACAAAAAGCTTCTGTTCACAGGGTTTCATTTCGGAGACAATTGATATGAGCTTGTATATTGTATTTACCTTTTTAAAAACAGATGTCTTACTTTTCTGTGAAGATGGATAATTCACAAGTGAATGTTTTTACTAGACCATTTTTTAAAATCATTTTTACCAATTAAAAAGAGAAACAAAATTTGCATCCATAAAATAGACAATGTAAATACTAAAAACACACAATTTCTCTACTAACAGGTATGGATTGTGCATAATAAAGAACGCTGGATACCATTTAGATTAATGAAGGCAGAACTTTCAATACAATCAGTGAGTTAAAGCTTATACTTAAAAACCTATTAACCTCTAACCATCAGAATCTATTTTTTAATAATTTAAATCGAATTATAAAATGCATTAAATTTGAATGAAAACTTTTATAAGAACAGATTTAATTGAAAGATTAAAAACTATTTATTGACAAAAATCTGTTGGAGGGACTTAAGAAAACTATTGTAAAGCAATTGTAACTTGAATTTAAACAAATTTCTAACAAAATGCAAACTTAAAAATTGTCTCAATATTTTCCTCATATACGATTAACAGATGTGATCTGATCTGCACTCTTGAAACAGTAGGCCACTACAGAATACTAATTAAATATTTGGATAACCGTTAGAAACCTGAGGAGTACATACTTTCTATAATACATATTAAACTTGATGATATATTAGTATTAAACCCATTTAAAAGAAATCAAATAAAACATGCTTATTAAAATGAGTAAACTTAGATATAATTAAATTAAAAATCTTAAATCTGCACTTTCAATTGCAGCAAAACATCAACTTACATTAAGTAAGTAAGGACATAAGTAACAACCGTTTAGAAAATACAAACTCACGGACTATAAAATAAATAAACCCTGATTATAAAACGTAATTCTTCACTTTCACAGTTCTTTCTCAAAGTATATGTAAGTGAATGTGATCTTTAGTTAAAGTCTCTCTGTAAAAGAAATATTTTTTTAAATCAACCATCAAAGTCACTATCACACACGGAACACGGTTAAACTGCACTTGTCTCACAGAGTCTAGCAAAGATCAAAAAAGCTTACTTCAAAGTTAAAAGGTTCAGTCATGTTGGAAGTAGAATTGAAGTTAAGTTGCAGATTGATGTTGCGATAACTTTTTTCGATAACTTAATTGTGTTATAAACATTTTTTAAAATTTAGAATTACAAGCAATATAACTAGATAATTTATTAACATCATATATTTTATCTTGTGTTTCGCAATTCAACTTTCAACTTGAGCATTTGCTCAACAATCAAGTCGACTTTGTTGCTCAGTTCGTGATCGATGTTTGACTGTTGATAGTGATGCTGCATGTATGGACGGAATTGGGATACAACATCGGGTAGAGTACAACTGCAGGGTGAAATGTTCAAATTGGATGAATTTAAAATGAATTCTGGTAGATTATAGCGTTTCATTTCTTCGTTCTTTATCACTTGTTGTAGAGTTGCACTCCTGATGACATGGCTCAGGTTGTCAAAGTTTGACTTGATCAACAAATCGATATTCATGAGGATTAGCTCAATGTTTGTTTGGCTCAAGTTTGTGTTTGTTTTGTTCACAATGAAATCTCGCATTTGATTGGTTGATTTACCAAATAGAAAAACTACATTCTCGAGTGTTGCATTGGCCAGATTGCACTTGATCCCACTTTCGCTTTTCATGTCCACAAGCAGTAGATTGTTCTCACTTACAATTGAGAGAATTTTCTGCAATTGAACCAAGTCTTCTAGTTTGGTTTTGAATTTAGAAAATTCATCATTTACTTCAAATGGGATTTTTTAAATTCGGCATTGTTTGATGTTGCGGTGATTTTGTCGATTTGTTCAGTAAAATACGAACCTGATTGTTGCAACTTTTTTAGTTCTCCAAATAATTGTTTGAAATCGTCCGAAGAAGAATGTTGGCTGAATTGTTCATCGAATGATTGACCATTTGGACAAATGTTTGATTGTTTAATCAGAAAACTTAAAGGTCTTGTATCATGTACATGAATATCTTTGTATACTCCAAGTAATTTTTGAAAACCATCCCACGAAACCTAACAAAAGATTAGAAATTGTCAATTATTATTGAATTAATTTCATTACATTCTCATTACTGACCACACTCGAGTAGATTACCATTCCCCACGACTTTGCACAAATGTCTTCAATACTTTCGTATTCATTTGGATTTTCTTTGAACAAATTTCCAATTGAATTTTGTTTTGCGTCAGTCGTTTCATCCCATATGACACCCAAACACGAATTCACAATTTGACACGATTGCATCAGCTCAACCATATCTTGGGTCTTGCACGCCTCTCTACTTGCAACCCAGTCGATCATTGTTTGTATTTGATTGGTCGCTTTAATCCAACTTTCTTTGTACTCACTCATTCGTTCATCACTGAAGATGTATCCTTGTTTATGAGCAACCAGGGACTGAAATGCACAGTTGTCAATGCAGATTAGATTCTGGCCAGCTTGGAGACTGATTTTCGTACATTTTTGAATGTTCAATTTAAACTTTTCAAGTGTATAATTGTCATTTGTCTTGAAGGTAACATCTTTGATATAGCAAAATACCACATTTGCGAATGTACTTTTGTGTATGGTTTGCAATATAGACAATTCGTAATAACTAAAGTCGATACCACGTGTCATGACCACAACTGCGTGTAGCCTTGGAATGCTGAGCAAAAATTGTGAGATGGTGTGCAGATAGTTGTTGTCAGGCCCATCATAGTAATTCCACTCTACTCCTGGTGCATCAATCAGACGAACGAAATTCAAATAAAATATTTAAGATAATTTAAAATTTTTCAATAAAAATGTGTTGAAATACGATTATCATTAATTAAAATTTTGATTAATCAAAAATTATCATGACCATTTATCAATTTCTAAAAACTTTCGATTTAAAAAACGAATTGTAAATTTATTCAATAACAAACTTCATATCATAGAAACTTCAATGAGACGCAAGAGGATTTATTAAATAAAAGTTTAAGGTCTTAATTGTCCACAAATGCTACATGCAACTCTAATATCAATGATAATGTTTAATATTTGTTTTGACACTTGGCCTTAAGGAAATTAAGAAAAAATTAATTTGTATTTACCTTTTTAAAACTGCAAAGTTCCCGAAATTGGAATATATTAGTGATTCATCAATTCATAGGCAGTGTTGAGTAATGACATTCTTATAAGAGTGGTAGATAAATAGTTATTTTAATAATTTTTTGAAAATATTTAATTGACTAATCAATCTAAAATTAAGAAACTAATACTTGAGAGATTACGTAAAAGCAATTTGCAATTTAGTTTTATAATCTTTTAGAAAAAACTTGTCAAAGTTGGACTCAAAAGTGTGTAAGTTTTTAACTTAGATAAACCTGTTCTAATTCATTAAAAAAAAGTTGAAACCAATTTCAAATATAATCAAAGTTTGACTAATAACATTTTATTTTATTTTATTTGTGAAAGCTTCTTCAGTCTTAACAGTTAATGTTGTACTGTTTCACTCGGGACAGTGTTTAAAATAAAAACTTTTAACCTTTTTAAAACCGTATCGACCATTAGACGTATTAGAATTTGAAACTAATTATGAAAATAAAATAAAAGATAGAATCTGTTCAATAGCTAAATTCTGAAACATTGTGATTTCTAAAATTGACCATTAAAATAGCGAACATTTTAATTTGTGTTTTGACAATTATAGGCAAAGTAATTAAAAACTTTTAAATAATATATTTTCTTTGCAACATACCAAATAATGGATAGAAGGGTATGTGCTGACTTGTTAATATAAAAATAATTACAACAATACACAATTTCGCAGAATCAACGAAAATTATCCTAAGAATCAATCCAATAAGTTTTTATGATTTGCAATTTACTATTTAAGGCCCTTGCCAACTCAGGATCTGAGCAACCCACAATTGGTCCTAGACTTGTTGCATCAGATCACTTCATAATTTCTGTATATCCCTTTATCACTTCTGTTTAACTGAAAGAGTACACCATGTCAAGCCAATTGGAAGGTCGCAATGAACTGGATAGACATCCTTTTTCTAGTTTGAAGCGAACAATAGCTAGTTGCATTAAGCCAACTAAAGACCTCATAGAAAAGTGGTCTACTATGAGCGAGCGTCAAGTTGCCAAAGAGATTTGCACTGCTTTCAAGCTTTTAGTGGTCTCGGTTGACAAGTTTTCCCTGTGGACTGATGGTCGCGAAACAAGACTTCCTGAAAATATGGTCACACCCTACAAAGATGCGGCGCTGTACACTAATGTACAAGAACTTTTAGCCAATTTGGAAGCTTGTCATGAATCTTTTAAAAAGATCTACCCTAGTGACCTGAAACGGGCGAGAACCAAAGCACTCGTGATTCAAGACTTTACGGAGCTGGTTCGCTCTTTGAAACTTTTTTCTTACAAAATGTCACCATTGCACCAAGAAGATTTACGTAAACAATGAAAGCGTGTGTGTTTCCAACGCGTTTCTTCACGTTGATGTTTGACCTATGACTGGACATCGTGAGTTCATTGTCTAGTCATTGCCCACACAAGAGGCAGCACAATGTCACACCATTTGTCTATTTAAGCTCGTTGCCTGCCTGTCTGTAGTTAGAGTGTAATCACCCCTCGATCGTTGTACTGTCTCACCATCTACCTCGACTTATGTACTTTTCCCCTCTGACCAGATGCACCTCACAGTGCGCTGTAATTAACCTAAAGATTAACAATTAACATTTCCAATTTATTTTATAATTATTGAATCGCCATTTTCATATTCACTTTAACGCGAATCAACTAATTCTTATTAAATTATATTTTTTTTTTATTCTAAGTAATTTTACGTTCTTGGTATAAATAATTCATTATTAGGTGCATGAAGGAAGGATAATTTCGAGATTAGATGGAACCTGCAGGTACGTAACTGAAGTTTTGGATATAATTTAATTAATTAATGATAATTTTAAAAATATATTAAGTCATAATTTAGGACTTAAATAATTTGGAAATAGTTTTGTACATTTGATTTACCACAATCTATAATCTATTAAATAAATCATAATTTATAATTTAAACCAAATCTATAAGTGTGTTTTTATTTTCACTCTCGAATAATCTAATGAAATAAAACTTTATCATAACTTGCAGAAAAAAATAAAAGTCAAAGTTTGAGTTTGAAATCTGTGAATATGTTTTGCATAAATAAGTATTAATGTCAATTGAAAATAAACACATGAGAATTTATATTTTGAATATTAAAATTTTGATGTATTTTGACTTTTAAATAAATCCTTGGTCATAGTACTATCTCAACAATAAGACCATTTACAATTGAAAAGAAAAGTAAAGTTTGTCCAGAATATTCACTCTGTTGTGCTTGCATCGAATGTCAGATCTGTTTAGATACGTATAAATGTGATTGAAATGATTACTGAGGTAAGTTCATTTATTTTTAAACATTCACCAAGTCGAGCATTCATATTCTGCTTCCAAACACAAGACGACAACTGCTGATTATAGTTGGCTAGTGTTGTGCCATTTTGGCTGTTTGAGTATTGACGAGATTTGGGATATTGTGGGTGAGGGTGAGGTTGGTAGTGGTAGGGTATGATTGTTCGCAACGAATTAAGGATACTTTTAGAATCTAAGGAATCTCTGAGATCATAATGTTGTGCTGAAAAAAACCAAACTCTTATTACCAAATAGTCGAATTCGCATTGCATCATAAAAATCAATTGTAAAATAAATAATTAAAATAGGTCCTTTAATAAAAAAAGAACATACTAAATGAATAAAAACCTGTTTATTGGTTTTGGCAAATTGCTAAACTTTGTTTGTGGTAACCGATAAATTCTGGCACTTTGTGTGGTGCAATTTGATGTGACACTCGAAAATATAATAATTAAAATAATTTTAAAAATTTTAAACTTTTTAGTATTCAGACAACACCTCTAAAAGTTGTGCTTTCAAGTAATTTCAAATATGAATTTATTGAGTATAGGATTCTGGATACAGAAATATTTTGGTTATTTAAATTATCTTTTTCATTCAAGCCTGACGAGTGATTGTTGAAAGATGTTCGATTAGTTTGAATTTTAAAATACTCGTACTGAGGCAAAGGGAATTAAAACAATTTTAAACTTTATCAACATATTATGTTACGTAATTGAATGTCAAAATGAACAGAAAAAGTGACTAGCTATAATGTTCAACACAATAAATTCATTGTCAAAATAATGGTTTAAATAAGAGTAAGTTATATTACAATAATAATGACCTTTTGTAACATAATGTTTCATGAATCATTTTATAAAGTGATCACCACAGACAAACTGCTTATACCACACTGTAACTGATTATTACTACTCAAAATCATTCAAGTCTTTTTTTATTACCGATTTAGTAAAGCTCGTTGATGATGATATTTAAAATAATGACCTAAGTTCCTGTTCATACTTTCTGCAAACCTTAACACAGATGAACATATTAAATAAGATTGACAACATATTTAACGACGTCACCTTTTGAAAGCGTAGAGAAAAGAAAGAGCATAGAAAGAAGTTTTTAATATAATTTTATATAGACAGATATAAGCTGGCCATGGCATGATGCATTGCAATCACCCTTTGTCACTAACAACATGCCAATCTATGATTGAAAAAATTAAAACTCCAGTTGAAATAACTGTTGTCGAATAAGTTTAAATACCTTTTATGAAAACTGCATCGAGACAAAATGTAATTAATAATCAAATAAGTCTCAAGTTTAACGTGCTCGCGAATAATATGTTTTAGACATATATTTTTGTTATACCTGTTATTTATACGTATAGTGAAATCTCACTCATTAATGATTTTAGAATGCTATGAAACTTCGTTAAAGTTTGTAGAAATTAGTAGTTAAAGTTTGGGTTTTAAGTTTGTGTTAATTTGCAATTTTGTATTATATTGTATCATAAGTATATCATGATATGTCATTAATTTGCATAAATGTAAATTTAAAACAAATTCAATTGGATATTTCAAGTATTTAAATTAAATTATATTTAAACCTTTAACAAAACTGATAAACAAATACTGAATTTTGAGTAATTGAAACAATGTAATGGAAATAATTTAAACAGTTAACTCGATAATAAAAGAATTTGATTAAATATTTAATTGATTGTTGACAGAACATCAATGTTAAAAGTGTCCAACTGGTTACTCATGTTACCATTTAATTCAAAAAGGAATTCAAAAGAGAAAGATTTTACCTGCTATCATTATTGTCCAGCTCTTATCCAGTCAAAATGCAGCAGTGTGATTTAACTCAGTTGTAGCGTTGTATACGACAGTGGTATCAAAAATAAATGAATAAAGAATCAATTGTCTTGAAGACAAATAAAAGACACCTTTGCTTAAAGTAATGTTCAAGATGTAATGCAACAATGAATTTATATTTCATATACAAGATATTAGATTTTTAAATTTTCTAAACCTTTTTCAATTCAAAAAGACAGTTGGTAAACCGATGAAAAGATTGCAACAATTAATTTATCAGAAAAAAGAAATGCTTGTGAAGAGTGAACAGTGAACAATCAAAAGAACACAAACTTAATTGAAAACTGCTTTCCACTGTGAGGAATCTTACGATTTGATAAAGGTTTGGTTTAATTAACATTTGACTGTTAAATGTTGATGTCGAAATGGATATAATAAATAATTATGTAGGGGATGGCGCTGCAGTCGCCATCACCTGGGCCTTTCTAGATCCTTCGAGGTAACGTCCTCTGTGGACGGACCTAGCTGTGTATATAAGCATGTGTGAGTGAGCGAGCACGCCAGTTGGAGTGTCGGCGTTGCCTCGAGTTGTTGTACATATCGTGTGTAACCAATAAAGACGATTAGAAGCATAAGTGTGTCCTACTAGACCGTAACTTTAAAGATTAAAAATAAATTCATATGATTGAGTAACATTGAATAATACAGAGATATCGTCTGAAATCGAATGCCCTTATTAGTTGATAGCTAATAAATGAAGTAGTACGGTAAGAGGGAATATAAAACCATCTACAATTTCTGACAATTTAATTTGAAGAATGAAAGTCGATCTTACCACAGAGTTGATTACGAGGACAAACATGACCTTTTATTAATCAAAGTTCAAACTAGAATAATAACTGCAGTACTGGACACAAATTGAAGATTTCAACCACAACTTCAAATAATTTCCATCGACAGTGTAAATTATATCTTTGCTGATTCAATCATTCCTCTCATGACTAAAATCTCCTCATAGTCCCAACAAGGTAATTCTATTCACGAGTGCCACTGGCTCACTTTAAAAATTCTCAATTTATACTCTTTGTAATATTTAAAAATATTATAATTCATATAGCCAAAATAATTTCAAACTTTGCCCGCATATTATGTTAATTGAATGTCAAAGTTGAAAGAAAAAAGTCACACACGTGTTCAACACAAGAAATTAATTGTCAAAATAATGGTTTAAATAAGAGTAAATTATATTACAATAATAATTACCTTTTGTAACATCATGTTCCATGAATCATTTAATAAAGTGATCGCCACAGACAAACTGATTCTACCACACTGTAACTGATTATTACTAAAAAGTCTTTCAAGTCTTGTTTGATTGGCGATTTATTGAAGCTCGTTGATGCTAATCTTGAAAATCTTGAAATTTGACATAAGTTCTTGTTCGAAGTAATAAATACACAAAGGCTATATAACTTTTAACGATTTACGAGATGTGCAAAGTCGATTTTATCCATCAGTTATAATATGTTTGTCAAACAGTTAGTTTAAATAAATAAAACAAAATAAAACCCTTTTACTAAACTATACAATTATGAATATGTACCTATACTGCTTCAGACAATTTAAAGAAATTGATATATTTTAATTTAGCAATATTTTCGCGTCCGTTTAAAAGGTAAAATATTTGCAGCGACATCTGCAGAGAACTGTTAATTAGAGATCTATAACTAAGCTTTATGAATTAACTTTTCTGATCAAATGATTAAAAAAATTTCAACCTGTATAATCTTGTTTTGTACTCTTGATAATAATGTTTGAAGTCTGATTGATTTTAGAATTTGAAAACTAACAAATGACATGCTGTGTTATATTGCATAATGTAAGAATTATTTACATTGACTATAATCAAAATTTCTAGTATTTGTTTAATAAATAAATATAAAATAGCTAAATTATTATGCAGATTTGACGAATTGAAACCTTTTGTAAAGAATGCTGATCCTACTGTACTTGAAGAAAGTTCTGGGAAGTCAAGGGATCTTTATTGGAGAATCGATAAATATTCTAGCGGATCTTAAAAGGCTTTAAAAAGAATCAATTCTTTAAAATAAATAGATAACCAATTATACAAATACATGAAGTTACTGAGAAATTCAATTGTAACATTAAGTCCTTGAAATATCCGTATTACTGAATTTTTAATTAAAACGACTCTGTTTTGAGTAAATAAGACTAGGCATTCAAAATATAATCGAATAAATTTAAACAGTTAACTCGTTATGAAAAGAATTTAATTGAATATTCAATTGCTTGTAGACAAACCCCCATCTTAAAAGTGTCAAAGTGGTTATTCATGTTACCTTTTGATACAAAAAGAATCACAACAAAGTACAGTTAATTCTTGTAAATATATTAAAAAAATTTCTTTGAAATACTATTGTTTGGAATTTAAGACAGGGAAGACAGCAATATTTGTATATTATTTAAAAAAGAGCCAGTATGTCTTAATGAATAATTAATAGTTAATAAACTGTGTAAGACTTCGGATACAAGCTAAATCATTAAAATGATTATATTGGTTTACATCAATGTTCAGTGCACATTGTTGTATGAATTAAAATATATTTAAAAACATTTTATAACAATATGTTCTCTTCCTATCATTATCGTCAAGTCGTTTACTATGTCGTATGTCCATCAATTTTACCATACGTTGCAACATTAATTCTTGCTTAACGATTGAAGGGAAGTCGGAAAGGGAAATTGTTTATGGTTTAAATTGTTGCAAGACAGATAAAAGTTTATGGCGATGATTGAACTAGGATTCGTGAGATTACAGACAAGTCACCAGATTTTAAAAAATATATTAACCTTTCTTAAATCTATTTGGGTTTGTTTATAAGTCCTAAACCCATTTCAAATTGCATTCACGCATAATCGCATTGTTCTGATAGAGATATATAGATGAGGATTATTATATCGGACATTGAAATATTAAAAAATATATAAGAGATTTGAACCTTTTTACTAAACAGACAGGTGTGAATGGTAAAAAATGAATAAGCAAAAATATTAATTCAATAAAATCTCGAAGCTAGCCATGAGACCGATAGAAGACAAATATACGAGAAGCACGACTCCGGTTGTATGGTCACGTGCTACAAATTCTGTGGCCCAAATAGCACTGTTTAATCTCAAGTGAAAATAGCGCAGAGAGTCGTCCAATGTTCCACAAATCAATTTGAGAAGTTGTGCATCAAAGTGGAACACTATTTTGACAGATGGTCAAATGAGTAATAGCTGGATTGACGAACTCCAATGTGTCAATTTAGCAAAATATGTTATCTCAACTCACAGGATTGACCAATGATTCAACAATTGAAACTTTTCCCTTGAAAGCAGTAACAATTGAAATGATATAATTGTATATCGAATTATACAAGAACGATAATAAAATCTCACCAGCACAACACTTAAGCGAAATTCTAACAATACCATGTTGCGTGAATTTGAATCCAGTTGAGTCCGGCTTGTGAAATCAATATTCACACTGTCCTTTTGCTAGATCTTGTCTACCATTTCACGAACTTTATTCATTATCCTTTCAACCCGTTAAACCTCATACCTTACCCTACAATGGCAAATCAACCCATATTTGACCCAAATGCGAGGCTTAATCTTTCATTTGGCTGCCTAGTGCTGGATGGAAACATTCCCGATTGTCGGGAGTATTTATTTGGTGAAATATTTTTCACTCCAAACGCACTTTGGATCGGTTTTGCTAAAAGCCCAAGGCCATTCGTTTCAAGCAATACGTACTTCGAGAAGGATTGGTCACAAGGATTGTCTAATAAACAAGTGTACAGAATGACGCACGAATATTCCTACAGGAGAATCAAATATGTAATGCGTTTGGACGAGCTCAACTTTGTCGTTGGTGGATCGAGAAAAGACGTCCAGATCCGATTCCAAGATGAAATTGGCGCTGAACATTTTCGCCATACTCTGAGTGCCTTTCAGGTTGGAAGGAAAGAGGTGTGGCACAGGCTGTTCGACGAACCAGATATGCTTTCCGCAGTATCCCAAATGATTGGAATGTCAACTTGGCAACTTTACAAAGACTCTCAAAAGGCACTGCAAAAGGAGGTGCTCACTTATTGGGTGAACAATTGTCGCCATCAAGATTCGCTAGGGCCCCAGGCTGGATTGGAAAAAGATCTGACTATCGCCAAGGCCAACTACGGAATGATGTTCAAGGTAGCTAAAATTGTGAAGCAAGATCTAAAGACGAACATTGAAATCATGAGATATTTTGAATATTAAAATATTGATTTATTTTGACCTTTAAATAAACCTATGGTAAATTTCATTGTGTGAAAAGCCCATTCGTGTGATTAATAAACAAAAAGTAATAATTTTAAAATATGTTTGTAAGTTTAAAGCAAAATTTGTATTTAAAAATTGTTGTTTTAAATAAAATAGCAGATACCTTTTATGAAACCCGTAAAATATCGTACATAACTGAACATTTTACAATTGAAAAGAAAAGAAAAGTTTGTCCAGAACATTTGCCCTGTTGTGCTTGCATTGAATTTAAGATCTGTTGATATACGCACAAATGTGATTGAAATGATTACTGAGGTAAGTTCATTTATTTGTAAACATTTGCATCATATTTCCACCAGAACAAACTTGCCTAACTCAATTGCATTCTAATTGGACCAGTACTTCAATTTGGATTAATACCGTTGCATTCAAACGTACAAGAAGAATTCACACATATGACCAAGTAGGTCAAAAGCATTGTCAAAAATTCAGAGTTAGAAAATATATAATCTCACCAGAAATTTCTATAGAAAAATAAAACATTTAATTGATTGTAAGCAAAAAAATTGGTTTCTAATTGTATTGTAAACTTCAATGTCACCTCTAATCACAATAAATCTTTCCGTCACTTACTAGCATTAAAATTTAATTAATATAAAAGGTCGAATTCGTTATCATAAAAGACAGTTCACATTTTGTTTGTGTAACACAAATAAACCTATAATTTGACCCTTAGAGACCGATCTCTCGAATATTAATAGAGACCCATCTTACCTTAAAGTCTCAATAGTTCAAGTTTAACAAGTTTGCGAATAATTAAATTAAGAAATATGTTTTAGTTGGACCTTTTGTTCATAGATGGAGATCCTTATCAATTATAATTAAATTCAAAACGATTGTCAACTAGCGATTTTGATTAACATTAAAACCTTTAATCGAACCCAAAGAAAGTAAATATAAGAAACAGATTAAAATTATCAAAAGTGTTAAGAAATCATTCTCCAGGATTTCGTGAACATATTGTGTCCATTAGTTTATAATGGATTAATCTCTTTTTAAACATTAAACTGAATTAGTAATTATTAATGAATAATTGCACAATACTAAAATGTTTGGGCATTAATACATAAACGAGAGAGAGAGAACAACTTAACAATTCAATGATTTGTGTTGTATGTTGCTTGTAACTTTAAATTTTAAAATCAAATCCATTTGCATTTATATTTCAATAGTTAAAATCAAAATGCTGATATATTAAAAACTTTAAGTAAAATTTTAAAACCAAAAACTTCTCAACAATTTGTTCATAGGTATGTTTAATTCACGATTTGTATGAATTTCATTATACTCGGATATATGGTTCCTTTTATCGTTATCATTAAAGCGATTCAATGGATTTTATGTCATCCAATTGAAACTGCAGACTCTGCAGTGCAAAGTGACTTTAGCAACTTGTTCAAAAAGTTCTCCTACATAGTTGAAAACAAGAAATGATCGTATAGACATTTTACGAATGTAAACAACACTCAATGCTTATCACATTGTCCTAGCTTGCGCATACGCTCATATTGCTCATAATAGTTGGTTGACTAATTCGGAAATTGCTTAAAATAAATGATATTTTGATTCATTAAAAAGTGTAATGATAAAAAAGTATCAATGGTTTTTTGTCAATAATTTTATTTTTTAAACCGTGTATAATATCGAATATCCCAATACGTCGTTGTAAACAAAAACTTCAGAAATCCAAAACTATACATCGTAGGACCATGAAAATTTTTTAGTAGACTAATTGGACCATAGAATAAACAGGATAAATATAATCGAGTCAATCCAACAGAAAATTGGATTCTGGAATTTTGGGTTTTTGGATTCATAAGCTAAAAAAATATCCTTGGATTCGTCGTGAAAATCTAGGAACATTGATATATCATGTACTCAATACGAAAATGTGTCCTTGGTACCGAAAAAATCATTTAAAGGTTCCTGCCAACAGGCAAGCACAGAGCGTGTTTGTGTTGTCGTGTTAAAGAGTGTGTCATTTGTACAGTGAAAGGTAGAGCGCAGATGGACAGACAGCCGCGCTCACCGCACACAGTCAGCTGATGCTTTTGCTTTTGTTTTTGCGTTCACTTCCAGCAGCACTACATCCCATGATTCCATCTCGCACCCTGGTTCTTCTCCTTTCACATCTGTACGTGTTTTTGCACTATTCTCTTCATCATCGTTATCACCTATACTTTATCTCTCTTTTGTCATCATTCGAGGCATCGAAGAGATCAACTTCAAGTACGAGGTCAAGTTTGTATGGACTGAAAACAGCTCAATCTGTATGAATTTCGGACATTATTTTGTTGAATTAATTTCTAATTTACTAATATTTTATTTACTAGAGTAAATCTGTTATTGATTTTGAAGCCGAGTATTCATCCTGGTGTCCTGGGATCTTGACATTGTGAGTGCGTTGATTCTGGTGGCCTTAAATTATCAACAACAAACAACTAGGCTTGGTCTTGAAATGGTGATGTAAGTGCATGGTTTGTTCATATACATGATCCTAGAATTTCCTTGATTCCGTTTGCTGTGTGTTTCTTTTAATGGCGGGATTGACTTTTCTCTTTACAACCTGGCCACATTAATGTGACAATATTGTGAGAGTTGAAGTAAATCCCAATTCTGAAGGTAGTTTTTGTGTTCAGTTGGACCAGGATGGCAAAACGGCTACGGCAATGTATCAGATGAAGAGTCAATCTTCAAGTCAGCGTTCCGTTCTTCATCTTCAATTTAGATTGCATTCATGATGTTACAATGAATTCAACTTTTCCTGTTTCAACAACTCTACGCTGCAATAAGGCCTAACTGACCATTATCAATTAGACGGTCATCGTTATCACCTCTACTTAATCTCACTGTGGGTACCATCATCATCGATGATATGAAGGTGTCGAATGCTATGTTAGGTATCAAACCCGAAACCATCTCAAAAACGCATTTGAATTAATATGTTGACACTTTTATTGTTAAAATCTCTGTATAATAATATGGGGGTTTTTACAAGAAAACGCAATTCCCATCGTGACCTGACCTGTCACGAGGGGAATTGAGTTTTCTTGTTGATTAATAAAATGTTAATTAATTTTAACAAAAAATCACATTTCGTCTATCGAAAATAGCCCTCAAACGGATTGTTCACAACAACCGTAACAGAACAAATCATATATTAACGAATCATAAAACAAAAATCCTGAATAAATCGAGATAATCTGTTAGTATTACAGAACAGACTCACACTCAAATTAAAGAGAATTGCTCACACAATCAACAAGTGGAACTAATGTTTGAAAGTAAAGATAAACTTTTCAATGTCGATGCATCGATGAAAGAAATGGACATAGATCAAATGCTCAAAGCCGAACATCTTTAATTGAAATAGCACAATTTAATGACAGGCTGGAATTATCAAAAATAACTCAACAACTTAATCAAAAAATCTCATTTTGATTAATGCATCAGTTTAATCGAGAGCAAATTGAAACTAACAGAAAGTTGCGAGAAACAAATTGGGAAATGGGAGCAAGAAAAAATATCATAAAAAGTAGAAAGTAAAATGAAAAGTGTAAAGTGATATACAACTGAATGCTTTGACAGACGTTACAAGTAAAATAAATTCCAAATCAACTCTGCCATCACTCGTCCACCACCACTCGAACATATTCGTTCGGGTCTCGCAGGTCCACAATGTTCTTCTCATTCTGTGCTTTCATTGACTTGGGCAGTCCAAAGTGACACATTCGAATGTGAGTGACCAGATTTGAACGTAGTTTGCATTGCTTGCTGCAGTGAGGCCAATTGCAGTGGAATTGATTAGTGGCGAGATGAGTCAGTTGGTGTCGTTTCAAGCGAGAATTAGAGGAAAATGAAGCAGTACAACCAGGGTGGGTGCAGTGGAAATGCTTCGATTGGGAGCGATGTTTGGTTTTTTGATGAGTTTCCATCTTGCCACGTGTGTCGGTCACTTGGGCACAGTCGCTCACGAGATTGCATTGGAACTGACCAGTCAAATGATTCTTGTACCAGTGATTGTAAGCTTTGTGTTGCGAATCATGTTCTTTGGGACAAACTGAACAGATGAATCGAGTGTTGCGAGAATGATTCTGTTGGATGTGATCAAGAATCTGTCGTCTGAAAAATAAAACTAGGTCAATTTAATGTGAAATGATAGAATTCACTTACGGTTCATCGAATCGTGCATTGCAATTGGTGGCAAAACATTGAAGAGGAGAAAGTTGATGCACAGTGCTCAAGTGATCGTGCAAATTGACCATTGAATCCAACTTGACATTACAATTTGACTGGGTACAATTCAAATGGAGGATTTTGACCTTTGCTTCTTCTGTGTCCTCATTGGCAATGTCTTCACCATCCTCACCATCCTCTTCATCCTCCTCGATTGTTACCTTCGATCTCTTGCTAGTTCTCTTCGATGTTTGTTGTTTTCGTTTGTTGTGTCGAGTGGGCACGGTTGTCTGTTGGTCGAGTGCAGTTTGATTAGATCCATTTCCTGTGCTGGTCTGTGGTGACAATAGATCAGCTGATTGAGTCACTGTGAGTTGAGATTGTCCAGTTGGATGAGTGAGAGTTGTGTTCAATGGTACGTTGTCCAAAGCTTGACATTCATCATCACCACTTTGGTTCGATTCAGCCCAACCCTCGATGTCATCAATCTGAGCTTCGCCATCTTCCTCCTCCTCGTCTTCTTCCTTGATCTCTTCCTTAACCTCCACCATTTCTCCATCCTCTTCCTCCTCCTCGTCTTCTTCCTTGATCTCTTCCTTAACCTCCACCATTTCTCCATCCTCTTCCTCCTCTTTGATCTCTCGCTTGACCCAATCCCCAATCTGATCATTGTGCAATGTCATTTCATTTTCCTCTTCTTTGATTTCTAAATAGACAAACAAAATAATACAGTCATCATTTCACTTTCATCACTCACCTCGTTTCACTTGTCTGTCTTGAGTCAATGTCTCCATGTCAATAATGCGAGTCTCCTCTCCATCCTCCACCTCTTCCTTAATCTCAATCATTTCCACAGTGTTCAATTGCACTTCATCACCATTCGAGTGTTGTGGATGGGCAACGGGATTGAAGGATGATGTTGATGGTTGGGGAGTGGGTTGTTCGACTTGGTCCACCTGTGCACGGTCATCACCATCTTCCTCTCGATCCAAATCATCCAAATTAGTCCTCAACTTGTTGGTTAGTCTTTCGAAGAGAGTGTTGACCAGTCGATCCATTTCGCCTCTCAGCACCATCCTCACCTCTACCTTCTTTCCTTCAAGCAATTCACACAACTCGGACACAGTCGGACGGGATTGAGCCACGACAGATGACGAAGACGACGAGCAGATTAGTCCGTGGAAGAGCGAATCGATCAGTGGGTCAGGGATTTGGTTCATCTCGTCACGCAACCACACTCGACAAGGTTCCTCTTCGCATTTCAGCAATTCATACAACACGGACACAGTCGAACAGTGTTGAGGGACAACTGGTGGGGATGATGATGACGACGACATGATGATCGAGGTAATTGGTTCTTGATGGAACAATACCCACTTGTTGGTTGTTGGTTGAAGTTGTGGTCAAAATCAGTCTCACCAAACAGACGAGCAACGAGTGAAGACGTACACCACCACAACAGACAGCACGTGGTGATGGTCACGTATTGAGAATAGTAAACTTATGAACTGTTTTGTATTGACTGAACGCCACTGTGATGACACCAACTGTGCACAGTGCAAGTCACTCACTCAATGCTCGTGTACAAAGAATTGCTAACTTTTTCATTAGCCAATCAGGTTCGAGAATTAGGAATTCGGTATTGCTCAACTTTATATTGTTCTTTGTATTCGAAGAGCTCACATTCAAAGGCATAACCCAAACATAAAAAGAATTCAATATTGTCCGAACATATTCGACTTGCCAACTCATCACTCAAGTGACCAATCATAACATCACAACTTTAAACTCAATTTTTGAAAACCTGTCGAAATGGCTGGATTAGATTGGACCACAGTGATTGCACTTGTTGCAATATTTACAAATTTTAATGTTATAAAACAAAATTTAAAAATAGATCACCTTTTATTAATCCCCCTAATCAGTGATCATCTAGAAGTTCCTTCAATATGGTTCAACTTTTAAGTACGATATCTAATAAAGCATCTTAAAAAATAAAAAAAATAAAATTTGAATTATTTACAGTATATTAAAAATGATTGTTGGAATATTAAAAATATTAATATTGAGACCTTGCAAAATTTACTTATGGTGTTCACTGTCACAAATAAAATGTAACGATAATGTAAGTTTGGTTTGAAATTTGTTTTTATGAATTGAAGTTGTTGAAAAGTAGAATTTATGTAACTTGAAGACAATTTCTTTGACAATTCTAAACCATTGAACAAAGTGGAGATTGAATTGTCCATTGTCAATTTTGTTTTGTAGATCTTTTCAAAATCAAACTTTATAAAATAAATTGTAATTATAATAAACAAGATATTCAAAGATATGACCTATTTAAATTCGATCGTAAGTTACTTAAATCGTCCATGCGCGTATTAGTTATTTCATAATTCGTTATGATTAGAATTTCTGTTAACCCGTTCCCTGTGCCAACTTGGCCACACCGTGGAGGGAGCTACATAATGTCTGGAAGACTGAAACTTTACCAGAGCATCCCTTAGGTCCGTCGGACCGCCGCTAGGTACCCAAAGTTCCACTAGGATTATATTCGCCGGATTTGCTCCGATCAACCCGATCTCGATCTAGATCGATTCTGCTCGTCTTCCTGAGCATTTTGATGTATAACTTGCCATAGTATCTATTTTGGAACATTAGAATCCTGGAACCAGGTACCAGATAATGCCATTTTGGAACAGATTTAGCATCAAAAACGGATTCTACGGAAAAAATCATGCGGAATAGACACCTCAACCATAAAAATCCATGCAAGCAAAGCAAAAATACACACTTTGAAAAAATGTCTATTTGGGACCCGGGATGTCTGTCTGTCCATTCTAGGTCCCAATAATTTTTTCTTAAAATAATGATTAATATAGTCAAGTTATATATCAAAATGCTCAGAATTTTGAGTAAATTACATTTCTGACATTTTATTGTACTATTTGTGCAATTTGTTTGACTTGGGTCCCGGGCCTAGGATCCGGTTCCAGGAAATCCATTTTTCAAACTAAACGATTAGACTATTGCATTCTACTAACTCTCCTGAAGAAAATGGTACTGGTTTCATTAAAATCCATGCACGGGAACATATTCAAAATCAAAATTTAGTCTGGCCCTAGAACGGACAGACAGACATCCCGGGTCCCAAATAGACATTTTTTGAGAATGTGTATCTTTGCTTTGAGTGCATGAATTTTTGTGGTTGAGGGGTCAATTCGGCATGATTTTTTCCGTAGAATCCGTTTTTGATACTAAATTTATGCTAAAATATCATTATCTGGTACTTGGTTCCAGGATTCTTGTGTTCCAAAATGGATACTATGGCAAGTTATACATCAAAATGCTCAGGAAGACGAGCAGAATCGATCTAGATCGAGATCGGGTTGATCGGAGCAAATCCGGCGAATATAATCCTAGTGGAACTTTGGGTACCTAGCGGCGGTCCGACGGACCTAAGGGATGCCCTGGTAAAGTTTCAGCCTTCTAGGCATTATGTAGCTCCCTCCACAGTGTGGCCAAGTTGGCACAGGGAACGGGTTAAGCTTTTATCTGTTGTTCATAAGATTGATTAGTAGAGATTCTGGTGATTAAAGATCGCACAATAAAATCAATACTTTTTAATAAGATTTGATTCGAACAGAGAAACACTATAAAACATAGAATTCGACAGTGAATCAGATTGTTGTTTAGTTTTGGGTCAAGCTGCACGTTTGCTTGACAACAAATGAAGCAGTTTGTCGATATTGTCAACATTCAAATAAGTGAATACCGATTATTTTGTTCCCAATTTATGATCAATCTAATTAATCAAACATCACATATTCTATGTGTTATACATCAAGTGATAATAGTAAAACTCTTGTTTCAATTTCAATTGTTAACCCAAATTAGACCATACCAGTATTAATGAGCCTTAATTTGTCTCTGACTTATCATCATTCGATAGAGTAAAGTAAGGACATAAAGTAACATTGGTTTGTTTTGAAACTGTGAATATAAATTAAATATATGAATAATAATGGACTGTAAAACAACGAGAAAGGTGACAATGAAGTAAACAGTAGAGAGTAAGAAAACAAAAATATGAGATAGAAAAAGTCTACGCCAGGAATGCGGAAACGGTGGACATCAGTCCACTAGTGGACTTTTGAAAAATTCTGGTGTCCACTAGTGGACAATGAATCTCAAAAACTCTTAAAATATTTTTGATAATCGCTTATTTAAAAAAATATAAACTTACTATTGACAACTCAAAACAAGTTGATACAATTCACTATCTTCAATTCGTAGCTAACCCCAAATATTCATGCAATTTTCAAGTTCTATATTTGGCTTTTACACATGCCTCCAATATGAATGCAGTCAGTCTCAAAGTCTAAAACATAAAACTAACTGAGTCTGAACGCCAACTTCATCATCTTTGTTAACTAGTAATTGATCTTTATGAAATCGTTCCACATGTGCTAGTAAAGATTTAGAAAGCAATTTTGTGGTATGCTTAACCTCTTCCGTGCTAGGATTTGGCACATGTGCCCAGACCGAACGGTACAACATAGCGACTTGAAATTTTTGGAGCATACTCCTGTGGTCCGTCGGAGGTGTGCTCACTACTCAAAAGTTCCAATTGGATCGATATCCGGGAGCCCATTTCCGGTATGGATTTTTTGACTGATATTTTGTTTTTGGACAATTCTAAGACTTTTGGCGCAAAAATTAAATTTTTTGGATCACCGGAAGTTGGAGTTCCAAAATGGAACTTCCGGTTCCTGACCAAAAATTTTATTTTTGAGTTCGGATTCGGATTCTCCATCCTTTTTCATGAAGAATAGCATATCTGTTCATAAAAATCCATCAAGTATAAAAGAAATAAACTAAAATTAAAACCCTTCTAATTTTGGCCAAATAAACAAGGCCGGAAAGTGGACAGACAGAATTGACATTGATATTGTAATTTTAAAGCTCTAATTATATCACTTGTAGTGGATGGATTTTGTTACTTTAAAATTCCATTCTTACTAAATACAATACAGAGAGTTGATTAAGGCTAATTAAAAATCTCTATATGAACCGGAAGTAGAAGTTCCAGAATCTAACTTCCGGTTATCGTTCCAAAATCTAATTTTTATTTCAGAATCAGATTCTCCGTCCTTTTTCATGAAAGATAGCATATAAGAACATTAAAACCGGTTAAGTATAAGTACAGAAAACTAAATTTAAAAATAACATGTTTATTGATCCAACAGTCAATTTCCGCCAGTTTTATGCAAAATTTGAAATTTGTTTATTTTACTTAGACTTGATGGATTTTTATGTTCTAATATGCTATTCTTCATGAAAATGGACGGAGAATCCGAATCCAAACTCAAAAATGCAATTTTTGTTAGGAACCGGAAGTTTCATTTTGGAACTCCGACTTCCGGTGATCTAAAAAATTTAATTTTTGCGCCAAAAGTCTTAGAATTGTCCAAAACCAAAATATCAGTCAAAAAATTTATACCGGAAATGGGCTCCCGGATATCGATCCAATTGGAACTTTTGAGTAGTGAGCACACCTCCGATGGACCACAGAAGTGTGCTCCAAAAATTTCAAGTCGTTAAGTTGTACCGTTCGGTATGGGCACAAGTGCCAATTCCTTGCACGGAAGAGGTTAACTATGAGAATCTTATCAAATATGATCACAACCAATTTGTTTTGCAAAAAAATTGGCGGTGGACTTTTGGGGACTCTCATTGTCCACCCCAGTGGACTTTTCCTCAAAAAGTTTCCGCATGCCTGGTCTACGCCGTCAAATTAAATCAAATTAAAATGCAACCTTTTGAAAGCAAGTACAACTAAAGTTTGAAATAAATTAATTTGAAAACAGATATTTTTGTCTATTTGAGTTTCCAAAAATTCGATAGCCATTATCAATTATTACAGGAAAAATAAGAAAAGTTTATAATATAGTAATTAGTATATAAGAAAATAAATAAATAATGTAAAAAGTTGTTTAAAAACTTTAATTATTTTTAAGCAAACGTTGTGTGAAATTTCGACAATTTTTATTTTGTATTAGTTTTTTTGGAACTTTTTGGAGTTGTTTGAGATTTTTCACACTGATTTATAAAAATTGGCAGTTTCATTCATTGTTAAACGAACGAACGAACGAAACGAAATCATGAATGTTGATTAAGTAGATACCAAATGCATAACAATTATTTTGATGAGTTACCTTTTGAATTGTAAAGAAGATGGTTCAGAATAGTAAAGGCTTGAAAAGAGAGGTATGAAAGGATTGGGGAGAAAAGGAAATGATGGTAATATATATCTATGACAAAAGAAGTGATTGTTTCAATAGTTTGAGAAGTTTTGAATATATTTGATGATTTCAACTATTCGTTCTCTGTTTCATCCCAAGAAGTGCAATGATAATTTGCTCGATTGTGCACATTGGTTGGGTGGGGCAGGACGAGGAATGGTAGAATCGATTGTTTTTTCTGACTGATGGTGAAGATGTTATAAAGTGAACTAGAGTGATGACATTGATTTTGAAATTACTTGGCGAAAATATTCAATTGTAAATAGATGGAAATGTAGAGAGTTAAAAATTAGCAGCTTCATTTGAAATTGCAAAAGAGAATTAACCATTGATTGTAATTGTAAAGACCTGAAAATATAATATATGACTATATGGATAACCACACAATAAATGTAGTAATCACATCCTCATTAAGTTGTACCAAACAATCGGAATAAAATTGTTATTAGTTAAGAGATTGTTATAGAATTGTTCGGAAGAATTAAAGAAACCAAAACATGAGTACAAATCGATTCAATTATTTCAAAATAAATTTTTTTGCCATATTTATAAAGTCAAGACCAGAGAATGTAATCCTCTTTATGAATTACACAAAGCAAATGGGAATTGAACAAAAATTCATTTGTATGAGATACCCCAGGTACAACAGGGAGAATACCAATGAATTAATACAGAATCAGTTTTCTGGAAAACAGATAAAACTTTTGCTTAAACGAATGTTCAAAGGTGCCAATAAATCATGCATGTTCTAAATAGTTTCTAAAGAAATTGGGGCATTGACCTTTAGTTTCATTTAATTCAGTGCGATTTTGTAACATATTATTTAACCATTTATATCACTTGTTATGTAACCATTAAATTCTGACATTAATGAAACTGACACTGAAACTGAGCATGTAGAATTTGAAACACTTTTGACTGTCACAAGAATGGAAATGTGAATGTAAAAACATTTTTTACAATATGCTCACTTCCAATATACCTCAATATGAGTTTATTTTCATTGCCACTGTTAATTGATTGCTTGATTGTAGTGAATTTTGTTTACTGATTCAAAAGATAAACAGAGCTGCTCACAAAGCATTTCATGTGATTTTATTTATTTATTACACTTTTTAATAAAATAGAATTTAAAAATTGAAATCTTTTTTTTGTCAAACGCAATTCAAAGGAAAGAAAAGGAAACGCAAATAAAAGTTTGGGTTCGAAATCTGTGAATATGTTGTGCATTAATAATTATAAAAGTCAATGCAAATAAATACAAATGAATTTTAATTCATAATATATATGTAATTTAACCGTTAAAAATAGATGTGGTCAATTTTAAAATTGAATTAGCCAATTTGTGTGCTTATTTAAAGAAAGTTATAAATCTAGAGAATTTTAAATAATCTTTTTATATAAAAATATTATTAAAAAAATTGTTTTTTTAAATAAATTTAACATAAAATAAAATAGAACTGTTCATCAGTGTGTATGTGCTAAATTGAGCTTAAAACTATCTTTCAGCTATGAACAAAATGATTTGGTAACCTTTAATACACTTACACATGAAATAATGGCCATAACGCGATTAGAATTATAATGTACTTGAAATGAAATAAACTTTAATGTAAACTATTGGTTTATGGTTTTTGCTAAATAAAAGTGTAAGCAATTGAAGTGTTGGTGTTTCGTATTTGTGTTAATCAAATTTTTGTAACTAGTGCGATTTGTTTTGAGAGGTCGCTTGTGGTTCCTAAAAATGCATGAGTTGACTAAAAAACGATGGACTAGTGAGTTCAAAATTATTATTAAAACTACTGACGTCTTAAGAGAGTTATAAATGATTGAGCAATAAGTTTTCAAAACGATTGGCATCAATTTCAAGCTTTTAGTGGTCTTTGTTGACAAATTTTCCCAATGGACAGTTATAAGCTCAGCGTGTTAAACACTGGATAACTAGTATAGAGCCAGCTGCTGGCATTATGAAACCTTTTAGCTATCGTAAATCAAAATAGGTAATGCCATTGGCATAAAAGTCGGAGCGAGAGGTATGTAAACTATTTGTTTCTCGTTTGATCAGTTGTGTTCCAAATCAGTTAAATACAACAAAGTTGGACAACTATTTTCTGCACATGTCCACAAAATAACCTTTGCGTTTGAAAAATAGACACTTAGATCTATACACATCCGAACAATTTCATGTTCTTCACTTACCAATTGATATGAGATTTTAAAAATCCGGTTAAAGGGGAAATAAAAGATGCTGATAATTTTATTTTTAAAAAACTTTAAGTTATGCACCAAAAAACAGTGGTCTATAATAATTCGGTAAGTTAGATGTGTTTTTATTGAAAAAGTATTAGATGGTAGGGGAAGTAAGCTCGAATTGTGTTGACTCGATTTAATATATCACACAGACTTGCAAAGTACATGTCTTGATCGTTGTTCAATGTTTATGAACAGATACAGTCAACAGTATGCAATTTGGTCTAAAGTTAACACAATCAAACCAATATGTGAACCACAGCACTCCTGTGTGGGTGTGTTTGTCACTGCGCATCCTCTTTGCGCACAGCGGGCTCGCTGCTCGGCGTGTGTGCTTGTCTATGTCCCACACAGTGTTTTGTACTTCCACTGTGGACACTCGGTCCTTACACATTTCTATACAAAATTTGATTTATTTTTTGAAAAATCGCTGCTCCGTTGACCTTTGACTTATTTGCCAGAAGGCACAACTTCACCCCAACCAGAACACTGTGTAAAATTTTCAAACCGATCCATTGAACCATATAGCCACAATCCTCTGCACAAGCCTTTTCCTATCAAGCGGCGCCAGAGGACTCGTTCACTCACAAACTCACACCCTCGCTTCGCTCGGGCGTGAGTTTGTTCGTTCGCTCCTCCAATTAGTTTTGGAAGATAAGTTATAATCATTAAAAATAATCAGAAGATATAACCATTATAGACATCAACACATTCTACAAAAAATTTTCTTTTAGTTCAAAACCTGGCGATCATAGGAAATCGAAAATCTATAGTATTAATGATTATAGAAAACAAATTCAATTGAATTTTCATTTTCAGCATTTAAACCTTTTGGAAAACCTATTGCTTACAAAAAAATAAATTAACTACTAAGAACCATAGTTCATTCTCATAATTTATCAACAAAACGAAACAAAATTGCAAAATTTATTTTAAAACAAAGTTATTAATTAAGAATTATTCTTATTTAACAAAAAAAACTTGCTGAAACCTTTGGTGAATTCATCGAAACGTGCTTACGAAAAATACGTATAAATAAAACCTCCTTAACTGTTTTAATAATGATATGAAAGTTGGACAGAAAAACTTTTTAGTTTGTGAGTAAGCAGTCACTGTCTGATATACAGAGTGTATTCCAAATTGACTTTATTTAAATAAAACAGTTTTGTTTTAATATTTTTAATTAATCAATCTCGAATTTGGCAATCTCAAAGTTGACGTGCGGCTTGTCTTGATTGAGTGAGCCTGTCCGGGTAATAAATTCAATCTAATCGTTATTGAAGAATGTATTAATTCATATAAAAATGTATTTAAACCTTTAAATAAAGCAATGTGTGTAACTAAATATTCCAATGAGTTCATAAAAATTAAAAATTTGAATTAAAAAATATATTTTAAAGCAAAATTATAGACTGGGAGAATTGTTTTTTTTAATAAAAACCAGCCGAACTTTTTATAAAAGGTAAAATCTAACTACATTAAAGTAATTTTTAAAGTCGTGTTTATTATCTTCGTGTCGGTGCATGCATGGTGGAAGTAAATATATGACACATACACAAATTGTACTGTAGAAGTAGGATTTTCACACATATAAATGATGTTATGGAAGTTCACAGTAAAGCTGTTGGTTTAAATTAAAAAAATCCTGGCTTTGATTGAGCACTAAAAAGTAGAAGAATTTAGACAGGTGGCCAAGTATGTCAAAAACATTGTTAAAACATATTAGTTAGATAATAGACTTTCTGTAGACAATGTTAATGAGCCTATTTAATCGCCAATTCACCCATAGATTGTGTCCTCGTTCTCGAAATCGTCCTCATCTGAATGACTTTTTAGTGGCAAATAATTTGTTTGATTGTGTTAAATATTGACACCAAGTCGGGCAATTGTATAATTCTTCCAAACACGAGATGGCGACTTTTGAATGGAGTTGGCTAATAATGTGCCATTTGAGAATAAAACTTAGGCAATCAATTGTAACATGAAAACATTGAAATACGTTTATATTACTGAGTTTTGAGTAATTAAAACAATGTAATGGAAATAATTTAAACAGTTAACTCGATAATAAAAGAATTTGGTTAAATATTTAATTGATTGTAAACAAAACCCCTATTTTAAAAAATGCCCAAATGTTTACGTTATTTATGTTACCTTTTAATTCATGGAGAATCCTAAAAAAGTGTCCAAAATGCTGTTAAATCTTGTAAGTTTACAAAAAACTCATTTGAAACACTGTTGTTTAGAATTTTAAAACAGAAAAGACAGAAATTTATGTCTTAATGAATGTCAATAAACTGTGTAAGACTTATGATACACTTCTGTACAAACTAAACCATTAAAATGACTATACGCCAATGTGCAGTTCACATTGCACGAACTAAAATATATTTAAAACATTTTTAATTCATATAAATGAGATATCGGTGATAGGTAGTGATTGATTAAAAAGACCGAAACAAAAGACAAATTAATAAGGAAAGTTAATTGAAATTGAAATTTGAATATATTATCTGGTTAGTAAAAATATCGTTCGCTCAGCTAAAAACACCAATGGCGTTACTTTTCTAAAAGACACAAAAAACTGGACTACATTACACCAGTTGTTGCTTGAAGACTAGTAAAAGTTTTTAAAAAGTTAAACCTTTTATACCTTTAGACCCAACTTCTTATTAATAAATTAACTTTGTATGGACTTTCTAATGTTATGGTTATTATTCAAAAATAGATCTAAAAATATTTTAACCTTTTGGCAGATATAATTGAAATGTTATCACCTGAAAAAAATAAAAGGTAATCAAAATTAAAATATACTCTTTAAAAAATTTAAAATAAAAAGGCGATTTTTGCAGAATATATCTTCCATTATTGACAAGCACTGCATTCCCGAATTGTAAAAGTGATTAATTATGATTGATTTGATTGATAGCATTCTTAGTTCCAGATCTGTCAGTTGAAGATTCGCTAAAATTGAATCAAAGATAAACGATGCAAATAAATATTGCTAACAAAGCCATTTAAAGTGATTTAATACGCATTGAGGAATAATGACTCTCGCGACTTGTTCAAAACGTTAGTCTACGAGTCTCGTATATATGTTAGCGTCAAAGTCCGAAGGCTCGGCATTTTCGGAAAATGCCGCGGCAAAGTCCGAAATCAGATATGAAAATAATTTGAGCGAACTATGCCGCGGCAGTTCTTGAAAATGCCGCGGCAAAGTCAGAAGTGTCTAAATTCATTTCGGAATAGTTGTTTTCTAATTAATTATTAATGGATTTTTTAAGATAAAGTCATTAAAAATCTTCAAAAAACTATGCAAAGAACAAATTTATTATATGATATCATTTACCAAAGAAAAAAGTAGCCTGACGTATTTATTCTTTGCAAATAAGGAAAATAATGGAAAACATATTCTGTTTGGTTTTCTTGGCATTTTCATTTGTTTTATTTCCGTAAGTTTTAATTCATTGCTATTAATGCATTATTATTAATTTTCTAATTAGTTATCTTATGAAAACGGCTAATAAATTATTTTTAGCAATTTATTTTAGTCAGAAAATGGGTTTTGCCGGACAGAATTCCGGTATAGTGTACTTAGCCGCGGCATTATCCAATATTGCAATGTCATTCAAATTGTTTTTAAAAATCTGACTTCGGACTTTGCCGCGGCATTTCCCGACTTTGTCGGCCACCGGACTTTGACGCTAACATATATGTTAAATTTTGGTGAAAGTCAAAGTCTGGCTTTGTTGTTTGTTAACTTGTTTAACATTTGTTAAAATAAATGTAAACTGAAATGGAATTAAAACAAAAATGATATATCATGTATTAAAATCGTGATATATTTAAACCTTTAATACAGTTATAGTTGCCCTAGATTTAAAATGAGTTCATTCATATGATTAACTAGTAAAAAGTCTGATTTATCAAATGAATTTTAAAACAGAATTATTGTTAATTATATAGAAACAGCTGATACCATTTGTGGAAGACCGAAAAGATGTACAATTGTAAAACTTTTTAGATAATAAAACGAGAATTAGACAATAAATGTACAATTACATAAAACGAGTTGTAGCATTTGACTTTTTAAGGACCTTTTGATGGATTATTCACAATTTGTTCTCGTACCACTTGTATTTGAATCAACATACATATTATTATATATATATTATATATATTAAAGAGAATTTGTTGCAATTTGAAAATTCAGTATAATTAGTTTTAACGAAAAGTGAGAATTTTAAAATATACGTATTTTAAAACAAAAATATTATTAACAATTTTTTAAAAATTAAAAACAGTAGTTACCTTTTATGCAAACTAACACAAAGAAGAAATTTTTTGATTTAGTGTAAATGCTAACAGCATAAATGAAAAACGATTGATGTGGGAGAGTTTTGTGGCAGTGGCACATTATTTTGTACCTTTGCTTGAATTCCTGATGATATGGCTGAGATTGTCGAATTGTTATAATAAATTCACTAAGGGGCCATACTTTAATTACGTGATCAACTGACTGGATGGGAGGGGTCCAAGGTGTGATCACGCTTTGATCACGAAATTTTGGAAGGGGTCTAAAGTTCAGATCAAACAAAGTATCCCGAATTATCGGATCTTAGTTTTCGAAATACATGTTAATAGTTTGTTGCTATACAATGCAACTGTACAAATCAATATATAACGCATGCGCATTTCACATTCGTCTCATGATTACACTGCGCTAACTGTAGGTAAAATTTTTTTGGTAGGGGTAGGGGTCACGTCAAGATCACGGACTGATCACGCATGGTACTAGGGGGTCAAAATCTTTAATTTTTGATCACGTAATTAAAAGTATGGCCCTCTAAGTCAAATTTAAAACCAATTACCTTTGTTGTGATCGTTGTAATTGTATTTCAAAAAATGGTAAGATTTTATCAGCAATGGCTACGAATATCGAAAGATTTTACCTGCTCGCATTATTGTTCAGCTCTTGTCCAGTCAAAATGCAGTAGTGTGAGATAACCCAGCTCTAGCGTATACGACAGTGATATCACCAATAAATGAATAAAGAATCAGTTGTCTTGAAGACAAATAAAAATAAAAGAATGTTATAATATGTCAATGAATTATGAATGCAACAATGGATTTATATTTTAGATACACGATATTAAATTTTTAAATTTTCTAAGCCCTTTTTAAATTCAAAAAGACAGTTGATAGCCCCAAAAGTTAAAAATTCCTTAATCATAAATGAAATAGAAGATGAAGCATAAGGATAAGCTTATAAAATTTATTAATTGAATTGAATAAAACATGTTCATATTTAAATGGTTCATTTGGTTTTAACCTTTTTAATTTGGCCATGATAAAAACCCGTCCAAAATTGATTACAACCATTAGTTGATCAGAAAAAAGAAATTCGTTTAGTTGTGAACACTGAATTACATGATGAAAAGAACAAAAATTTGACGGAAAACTTTTTTACTGTGAGGAATCTAAAGATTTGATAAAAGCGATGTTTAATTAGCATTCTACTGTTAACTGTTGATGTCGAAACTGCTGTGTCAGGCAGTTGAGTACCTACTGTAGATATAAAAAATAATTAAAGATTAAAAATAAATTTATATGATTGAGTAACCTTGTATAACATCCAGATATCAACTATCCAATAGTATTACCCGTATGAGTTGATAACTAATAAATGAAATGGTTCGGTAAAAGATAAAATAAACCATCTCCATTTTCTGAACAATTAAATTGGAGAATGAAAATCGATATTACCACAGAGCGGATCATGAGAACAAACTTGATCTTTTATTATTATCAAAGTTCAAAATAGAATAAAACCCAGAATATTGGATACAAATTTAAGACAAATGATATTTTACTATACAGATTGGTTTATAAAAGTTAAAGGTAAATATTTTTTCATATTGTTTAGATAAACTTGAATTAAATATTTTAGAAATAAAAATAATACAAAAATAAATTTACCTTTAGTGATTTAGTAATTTGAAAATATGTCCCGTTCAGTGAATTCGTCCACCTATTGTCACTGTCCTCATTCTCTCAAATACCACACCTTCAAATAATTTCCATTTACAGTGCCAATTATATAATCGATGATTCAATCATTCCTCTCATGACAAAATCTTTTCACTGTCCCAACTTAAGTTAATTCTATTCACTAGTGCCACTGGAACATTTTAAAAATTGTCAATTTATACTTATTGTAATCTTAAAAAATATTATAATTCAATAAAAAAAATTGCCGAAATAATTTCAAATATTATGTTATGTAATTGAATATCAAAATGGAGAGAAAAAGTTACTAGCTATAACGTGTTCAACACAAGAAATTCATTGTCAAAATAACGGTTTAAATAAGAGTAAGTTATATTACAATAATAATTACCTTTTGTAACATCATGTTTCATGAATCATTTTATAAATTTATCACCACAGACAAACTATTTCTACCACACTGTAACTGATTATTACTCAAGATCATTCAAGTCGTGCTTGATTGCCGATTTAGTAAAGCTCGTTGATGCTAATCTTGAAAATCCTGCAATTTGACATAAGTTCCTGTTCATGCTTTCTGCACATCTTAACGGAAATTAAAATATAAAATTAGATTGATTACATATTTAACGGCGTCACCTTTTGAAAGAGCACTCAAATTTGAATCATTTGTTGTTGTTACAGTTGTTTATAAAAATAAATAATATAATAATGTTTTATTACCTTTTACGAAGATTAGCAACTTGACATGACTTGCAACTTGAACACAGACCATAATAAGATCCACACCCCATAACCAACAACATAAACAGATTAGTTTGTACTTTGATTAACCCACTTGTAACCGGTTGGGTCATTTAGATATTTCTAAATCTGATTAAAAAGAGATAATGATTTTACCAGTATTAAGGTGTTGATCATCCTATATTTCAACGTATCTGATATCGATCAGTGTCTGCAATTTAAACTTAACTCCATCAACCTGTCACTTTCCTACCTCCCTACACAACTTTTTGTCTCTTCTCTGCTCAAATGCATTGTATACTCTTCTTTGATAAACTAGAGTGGGGTCATTCGCATAAATCGTTAAACACATACAAATTATGTTTAAATTGTCCAACATTTTATAAACTCAAAATAATTAAACTTACAAAATAGTCAGATATCTTGAATATTCAAAAAACATTGGTTTTATCTTTGATATCTGTATTCAATTTGTTATTTTTATGTATTGATAGGTATAGAAATAATAATTAAAACCCCCTTTAACTTCTAAGGGGCCATACTTTAATTACGTGATCAAAAAATCAAGGTTTTTGACCCCCTAGTACCATGTGTGATCAATCCGTGATCAGGGTGTGACCCCCACCCTTACAGCCAAAATTAGATAACATGTACTTGACCTCGACCTTGTACACTTGATAACCCTACCCTACAGAAAGTAATATGGTTAGTGGCGTATGACAACAAATTATTTACATGTATTTCGATTATTTCGATAATTAAAGATCCAAGGATTCGGGATTCTTGGTTTTGTATGAACTTTAGACCCCCCTACAAAATTTCCATGATCGAAGCGTGATCACACCTTGGACCCCTCCCATCCAGTCAGTTGATCACGTAATTAAAGTATGGCCCCTAACCCAACTCTCAGTTCATACTTTATTAATTTTAACAGAAAAATATCTTATATCTAAATATTTGTATATGAAGATTCCAAATTCCAAATTTAATAATTTTACCTTTAACGTGAAAGATCTATGTAAAGAGTAATTTGCAGCTTTAATTCCAATTAAACACGATAGTTCCAATAGCAATAGAATTTCACAGAAGATATATTGGATTAGTTTACCTTTCACTTCACCGTTAGATAACAAGTTGAACCAATAAATATTGCTACAATGGCTACAGTTAAAGAATTTTCTTTATTTTAATTTATGTCAATCCTATAAATATTGTCCCAATTTTCTGTTATAAACTAGATATTGTAGATTTAGGAATGAATTGCAACTTATAAGTAAAAATTGTATTTAAAAATTTGAATAATTATATTTTCGCTGCCTGTAGTAATTCATTGCTTTTGTCAATATGCTAAGAGATAATTTTTATTAAGAAATTTTTTTTTGATTGATAGCGCTGCAGTGATGGTACTTTTCTTAATACAAAAATTTTTGTTTATTTTATGACATTTAGGTTGAAAAATGAAATATCATCTTTGAATTATTGAAACTAAAAATAAAACGTTTGATAAAGACAGATTGGTGAACAATATGTACATATTGAGACAGATGTATCACAGTATTAAATTTGTGATAATTTTTTGAGAATAAGCAAAAGATAGGTTTAAAAACAATGCTCCGACTCAATAAATTGTATTCCAATAAATTCAATTATGCAAGAATATTTAAATCAAGAAACCATTTGAAAATCAGTGTCTCCAGTGGATTAAGCATGATTAAAAAACAAAATTGTGGACACTAATCGCACAAGTTTCCAAACAGTTTTATTAGTAATAAATGAGAGAACAAATTGTAAAAAGAAAACTAAAAGTAGTGAAAAGTAAAATTGCGAAGAACAACACATTTGAAAAGACTTCATGCTCGAGATTCCACTTGTCAATGTACACTGTTTTGCACACGTTCATGCACATTGTCAATTTCAATGTCAATGCATTTTGTGTTGACCAAACTTGACCAAACCGTGAATCGATAGCTGAAATTCACTTGCGACTGAATCAAATTGTCTACGAAATTCAAACGTGGCTGTGCTTTTGACTCAAATTTTGAGTTCATTTTGAGTTATTCGTTTTTTAGACCAATAATTCACTAGATAGCTAGAATTTTTAAATTGGAGTTTAATATCGAAAATTCGCGCTATGGAATGTACTTACAAATGCTTCGGCTGAAGAATATTCAGAACAGCCCTAGAAAACGGAACAAAAGCCACAAAATTGTATTTTCAGGAACAGTGAATCCTGCATTATAAAGATCTATCGGTGAATTAAGTAATAATTGTAAATTATAGCATACAGAAATACTTTTAATCTTTTAAATGAATTTATATTGGTCGTCTAATGGTTGAAATAAATAAATTTTAATTATGAGTTAATTGTTTTACCAATTGTTAATTTGACGATTTAATCAGTAGGCATAATTTTTGCTAAATCATTATACAGCTAACAAGTTATTGATATTAGAAAATTTTCATTAATAGGGGGTTTCACACGGAATATAACCAGAATTAAACTTAAATTTTTCAGTGAATGAGCTTTTAATTACAAACTTTTAATTTAACAATCAATTGTGATGTATTCGGAGCAATAAGCAAAGTGAATTTAAAAAACATTAAACACCTTTTACGTAAGCACTAAGGACATAACTTAAATACTTCAATAACTGTTTTGATTTTATAAAAAATAAATTGATAAATTTCCAATTGGAAATAAAAACCAGCAGTGATGAGGTGTAACCACGTGTGGTATGTTACTCTACAGAGCCATGATGGAAGGCATGGTGATGGACACTCTCGCTTGGATTTCACTGATTTTCTTGCTAAACGAAACATACATGAATACGAGTGGAACAAAAAAGTCAATCACATTACCCAGATTCCCAATTCAAATAAAAAAATTCTAAAGATAAAAATTGTAACTTTAAAAAAATTGTGTTTCTTAAAATTGTATTATAAAATTTGAAATAAAATCCAAAATATTTGAAAACTGTCTTACAAGTTGACTGTCTGAATCAAATATCCAAGTAATGACATTATTTGAGTGGTAGGAATATTGTTAATTTTTAAATAATTTTTTAAATATTTAATCAACTAATACGAGTACATCAAAAATTGAGAAACTAATACCTTACTTGAGAGATTACGTAGAAGCAATTTGCAATTCAGTTTTATAACCTTTTAGAAAAAACCTTGTCTATGTAAAAATTCAAAACTGTGTATTCATGTAACTTAAATAAACCCATTCTAATTCATCAAAAAGTTTAAGCCAATTTGAAATTAAATAAATTTGAACATGTTTGCTTTACTTTGAGAAAACAGTCTTTCTCTGATCGGTTCAAACAGTGAATATTTGAAATGTTATATTTCCACACGATAAAGACGAGATTATTCTGGAACAACAATGAGCCTATTCGTATGATTAGTTACCAAAATGTAAGAGTTTTAAAATATATTTTTAAATAAAATTAATATTCAAGAATTATTTTTTTAAATTAAACCATTAAATACACATATCTGAATGCCCAGTCAAAATTCATCGACAACTGTTTTAACTTTAATACGAAAAGTTAAATTGAAAAAATTTAAATTATAGATAAATGAGTTATTTGTATCGACGAATAAAACCCCCCGAATACACCGTAGTTATTCCTATCATTTTTACGTACCGAAACATGACACTAAACTGCCGGTTGAAGTATTGTGTTCACTGTTTCAAAGTGATGAACAGAGCTGTTCACAAAGAATTTCGTGTGATCTTATTTATTTCAGTTGTTAATCAAATGGAAATTAAAAAATTAAACCTTTTTTTTATCGGAAGTAAGGGCATTTCAATCCATGGAAACGCAGATAAAACGTTGAGATTGTTTAAAAGGAATTTCCTGAATTTAAATGTCAAATAATTAAAAATCTAAAAAATACTATAATTGTTATAGTTGCAGCAAATGAAGCGAAATTTGTTCCATTCTTTCAAACCTTTGACATCTTTACTGCCTTAAAGGAGATTGCGGTACAACAGCGAATTTAATAAAGCATAAATACGAGTTGATGTTGATTAGTGGACAAGGAAATGTAAACTTTAAAAAAAATTAAATAAATCAAAATAAATATTATTGAAACCATTGAAACCACACATTAAGAGATATTGAATGAATCGAAACTCCTCGTGTCCGAAAAGTCAATTTGAGTGCACGAGTTTTGTATTGATCAAACTGAGTTATGAATAGAGGTAAAAATTCTAGCGAGAGAATTAATATGTAATGAATTGTAAATATAAATTTGATAACAATCTTAGGTATAAAAAATGTGTTTGTTAATATATTGTTGGTAGGGATTCAAAGTTTTACCATAAATAGAGGCATTGTTCACAAATACATTTCATGTGATCTAATTGGTACTGACGAACACACATTTTCAAAAACTTTTGTAAGCATAATTACGATACACGTTTACATTTATAGAAATTTAAAATACGTTTGATTGTCAAAGATTGATTGTGAAATAAAAATTCTCAAGTTGTTAGCAATTAATACAAAGATACTCACAACACTGTACAAGTTTGTAGAATAAAATAAAATTTTCTTAAGTATTAAATTAAATCCGTTTCTATGATCGATAATGAACTATTTAAGGCTTGGCTAGTCAGCTGGAATTTGAGGATTCACGAATCGATTTCTAATTGTTGCATCAGATCACTCGAGTACTGTTTTTCATTTCTGTTCTACTGAATCACTGCATCATATCAAGTCAATTGGAAAGTCAGATTCATCAAGGCTCTAGCTAGTTGCATTAAACCAACAACTATTAACGAATGGTCTACATATAAGACTCTACAATAAGAAAGTAAACCATCTAAACATTTTGCTATTGAAAGAAAAAGAAAATTTGGTCCAGAATATCCGCCCTGTTCTGCATGCATCGAATCTGTAAGATCTGTTGGGATATGTACAAATGTCATTGTAAAGACTAATGAGAATCATTATGAGATACGTTCACTTACTTTGGTATTTGTAAACATTTGCATAATTTTGCAATTAAAACAAACTTGTCTCTCGATGGATAATTCAATTCTAATTTGACCATTACTTTGTTGCGGTTCAACCACGAAGTGAAACCAAGCCAGATTCAAATTGGCGAGCTTTTAGAAAAAACGATCAAGATATCAAAAATCTGTCAAACAATGAATAAAATAACTTGAAAGAACCTTTATTTATTAACAAATATTGATCGCATTTAAATGTAGAAAAATTTAGACATGTGGCCAAGTATGTAAAAAGCATTATAAAAAAATTGGAGATTTAAAAATATCATCTCAACAGACACATTTCCAAATGTAAAAAATGAAAAATTTAATGTAAACGGGAAAAACTTCGTTTCTAATTATATTTTGAACTTCAATGTCGTCTCTAATCACAATAAATCTAACTGACATTAAAACCTTAATCTATTATTGGTAACATTAATGAGATAAAACATGAAAATTTACGGCACAAATCAATTGCGACAAGATCGAATTTATTATAATTATTAGAAAAACAGCTCATATTTTGTCCTGTATAGCACAAATAAACATATAATTTGACCATTAGAGACCATTTCTCTTGTTATAAAGTCTCAATAATTCAAGCTTAACGAGTTTGTGAATATATTAATATAATAAATATGATGTTTAAGAAATATATTTTTGTTAAACCTGTTATTGATATACCGAGTATTCATCAATCCAATCTCTCTCATTGTACTCAAATTTAAAGCAATTACTAATTAGTTTTATCGGCTAACATATAAACTTTCAAGTGAACCCATTAAAGTAAATACGAGAAACAGATTGAAACCATCGAAAGTGTTAAGGGCAGCAGTCCGAAATTATTTCTCTAGAATCTAGTGAGCACTTTCTGTCTGTGTTTATTAGTTTAATGGATTCACTTTTCTATAGATATTAAACTTAATTAAAAATTAGATTAATTAGAAAAAATATATTAAAACCTTATTCGAGTTTCAACATAACATTTGTCACTTTAACCTATTGCGCTTAAAATAATTCAAAAGTAATACATTCCTTAGAATACGTAAGTAATTACCTTTTAATAATAATGCAATGATGTTAAAAACTTTAAGTAAAATCTTAAACCCAAAAATTTCTCGACTATTTGTTCATAGGTATGTTTAATTAACGATTTGTATGAATTTCATTATATTATATATGGTACCTTTTATCGTTACCATTAAAGCGATTCAATGGATTTTATGTCATCCAATTAAAACTGCAGACTTTGCAGTGCAGAGTGACTTTAGCAACTTGTTCAAAAAGTTCTCCTACATAGTTGAAAACAAGAAATGATCGTATAGACATTTTACGAATGTAAACAACACTCAATGCTTATCACATTTTCTTAGCTTGCACATACATAAATCATAGTTGGTTGACTAATTAGGAAATTGCTTAAAACAAATGATATTTTGATCCAGTGTAATGATAGTCAATTAGTCAAATATCAATTGTCAACAAACCTTTTATATTATTGGAAAGATTTGATCACGATTCCAATGGCATAAGCTCTGACTTTAAGGAGCCTCTCTAATTAATGAGACTTGTGACTTTGTAATAATACCACTTTAAGTTCTGCTGATAAAAAATGAAAACGCATTTTATAACATTTGAAATTTGTCTAAAATCAATTATTATTATTATTATTTAAAAATTTAAACATAAATTAAGTTCCATATTTTAAAAAATATATACTTGTACAGATTTTAAATCCAGAGACTAATAAATTCAATAAATATTTGCATAATACCCGTATGAGTTGATAACTAATAAAAAATGAAAAAGTTCGGTAAAAGAGAAAATAAACCATCTCCATTTTCTGAACACTTAAATTGGAGAATGAAAATCGATCTTACCACAGAGCGTATCATGAGAACAAACTTGACCTTTTATTATTATCAAAGTGCAAACTAGAATAAAAACCGGAATATTGGATACAAATTTAAGACAAATAATATTTTACTATACAGATAGGTTTATAAAAGTTAAATGTAAATATTTTTCAAATTGCTTAAATAAACTTGAATTATGTATTTTAGAAATAAAAATAACACAAAATTAAATTTACTTTTTAACTTTGATTTGTCCGCTTTAGTTACAAGTTTAAAATACGCCCCATTCCGTGAATTCGTCAACCAATTGGCACTGTCCCCATTCTCTTAAATACCACACCTTCAAATAATTTCCATTTACACTGTCAATTATATCTTCGATGATTCAATCATTCCTCTCATAACTAAAATCTCCTCACAGCTCGTTGATGCTAATTTTGAAAATCATGCAATTTGACCTAAGTTCTTGTTCATACTTTCTGCAACTCTTAACGGGAATGAAAATATAAAATAAGATTGATTGCATATTTAACGACTTCACCTTTTGAAAGAGCTCAGAAAACTTGAAAATATCTTTTAACCAATTTAAAATAAAAATGAAATGTTGCTTATAAAATAAATAATATAATATAATTTTCTAATAAATGGAATTTAAATTTGAGTATAAACATATAAACAGTAAATATGGAAAGAATGATTCCGGAAACATTTAGGAAACATCGGAGTGTAAAAAAGATAGTATTTTGGTTGTTTGTGTGCAGTTCCATTTGTCCAGATTTGTGCAATAGTATGTTCTCTTCCTCCCATTCAAGTCAAGTCGTTTATGTCCATCAATTTTACAATACGTAGTTGTTAGTACAACTTATCACATTAATTCTTGTTTAACGATTGAATCTATGGAAAATGTTTATAGTTTTAATTATTGCAAGACAAAGAAAAGCTTAATGTGATGATTGATCTGGGATATGTGAGATTAAATAAGTCGCCAGATTTAAAAAAAATTATATTAATTAAACTTTTTTAAACCTATTTGTGTTTGATTAGAACTTTTAATATTTCAAGTTGAGTACTGATATATAGATGAAAATTGCTATCGGACATAGAAATGTTTAAAAAATATTTGAACCTTTTTACTACAGACTAGCTGGTATCGGAATAAACATGAAATCGAAATTTTGGTTTGAATCTGTAAAACTAGTTTGATCGAAGATTACTAGATGTACTATTTGGCACAGTGAACAACGATGAAGCAACACCGCCAAATTGATAAATCCATCGATTGTCTAATCAAATATTGCAATTTTCTCCATTTAAACATTGCTTGACAATTGTGAAATTTGAAATGGAAAATGTTTGATTTCCCGTTAAATAAAATGTTAACTATTGTCAAGCGTGTGAATATTCAGAATAAATATCAAAATTGTAATTTAGTTATTGTTTGTAAAAATATATTTAACCTTTTAATAAACGTAAACAAGTGCGTTTTATCCAAAAATGAGAAAATTTAAGGTTAACCGGTTACTTGTCTTAAAAACATTAAATTTCATATAACTTTTTCATAAACTCATTGTAAGAAAACCAAAAAATTTAAATAAACCAAAATTAAAATAAAAGTCAATTCAAATACGAAAATCACTAAATTCTGACATCTCGTGTATGTTTATTTTAATTATTATCTTGTGTTGCGTATTTCAACTTTTAACTTGAGCATTTGTTCAACAATCAGGTCGACTTTGTTGCTTAGTTCGTGATCGATGTTCGACTTTTGATAGAGATGCTGCATGTAGGGACGAAATTGGGATACGACATCGGGTAGAGTACAACTGCAGGGAGAATTGCTCAAATTGCATTGATTGGAAGTTAATTCTGGTTGATTGGTGCGTTTCATTTCTTCGTTCTTCACAAGTTGCTGTAGAGTTGAATTCTTGATGACATGACTCAAATTGTCAAAGTTTGATTTTATCAACAAATCGACATTTGTGAGGATTAGCTCTATGTCTGTCTTACTCAAGTTTGTGTTGGTTTTGTTCACAATGAAATCTCGCATTTGATTGGTCGATTTACCAAAGAGGAACACTACATTCTCGAGTGTGGCATTAGTCAGATTGCAATCAGTTGTGTTTTCACTTTCGCTTTTCATGTCCACAAGCAGTAGATTGTTCTCGCTTACAATTGAGAGAATTTTTTGCAGTTGAACCAAGTCTTCAAGTTTGGTTTTGTATTTAGCCAATTCATCATTCACTTCAAATGGAATTTTCTTCAATTCGACATTGTTTGATGTTGCTGTGATTTTTCTGATTTGCTCTGTGAAATAAGTTCCCGAATGTGGCAACTTTTTTAGTTCTTCAAATATCTGTTTAAAGTCATTGGACGAGGAATGTTGGCTGAATTGTGCTTCGAAAGATTCACGATTTGGACAAATGTTGAAATGTTTAACGAGTAAATTGAAATTTATTGTATTGTGAGAGTGAATATCTTTATATGCTTCAATCAACTTCTGATAGCCATCCCACGTAGTCTAAGAAAGATATTTACAATTTAGATAGTTAGCAATTGACAATTTCTATTCATAATTCTTCATCCTCATTGCACTCACCACACTCGAGTAGATGATCATTCCCCACGCCTTTGTACAAATGTTTACAAGTCGTTCGTATTCGCTTGGAATTTGTTTGACCAATTTTGCAATTGGATTGTTTTTGACGAGCTCAGTTGTCCCATCCACCAACACACCCAAACACGAATTCACAATCTGGCACGAATGCATCAGTTCGACCATATTTGGGGTCGGGCAAGCCTCTCTGCTAGCAACCCAGTCGAGCATTGTTTGCAATTGCTCTGTCGCTTTATTCCAACTTTCTCTGCACTCATCAATTTGCTCCTCACTGAAAACGTGTCCTTGTTTATAAGCAACCAAATACAGAAATGCACAGTTGTCGATGCAAATTAGATTCTGGCCAGCTTGAAGGTTGATTTTTGTGCATTTCTGAATTTCAGATTTGAATTTGTCAAATGTATAAGTGTCGCTAGTTCTGAAAGTGACATCTTTAATATAGCAAAGCACTACATTTTTGCATGCACTTTTGTGTATAGTTTGCAAAATAGACAATTCGTAATAACTAAAGTCAATGCCACGCGTCATCAGCACAACTGCGTGCAACTTTGGAATACTGGCCAAACATTGCGATAAGGTGTGCAGATAGTTGTTGTCAGGCTCATCGTGATAATTCCACTCAACTCCAGGGGTGTAAATCAGGCGAATGTGCTTACCGTGGTGACGAATCGAGTGAATTCGAGGTTTTTGAGTTTTAGTGTAATAATCATACTCGGTGTCAAGTTCGTTTTCATCCTTGCTTGATCGAATCTCGTTGTATTCACCAGTCTTTTCATCCCAGAGTCGAAATCTGGTCGCAATTACCTCTTCGCACCCTGCACGCAAAGCTTCAGAAAGACTTCTAAATTTGATATAATTCACAAATGCATTGATAAACGTCGATTTTCCAGCAAAAGTAAGACCAACCAGTAGTATGTTGTATTCCTCTTTATCTGATAGTTTATCCCGTATCCCTACAAAACGCCGAATCGTCAAAACGCCGAATCGTCAAAACGCCGAATCATCAAAACGCCGAAAAGTCACCCGCTGTGCAGCTCTACTGTTCTTATTCAAACAAAGCACACTCATCACAGCAGGTGGTCTCGTTCTTCGGTAGAGGAAAATTAGTGTGCTGTTGACACACACAACACACCCTCGCACACTGCGAGCGAACAACAATAGAGCTATTTGTTCATGCATAATTATGCCACACATGTTCGACTCAACATGTCTTCGACAAAATAATTTTATCATCAAAACGCCGAAAACCCAACCAAAAACCTTTCGGACAAGAGATTGTGGATTATTTCTTTTCGGAAAGAGTTCCCTTTTACTATTTGAGGCACGAGAAATCGATTGGTGAACTTTGTTTTGGCGTACAAGTACAGAATTTTACACAAAAGTGATGGAAATACGTTACTTCAAGTTTCGAAAGCAGAATAAATGACTATCGGAATTGAAATTGTGAATCTGTATTCGTTTGAAAAGAGTTGTCCTTTATTAAATGGGACACGATGAATCAATTGGACAACTTTGTTTTGGGGTACAAGTACAGAATTTTACAGGAAAGTGACTACTAATATATCAGTGTAAAGGAATTCATTAGTGGAGGTGCTGGGTTTTGGGTGTCAAGTATCCCAAATAGAGCTTTTGGCATAGTTCCTTTGTTTGCAGTAGTTTGTGGAGATTCACCACAAACACATCACATTCAAATTTCCAACCAAATGTGTCCGGTTTGGTTGATTATGCACAAAATCAAAAATATGATTCAAAACAAAACATAAAACAGCTGATGTTTGTTTACGTCTGCAGCGCAGAGTGACAAGTACAGCACTGACTGTGCGAGTGAGTGAGTGTGCTGCTGACACACACAGCACAAGACCACCTGTGGTGCGGAGAACAAAGGAGCTCTTTGTTAAAGCACTGATGGCACGCGTCAGTCGTGTGTTTGTTTACAGCTTACGACATATGCTCGATGCAACATGTGTTCGACAAAAAAAACGCCGAAAAAAGTGATAAATTCCTTTCGGAATTGAAATTGTGCAACTATTTCAGTTCAAAAAGAGCTGTCCTTTACTAAAAAAGTGACGCTGAATCGATTGGACTACTTTGTTTTGGGATAAAAGTTCAGTATGAGGCAGAAAACACGAAAATTCATTTTTTGGATTCTATCATCAAAACGCCGAAACCCGTTCGGACAAGAGATTGTGGATCTATTTTCTTTCGGAAAGTGTTGTCCTTTACCAAATGAGGTACCAGGAATCGATTGGTCAACTTTGTTTTTGTATACATGTCCTGTATATTGCTGGAATGACGAGTGAACTTGAAATTTCAAGTTTCGGAATGAAAAAAAGTTTCTAATACATTTCGGATTGGAAATTGTGCAATTAAATTCTTTCGGAAAATGTTGTCCTTTACTAAACAAGGGACGTTGAATCGATTGGCAAACTTAGATTTTAGGTACGAGTCCAATATTTTGGGAGACTGTGACGAAAACATGAAATTTTATTTTACAATCGAATCAAAAAGTGACAAATACTTTTCGGATTCGAAATTGTACGATTAAATTTGTTCGGAATATGTTCATCTTTATCAATTGGAGTACGCTGAATCGATTGGTCAACTTTGTTTCGGTCTAAAAGTCCAATATTTCGGGAGACTGTGACGAAAACATGAAATTTTATTTTACAATCGAATCAAAAAGTGACAAATACTTTTCGGATTCGAAATTGTACGATTAAATTTGTTCGGAATATGTTCATCTTTATCAATTAGAGTATTTTGAATCGATTAGTCAACTTTGTTTCGGTCTAAATGTCCAATATTTCGGGAGACTGTTTCGAAAACATGAGATTTTATTTTACAATGAATCAAAATAGTTTCTAATATCTTTCGGAATGGAAATTGTGTTATTAAATTTGTTCGGAATATGTTGATTTTTATTAATTGGAGTACGCTGAATCGATTGGACAACTTTGTTTCGGTCTAAAAGTCCAATATTTCGGGAGACTGTGACGAAAACATGAAATTTTATTTTACAATCGAATCAAAAAGTGACAAATACTTTTCGGATTCGAAATTGTACGATTAAATTTGTTCGGAATATGTTCATCTTTATCAATTAGAGTATTTTGAATCGATTGGTCAACTTTTTTTTGAGTCTAAGTATTCAAGTTTTGGCTTAAAAGTGACCAGAACACGAAATTTTATTTTAAAATCGAATCAAAAAGTTTCAAATACCTTTTCGGAAATGAATAAGTGCTATTGAATTCTTTCGGAAAATGTTGATTTTTATCAATTCAAGTACGCTGAATCGATTGGACAACTTTGTTTCGGCCTAAGAATTCAAGTTTTGGTGGAAAAGTGACCAGAACATGAAATTTTGTTTTACCATCGAATCAAAAAGTATCATTTACCCTCTCGTAATTTAAATTATGCAACTATATTCTTTCCGAAAATGTTGATTCTTATTAATTCTATTACGCTGAATCGATTTGACAACATTTTTTTGTTGTTGTACGGATCCAATATTTAGGGAGACTGTGACGAAAACAAGAAATTTCAAATTTGAATCAATAAGTCTCTAATACCTTTCGGAATTGAAATTGTGCGTTTAAATTCTTTCGGGAAAATGTTGTCCTTTACTAAATAGGACACGAGGAATCGATTGGAAAACTTTGTTTTTTGTGTAGAAGGCCAATATTTTGCCGGATAGTGACGAAATCAATGCTGATTTGAAACAAAACACAAAACAGCTGATGTTTGTTTATGTCTGCACAGAGTGAGTGTGCTGTTTGCAAACATGTTATATTCCTTTCGGAATTGATAATGTGGATGTATTTCCTTTCGGAAAGCGTTGTCCTTTACTAAATTGGAGACTAGGAGTCGATTGGACAACTTTGTTTAAGTCTGGAACAGAGGAAGATTTTCGGCGTTTTGATGATTCGGCGTTTTGATGTTTCGGCGTTTTGATGTTTCGGCGTTTTGATGTTTCGGCGTTTTGATGTTTCGGCGTTTTGATGATTCGGCGTTATATATAGTAATCGTTTATCCAGGTTGATGCTCATTTTGAAGAATAAATATAAAGTTACAAAACAGTTGCAACCAAATTTTCGATGTTTTTTATGAACGACATTTGACAGGTTTATATATATAGATCACGAAAGTTCATACTCAGATGTGATTGCCTTGATTGAGTAAACTCAATGTCTGATATCTATTTTTACCCTGTACTTTGCAATATTTACTTAGTAATTATATCTTTTTATTGTATCTCAATTGAACAATGACCTTGAACAAACTATTAAGAAAAAATTCCACTATCCAATGTGACAATTCATTGAGCTATTCAATGATAATTCCAAAAACAATCGTTTTTATAACCCAAATAATATTACCCTTTTTAATTTTTTTTTAAATTACGGTGTAACATTGAGATAACTGTTTAGAAAATAGACCATAGCTTAACAGAAAATAATTTGTCAGGTTGAAATAACAGGTCACCCTAATTGACATAAATAGGTAGCCTATCTGTATGAAGTACTGAAAACGGCATTGTGATGACAACAACAAAACCATAAACTAAAATGTAAACAAGTGGAATGCAGTAATTGCTTTGTTGTGTCAATCTCTGTAGGATTTGACAAAGCCATAAAGTACTAGCTTTCGTGATCTGAAGATTAGCTTGTTTTCCAAACACTCTATATAGCATGCAATTTGTTGTAGTTATAGCAAAGAAATAGTTGAATTCTTTCATAAACTTGAAAGGCATAAGTAAACAGGAGGAATGCAACATTTCACCACTCATAAATAACCTTGGATATTTACTCCATACATGATAAACATATTTACTTTGTATCAGTTTGGTGTTGTGTTTGTTGGCACAAGTACGCCATAAAGCACGAGCTTACCTAATCAAAATGAAGATTGGCGTGTCTTCTAAACAATCTATATAATTTTGCGACTGTCTATTTCATGATTGGAATGAAATACATTTGAAACAATTTGCAATAAAAATATGTTTAAATATGATTGATAATTAATTAAAATAAAATTGATATAACCAGTAATGTTCTGCGCAGTGCAAAGTTAAAAATAAATAAATCCATTGATATTGCGAATGTCCATTTTAGCACCTTTCATTATAGAATAAACTAAAGTTGTTGTTGTGGTAGTTGAAAACTGTTATGAGTCTGTATTGCACCAAACAATTGGGAATTGTCCCAAAATAATATAAAAAAACCTGTAATAGTTGAACAATGAGATGAAATGTACGATAGTTGAAAATTGAATTTGACATAGATGCTTTCTGCAATATAGTGAAGTCTTTTTCTGCGATAAAATTATGGAAAAGACAATAGTGAATAGTTGTGCTTGAAATTATTGCTGAGCTCAATTTGGTAGATCCGTTTGAGTCGATCGAAAATTCACACAAAAACATGATTAGTAAGAAAATTATCGAAGAAATTCTCATTTACTCTATCATAATTAGCATAGATCCATTCATAGAGCTGGTTCAGTCGTTGAAGAGTTTTATTCTTACCAAATGTCGTTTGTAGCTTGTGATTGTAGATTGGTTGGACATTCGGAATTGTAAATTTAAATCATATTTTATTGCATTTATATGTCAATAATTAAAACATTATTTATGTTATAAACCCTTTAAATAAATTCTCGACAATCTGAGCGTCCCAAAATGACATTTCATTGCTTAATTAGCAATAAGTAAGAATGTTTTGTGTTACTCGTAAATATGGAATACAATATCTTTAATGAATATTTTTAATATATTGACATTTCTATGTAAAAGATGCCGATTTTTAAAAATATTAGAATCAAATAAATAATCATCGAAATTTAGAAATGAAAACTATTGAGATTTTTGTTAAAGCAATATGCAATTTAGTTTTAAAACCTTTAAGAAGAAGAAAAACGTAAAATGCAAAGTTCTTTAATTTGGACCATAGTTTGAATACGGTGCTTGATTTATACTAATTAGATGTGAATTGAAAACAAAAACAAGATTGTACCAATAAATTTATCGCTTGTTTGAGCGTCAAATATGTAATTTTTAAACCTTTTTAAAAGAAGTCTCCATATGAGTTAATTTTGATTTAGTTAGACATAGTTAAAATACAGACTTACTTTTAGAAGATAAACATTATTGAATAAAATTTTGATTATAAGTTGAACCATTTTTTACGCACTATCAGGCCCATTAATTATTTCGCTTTAATTCATATAAAAAGAGAGTTTTTTAAACTTTTAAAGATTTAAAAAAAATTACTTATACCAAAATATAACGGAATGAAAAACCATCATTAAGGAATGTATGAAAAGTGAAAGTGGAGGAGTTTGAGAACACTTAACTTGAGAAAATGTATTTCGAATATGCTTGGAAAAATAGTGTTCATCAGTGTTTATGAGCTCAATTGGAATTAAATTCACCTTTCAGCTATGAACAAAATGACTTGGTAACCTTTAAAATGTTGTCCAACGTTTATCTGAAGTAAACCATGAACATGACGTGATTAGAATTACAATGCACTTGAAATGAAATGAACTTTTATAAAAGCTATTGGTATCATTTTTGCTAACTGGGAGTGCAGACAATTAAAGTCTTGATGTTTCGTATTTATGTTGGTTTAATTTTTATAACTAGTGTGATAATTATTTTTAAAACTCAACTTAAAAATCAATCATAGAAAGGATTTGGCATATAATCGAAACGAAGCGCTTGGGATGACTTGTTAATTAACCTTTTTTAGACACATTAACTTGGAATGACTTGATAAAATTTAAAACTAAAGTGAGTGTTATGATTTAAAAGATATTTTTTGAAGATCTTTAAATAGATATGACTATTCACAAATTGTTCTTGTATACTAATTGTGTTTGAATTGACAGAGATAAATATATTGAAATTTGACAAGGTGGTTAGTATACTCATTCACACTCGTCACCGCTGAGATGAACAAAGGAATTGATAGTATTTATTTTATTTATTTATTGCATGTAAAATTTGTAAAAAAAAAATAAAACAAACTTCTCATGCGGGTTGTCGTTTATAATACAATTGAGAGACTAAAATGAGAGACTAAAGTGAGAGACTAAGCACTAGACGACATTAACAACATCGAGTGTTGCGCAGGTACAGCTTACCGTACCAGAGCGTATAAAGTGAGAGACTAAAATGAGAGACTAAATGAAGAGTGAATGAGAGACTAAATTGAGAGACTAAAATGAGAGACTAAATTGAGTGTTCAGTTATAATATATCAATATATATAATAACTGTTTTAACAGATTTTCGAGATCTGTCATATGGTTGATGGTTGATGGCGTCTGTTCACAGCGTTCGTCGACGAGCTGTTTGGACAGTTTAGGTTCCATCAACTTGAGCGTTTGCGTTGTCAAGCATCAGCAGCTTGTGAATTTCGGAGACTGATTCTTCAAATATGGTGTAGGCTTGTTGTTTATCTACTAAGTCACTGAGGCATCTGGCTCGTAATCCAGCTAGAGCGAATGCATCTTTAATATAGTGGGAGTATCGGTCGCATTCCAGAAGAACGTGTTCCACCGTTTGACTTGGATGATTGTCACAAACGCAGGCATCACTTGCTCGTATCCCAAACCGCTTCAGATATGCTCGAAAGCATCCGTGTCCCGAGAAGAATTGCGTCTGGACGAAGGTAGTAGAAAGGTAGGTGGGGATCCAAGATGCTACCGCAAAGAATTTCTTCATCACAGGGCTTCCATCTTGTCTGTATCGTTCATTTGTAGAGGCGGTTGCCCAGGCATTAGCGACTCTATTGACATATTTTTTGTTGTATTTAAAATATGAAAAGTTTGGCCTTCTCTTTCTACAAGTTTCGATCGCGTCCCGCATTACACTATTGAAGGTAGAGTCCCCATCGGCAGGTCTACGAAAAGCCAGATCACAATCTAAGGCCATCTGTGCAGACATAAGTTCTCCCTCGAGCTCAGTAATGTTGTTTTTGCAGTGTTCTATGAATCTAGACGAGTTGAGTTCATCAGTAATGATCGACACTTTCCTGGGTGGTCCCAGCGCGCTAAGGTCATCTGCAGCAATCCGTTTTAATGCCTTAGTTATTGCGAATTGTGTGCCTTGACATCTGTCGATGTAGTGTTGAAAGGTGAAGTCATTGCTGTGAAAGAGCTGTCTATGACTGTACATTCGATAGGACACGCCAAGTCTGAATGAGGAATCAACTTTTCGCATGCGTGCTGAGACGAATAATTCAAAGTTGCGAGAATTTAGGTTGTTAAGTGCTGGTTGTTGCCGAGACACATAAGTAAAGTCGTCGACAGGTAGGTTGTCGTTGTCATCGACCATGTCTGCAGGTAATATTTGATTGATGTTCGGAGCTGTTGAATGGTTGTTAGTTTCCGTTGCTGTTCCAGGTTGACTTGTATTGTGTCCGAGTCTAACAATATCCGTTCTGTTTTGGATTGAGATTATTTCCTGTGAAGACTTATAGATGATCTTTTCCGGTTTCGGACGTTTTGTTGGTGGTTCATCGGGGAGAAAATACACAGATAGTGGGTTGGTTCCCGAAGGAGTTTGTGTTTGAGCCTCATAAATGTATTTGCGTTTTTTCATGAAGATTTCTATTGGCTCAATACGCGAGAGTGTCTCAACAGAAACGTGAGAGATAGTTCTGTACCCGCAAACGACCCGTCTGACAAATCGTAGATGAAAGCTATGCAATTTCGCAATGGAAAGTGGGCTTAGTTTGTGCGAGTAAATTTTGGAACCATTAGTCAAACTTGCGCGCACTACTTGTTCGAAGAGAATAGCCCTTCTGTTGGCATCCATGCCATATGCGTTGGGGAATAGTCTGATGAAGGCGTTGCTCAATGGAATTAAGCGACTGATATTGCTTTTTACATGTTCGTCAAATCGAAGGTTTCTGTCAAGCACAATTCCTAATAGTCGAGTAGATTCAACAATCGGTATATTAGATGTGCCGAACTGAAGACCGTCGCCAGTTCCTAGATCCGTTGAAAAGAATGGGATAATGCAACTCTTTTCCGTGTTGATTTGTATGCCCATGTTGGCACATTCGTCATAAACGATTTTGAATGTTTTGAGAATTTCGTTGACAAGAATCTCTGTTGTAGGTGACCAGACAAGGATTGAAGTGTCATTTCCGAATGCAGACACTAATCTGCAATGAGTGGCATTACTTTCTAAATTCTTCAACAAAGGGTCTAGGCTGAGATCCCATAGAAAGGGAGATAGAACCGAGCCTTGAGGGCATCCCCTGGTTTGTGGTTTTCGAACGGTGACATCTCCAAAGGTGCATTCCACTGTACGATTCGAAATGTAACTCTGTATCAATTCGATTAAGTCAAGTGGAAAGTTATTTTCGTGCATTGTTTTGAGAATAGTATGCCACCAGCAGTAATCAAAGGCAGATTTGATGTCGAATGATATAAGGGCAACCGAGTTACCTTCATCATGTTTCAAATTGGCGCGTTCCACTATTCTTGAGAGTACTTTGAGTGTTGAACCACCTCTTCGGAAGCCGAATTGACTTTCACTGTAGATGTTGTGCTTTTCAGAGAAGCTTTCAAGTCTGTCCTTTATGATTGTTTCATAAATTTTTCCCACATTCGAAAGCAAACTGATTGGACGATAGGCTTCTGGGGTGTCGTACAAGTAGGCTTGTTTGTGCGGTTTTGGGAGAAAAATAGCGAATGCGTTTTTCCAGCAATCTGGGAAGTATTTCTCCCTTAGACAGAAGTTGAGAATGTTTAGCAGACTTTTCCCAAGCTGTTCGAACGAAGCTTTGATCATGTTATTTGAGATACCATCTAGTCCCGGACTGATGAAACAGTCTAGGTTTGAGACAATTTTATAGAGTTCGGTTTCAGTGATCAAAGAGATTGGAGTTGTGTTGCTGGAGAATCTCTGCGGTTGTGGGGGTTGGAGCTTGACAAAGGTGAGCGGAGTTGGTATGGTCTTGGTTGTGATTGTGGTTGTGTGTGAGGCGTGGACCTTTGTTGTATCTCCACTCTTTGTTGACGTAGGTTCCGAAGATAGACATCGATGTAATTCTCTGATGGAATAGCAGACAACTGATAAGAGTTTCGCGTGTAGGTCATTTGGTTGTTGTCCAATTGTGGGTTGTCATCAGGGAATTTACAGTTGAGTAGCTCATTGATTGTGTTTTTTGAGATTATGAGTCGAGCATGAGTCGAGCAATTTCATTCCTCTTGGTCCTGCTTTAACTTTCTTCATTAGGTCATTGCAATGGCCCCACGGATCGGACCGGTTTAGATCGGAGATGTAATATTTCCATGAGTTGAAGGCGCTTTTCTCGATGGCTGTTTTCAGTTGTTTATCTGCTTGTTTGAAACTTTCCCAGATTTCACGTTTCCTCGTCTGATCTGTCTCAGTCCAATACTCTCGTTTAAGGTTGTCTACAGCAGTACTCATCCTGATGATGCCATTCGTGAGCCAGGGAAGGTTAAACGTTTCTTTTGCTCGAGGTTTGGATCTTGGAGTTGGCAGTAGGCTGTTCTCTGCTGCTCTGAGCAATGTTTGACTATAGTCGTCAATGAATTGTTTGACTTGTACTTTTGAAGATGTGTTACGAGTTCTTATTTGGAAAGACGCCAAGTCCTCATGTTCGGTGATTGCATCGACATATACAATCCAGTCAAAGTTCTTGGGCTCGACGTACCGTCTAAGAACTTTGTAAGTGTTTCGTGCCTTTGGATTTTCACAGAAAAGGGAAAATCTGATCATGCAGTGCCCGGTGTTTGAATTTTGGGGATCCCGCTGCCAGTCACAGACAATAGGAACTGCTGCATCATTGAGCAGGGTTAGGTCGATTGTGCTGAATCCGCGTCCATTTGTGAATGTCGGACCAATGTCCTCAAAGTTAGCGAGATGGAGTTGGTTTTCGGCCATGTAGTCAGATATAGATATAGATAATGGGCATGACTGTCGAGCGAACGAACTCGATTCGTGGCAAGTGACTCAATGTCAACGATGACCGTCTAACTGTCACCATCACCACCAGGACTGGTCACTATAAAAGAAGACCGTTTACCACTTTGCTAATTACACTGAGCAGTGGTCTTGTTTGAGTAAGACCTGTCTTGATTGCCATTTGCCCGTGCTAATCTTGCTCTTTGTCTCCTTTCTAGGTTTTCCCTAATTTGCCTGTCTGTAGGCATTACTTTGTTGTTTATTATATTTATTACTTACTATCACTTACTGTGCTTTTATATTTATATTCTATTTTATTTATATTCAATCTAATCAAGAATAAAGTTGGAATTTTATCAGATTATGAGACTTATTGCACTAGCATAGTCGATTGATCTCCGACGCGCTATTCTTGTTAATTGTCTATATTAACTCTTTTGTGCTAATCCCACTATTACCACCACGTTTGCCTGTGGCTGTGTATGCGTGCGGTAGTGTGCACTTTTGTGTGTTCTGTTCTTTCCTGTTTGTGAAGAGCGTGCACGCTGCATTTGGCATATCATTTTGCTCGCCACGTGCTTTATGTCTTGCATCATTGTGATCCTCGTTTGTGTCAGCAAGTATCGTTTTCTCTACACCAACTGATCGATGTCTGGTACTGAAGACGAAAAGGATAAATTGCTGTTGGATCTCAAGCCGCAAGAAGAAAGTGACGATAAAGATTTGGTGAAGAACGAGACGGTCGAAGTTCCTAAAACGGCGACGACAACCACTTCTACTAGTACTACTTCTACTAGTTCAACGCCTTTGGTAGTTACTGCGTTGGGTTCCTTTCCATTAATCTCTTCTGCAACAATCGTTACGTCATCTATTACGTCATCTTCAACAATGACTTCATTCCTTCCTGGTATTACGCTTATGAAGCTGACTGAATCTAATTGGTATGATTGGAAGGACCAGTTTACCGCTTATATGAAGGTTTTGAAGGCTAAGACAGCACTTGATGCTGTATCCTCTGGAGATGATAATGACCTAGCTATGCTTTATTTGATGTCGTCAATTGAAGACTCTAGTCTTAGGACGTTGATAAGAAACTCTAGCTCCGCCCACGCAGCATGGACTGTATTAACGGACAAATTTGAAAAGTCCGATTTCATCAAGGCACAAGCCATTCGTGACCGTATCTCCCGTATCAAGTTTTCTGATCCCAGAAAGCTCAAAGACGATGAAGTAGATTTGGAAACTCTTGTTAGGAATTTCAAGCAAGTTTATCCAATTGGTGATGATACGATTCTTTGGACCACCACTGAACCAGAAGTTCGATTCTTTAAAGTTCCAATCATCAACACTTGTGGAACTCATTTGGCTACAGTCACAGCTCTGAAGCAGCAAGGCACTGTAGTAAAATTATCAACATTAAAGACGATGATTGAAGGGCAAGGTCAAATTGCTTCAAATTATATTCCCTCTCATGAAGTACAACATGTAAAACATCACAACTTCCCTAAAGGTTCTTGCTTCAATTGTGGGAAGAAAGGTCACTTCAAGCCGAATTGTCCTGATTTGAAGAAGGACACTAAGTCTGGTGGCGATTCTAATGTCAGAAAAGGCGATACTCGGTCAAATCGACGATTCAAAGTAGACAAGAAAGTTATTGAATCTATTTCAAAGGTCGAATTACCTGAAAATATTATCAAAGTGAAGCCTTTTACTGTTGAGCAGATTGACAAAGAATCACGACCATCAAAGGCTAATTTCGTGTTGGACACAGCCAGTTCGGACGTTTTCGTGAATGACCGGAGGATGTTGACAAGCGTACAAGAGATTGAGCCATTTTCTGTGTCTGGTATTTACAAAAGTGATGATGCTATATATTGTTCTAATGTATCTGGTATTGTGAGCATTATTACACAATCTAAATGTGTGATGTCTTTTGAAGCTTATTATGTGCCTGATTTACCTCGTAATTACTTTTCCCTCAGTCTATTTGGAAAAGAAGACGACGAGTATATAGTCATCAACTCATCTATTTGTCGTGTAGAATATCAAGACCAAATTGTGTGCATTGCTCATCTAGATGAGAAGAACAATTACGTTGGTGAATTTAAACTTTATTACGATGATGATAAACTCAAGGAGGAAACTATTTCTACTGAGCACCACATTCATCATCTCCTTCACCAAAAATTGGGCCACTGTGGCATTGAACGAATAAATCGTACAGCAGCACTGCTGGGAATTGACCCGATTCGTGGCAATGTTTCACCATGTGATGATTGCTTGTTGAACAAAGCTCCCACTCCTGACTTCAAAGTGAACCCTAGTCCCGCGATAGAAGTTTTGGAATGCGTTCACACGGATTTGTCTGGACGATTGATCGAATCTATTGATGGCTACGAATACTACATGGTCATGATAGACGGATATTCGCGATATTGTCAAGTGTATCGCCTCAAGCTGAAATCTGACGCAGCTGAAGCGGTGAAAAGTTATATAACTTGGGCTGAAAGGCAGACCGGTAAGAAAATGAAGAGTATGAAGTCCGATAATGGTGGTGAATACCTCAACGACCTGATGGAGGATTACTTTAAATCCCGTGGTATTGAACATATATTCTCCTCGGCTCACACTCCTCAGACGAACGGTATGGCCGAACGCAAGAACCGAACCTTAAAGGACACGGCTCGTACGATGTTGAACTCTGCTAATGTTCCCAAGCAATTTTGGTCTTATGCGATTCGTTATGCTAATTTTGTTAATAATCGATTAGCCTCTACAGTCACCGATCGTATTCCTTATCAAGACTTCTTTGGGAAAGTTCCCAGTCTCGATAAAGTCAATGTTTTTGGATCGAAAGCTTTTCTTGGTCGACACAACAAGTCTAAACTCGACTCATTTGATAGACGTCGAAATGTTGGTATGTTTGTTGGTGTTACTGAAGACCATCAACGTTTTATTGCTTACGATTTCGAAGACAACAAATTTGATGTTCATCGTAGCATGTACTTTAAGAATGACGAATTCCCGTATAAGGATGGAATACATCAACATTACTATGACTTTGAGTATTTGCCTGAGGATGAACAAGGTATGTCAACAATCACCCTCCCATACCAAACTACAGGAAATTTAGTACCTGAAGCAAGTAACGCTGATTCACTTGAGGAGGAAACGGCTGCTGTTGAACCGTTAGTTGACGTAATTCCTGATGCTCAACTCGAGGAGGAATTAGTTCCTGAAGAACCTATTGTGCAACCAGCTCAGGTTGAACTGGCTCCAGTGAATCCACCGCCGAATCGATATCCACAACGCAACCGTAAACAGACTGACTTCTATGTTGCCGCTATCAAGAAGGAAGGTATCCCAACGACTGCGAAAGAAGCATTAAATGGCGTTGATAAGGATCTATGGCGCGAGGCAATTCGAGCCGAAGCTGACTCTTTAGTTCAACACGAGGTCTTTACACGAGTTGATGAAAAAGAGGTCAACAAGAATATACTCGACACTAGGTGGGTCTTTGATATAAAACGTGACGAAGCTAACCGAATAGTGCGTCACAAAGCTCGATTGGTCGTAAAAGGATATAACCAGATTCCTGAACAAGACTTCAGTGAAACCTACGCACCAGTTGGTCGCAACTCAACTTTCCGAGTATTGATGACTTTAGCTGCGAAGCAGAACTACTATGTTGGTCACCTGGATGTTGCAACGGCGTTTCTACAAAGTGAAGTCGATTGTGAGTTATATGTCAGACCACCGCCCGAACTCGAACCGCCTGGTACTATTTGGCATTTGAAAAGGTCACTGTATGGGTTAAAACAATCATCTCGAAATTGGTATTTTCGCCTGAAGGAAGTACTACTACATTGTGAATTGATCCAGTCAGATGCTGACTTTGGCCTATTTTATGACCCGAAAAAGAAAATATATCTTCTTATCTATGTGGATGATCTACTAGTCGTAGCTCCAACTAAGCGCATCGCTGAACAATTCTTCAAGGATCTACAAAAGTCTCTTGAAATTCGTAACCTCGGCACTGTGAAAACATTTCTTGGTTGGCAAGTTGAAAGAAAGCCTCAACACTTTGAGATTCATCAGTCCAACTATATCGACGCAGTTTTGAAGAAGTTTGGTCTGACAGAATGCAAAACTGAGAAGTTCCCAATGGGCAAGTTTGAGCTACATGATGATCATCAAGAAATTGACGACTCATTACCGGTACGTTCTATTATCGGCTGTCTTCAATATCTATCGTACAAAAGTAGACCGGACATAACTTCTACTGTCCAGTTCCTATCTCGTCATATGCACCTTCCCACTCAAGCCTTATTTAATGCTTGCAAACACGTTTTACGGTATTTGAGTGGAACTAAACATTATCGTTTATGTTATGGAAACCTGACTCATGACGAACAACTAAATCTCTACACCGATGCGTCCCTAAACGTTCCTTCTATTTCTGGCGCACTTATTCAATGGTGTGGGTCACCTATCGTCTGGTTTTCTAGACGTCAAGAACAGAATCCAACTTCGTCCGCCGAAGCTGAGATGTATGCCTTGAACGAAGGTCTCAAGGAATTAGCTTGGATGACCATGATGATGAGCGACATTGGTCTCATAATGGAGTGTCAAGTTCACGTTGACAATCGATCTGCTATCTCAATGTCCAAGAAAGGTCCAAGCAACACCACCAAGCATATGGAATTAAGGTGGGCCTCAATTGAGCGTCTCATCTTGGTAACACGATCAAACGTTTCTTATTGCGAAGGCAAGAAGATGTTGGCCGATGGTTTTACCAAGTCCCTTTCGTGTTCTTCCGTCGACAGAGGAGGAATGTTGGAAATAATGGGCATGACTGTCGAGCGAACGAACTCGATTAGTGGCAAGTGACTCGATGTCATCTATGACCGTTAACTGTCACCATCACCACCAGGACTGGTCACTATAAAAGAAGACCGTTTACCACTTTGCCAATTACACTGAGCAGTGGTCTTGTTTGAGTAAGACCTGTCTTGATTGCCATTTGCCCGTGCTAATCTTGCTCTTTGTCTCCCTTCTAGATTTTTCCCTCATTTGCCTGTCTGTAGGCATTACTTTGTTGTTTATTACATTTATTACTTACTATCATTTACTGTGCTTTTATATTTATATTCTATTTTATTTATATTCAATCTAATCAAGAATAAAGTCGGAATTTTATCATCTGATGCCTTTGGGGTTGTCATGGTGGTCGTACCATGTTTCGTGTCTGGCATTCATATCCCCGGTTATAATGATGGGAAGATTTTGGGTTGTAGAATCAGTTAAGAGAGAGGTGATGAGCGTTAGATTGTCCTCGATGTTGTCTTCTGAGGGCCGAAAATAGACATTTACAATGATAAATACGTCCGAATTAGATACGATGCGAACAGTTGTGATGTGTTCGTTAGAGAAAGCACTTAGAATTTCTGCCTTCAGGAATTTATTGCAAATGATGGTACCAGTGTTGAGTCCCGTTCTACGCGGGGGGTCAGGATGTTTTCCGTTCATGAAGGAAGGATGTAGGACATTTGCTTTGGCGAATTTGGTGATTTTCCCATCACTGTTCATATTAGCATCTTGTAGGAGAATAATATCTGGGTCGATTGACGAGCACCTCATGAGCAAGGTACTAGCTTCCTCTTTGCTGTTACCAGTGTTTAGTTGGATTATATGTACAGGCATTTTAGCTGATAAATTAATTAGAAAAGAATTTGATGTTCCTTTGATTAGCCTCCAATGTAGTTGAAAGACGGGCAAGGTCTTTTGCGCCTAGTTGATCAGAACGGAAGGCTGTTGCCAGAATTACTAAATCCCGTTTGTCTTTGTATTTGGGGCAGTCGATGTTGTTGGCCAGGTGGGCTGTAGGGTGGTTAGAGTTGTTTGTTTTGTTGTATGTTTGGCAAGTAAAACAGCATATTATATTTTTGCAATGGTGCGTTTGACTTTTTACAAATTGAGTAGAACACTTGAAGCAGGTACTTAGGTGAGTTCGACAGTCCTTTGTGTGGTGATCATAGCAGAGACAGTGTTGACATTGTTTCACCGTGAATGTCTCAATTGCTGTACGTTCCCCATAACCAAAATCAATTACAAAATTATTTCGGTCAAGGGTTTGCCAGAGTCTAGGAGAAATGTAGAAAAGAACAGATTTTGATCGTGTGGTGCAGTATTTGGGTTGGTATTGCCAAAGAAAGTGGTGTTGCATGCCTGGCTTCATGCAAGCCAGGTATTTGGTATGGGTAACAATGAGTTGTGGAAGTTTATTGTTATTAATGCAGGTGGGGACTGAAGGAATTTCGATGAGTGGAAAGAGGAATTTTGGCGCCTGAATATCACATACTAGTACCAGGTCCGAGGCCTGTACTTTAGAAAGATAAAGATCGCGCCCTTTTTTTGATTCAAAATCAAGGGTGAAACCTGTTTTGGTGTTTCTGAGTTGGTGAGATTTGAAGTTAGGTTCGGTGAATGGATTGGCGGCAGCTATAATTCTCGGAAGAATTACGCGTGGAGGATTGAAAGTGAGATTTTTAGATAGAATTGACAACGAGTAACACGGGCGGCGTGACGAAACGTATTTTGGCTGTGAATTCAAGGTGGGATTGAGTGTGGCAGGGATGGTAGTGATGAAACGATTAGGTGAGTTGGGCGTTATAGTTCTAGTTTGTTTCAAAACCTCTGCGTGTGCTTGTGTCGTTGTTTGACGGATAGACGTGAGGGCTGAGTCGTGTTTGCTCAATATTGTAAATAGCTTCTCAGAGGTGTCGAGAAGGGAGTCGAGTTTGTCATTAACTGTAGATTCAAATTTAGGGTTCGATGCTTTCTTTGGAGATGGGGGAAGGTCTGGAGGAGCAATATCCTCATTGGAATGGAGATTCTTTTGGACAAGGTTACGTTTAATTTTGTGATCGAGGTCTTCACCTCCTGCGGCAAGTATCTTGGCGTGAAGTCGAATAGTTTTGGTGATGTCAGTGAGCCTGTCTAGTACTTTGGAGGGTAGTGTTTTTGTTAGGTATTCTGGTTTTCGTCCACCGAAGTATGTGTTTTGTCCCAGTAGATATTCAATTTGTAACGCACAATCCATAAAGGCTTTCCATGATTTGGTAACTGATTCTTTAGTTAGTTGAATATGCACAGGGGGTCGGAAAATTTTGTTAAGTTCGCGGAGTTGGACTTCGATTAGCGAGTCTGGGTCAATAGCTTCACCGCCTTCTGACAGATGCTTTTCATAAAGGGAGTCGAGGTGTTGGAAGTGAAATAGTGCATGTTTAGTGATTACAACTAAATCCTCAGGAAGTGTAGGAACTTGTCCACAGGAGCAAATGAATTTCGCCGGAGTAAGAAGGGTAGTGAGAGATGGCACGCCAGAGAGTTGAGAGTCTTGGCATTTAGTATGGTGTTTTAGACTGGTGCTGCTGGTCGTGGAATTATGTGCTTCCTGGTCAGTTGGTTTAATAGTACAAATTGTCCCGCCTAAGTCAGGCTTGGGCGTTTTGGGTGCATTGGGTAAATGAGGTACAAATTGCGGGGCGGAATTGGAATTTTGCGTTGAGTGGAGAGATGTGTCAGTTGGAGTGGCAACAAGAGGACCATTGCGTTTGATCTTAAATTTCCTTCTACCCTGTATGTCAATTTTTGGTTTCTTAGAAGATTTGAACAGATCTATGGACTCGGAATCAGGAATATCTCTTTTACTTCTTGTAACCATATGCATGATATAAGAGATCAGAAGAGTGGGTTGCGAACAGTGGCGGAGAAAGAAGGGTGCGAGAGAGAGAGAGAGAGAGAGAGAGAGAGGGAAAAAAAACGTTGTCGGAAGCAGCGCGATGGTTCCGACGGCGAGCGAGAACTTTGTTCTCGCGAGGCAAGATCCGAGCTGAGTGTTGCCGAGTTGAGTGCGGTCCGAGCGGTAGCGAGGACAGCGCGAAATGAGGCAAGGCGAAGCGAGGGCTTGGTGTTTGTGTGTGAGTGGTCAGTTTGACACGGGAAGAGCAGGATTGGGTTAGATGATTGTTGAGAAAGATTGTCGGTTGAGTTGTTGAAGAAGAGGAGGCATTGGTGAGTTGAGTTGAGTTGAGTTGGGTTGTTTTTGTTGTTGCTGCTGGTGATGATGATGATGATGACGACGATGATGATGATGATGACGATGATGGGAACAGGTAGGGTCAGTCCTAGGACCAAGACCAAACCTTTAGCTTTGATGTTTCCTCCAAAGAGACAACTGGGTGCCAAGGTACCAGTGCGAGTTTAGAAAAATCAAATCTGGTCAGCATGGGCCTAAGTCCCAGATTATAAACGAGATACTCTGCACATGTACCGGCTAAGGCGTCAAGAAACTTTGGGTGAAACCGAGAGATGACGGACGAGTTGGAATACGTTTTGACCGCAATCGAGTTGAAAGCTCAATTAGGAATTGATAGTAGGAAATCGAAAATCGTGTATTAATGTTTAAAGAAAGCAAATTCAATTGAATGCATATTTTCAGCACTTAAATTAATATGTATTTAGACCTTTTAGTAAATCTTATGGTAACGAAATAATAAAATAACAACTAAGAACAATAGTTTATCAATAAAAAGTAACAAAATTTTAAAATATATTTTAAAACAAAATTATTAATTAAGAATTATTCTTTTCAACAAAGAATGCTAGTACCTAGAATGCTATGATAGAATATGTCTATGCTAGAATACCTTTTGGTAAAATCTTCGAACCATTCCATATAAATAAAACCTCATTAACTGTTTTAATCATAAAATTAGAGTTAGCCAAAAAACTTTTAGTTTACGAGTAAGCAGGTAGGGCTAGTTCCAAAGTTTAGGAAGAAATATGAAAATTGAAAATGAATATATCAAATTGATTTTGTTTAAATGATACAGTTTTGAGTTAATAGTTTTTATCAATTATTTATTTTAGAGAGCACACATTATTTTTGCTTGAATCATTATACAGATAACAAGTTATTGTTAAAAAAAAATGTTCGAAGGCCCGGAAATCAACAAAAAATAAGTGCATTAAACTTATTTTTAAATCGAAAGTGCATAACTTACTGTTTTACTTAAAAATGAAAATGAATTGATAATCTTTATTAAACAATATGAATTAGCAGCGATTAATATAAACACAAAGAAATATTGATTTTATATAGTTTAAATAATACATTTTTAATAATACATATCTAATGAAATATTTACCTTTAATAATGAGGCAGTGAAAAAAAACAGAGAGAAAAGGAAACATTTTAAAAATGTTTGGTCTTGTTAGGGCAGACTAGTTTGGTCTAATCGAAATTAATTAAATGTTCCACTTCATCAATAACGTAATCGTGGTCTTCATTGTCGTTTTTGACAATCTGTCATAGTCTACACTCAACTGAGTAAATACATAATGGATCATGTAAGACCGAATTTCTAACAGAACAAAATATTTGGGCAGTATATTTAATATAAAATGAGCAGTATTTTATTGATATATTTGGCAGTAATATATTTCAATATTGAGTAGTATAATTATAAATATATGATCAGTAAAATGTTTAAATGAGCAGTAATTTAATAATTTATGTGCAGTAAATGAATACAAAATTGATCAGTAAAATCATCACAAAATGAATGTAAATATTACAAAATAGCAGTAAATTTTTAAGTCAATAATTAAGTTACAATTAACTCAATCAATTAATTACTCAATCTACCAACAGAGCATTCTTTGATTTCTTTGTTGGTCCTCTTTTCCTCTTCTCTCCAATTGGGACTTGCTTTGCCGCAGGTGGAGGCTTCACAAGTTTCAATCACATCGCCAGACCAAGCAAGTGTTTGCACTTAAATTGCTTCAAAAATGCAGGACACGAACACTTCCCTTCTTGCCAATGATCGCCACTTATCCTCACAATCCAAATAGCAAAAGATCTTTCTTTGAATTCTTTGAAATTGGTCCATTTTCTTTGCAGTACTTTTTGGACTTGCTCATTGGAGACTGATAGTCGATCTTTAGCTGGGCAATAGTACTCAACATAATTGCCTTTTTCGATTGAGGTTACTTGTTTGTCCTGTTTGACCCACTGATAAGCTTTTGTCCAGTCGGCCAGCTCAATTGTAGGTGTCTCCACAATCACCTACAGTCCAAGTTCATACCACCGAGACCACCGACTACAGGACAAAGAATCGACCTAGTGGAAGTTGTTCGCGTAGCGTGGGACAATCTGGACAGATTTGCAGGTTTTCAATGTCGCTCATTACTTCTTTTCGATTATCCTTACTGACCAGATGCATTTTTTTGTCGATTGCTCGCCGTGTGTGGGACGAACACATTCCATGTTTACTCTTGTGACCAAACACTTCACGGAACGCCTCTCGGACTCGCACAGTGATCCAAACACCATTGCTCTAGTTCTCCCTGTGAGATTGTTGAAGGGCCAAACTTTTTCAGACGCCAATCCGCACTATAGTTGCGGACTTGAGTGATAGTGGGGGGTGAACTTTTTTTCGTGTAGAATTTCAAAGATTCGTTTGGGTTTCTGCTTCATTTCAAGAAGTTTCGAGCTTGCTTTCGTCGATTCGGTGACAGTTCATCATAGTCGGAATCACTTGATGATGATACGGATGATGCGGATTCGTATGCAGACACAGAAGCCATCAGAACACAAACAAACAGACAGTGGATTTGGAAGTTTTCAGTCACAAAATAGACTACTACAAACAATGCAGTCACCGACATGTACTGAGCACAGCACACAACCAATCTCAGAAAGAGTCATAGTTTAATCACTAATTATATACTCAATTCATTAAAGTTCAAGCTTTCAACTTGTTATAACATGACTATAGTGATGCGCTGATGGTCGTTTACATCTCATACACCTTAATTCACGTGCAGAGTAGTCTTTAATACGAAATACTGCTCGTAATTGACATACTGTTTATTTTTATTATTTACTTTTCATTATCCAATTAATTACTGATAATAAAAAATAAATTCTGCTCAATTATATAATATACTGCTCAATAATTACTGCTCACACATTTACTGGCAAAATATTTATGCAACTGCTCAAACTATATTAAATACTGCTCAAAATATACTGCTCGTTCATCTAAATACTGCTCAATTAAATAATAACCAATTTCTAATATCATTGGAGGAGCGACCGCAATCACTCACGCTGAGCGAGCGAAGCGAGCGAGGTGTGAGTGATTGCGGGAGCGACGATTCATACCCGGAAAAAATGCGACTTCGGTCATTTTTGTGCGCATTAATTTTCCGAAACTACTGCATGGATCGGTCTGAAATTTTAACTCAGTGTTCTGGTGGTGGTGAAGGTGTGCAGTGCGCAAATAGCTCGCTGTAGGTCAAAGGGCACCGGAGATATGATTTTTTGAAAATTCCATATTTTGTATAGAAATGTGTTGGGATCGAGAGTCAACTTTGTGTGTGTTCCTGTGTGACACAGCCAAGCACACACTTCCCCCGTGCGCCCGCTGTGCGTAAAGAAGATGCGCAGTAGCAAGCACACTCAAAGGAGTTGGATGCGGACCATTTGACTTGAGTGCAGTTGTGTGTGAATGCTTGTTTGCGTTTTCCAATTAAACCTTAAACAACTTTATTTAAAATATTACGTTTATTATCACCTAACCAATGGCGTATTTAGTATAATGATAAATAGTAAAAGTAGAAACTGCCCTTATTCCCTGGACAAATTCCCTTGTAGAAATGCATTGAGAAATTGCAACGAAAAACAATCTTTGACGTTGTATTGGATCATTGAAACGTGTTTTCACTAGGAAACTAGAACTAACAATGAGACTTAACACAATGACAAACTCAAGACAAATAAAATTGCACAAAATGTGGATTTTTAAATCATTGTATCTATCTTATGACCTTGAAGTCCCGTCCTGAAGATGCTTGTATTCATATGGATTTGGGAAAGATTGCGAAATTTCGATTTGTTTTGGTTCACATTTATTTCATTCGACTTTTTGGAATATGTTTTATTGGAGAGTTTCCTAACAAATGTTAGAGAAAGTTTTGTTGGATATCATTTGTATCTATATTATGTTCAAGCGAAAGATTTTGTGCATGAATACATGGGAGCTCAATAATATTTGGAATCAACCGAAATAGGAATAAGAGTTGCATGCAATGAAAATATTTGAATAAGGTGGTGTTCACGATCCACAGTCAAAGATGAGTGATGTAAATCGAGAATTATTATGTGTATGAATTGGTTGTAACTGATTGCAATGATCTGCGTATTCAGATAATCGTTTGAATGTGTAATGATAATAATTATTGAAGATTTTGAGCAAAAACACGGCCTAAAACGGTCAAAATTTATTATTTTTAATCTATTTTTAAAGATGACACTTTACAGGTAAAATGTCAAAAATGAGGCTTAAGTAGATCTGGTAAATGTTTTTGTTGTCCGAACAATGTCCAAATATATACCATTTTACCTGTAAAGTGTCATCTTTAAAAATCGATTAAAATACTAAATGTTGTTCGTATTTAGCTCAAAATTTTCAGAAAAACGCGTAAATTTTGAATCTGAGCATTAAATTGGTATTTCGAATACGAAAAATGGCGTTAATGTCGAAAAAGTGTCAAAAGCCTCAAAAATATCAAATATCTCGAAAACTTGAATAATTTTCTGAATTCTGAGTAAACCAGTTGAAAGATCGTTAAAATGCTATGAGTTTGGATCTTAACATTTTGAGTGCCTCCAACTTATTTTTCGGTGTATAACAGTGTAATGAATTAGATTGATACGTGAACGTTTAACTGCCAGTCAAAAGTTAGAGTGTCTCATTCATTAACCGAGAATGGACTTTCTGTCCCAAATGCATTAAATGTTACTAAATGATTTGTGACGTTTCACACGCTCTCGCTCCGACTTTCATGCCAATGGCATTATCTATTGTTATTGATGATATCTAAAATGTTTTAAAATGCCATCTGCTGGTTCAAATACTAGTATAGTTGTGCCCGAAATTGCCAAACTAAATATGGTAGATTTGTTTGAGAAGTATTTGTTAGCCAAAATCAAATGTTAATATATGATAACCTTTAATAAAAATTTACGACAGAAATACGTGTAATCAATGTTTTGTTGAAACCTTTAGAAAATGTTTGGACCAAATGAATTTACACAGAGAAATAATCTCAATCAGCTTTCTCGAGACTCTTTTCGTACGGACAAGTCATTGTTGAGTGCCCTGCTTTAAACACGTTCATTAACATTTTAATTTATTTGTGATTTTGAGTGATACGAAGTTAAACAGAGGGATTGTTAAAAAATGCATGTCTCATCTTTAATTCGCCATGCTAATAAACTAATGAATAAATCAATTACAAATAACCGTTTGGAAAATGTGACAAAGTATTTAAAAAACATACATTCAGCAATTATTAAAAAAAATTATACAGTAAGATTAATTTATAATATTTAATTCAAACCATTTTCTAAATTTAAAAACTCCTTTAATAAAAATGCCTTTTATGAAAACTGTTAATCCAAAAAATGCATCTATTTAACTATTTTAATTTAAATGTGTGTTCGTAAAGTTTGAAATAAATTAAAATTAATACATTAGAAGTAGAATTTATAACCTTTTAGAGTAGATTTTTATCTAATCATTGTCATAATTTAGGAAAAATTGCCACTAATATTATTATAGTAATAATAAGCTATTAAATGTAAATGTGAAAAAATAATAGCGATTTAATTTAACGTATGAAAATTTATTTAATTAAAACGTTACTTAATATAAAAATACATTAATCTAATGCATTTTTATATAGACAGATATACGAGATAGATACGCTGGACATACATTGCAATCACCTTTTGTTACTATCAACATGTCAATCTATTATTGAAAAAATTAAAAATCCAGTTGAAAAACTGTTGTCGAATATGTTTAAACACCTTTTATGAAAAATAAATTGATACGACACTTAATTACCTCAATAATTTTTTTTGATTTTAATATAAATAATAATTTGATAAGTTTCTAATTGGCAATAACAAACCAGCAGTGATGAATTTTAACCACGAGTGGTGTGTCAGTATAATTTAAAAATAATACATTTCCGTAAATAACATATTTACCTTTTAATAAAACAGTGGCAAAACTTGGCAATACTTCTAGAACCGAATCCCCTAACTTCAAAATAGAAGCACTGGCCCAAGAATCTCATTTAAGAAGGGACTTTAGGTCTTGTATTATTTACAACTCTTCTTGATTTGTTCGTCTTCCGTCTTCAGTCGTACATTGATGAAACCAATACTGTGTCATATTATGTGTAGAACACTTTAACAAGCTTCGTTAGAAAACGCAAAAATTGAATCGTAATGTTTTTGGATTCGAATTCTGTGAATATGATGTGCATTGATAAGTATAATTGTTGAATGAAAACAAACACAACTGAATTTTTATTTCAAATATTAATAAAATATAGATGCATTTTGACCTTTAAACAAAGATTTGGTTGATTTTCAAAACCAATGAGCCGATTAATGATATTCATTAACGAAAAGTAACATTTAAAAGGTAAAATTATGATTAAATAGTTGTTTTTTGTAAATAAAAATAGAAAATTAGTGAGTTTTTTAAAACCTTTGATAAAAACTATATTTCACAAATGTTGATAAAGTGATTGAAAATGATGGCAGCTCACAAAGGATGACACATGATTTCAAAGGAAAGCAACAACTTTTTCATTTTCTTGATTAACCACATTGGAACCCGGACAATGAGTAAATTCGTAAAACTTTTAAAGCAAAACGGTAATACCAACAGTGATAAACAAAAAATGGTTACATACGAGTATGTTGAACTGTTGGCCCTTCGAAAGATTATGCAGCTAATTTTGAATTGAAGAAAAACTATAATTTAGATTAATGGTTGGTCATTGATTGTGACATTACTTCCAGAAGATTCACTTCTTTTGCAGACTAACTGGTTCATAAAAGATAAAAGTTGACAAATACTATCTTTTTGTTGAATTGACTTTTAATTCAAAACTGTGCGTATTTACTAACAAGTAAGTTGTAGAATGTTTTAAGCTGTGTAGATTGCACGAAGCAATTGAGAATTTTCTCAAAATGCATTTTAGAAAAACCTTTAAGAGAAAAATGAAAGAGTGTTTGGTTAAAGTAAAAGACAATAATTATTTTTGAAAATAATAATTAATTAATCGTTACAGATTAATTTAACAAAACATATAAAAACCTTTGAATTGTATGTTAGAATATTTTGAATTCCAAATAAGAGTGATAGTCAAACAAACAGCGATACAGCTTTACAATAAGAATTATAGTTTAAGTCATGCAAAAACTACATTTGAATGTAATTATGATTTTGCCAGTTTATATTTTAATGACACTTATTCTACAGCAGTCAAATTGTAAATCTGTAAAGGAACTAAGAAAAAAGAAGCAAATGTTTATTTTTGTTCAAGCATTCGAAAATCAAGATGAAAGTAATAAAGCATTCAGATGAGTTGATGTGGATTGGGAGATAAGAGGAAAAGAAAACTTTGGCAAATTAATTTAAAATAAATTAAAATATATTTAAATTAATTTTGTTTTAACCTTTAAAAGATCCGCCTATTTCCGACAGTATCAATGTTGTGTGCACACATTCACATGCACATAGTCTGTGCCAATGTCAATTCATTTGCTCAAATTGAGCAAATTGAGTCAAACCTTGAAACTATTGCCTATACGCTTTCAATTTGCATTGATACTTCTAATGGAGTGTTGATTAGATTAGATTTACGACCCGATAAAACACTTGTCCTCGATATAGTGTGACTCGATAACTTGTTATTAATCAGTAGAAAAGTTTGAAATATAAAGCACAATTAACTTTAGTCTGCCCAAAATTCAACAGTAATAAAGACTACTTGTATGAGTCAGCCAATTATTTTATCCAAATATACGTCAAATAAGAATTTTAGATTAATCGAAATTTAAGTTCCTAATCTGTTTATTGAAGTACAGTGTACTGTGTTAACTGATTCAAAGGTAAGCGATGGACCATTGGACAGTGCTGTTCACAAAGCATTTCATGTTGTCTTATTTATTGTAACAGATGTTAATCAAGTGGAATTTTTTTAAAAATGAAACCTTTTATGATCAGACGCATTTCAAATGATAAAACATGGAAACGCAGATAAAATTTTGGGTTCGAAATCGGTGAATATGCTGTGCAGTAATAAACAAGTACAAAAGTTATTTGAAAATAAACACAAGTGAATTTTAATTTGGTCCTTAAGACCTTTTAAGACCTTTAAATAAATCCGTGTTAAGCGAAAAAGATCAACAAACTCATGATAAACCAAAGTAAGCCATTTAAAATATATTTAATAGCAAAATTAAGAGTTGTTTGTCTAAATAAGAACCAGTAAACATTCTACGATTTAAAAGTAACAAAAATTTTATTTCTTTTGAAATAAACCCTCTTCAAATGTTTTAATCGTAACTTGATAATTAGTCAATAAATATTCAGTTTGCAACAGTGAGCATGTAGGATCCCAAAGTTTAGACAGAAATAAAACCTCTGTATATAACAAATACTTTGCTTTGTTTCAATGAAACAGTCTTGAGTTTCAAGTTTATATAAATTGTTAATTTTTACCTTTTAGAAAATTTCCATTTCTCAACATCATCTCAACAATTAAATTTGAAATATTTTCTAAGAATATGGAGATATGGAGTCATAATACCAGTACAACAAGAATGGAGAACATTAAATTTATCTTTCGAAAGTGCGTAAAGTTGGAGTGTCTTGAGCAATTGCAATAAAAAGAACAAATAATTGTGATGAATTAAGTGTAATTTGTTTTGTATCATAAGTAATTCACCAAACGAATCAACTAATAAGAAAATCAAATAAAAACTATTTTTACTGGAAAAATAGAGACATAGAAACCTGCAATCGATGAAATTATTAAATTTTTTAAAGTAAGAGTTGTATTAAAATTTGTTAAAACTAAAAATTTTTAATCTTGTCATGTTATCTTATGCAATAAAATATCTCAAAAACAGTTTAAACAGAATTATTAAATAAAAATTATCATTTTCTATATTTAAAAAACATTGAATACCTATTTTGAAAACAGTGAAAATTCAATTCCATCCAATACATTTAATTACACACATTAATCTGAAAATTTTTCAATAAAAGTAAGCAGCGATGGATTGAAACCATGAGGGAAATCAGTCTGAATAATTTAAAAGGATTACCTAAAATAACTTATTTACCTTTTAATAGGCATAATTGTCGTAATGTCCAGTTTAGGACTTTTAGTTTGAGCATCATCATCTTGTCTCGAATCTTCATCGAAAGGACCATAGTTATCACGGTACTTGGGCGTGGGGATGGGTGTCTTCTGGGAATCTTGGATTCAAAGTCTGACTCTCGCATTCTGCTTTAGTTGCGTTCGCTAACACGAGATGGCGACTATTGATGTGAGCTCTCAGCTCAGCTGATAAGTATTCGGCCCTTTGAATGGTTTGAGTATTGATGAGATTTGAGATTGAATTAACCTAAAGCAAGAAATTTAAAATAATACTAGTTAAAACAACTTTTCTTTAAAGTTAAGAATTATTCTATTTAATAAAACAAGTATTTATCTTTTATCAAACCAAAAACTACTACAATTATAATAAAACCTGGACAATTGTTTTAATCATATATGGGAATTAGTCAATAAAGTTTGCAACAGTGAGCAGGAAGGAATTAAATCAACTGTTTTTAAAGATAATAAAAAATAATATCAGATTGTTTTTGTTTAAATAATACAGGGTTTGAGTTGAAAGTTTTTTTAAACAATTTTTTGTTTAACCTTTTAGAAAATGTGAGCAAAATTATTAATTTAAAAACTTTCTCTATTAACATTAAACATATTTTTTCATTAAAGCTTTGAGAAACGACCACCACCAGCAGAATAAAGAACCGAAATAATATATAACGAAAACCAGACCTTTAGTGCTACAGTTGAGGAACACATGACAAAAACTTTTAACAGTATTTCTCCAGAATTGAGAAAATTTTGGTATCGCTATCTATTGGTTTATAATGTATTCACCCCTCTTTAGCCATCAAATTTAATTCAAAATTAAAAAAATTAGTATATTAAAACCTTATTTGAGTTTCATCAAAACGCTTGCCACTTTAACCTAGTGCGCTTGCGCATACTCTAATATTGCCCATACGTATCGATAAATGATTGTTGGTTGACTAAATTGTAAATAACTTGGAATCTAGATCTAAATAAACTTGAGTGGAATTAAGAATGAAAATTAATAATTCATTCGTATTATCATTAATTAACATTAATTAATTAACATTAATTAAGAAACAAATTCAAAATTAATTTTAAAACAAAATTGTATATCAAGAAGTATTCAATTTGTCAATTTAATAAAAAATCATTAGTAACCTTTTATGAAAGCAGGGTTTAAAGTGTTTCACCAAATAACAAATATAAAAATTTTTTACATCATAACATGAGAATTATGAATCATGATGATCATGATGGCTGAGGTTGAGTTTCTCAATTTTAATGAATCATTTAAAACTTTTATTTAATAAAATTAATGAACAAGAAATAATATAGAACAACGATTGCCAGTATTGAGTTCATTCTTAACACTAATTTGTTTATAATATCAGGTAGGCAAAAAAGTTACATGTCTGAACCCTTCATTATAACACTAACAAATTATTATAAGAAAATTCTCGTACTTACGGAATTCAAACGAGAGCATTAGAATTAGATTTCGAAATTAGTCATTTCAGCAACGACTTTCAGTGAAAGTGAATGAGTTATGCTTCGAAACTTCAAAAAGGCAAATATTAATAATTTTGATGGATTGAAAGAAATTCGTTTTGTCTGGTATGTAATTCACCAAGAAAATCAACTAATAAGAAACTAAAATACAAATAACCTTTAGAAAACTTCCAAAAAGGACAAACAATCAATACGAGTACAATTTAAAAAATTGTTAAGTAAGATTAATCATAATTGTTTTCTATATTAAAAACATTAAAAATAGATATCATTATAAGAACTTTTAAGAACAACTTATAAATTAAAAAACTAATACTAACTAATTGACCAAACTATAGTTTTATTTTTTAAAATTATATAATTAAAAATTAATATAGTTCTACTGATTATAATTAAGAAAATGACAACTTTATGGTCAACAAACAGAACTTCTGGTGTCAATTAATTGTTCTTTCTTCCCAATAAGAATTTGTTCTGTCTTCAAATGTTGCAAATTTCTGCCCTGGTTTCCTGGTTGCTCAGTTCGTCTGCTACAAATTGTAGCCGAATGTTTAGCACTGCACACGGTGCACACATACAAATTGGTGCAGTACATCAATTCATGTCTCGGAATTAAGCAAATTGGACACAGTTCTTTGAGTTTGACAATTCCGGCACGAATCTGTGCAGTTTCCCAGTGACAGTGAATTGACCGATGACCGACTCGTTCGCACAGATAACAAGTGGCACTCTTGCTGTTGGATTGTTGCTGCTGTTGCGGTAATTTTGGATAGTATCCAATGGAAAACAAATACAAACGAATTTTTATTTTAAAAATTAAAATAGAGATACATTTTTACCTTTAATGAAGAGTTGATCTGGAAGAATAATGTGCCCATTTGAATGATTATGAATTAACTATAAGATTGTCTGGCAAGCCAGGCAAAGTGCGAGACTCTTAAAAAATAGAAACTTGAACTATCAACTGAGAAACTTTTAAAACGACTTTATTTGATTCATTTGGATCACTAAAGAGGTGTATTGGGCCCAATATTTTTATTTAGAATTATTATTTAAAAATGTGCAACGCATTTGTTCATCATTTTCCACGTAGTGACCACAAAAAATCGTTTTTAAAACTTGGCGCTACCAAAATTGGGCGTCATGATCCATGGCGCCCAGTTTTGGTCTTACTAGTCGATTACATATACTCCCTAGTGTATGCATGCCAAATTTGGTAATTTTAGGGTCTACGGTTCTCTCAGAATATGGACAAAGGTTTACAGACGGACGGACGGACGGACGGTCAGACAGACAGACACGATGGCAATAGCATAAGCTTACGACTCTAAAAGAGTCTCGCTAAAAAGTAAGAATTTTAAAGTATATTTTAAAGTAAATTATTATTTAAGAATTGTTTTTTTGAATAAAACAGCAAATTAAGGAGTTATTACTTACCTTTTATGAAAATCGAAGTGTTATTAATGACTGTAAATTTTTTAATTATACAATGAGAATAAGACAAACAACATTCATTTTGCGAAATTAATCAACATGAAATAATAATTTAAAACGAGTGTCAGTATTGAGTTCAATATTATCAATAATTTGACTATGTTTTCTTCAATATCCCTAAAAAATTATATTATAAGAAAATGTTCGTATATATGAAATACGAATAAAAAGCATTCGACTTAGGTTCCAAATTCAGTTATTTAGCAACTTATTTTCAGTTGATTGTGAGTGAGTTACGTCTTGAAGCCCCAAAAAGACAATTTGAATGCGTTTTAGATCTCAATAAAATTTATTGTAAAAATTAGAGTTGAACAAAACCAGAAATTAGAGTCAGAGACTCCCTTACAATTATGTCAATAATACTACCAATCCAACTTTGGCTCATCTGTAAATCACCAAACGAACCAACTAATAAGAAAATCCAATAAAAATAATTGTTAAATGAAAAATAAACTCAAAGAAACTGCAAACAATCTATGTAATTATTATTTAAAGATTAATAAATAATATTAGTTTCATTGTTTCCTGGCACTCCACCACTTACCATCTAGTGCCATCCTCGACAAGGTGTGAGTCCCTGTGAGGCAATAATCAGTCCTGGTTGCGCGAGGAGAATCTCGGGGAAGATCGGTGAGATCTTCAGCTCTGGGCTTGCCACTCACTCGTTCCCCAGTCGGCACCTTGCATTCGCCCTACGCTACGCGAAAGCAAAGAAACTTGACTTGTAATCAGGGCTCGGTCAAGTCCACCAGCAATGGTGGTTGCGTCTTGAGAATGAATGAATGAATGAAAGTAAGATTAGTAGCAACTATTAATACTAAAAATTTGCAATGTTTAATTCAAATAAATATCTAAAAAATATATTTCAAAACAGACTTGTTAAATAATTATTAAAAACTATTAATTTCTAAAAACATTATTTACTTTTTATGTACTCCACAAAGAAACCTAAATTGTTTGAATTTTAATATGAAAAATTGGCAATAAAAATAAGCAGTGAGAAACTGAAAACATCAGTGAAATCAGTCAGTATAATTTAATAGAAATACATTTCTAAAAATAAAGTAATTACCTTTTAATAAGAAGCTGGTCTCACGAAGAGTGTAATGTCACAATTGTCGTAATGTCCTGTTTATGACATTTTCTAACAAGTTAATTTGTACATCATCATCTTGTTTTGAGGTGGCAGTTTTGGCGGTGGTTCAGTCTTGGAAACACTTTTCTGATTATCACGATCATCCTCGAATCGACCATAGTTATCACAGTAATTGGGGTGTAGATTCAACATTTGAAAAAGGCATTCCTTCTGACTCATATTAATTAAACATTTCAAATTATGCCATTTCAGAAGATAGAATGTATTAGAATGAATCCGAATTACTTCATGGAAATAATCTACTAAGAAAGATACACGAAATATGCAATTATTAATTTGAGTTTATTACCCGGTCAAAGCCGGGTAGCTGGTATTCAATAAATATTAATAATTATGCTTAATGATGATGATGCTTAATGATATTAGATTCGAATAAATAATCATCAAAATTGAGAGATTTTGTTAAATCAATATGCAATTTAGTTTTAAACCCTTTTAAGAAGATGAAACGTGCAAAGTTTAAAGTACTTAAATTTGGATCATAGTCTTAATATGGTGTTTGACTTATACGAATTAGATGTGAATTGAAACAAAAACAATTTTGTACCAATAAATTTATCGCTTTATTGTGCGTCAAATTTGTTCTTTTTAAACCTTTTAAAACATTTGCGTAGTTTTCTTAACATATTCTTAAATAGATTTTACATTCAAATAAATTTAGCATGTCGCATTTCAACCACTTTTACCGGTCAAAGGAAAGAGGTTTACCTTCTCAAATATGCTTTTATTATTTGTGTGTTTGAATCGACATGCAGATAAATTTGTTAGAATTTGAAAATGTGGCCAGTATACTCATTCACACTCGTCAACGCTGAGATGAACTAAGAAATCGATTTGCGAGAAATCAAAAATCTATCGTAATTGTTGTTTATAAAAAAACAAATTCAATTGAATTTATGTTTTCAGTACTTAAATCAATAAAAATTTAAACCTTTTAGTAAAACTATTGTAAACGAAAGAACAAATAACAACTAATTAGTTATTAGTAATAACCATAGTTCATTTGTCAACAAAAATTAACAAAATTTCAAAATATATTTTAAAAACATTACTAATAATTAAGAATTATTCTCTTTAACTTGTTGATACCTTTGATGAAACCTTCGTAACGCACTGTAAAAATAATACATTGAAAACTGTTTTAATCATAACATTAGAGTTAGCCAAATACGAGTAAGCAGATAGGGGCTAGTTCCAAAGTTTAGAAAGAAATTATGCCAATGAATATGTCACAATTTGATTTTGCTTAAATCAAACAGTTTTGAGTTTTTGATTTTATCAATTATTTATTTGAACCTTTAGAGAGCACTCATTATGTATGTTTAAATCATTATACAGCTAACAAGTTATTTTTAGAAAATGTTCGAAGGCACTGAATACAACAAGAACTGAGTGCATTAAACTCATTTTTTAATCGAAAGTGCATAAGTTATGTATTGAAGATATAAATAAAGAATAAATAATTACGATGCATTCCTAGCTAAAAACAAAATTATTGTATAAAAACATTCAATATATATTTTCTAAAATACCTTTTATGAGAACTGTACACTGGGGTCTACGTAAACGCAAATACCTCAATAACTGTTTGTATTTTGATATAAAAAATAAGTTTATAAATTTCCAATTGGCAAAGACATACGAGCAGTGATGAATTATATATATACGGGAGATATTATTCCGTATTATAACCGAGTGATATGTCAGTATTATTTAAAAGTAACATTTCGTGTGCACATTGCAAAGTGTACATTTCATAAATAACATATTTACCTTTTAATAAGATGTTATTACCAAAGAATCTCAATTGAGCAGAGTCTTTAGGTCTTGTCCTGCTTACTACTCTTCTTGATTTGCTTGCACAACTTCTTCTAGTTTTTGGAAGTTTTGGTAGTGGTTAAGACTAGGGAACAAATTCCTGATTATCCGACATCTGAAATATTGACACAAAATTCATTCGTATTCTGCTTTCTTTTGTCCATTAGCACAAGATGGCGACTGTTGGTGTTAGTTGGCAAATTTTGTGCCATTTACGACGGGTCGGACATTGACGAGAGTTGGAATATATATTGAGAGTGAGGATGGTGGTGTTCGGACATGACTGCATTGAGATGAGTTACTGATGCTTTGATAAATCCTTAAAAATTGACAAATTGTCGAAACTAAACAAAACCGAATTAACTAATCAAACTCACCAGAATTCAATCAAGCGATTCGAGTGCAAATCTCAAAGATGACGTATACGGCTTATCTGGTAGAGTGTATTGCTCTTTGGGTAATAATTTGATCTAATCGGTTTTGAGGAATATGTTAATTAAAATAAAAATGTATTCCCTTAATATGTAGACCGTTGAATAATCCAGTATCTAATTTAAGATAACATTGAACAATTAAAGTTAGAATTTTAAAATATATTTTACAACAAAAATATGGAAAAATAAAATTATTTTTTAAGATAAAAATTTAAACTTACTTTAATAAAATAAAACCTTTTCAGCTGTTTTAAACATTACAACATAATAAGCGTCAGGAAACTTTTAGTTTGCAAAAATAAGCAGAAAAAAGATGGAATGGAACTCAAAGTTTAGGTTTCAAGTCTGTGTGAATATCGAATTATGTACTAGTATGGTGTTGTATGTCATTAATTAGTAAATTCATCATAAATTTAAATTTAAAACGAATTCCATTGAATTTGTATCTCAAGTATTTAAATTAAATTGTATCTAGACCTTTAAATAAACAATTTTATATACAAGGAAAATAAAGAGTTCTTTCGTATTATTTATTGACCGAAAGTACAAATTCAAAATTAATTTTAAAACAAAATTTCCGAATATAAAGTGTATTTATTTTAATAAAAAATCTTGTAACACTTTAAAAATTTGGTTTGGAAGAGCATAAAACTGTTTGGAAACTTTATAATTACACAATAAACTTTCTTTAGGCAATATTACTGTACAATAACTTGTATCGGACCATTCGAATCAGCAATTCGCACATAGATTATGTTCTCAAAATTGTCCTCTTCCGAATGACTTCTCGGTGGTGAATGATTCGTTAGATTGTGTGGAAATATTGACACAAAGCCAGGTATTCGAATTCGATAGTAGAAAACTCAAATCAATCATATCATATTGGAGTTATTTCGAAAACTTAAAAATATTATGCATTTTAACTGTTGAACTGATAAACAATTAAAATGCCTTGATTTATCTCTTCTTTATTCTAGAGATTTGTTGTTTCACCTCTTCATTGTCCCATTCAGTTTTGACCGTCACCAGATTGTTTGATGTGTCTGTGCAAATATCAACAAATGTAAATAAGCCAAATACAAACAACCAAACTCACCATTATCCAGTCCGTCATCTTCATATTCTCGTTTGATGTTATAATATTCAACCAGCAAATCATCATATTTCTTGTGAGCCTCTTCCTTCATCTCCACCAGTTGTGCTCGTAATTGGCCATTTTCACTAATCAACACACGTTCACGTTCCTTCAGTTGAGCGATTTGTTCTTCTAAATCGTGATGTGATTGACAATTTGTTTCGTCGTTGTCTGCGTGACGATTCATTTTGAGTAGATCGGAATTGACGAATGTAGAGATGAGGAGAGATAAGCAACAGAGAACAATAGCGCAAAGTGAATGTGACAACACAAAACGAGGTGTCGAAAGGTGCTGTCAAGCAAAGTGTCTCGAGTGCGACTGTTTGTTGTTGTGTTGCCGTGTGAGAGTGAGAGGTAATGCAGCATGTCACATCATCGATAGTTGAGAGTGAGAGCACAGTTCTCACGTGTTTACATGAACACACACTCTCCTCGTGTGTGTTTGCTTTCTCTGCTCTCGTGAAGCAACCTTTTGTTCTACTTTTCCCTTCAAGAATATTCTCTTTCTTTGTACCCCACGTGATTATCATCATGTCTTCCTCATCCACTACAACACAACCCCACTCGAGTGTATCCCTGTTGTCTGATGTGTTTGCAGGCGAGAACGAGGACACAAAACGGAGCCTCTGTGCTGAAGTTGGCCAACTGGTGGACACTGAGCTCGACTCTCTCATTCTGAAGCTCACTCGCAAATTAATCACCAACCAAGACTTTATCATCAACTCGCAATCTCCATCATCATCATCATCATCGTCGTCGTCTGCTGCTGCACCAAAATGTTATCTCAATGTTGATGAGTTACGTCGATTGCTCGAAGAGGAAAAGGAGGCGACTAAAGTGACATTTCGAGGCGATCTGCAGCGATGTGTCGAACCAGTGGTAGGTTCGCTTTTTAAAAGACTAATCAACAAGTCGATGGACTTGGAACTCGCACGACTCGATTCTGTGAATGGTGGTGAGTGTGCACCAGTGGTCAATCAAACCGAATCATCCAATGCGCATGTTGCCTCTCTCACCCAACCACCACCAACTTCATCATCATCTTCTGGTGGATCAGCTCGTCTCGAATCGGTGCCACTGCCGCCAGTCTGCAACTGCCCGAATCCTCATCCTCATGTCAAGCCTATAGTATTGCATCGAGAGGTGAAACAGGGTGAGTGCATATGCCCAAAGTGGTAATAATATTAATAATTGACTTTGTGTGATTACGTGTAGAGGTGAAAGAAGAAGATGAAGATGATGCTAAGAACTTGATGATCATCAGTGGCATGGACATCAACAATCAACTGGTGGAAGTAGAAATGAAGGAGGAGCAAGATGAGGAAGACAAAGTGAGCACAGGTATTTCAATGTTTTCACTATTACGTTTGTTCAACTTTACTGAATTTGTGTGTGTTTGTTGCCAACAGGCCGACCCTCGTCTCACGTGAGCATCGAAACTGTCCTTTACGAAGACTACATTCAACAAAAGAAAAATGGTGGTGGTGAGGAAATGTGCAATAAAAGAGGAATGAGTCAGCAGGAAGAAGAGGTGGAGGATTCTCTTCGGGAGATTGAGAATGGAGAAATGATGATGGACATTGATGAAGAAGAAGAGGTGGAGGAGGATGGAAATCAAGGCCGTGAAGAAGATGAAGACACCGAAATTGACGATAACAATGGTGTGGGTTATGATGACAACCAAAGTGATGAAGAGGAGGACAACGATGATGAGCACAACAAACGAAAACAGCCAACATTGAAGAGAACTGGCAAAAGATCGAAGATAACAATCGAGGAGGATGAAGGAGAGGATGGTGAAGATGGTGACGACTCTGCCAATGAGGATCGTGAAGAAGCAAAGGTCAAAGTGCTCCATTTGAATTGCACCGAGTCGAAATGCAATGTCAAGTTGGATTCATTGGATCACATGAAGGATCACTTGAGCACTGTTCATCGAATTGCTCCTCTTCAATGTTTTGCCACGGATTGCAATGCACGATTCGATCATTCGTAAGTGAATATTATTATAATGTCACATTAAATTGACCTATTTTTTTTGCAGAACACAACTTGGTGATCACATCCAACGGCACCATCCTCAAGATGCTCGATTCCTTTGTGCAGTTTGCCGTCAAGAATGTGATTCGAAGCATAAAGCTTACGTTCACTGGTACAAGAATCATCTGAACGGTCAATTCCAGTGCAATTTCGTGAGCGACTGTGCCCAAGTGTCAGACACACGTGGCAAGATGACAACTCATCAACTAGCCAAACATTACTCCCAATCGAAGCATTTCCATTGCACTCACCCTGGATGTTCTGCTTCATTTGCCTTTAAAGCTCACCTGAAGCAACACGAATCGATTCATCTCCACACTAATCAATTTCATTGCGATTGGCCTCAATGCAACAAGCAATTCAAGCGACGTTCAAATCTGATCACTCACATTCGAATGTGTCACTTTGGTTTGCCCAAGTCAGTGAAAGAACAAATGGCGGAAAATATCGTAGACGATCGAGACCCGAACGAATATGTTCGAGTGGTGGTGGACGAGTGATGGCTTGTAATGTCTCTCATGGCATTCTATTGTATTTCACTTTACACTTTTCATTTTACTTTCTACATTTTCTGATATTTTCTCTTGTTTATATCTCACAATTTGTTTCTCACAATTTTATGTTAGTTTCAATTTGTTTGTTCAGTTCACTATTTGCTGTGCACATTGGCAGAATGGTCAATTAAAAGTCAAATGAGGATATAGCACACGACAGAACTGCTGCACTAATGAGAGGTTTTTGATATGGTGATTATCCATATTGGATAATTCCAAATTTTGAAAAGATAAGAGAAAAAGTGCTTGTCATTTGACAATTCTGTCAATAAAAGATAGTTTATTATAGAACATTAAATAATTTAAACACGCAATGATTATTGATTATGAAATGCAATGATTAAAAATCTCATAATCTCATATGCTCAACATTTCACAGAAACAGAATATTCTAAAAGTTTTTATCTACCATCATACAAACAAAGTGTTAGTGACGTCCTGTTTGGTCGCGTTAAAATTTGCAAACCCTTTGATGTTTTGATAAACCCTTCAAAAATTGTAAAAATCGTCAAAACAAAAACAAACCCGAATTAACTAATTAATCAAACTCACTTGGATTCAATCCTAAGTAAATCGAGTGCAAATCTCAAAGATGACGCATACGGCTTGTCCTGGTCGAGTGTATCTCCCTGGAGAATAATTTGATCTAATCGGTATTCAGGAATTTATCAGTTAAAATACAAATGTATTTTTTAATATGTTGACCGCTGAATAAACCAGTATTCAATTTAAGATAATAACATTACATAATAAAAATTAGAATTATAAAAATATATTTTACAACAAAATTATGGATAAAGAAAATTGTTTTTTAATATAAAACAGTATAAAACTGAAAATTCTTTTAATAAAATAAAACCTTTTCAACTCATTTGGAGAAAATATCATAATAAGCCTCAGTAAACTTTCAGTTTGCAAAAATAAGCAGAAAAAGATAGAAATACCGAATTCAAAGTTCATAGAAAAATCATCTTTAGTATATTAAAAAGTCAAAGTTTTGGTTCAAAGTTTGTGAATTCGCATATTTCAAGTATTTAATCAAAATGTATTAAAACATTTATTAATTTAAACATAAACTAGCTTGTAGTTCGCGAAAAAGATCATGAGCTCATGATAAATTTAACCAAAGTAAGGCATTTAAAAATGTACTCGTATTTAATAGCAAAATTAAGAGTCAATCTTTAAAATAAGAACCAGTAGACCTTTTATGAAAGTAAACAAAACCCTCTCAACTGTTTTAATTGTAACTTGATAATTAGTCAATAAACTTTCAGTTTGCAACAGTGAGCATGTTGGATTCCAAAGTTTAGACAGAAATAAGACCTCAGTATATGACAAATACTTTAATTGTTATCAATAATGCAGTCTTGAGTTTACAGTTTTATAAATTGTTAGTTTTTATCTTTTAAAAAATTCCCATTTTATAAAATAAAATATATAATACAATTTGAAATATTTTGTAGTAATATGGAGATATTGAGTAATAATGCGAGTACAACAAGAATGTAAAACATTAAATTTATCTTTTCAGTCGAAAGTGCGTAAAAGTTGGAGTGTCTTGAGCGATTGCAATAAAGAAGACAAATAATTGTGATGAATTGAGAGTACGAGTACGTAATTTGTTTTGTATTTGTAGCAGGACTTTGAAACACAAAACTAATTTGAATCATTCAAAACTTTCTCAATAGAAAATAAAATTCGATCTCACGACTGCAGATCTTAGAGTTTTTTTGTTTTCAGTAATGTTACTCATGTTCTTCTGAACATTTCCATACGCTTAATGTGCATGTTCATACATTGGATTGCATGTAGCAGAACTTTGAAACACAAAACTAAATTGAATCATTCAAAACTTTTGACCATTTCAATCCAAATGCGGTCCCACAACTGCAGATCATCGAGATTTTAGTATTCAGTAATGTTGCCCGTGTCCTTCTGAACATTTCCATATAATTTAAATGCATGTTCATACATTGGATTGCATGTAGCAGAACTTTGAAACACAAAACTAAATTGAATCATTCAAAACTTTGACCATTTCAATCCAAATGCGGTCCCACAACTGCAGATCATCGAGATTTTAGTATTCAGTAATGTTGCCCGTGTCCTTCTGAACATTTCCATATAATTTAAATGCATGTTCATACATTGGATTGCATGTAGCAGAACTTTGAAACACAAAACTAGTGGCGTAGACAAGGGGGTGCAAGTTGGGCATTTGCACCACATAATTTTTGAAAAGTAACAAAAGTACTACTGATTTTTACTGTTGTTCATTCACTATTTCCCTGGCCCTATGCTTGTTCATCTTTTTGCACCCCCTCGAAAAACTTCTAGCTACGCCACTGATTTGGACTATTTAAGGCTCTAACAGGGACCAGAGCCACAGCCACCGATTCGAAAGAATGCACATTTGTGGACAATTGTTCTTTTCAACTTGAAAATTTAAAGTGGTACAACTGTTACTGAGTGAATGTTAAAACCCCTACAACTTTTTAATCGTAACTTGAAAATAAGCTAATAAATTATCAGTTTGCAAATGTGAGCATGTATAATTCCAATGTTTAGACAAAAATAAAAATCCTGTGTATAACAAATTGACTTTGTTTAATACAGTTTTGATTAAACTTGACTTACTTATGTTTTTACAAATCATTAATTTCACCTTTTAGAAAATGAAGATAATACAACCAGAATGGAGAGCATTAAAATTACCTTTTCAGTGTAAAGTTAGTGAAGCTAGAGTGTCTTAAAGCTACAAATGTATTTTTAAAAAAACATTAATTGTGATGAATTAAGAGTAATGCGCTTTGTCTTATAAGTCCGGTATATCACCAAACACATCAACTAATAAGAAAATAAAATAAAAACCAATGTTAGCAGAAAATAAAAGACAGAGAAACAAGCAATCGATGACATTATTAAATATTGATAAACAATATTCGTATAATCCCGATTATTAAAACTAAAAATCTTCAATGTTTATGCAAGGAAATATTAAAAGAAAAAAACATTAAATGCCTTCTATAAAAGTAATGCAAAAACAATATCTAAATACCTCGATAACTTTTTAGATTCTGATATAAAAAAATGAATTTACAAAAAATACAATTCGAAATTAAATTGAGCAGTGAGTAATTGAAAACACGGGTTTGATATCAGTATAATTTAAAAAGTAACACATTTTCTAAAATAACTTAAATAAATAAAGATTGACAGTCAAAACAAGCTTTTTTAGAAACACATACATTTTTTATTGTTATCAGCAGCAACTTTGCAAAGTGCTTTAATGTTGACCATAGTTTGAATGCTTTGTTGGATTTATATGAATTGAAACCAAAACAAAATTGTATCAATAAATTTATCGATTGATTGAGCGTCAAATTTGTAAATTATGCAACCTTTTTAAAAGAAATGAAAATTAGCACTACGTAACATGTTCTTAAACAGAATTTAAATTCAAATACATTTAAAATGTCGCATTTGAAACGTTTTTAGCGGTCACAAGAATAAAAATGCTTTCACATTTTACCCATGCTATTATTATTGTGTCCAATTAACTAAGTGTTTTGAAAAAATAAAAACCTTTTTTGACAATATGATCGGTAAAAATATATCTAAATGTGAGTTAATTTTGATCTTGTTGTGCATAAGTAGAATACAGAGATAGATTTAGAAGAGAAGCTTTCTCTAATAAAATTTAAATTATAAGTTGAACCATTTTACACAATGTAAAGAAGAATTGTTTCGCTTTAATTTAAAAAGAGAGTTTATTTATTGATAAATAGAATTTCTTAAACAAATATAATATAAATGAATGAATGGAGAGTTACCGATAAGGATCCTTCGAATGTCTGAGAAGTGAAAGTGGACGAGTGCGAGAACACTAAATAAAAGAAAATTTATAATTCATGATTTCATTTAGTTAATTTTCCTGCTAACTTGTGGTGTTTAAAATTCAATTGCAGCAGATACCGAAAAGAAACATTATTGTGTGATACAACTATAGAATCGTGCATGGGAATTCAAATAGATAAAAATCTCGCAAAGATTTTTAATGAAATTTAAACCTTTTAATAAAAACAACTGATAAACAAAAGACAAGTTGATTAGGTGCTAAGAGAAAATGTAAACTTCTGTAAATTTAAATTTTATATTTAAATAAATTTTGTTTTAACCTTTAAAAAATCTAAATGGTGGTAAAATGAATTAAGACAGTAAAATAACCTCAATCAGCCTTTTGTCCGACCATGTCAATTTTGTGCACACATGTTCATGCGCATAGTCTGTGCCAGTGGCAATTCATTTAGCCAAATTGACCAAATTGAGTCAAACGTTGAAACTATTGCCTAAACGCACATATGACTGAAAAAAATGTATTAAAAATTAAAAATTTTTGCACTTTAGAACTTATTTACAAATGATTTGGCTAAAAAATAACACATAAACTTTGACCAAAATCGACAACATTGTTTTTAAATTTGTATTGAAACATCCAATCGGACACTCGTATTCAGCTTTCATCGTGTACGTTAACACCAGATGTCGACTGTTGATGTGAGTTGGCAAAAATTGCTGCCATTTAGACGGTTTGAGTATTAACGAAATTTGGAATATTGAGGGTGAGGATAATGGTGGCTGGGCAATGCGGGCATGGGATGATCTACTTAAGCTTTGGTAAATTACTAATAAAATCAATAAATCGAGTGAAGCTTCCGGGATAATAAATTTGATCTCATTGGTATTGGCGAATTCTGTAAAACTCAACTAAAAATTCTCTAAAAGATTCACTTTCATTGATAAAACTATAAATGCATGGGTCATATTATGTATAAAACATAAGAATAGATTCGGTTAGTGATTCAAGAGCCAAAGTTGGAGTTTGAAGTCTGCAGACACACTCAATCACATGAATATGTTTTCCATTAATTACTTAGACCTTTTATTAAACCTCTGTGTGTACAACTAAAGATAGCAATTAATTCATTTATGTGATTAATAAACCAAAAGTTCGAATTTTAAAATATTTTTATAATAAATTATAAATTAAGAAATATTCTTTTAAATAAAAACCAGTAGATATCTTGGATAAAAATAGGGAAATTTTTAAACAGTAAACTTAAAATAAAATCTTAACAACATGACAATACGTGCAAATTATCCTATGAATTTTAAATTTGCAACAGTGAGCTGAAAAGAATAGAAGTTCTGCTTAAGAAAGCTTCTGAAGAAACGAGTTCGAATGCTCAGAATAAAATAAGGAAATAAGTGTACGAGCCAGACTTTGTTTAAATAATACAGTTTTGAGTTTAAAGTTTTTTAAATTATTTGTTTGGCCTTTCAGTGCAAACTGATTAAAACTTTTAATTAGAGACGATAAAACAGTAAACATACAATCAATAAAATTGATTTAAGGTTTATCTGAAATATTCAAAATATAAAATTATAATATTTATACAAATAAATATTTAAGGAAAACAAATAAGTAAATATTAAAAAGTTAAACGTTAACATTTAAAAATCTTAATAAACCTAGTACCATATGATATAACCTTACTACCTTAAACGAAAATATGTTTAATAAATAAAAGTGACTTTATTGAGATATAAGATATAGTTTAAAACAAAAGTGTTAATTAAGAATTAGAAATTTTATATTTTAAAAAAGTTAAATACCATTTATGAAAGTTCGCAAGATTCGCAGTTAAGCCAAAGAATTGCAATAATTTTTAAATAAAAAATTAGACCAAAGAAAACAGTTTAGGAACTCATGACAAGAACTTTTAACGCTGAACTAAAATATTTAAAAGCACAAATTTCCAAGTGATTGATTGAACAGACTAAACAAGTCTTTGATTAAGGTAAATAAGTACCTGGATATTTAAAAAATGATCTTATTTAGAATCTACCACAATTGACTTCAACTCACAACGTAACACATTATCTTATGCGAACGCGCAATATTACTTCAGTTCAATAGTTCGTGTGAGTTCATTGTTATAACTAGATGACGCCACTAGTACAACTTTTAGCCAAATATTGTTAAAATAGACCAATGTGTAAATTGACTCAACGGCTACCTGTTTGTTTATGTTTTGCTCCCTTCACAGTGTTTATTGATCAAGTTCCCGCCAAATTGGTTGATTGCACTTTTGATCTGACAAAATGCTACCTTCAAAGCATGACGCTGTCTATGTGGAGTATCGAAATGGCCATTCTAAGGCTGAGGCGTTCCGACAGCTAACCAGCTATTACGGCAGTGACTTTATATCATATTCTTACGTCGTAAATCTTTACAGCCAATTTAATCGAGGCGATTTTAGCATTCTCACCGGTTGGCATCAATCGACCCCTGATAACAATCAGCTACCTGAACAAAGCGACAATCAAATTAGTGACCAGTGCATGCTTCCGATCGAATGTGAGCCCGAATTCTTGCCCAACACTAACTTACCCGACAATTCTATGAACTATACTTCTGTGGTTGAGATGAACCAAGACAGAATACAAGGTCGCCAACCTTTTAGTGATTTGTCTAATGTTGCCATTTCTCAATTCGAAAAAGAGACCGGACCACCGAATGCACATCAACTTATTTTTTCCTGTGAAAGTGTTGCTGCAAAGATTGCTTCCACTTTAGATCGAAAGCAAAAGCGGACTATTTTGTTGTATTTGTTTGCTTCGAAAATGACTGTAGAAGAAGCTCATCGTCAGTTGAGTGGTATTTTTGGTGAAAAAACTTTCAGTGAATCACTTATTCAAAAGTGGTTTGAACGATATTCTCTTGGTTTTTCCGCAAATACTGATCAAGTTCGAACTGGCCGCCCATCTTATGTAATTGACCAAGAACTGATTCTCTACATCGAATCTAATCCACTTGCACTCACTGTAGACATGGCTGAATACTTTATGGTTTCGCTATCTACAATATTTCGCCACATGAAGCGACTTGGCTATGTTCTGAAGTTGGACAAGTATGTTCCTTACCCGATCACCGAAAAGCAAAAGGCAAACAGAAAGTTTGCTTGTGTTTCTTTACTTTCTAAATTACAAGAAGAGCCAAATTTCCTAAAATATCTCGTGACATGTGACGAAAAAATGATATTTTTTGATAATTCCACCGCTGCTCGACATTGGCGCAAAAGTGGCAAATTGGAAAATAAGAAGTTGTTTTGTCCTAAGCCGAGCATTCACTGCCGAAAAGTGATGATTTTGGTGTTTTGGGACATTTTTGGAATCATTCACTTCGAGTTTTTTCCTGAGGGCTCTACAGTGAACTCGAATTACTATTGCCAAGTGTTGGATCGAGTTCGAGTTGCTTTGTAGAACAATCGACCATCTCTTCGTAATCACAAAATAATATTCCATCAAGACAACGCAAGTTCCCACACTGCACAAATCACCACCTCCCTGATCAATCAATTCGGTTGGGAAAAGTTAATTCATCCTGCTTATTCTCCTGACCATGCTCCATCTGATTACCACCTGTTACAACTATTGAACTGAAGTAATAAAGTGATCGCCACAGACAAACTGATTCTACTACACTGTAACTGATTATTACTAAAAAGTCATTCAAGTCTTATTTGATTGCCGATTTAGTAAAGCTCGTTGATGCTAATCTTGAAAATCTTGCAATTTGACCAAAGTTCCTGTTCGAAGTAATAATTTTAGATTTAGATTTAAATAAACACAAAGAATATATAATTTTTAACGATTTACGAGATGTGCAAAGTCGATTTTATCAATCAGTTATAATATGTTTGTCAAACAGTTAGTTTTTCGAGTTAGCCAAATATCTGTTCACTTAATTAATTCTGTTCGATTTGCTTCCAACTATTTCCATTCGCTTAACGGCTCGAATCAAAGAAGCAACTATCTCTAAGCGATTCCTCCAACCCTATGTCCCAATCCCTGAACCATAATATTTGACAAAAATTTGCTTGATTTGTCAAGACAAACCACGGAAAGACGAGTTTCTCGTTTGGGCGGTAACATATATAAACCTTGAAATTTTAACTTGATAACTCATGTTCATTCGTATGTTTAATGATAAGTAAAAACATCTAAAGATAAGAAAATAAAACCTTTTACATAATAAATTTCTGCATATAATGATAATTGAAAAATTGTGTGTCAATTCAAAGCAAAATATCTACAAAGAAAATTGTTGTTTTTAAATTCTAGCTTTTAAATAAAACAAAAGAAAACCCTTTCACTAAACTATACAATTATGAATACGTACCTATATGACTGCTTCAGACAGTTTAAAGGAATTGATATATTTTAATTTAGCAATATAAATGTGCAGAATGGCCTAGACACCAGACGAAAGCGCCTCCGTTTAAAAGGTAAAATATTGGCAGCGACATCTGTAGAGAACCGTTGATGGTAGATCTATAACTAAGCTTCATGAATTAACTTTTCTGATCAAATAATTTAAAAAAATTTCAACTTGTATAATCTTGTTCTGTACATTTGATAATAATGTCATTCCGCAGCTCTGGCGCATGGTGTTTCAAAAAAATGAAAGCGCTTTGAAGTCTGATTGATTTTAGAATTTGAAAATTAACAAATGACATGCTGGGATATATTGCATAATGTTAGAATTATTTACATTGATTATAATCAAAATTTCTAATATTTGTTTAATAAATAAATATAAAATATCTAAATTATTATGCAGATTTGACAAATTGAAACCTTTTGTAAAGAACGTTGATTCTAATACTTCAATCAATAGGTGATCTATTTCAACAATGAGCTCAATAGAATTAATTAAATATACTACATCACAAATAATGTCATCGTTATCTTCTGTGACAGTATGTCATGGTATACTCTCAACTGGGCAAATAAATAATAGAACACATAAAACAGAATCTCTGAGATCATAATGTTGTACTGAGAAATTTGCCAAACTCTATTTGGTAAATTTGTTTGAGTAGATCAACAATTTACACTCTATTAAGATCAATTAAAATTAACAAAAAAATCCGCATTTATTTCTCTATAGCATTGATCCATTCTGCAAGCAGTGCAGTAATCAGAGTGAAATTGAGAGAACGTGACGATGCAAAAAGAGACACACCCAAAATTTCATGCGATATTTATCGAAACAAATATAAATTGGGAGCATGAAAAAAGCATTGAAGAAAGTTCTGGAAAGTTAAGGAATCTTTATTTGAGAATTGATAAATATTCTAACTGATCTTAAAAGGATTTAAAAAGAATCAATTCTTTAAAATAAATACCGTAAAATCTCTAACAAGCGCCGCATTCAAACAAGCGCCGCATTCGTTTAAGCGCCGAAGAAAAAAGCACTGTGGAAGTTACGAGAAACCGGTTTTTCGGCTAAAATTTGCTGACGAAATTAACAAGCGCCGCGGCGCTAGTTTGAGATTTTACGGTATATAACCAATTATACAAGTACATGAAGGTTCTGAGAAATTTAATTGTAACATTAAGTCATTGAAATACCCGTATTACTGAATTTTTAATTAAAACGACTTTGTTTTGAGTAAATAAGACTAGGCATTCAAAATATAATGGAAAAATTTAAACAGTTAACTCGTTATGAAAAGAATTTAATTGAATATTCAATTGCTTGTAGACAAAAACCAAATCTTAAAAGTGTCAAAGTCAAAGTTATTCATGTTCAAAAAAAATCACAAAAAAGTACTGTAAATATATAAAAAATTCCTTTGAAATACTATTGTTTGGAATTTAAGACAGGGTAGACAACAATATTTGTATATTATTTAAAAGATAACCAGTATGTCTTAATGAATAATTAATAGTTAATAAACTGTGTAATACTTCGGATACAAGGTAAACCATTAAAATGATTATATTGGTTTACATCAATGTTCAGTGCACATTGTTGTATGAATTTAAATATATTTAAAAACATTTTATAACAATATGTTCTCTTCCTACCATTATCGTCAAGTCGTTTACGATGTCGTATGTCCATCAATTTTACCATATGTTGCAACATTAATTCTTGCTTAACAATTCAATCAAATTGTTTATGGTTTAAATTGTTGCAAGACAGATAAAAGTTTATGGCGATGATTGAACTAGGATTCGTGAGATTACAGACAAGTCACCAGATTTTAAAAAAATATATTAACATTTGTGTTTGTTTATAAGTCCTAAATCCATTTCAAATTGCATACTGATAGAGATATATAGATGAGAATTATTATATCGGACATTGAAATATTAAAAAATATATAAGAGATTTGAACCTTTTTACTAGATCGGCTGGTGTGAATGGTAAAAAATGAATAAGCAAAAATATTAATTCAATAAAATCTCGAAGCTAGCCGTGAGACCGATTGAAGACAAATATACGAGAAGCACGACTGCGGTTGTATGGTCACGTGCTACAAATTCTGTGGCCCAAATAGCACTGTTTAATCTCAAGTGAAAATAGCGCAGAGAGTTCAAGCAATGTTCCACAAATCAATTTGAGAAGTGCATCAAAGTGGAACACTATTTTGACGGATGGTCAAATGAGTAATAGCTGCAGATTGACGAACTCCAATGTGTCAATTTAGCGAAATATGTTAACTCAACTCACAGGATTGACCAATGATTCAACAATTGAAACTTTTCCCTTGAAAGCAGTAACAATTGAAATGATATAATTGTATATCGAATTATACAAGAATGATAATAAAATCTCACCAGCACAACACTTAAGCGAAATTCTAACAATACCATGTTGCGTGAATTTGAATCCAGTTGAGTCCGTGAAATCAAGCTTGTGAAATCAATATTCACACTGTCCTTTTGCTAGACCTTGTCTACCATTTCACGAACTTCATTCATTATCCTTTCAACCCGTTAAACCTCATACCTTACTCTACAATGACAAATCAACCCATATTTGACCCAAATGCGAGGCTTAATCTTTCATTTGGCTGCCTAGTACTGGATGGAAACATTCCCGATTGTCGGGAGTATTTATTTGGTGAAATATTTTTCACTCAAAAAGCAATCGCATGTTTGTCAAAATTGAATGAACTAAACGAAAGAATCGAAATTGTTAAAAAAGATGTCAAAGTCGAAGAAGATAACTACGACGAAACAGACGCCGACAGTTTCGATTGGACAAAGTCGTACTGAATTGTACTTTGGTTTATTTCTGCAATTTATTTTTATAATTTTCTTTAAATTAAATTTGATTTTTAAACAAAACTTTCTCTGAATTTTATTATCCAAATATTTATCGGTTAGCCCTCGGCAGAAGGAGCGCGAAACACCGATCATTTTCTCAATCATGTTCAGTACCAGTACGAGGGTCAATATAAATGTGAAACAAATCGAAAGTAGAAGTGATCACTGGGACTTGAATCTAGGACTCGAACTCGCGACCACCTAAGAACGGGAAAAATGTCCTCATTAACTTAATTTTTTTTAAAAGATTCTAAATAAGATTCAATTCCAAAGAAACAGATAAGAGTTTATGTGTGTATGTGTTCATGTATTTTTCAGCAATTATATAATATTGTTTTGAACACACAAAAGACACGTAGGGATGCTGGTGATGCTGTTTAATTAAATCAACGAAAAACTTTATACCAAGAATAGGAAACGTTAATCAGATCAGATGCAGAGAACAATCGCCATTCTGAAAGACGGAAATTTAAAAAGGAATTTCAATAAATAAAATTTAATAATCTTAAATAATATAATTAAGTTTAATTTTTTTAACACAACCTTTTGAAACCCAGATTGGTAGTAAAACGAATGAATTGAAACTGGAAATAAAAATTTATTTTAAAATCTTTTATGTTGAAAGCGATAATACACGACATCGACACGACGCTGACACCAGTGGCGTAGACAAGGGGGTGCAAGTAGGGCATTTGCACCCCCATAATTTTTGAAAAGTAACAAAAGTACTACTGATTTTTACTGTTGTTCATTCACTATTTCCATGGCCCTATGCTTGTTCAGCATTTTGCACCCCCTCGAAAAACTTCTACTTACGCAACTGTACAAAAACTAAATTGAATCATTCAAAACTTTTGACCATTTTAACACAAATTCGGTCTCACAACTGCGGATCATCGAGATTTTTGAATTCAGTAATGTTGCCCGTGTCCTTCTGAACATTTCCATATAATTTAAATGCATGTTCATACATTGGATTGCAAGTAGCAGAACTTTGAAACACAAAACTAAATTGAATCATTCAAGACTTTTGACCATTTCAATCCAAATGCGGTCTCACAACTGCAGATCATCGAGATTTTTGAATTCAGTAATGTTGCCCGTGTCCTTCTGAACATTTCCATATAATTTAAATGCATGTTCATACATTGGATTGCATGTAGCAGAACTTTGAAACACAAAACTAAATTGAATCATTCAAGAATTTGACCATTTCAATCCAAATGCGGTCCCACAACTGCAGATCATCGAGATTTTAGTATTCAGTAATGTTGCCCGTGTCCTTCTGAACATTTCCATATAATTTAAATGCATGTTCATACATTGGATTGCAAGTAGCAGAACTTTGAAACACAAAACTAGTGGCATAGACAAGGGGGTGCAAGTTGGGCATTTGCACCCCCATAATTTTTGAAAAGTAACAAAAGTACTACTCATTTTTACTGTTGTTCATTCACTATTTCCATGGCCCTATGCTTGTTCATCTTTTTGCACCCCCTCGAAAAACTTCTAGCTACGCCACTGGCTGACACGACCTTTATAAAATTGTAAGATGAAAGATTATTAATACAAAGTCGGAGTAATACATACAGCTTAACAAACCGAAATAGTACAAGCATTGTCAAAACAAGACTACATAGTTGCATTAAGATGAAATTATATCTTTACAAGTTTAAATTTCAATGAAATTTGCTTGATCTGATAGGCAAATTCAAATTGGACCATAAAAAATAAATTGCAAAATATGTCTTTTAGTAAAAAAAAAAACATTAAAAATAACAAAACCTTTTTTTTCGTCATGGTCCAAATTCCGAAGGGTAAAAAAGTATTGACTAAGTGGAGATAATCAATAAGCACAGACACTTTAATAAAAACAAATAGAAGTTTTTGAAACTTTTGCCTTAAAGAATAATTTAGGACTGTTAACGAAGAATGCAGTTTGTCCATGTCTCTTTCGTAAAGTTTCAATGAAATTAGAGAAAAATCTAAAAGAAAATTACATCAAGATTCTAACGCAGCACGATTCTGCAAATTTGATTATGTAACCGTTTAATTGATGTAAGAGTTCTTGGATAAATATTAATGTGAAGCTCGAGATCTTCACAAATAAAAAAATGTTTGTACAATCAATTTTGGATTTATTAGACCAATTAAGTTTACCTCTGGATCAATTTGGACCAAAATCTACATAAAATATGTTCGGTTGTGACATGAATGGATTAAGATCGTAATATTGTTCAATTAATCGATTACGATTTAGGAATTATAAACCAGTGTGAAAATCAGTTGTAACTGAAGTTTTGGATACAATATAATTGATTAATAATAATTTTAAAAATGTATTTATTCTTAATTTAAAACTTAACTCATTTGGAGATAATTTTGTACCTTTAATTTACCACAATCTCAATCGTAAGCCTAATTTCAGTTTGATTAAGAATAATTGATAATTTAAACCAAATCTAAAAGTGTGTTTATATTTTCAGTTTTGAATAATTTAATGAAATAAAATTTTATTAAACTTAAAAATAAAAGTTATGTTATGATAAATGACATTGGAAACTTTAAATGGTTTGTACTGTAACTGTGAAATATAAATTAAATATATGAATAATAAAAGACAGTAAAACAATGAGAAAGGTGACAATGAAGTAAACAGTAGAGAGTAAGAAAACAAAAATATGAGATAGAAAACGTCTACGCCGTCAAATTAAATCAAATTAAAATGCAACCTTATGAAAGCAAGTACAACTAGTTTGAAATAAATTAATATGAAAACAGATATTTTTGTCTATTTGTGTCTCCAAAAATTCGATAACCATTACCAATTACTACAGGAAAAATAAGAAATGTTGAGCAAAACAAACAAATAAGCTAAAAAGTTGTTTTAAAACTTTAACCATTTTTAAGCAAACGTTGTGCGAGATTTTGACAATTTTTATTTTGTAATAGTTTTATGTGTTAAAAATATTAATGATAAACCTCAAAAAGAAGTGTGTAAAAACTTTTTAAAAATTTCAACTTTTTAATTCGCATTAAACTTTAAAATTGCTTAAGTATTTAAATCTCTCTATATTGTTTGTAAAAAAGATAAAACTCGTATGTCAAGTAATTTGTATCCAGTGTGGCAAAAAAACGATTCAAACCAAATACCAAACTTTCCGATGTTTCCATTACCTCGCATACATTTTTTTACATACAAGAGAAAGACATCGATTGTACGAGGATATAGTAGACTCAATTAGTCAAATATAAATTGTCAACTAACCTTTTAATATTACTGGAAAGATTTGATCCCAATGGCATAAGCTCTTGCTCTAAGGAGTCTCGCTAATGAGTCTCTTAACTTTGTAAAAATACCATTTTAAGTTCTGCTCATAAGAAATGAAGACGCATTTTATAACATTTGAAAATTGTCTAAAATCAATTTATATTATTATTATTTAAAAATTTTAGACATAAATTAAGGTTCATATTTAAAAAATATATACTCGTACAGATTTTAAATCCACAGACTAATAAATTCATTAAATTTTTTGGAATTCCATTGATAAATTCTTTTTTACACTGATTTATAAAAAATTTGCAGTTTTATTCATTGTTAAATAACGAAATCATGAATGTTGATTAAGCAAATACTAAATGCATAACAATTATTTTGATGAGTTACCTTTTGAATTGTAAAGAAGAGGAAGAAAATAGTAAAAGCTTGAAAAAAGGTATGCAATGATTGGGGACAAAGGGAAATGATGGTAATATCTCTGACAAAAGAAGTGATTTCGTTAGATTTGAGAAGTTTTGAATATATTTGATGATTTCAACTATTTGTTCTCTGTTTCATCCCAAGAAGTGCAATGTTCATTTGTTTGATTTTGCACATTGGTGAGTGATCGGGTGAGGCAGGACGAGGAATGGTGGCACCTATTGTCTTTTTCTGACTAATGATGAAGATGTTATAAAGTGAACTAGAGTAATGACATTGATTTTGGAATTACTTGGTGAAAATATTTAAATGTAAATATATAGAAATGTATAGAGTAAAAAATTAGCAGCGCCATTTGAAATTGCAAAAAAGAATTAACCATTGATAGCAAGTGTAAAGACCTGAAAATATAATATATGACTATATGGATAACCATACAATAAATCTAGTAATCACATCTTCATTAAGTTGTAGCAAAAAATCAGAATAAAATTGTTATTAGTTAAGTTAGAGAATTGCTGGAAGAATTGAAGAAACCAATACATGAAATACAAATGAAGTACAAATCGACTCAATTATTTCGTTATATAATTGTTTGCCATATTTATAAAGTCAAGACCAGAGTATGTAATCCTCTTTATGAATTACACAAAGAAAATGGGAATTGAACAAAAATTCATTTGTATGAGATACCCCAGGTACAACAGGGAGAATACCAATGAATTAATACAGAATCAGTTTTCTGGAAAACAGATAAAACTTTTGCTTAAACGAATGTTCAAAGGTGCCAATAAATCATGCATGTTCTAAATAGTTTCTAAAGAAATTGGGGCATTGACCTTTAGTTTCATTTAATTCAGTGCGATTTTGTAACATATTATTTAACCATTTATATCACTTGTTATGTAACCATTAAATTCTGACATTAGTGAAGCTGACATTTAGCATGTAGAATTTGAAACACTTTTGACTGTCACAAGAATGGAAATGAGTTTAACTTATTATGCTATTATTATCGTTATAATCTGTGCGATTGATTCTTTAATAAGTGCTTTATATTATTACAATATGCTCACTTCCAATATACCTCAATATGAGTTTATTTTCATTGTAACTGTTAATAGCTTGATTGTAGTGAATTTTGTTTACTGATTTATTTTTTATTTTATTTATTTATTGCACGATTCATTGAATCATGCGGGGCCGTTTGTTTACTGATTCAAAAGTAAGCGATAAACAGAACTGTTGACAAAGGATTTCATGTGATTTTATTTATTTGTTACACTTTTTAATCAAATAGAATTTAAAAATTGAAATTTTTTAAGTCAAACACAATTCAAAGGAAAGAAAAGGAAACGCAAATAAAAGTTTGGGTTCGAAATCTGTGAACATGTTGTGCATTAATAATTACAAAAGTCAATTGAAAATAAACACAAATGAATTTTAATTTTTAATATATTTGTAATTTGACTCTTAAACTTAGATGAGGTCAATTTTCAAATTGAATGAGCTAATTTATGTGCTTAATTAATGAAAGGTATGAATTGATAGAATTTAAAATGATATTTTTAAGTAAAATTATTATTCTAAAATTGTTTTTTTAAAAATAAATTTAACATAAATAAAATAAAACTGTTCATCAGTGTTTATGTGCTAAATTGAGCTTAAAATTATCTTTCAGCTATGAACAAAATAATTTGGTAACCTTTGATACAATTACACCTGAAATAATGGCTATAACGCGATTAGAATTATAATGTACTTGAAATGAAATAAACTTTAATGTAAACTTTTGTTATGGTTTTTGCTAAATGGAAGTGTAGACAATTGAAGTGTTGGTGTTTCGTATTTGTATTGGTTAAATTTTTTGTAACTAGTGCGACTTGCTTCGAGAGGTCGCTTGTGATATCAAAAATGCATGAGTTGACTAAAAAAAGATGGATTAGTGAGTTCGCAATTATTATTAAAACTACTGACGTCTAAGCTAGTCATAAATGATTGAGCAATAAGTTTTCAAAACGATTGGCATCAATTTCAAACTTTTAGTGGTTTTTGTTGACAAATTTTCCCAATGGACAGTGATAAGCTCAGTGTGTTAAACACTGGGTAATTAAATTTGGCAGATAAGTTGAAATCATTAAAAATAATCAGAAGATTTAACCATTTTTAGGCATTAACACATTCTATTAAAAAAAATTCTTTTAGTTCAAAACCTGGCGATCATAGGAAATCGAAAATCTATAGTATTAATGATTATAGAAAACAAATTCAATTGAATTTATTTTTTTATCGCTTAAATCTATATGTATTTAAACCTTTTGGAAAACCTATTGCTTACAAAAAAATAAATTAACTACTAAGAACCATAGTTCATTCTCATAATTTATCAACAAAACGAAACAAAATTTCAAAAATATAATTATTTATAAAAACTGAATTATTAATTAAGAATTATTCTTATTTAACAAAAAAAACTTGCTGAAACCTTTGGTGAAATTCATCGAAACGTACTCTACTAACTATATACGTATAAATAAAACCTCCTTAACTGTTTTAATAATGATATGAAAGTTGGATTTGAGTATGAAACTGAGGCAATCAATTGTAACATGAAAAACATTGAAATACGTGTATATTACTGAGTTTTTGAATAATTAAAACAATGTAATGGAAATAATTTAAACAGTTAACTCAATAACAAAAAAAATTTGGTTGAATATTTTATTAATTGTAAACAAAACCCCCATTTTAAAATTGCCCAAATGGTTATTTATGTTACCTTTTAATTCAAAGATAATCACAAAAAAGTGACAAAAATGCTGTTAAATCTTGTAAGTATATAAAAAACTCATTTAAAGCACTATTTTTTAGAATTTTAAAAACAGAAAAGACAGAAACCTTTGTCTAAAAAGGGAGAATCATTTTGTCTTAATGAATGTCAATAAACTGTGTAAGACTTCTGATACACTTCTGTACAAACTAAACTATTAAAATGATTATACGCCTATGTGCAGTTCACATTGCGGAACGAATTTAAATTTTACTTAAAACATATATTTTTTTATTCATATAAGTGGGATACCGGTGATATGGATTCATTAAAAGATCGAAACAAAAGACAATTTAATAAGGAAAATTAATTGAAATTGAAATTTGAATATATTATCTGCAGTGGCGTATTTAGGGTACGCAACGTATGCATTTGCGCACATGAGATTTTTTGGATAAAGTAATAATATTCATAAAATTAGCTTATAATCTTTTAATGTAATCGTTAAACTTTGTTATTTGCAAGTTTTTTTACATCAATTTACGATTTTAAACAGTTTAAATAGCGTTTAAAGTAAGAATATTAACATTGTTAAGTTGTGATTTTGAAAATTAACGTGAATACATTAGTACTACTTTTGATAATGTACTGGATTTTAGTCATTGAAAAAATTGGTTCATTCATTTAATTCTCAAAGTACGCAATCACCATTTCTGGCCGTGCCCCAGCCTGTAAGTTGTAGGTCAAGTTTTTGCTTTCGGGTATTGTAAAGCAAATGTGGAACAGTGGGGAACGAGTGAGTGCAAAACTCGCAACTAAAGACCACCCAAATTGAGCTTATTTTACCGATAACACTAGAGATAAAAAACTAGCTGAATTTTCTCAATCAATTTTTTTGAATTTGACATAATTAGGACATACCATGGTATATGCATTTCCTAAATAGAATTGTCAATATTTTTGACTTGAACTAGCAAACCAATTTTCGCTATCCACCAAATGAAGAATGAGATCCAATTACCAATTGGGTTTGTAATTGCAATTTGGAATTCTTCCTGCCCACCAATTTAAAAATGAAACCCAACTAAAATAAAAATTCCGATATAGAAACCGCCCCTTTTTAGGAGGCCCCGCCCACAACTGCGTACATGAAAAAAGTTTCTGGATACGCCACTGATTATCTGGTTAGTAAAAAATATCGTTCGCTCAGCTAAAACACCAATGGCGTATAATCGTGATATATTTAAACCTTTAATACAGTTATAGTTGCCCTAGATTTAAAATGAGTTCATTCATATGATTAACTAGTAAAAAGTCTGATTTATCAAATGAATTTTAAAACAGAATTATTGTTAATTATATAGAAACAGCTGATACCATTTGGGAAAGACTGAAAACTGTGCAATTATAATACTTTTTAGATCATAACACGAGAATTAGACTATGAACAGTTACACAAAACAATTTGTAGCATTTGACTTTTTAAGGACCTTTTGATGGATTATTCACAATTTGTTCTAGTACCACTTGTATTTGAATCGACATGCAGATAAAGCGAATTTGTTGCAATTTGACAATTCAGTATAAATAGTTGTAACGAAAAGTGAGAATTTTAAAATATACGCATGTAAAAACAAAAATATTATAAACATTGAAAAAATTAAAACTGTAGATACCTTTTATGCAAACTAGCTTAAGAAAGGATTTTTTTGATTTAGTGTAAATGCTAACAGCATAAATGAAAAACGATTGATGTGGGAGAGTTTTGTGGCAGTGGCACATTATTTTGTACCTTTGCTTGAATTCCTGATGATATGGCTGAGATTGTCGAATTGTTATAATAAATTCACTAAGTCAAATTTAAAACCAATTACCTTTGTTGTGATCGTTGTAATTGTATTTCAAAAAATGGTAAGATTTTATCAGCAATGGCTACGAATATCGAAAGATTTTACCTGCTCGCATTATTGTTCAGCTCTTGTCCAGTCAAAATGCAGTAGTGTGAGATAACCCAGCTCTAGCGTATACGACAGTGATATCACCAATAAATGAATAAAGAATCAGTTGTCTTGAAGACAAATAAAAATAAAAGAATGTTCTAATATGTCAATGAATTATGAATGCAACAATGGATTTATATTTTAGATACACGATATTAAATTTTTAAATTTTCTAAGCCCTTTTTTAATTCAAAAAGACAGTTGATAGCCCCAAAAGTTAAAAATTCCTCAATCATAAATGAAATAAAAGATGAAGCTTAAGAATAAGCTTATAAAATTTATTAATTGAATTGGATAAAACATGTTCATATTTAAATGGTTCATTTGGTTTTAACCTTTTTAATTTGGCCATGATAAAAACCCGTCCAAAATTGATTACAACCATTAGTTGATCAGAAAAAAAATTCGTTTAGTTGTGAACACTGAATTACATGATGAAAAGAACAAAAATTTGACGGAAAACTTTTTCACTGTGAGGAATCTAAAGATTTGTGTTGATATTATGTTATGTAATTGAATATCAAAATGGAGAGAAAAAGTCATTAGCTATAACGTGTTCAACACAAGAAATTCATTGTCATTAAATAATAGTAAGTTATATTACAATAATAATTACCTTTTGTAACATCATGTTTCATGAATCATTTTATAAATTTATCACCACAGACAAACTGCTTTTACCACACTGTAACTGATTATTACTCAAAATGATTCAAGTCTTGTTTGATTACCGATTTAGTAAAGTTCGTTCGATTGAATCTTGAAAATCCTGCAATTTGACCTAAGTTCCTGTTCATACTTTCTGCACAACTTAACGGAAATTAAAATATAAAATTAGATTGATTACATATTTAACGAAGTCACCTTTTGAAAGAGCACGGAAGTTTGAATCTTTCAAAAAATTTACCAATTTAAAAAAATAAACAGTTGTTTATAAAAATTAATAACATAATAATGTTTTATTACCTTTTACAAAGATCTTGCAACTTGACCTGACTTGCAACTTGAACACAGACCATAATAAGATTCACACCCCATAACCAACAACATAAACAGATTAGTTTGTACTCTGATTAACCCACTCGTAACCGGTTGGGTCATTTAGATATTTCTAAATCTGATTAAAAAGAGATAATGATTTTACCAGTTTTAAAGTGTTGATCATCCTATATTTCAACGTATCTGATATCGATCAGTGTCTGCAATTTAAACTTAACTCCATCAACCTGTCACTTTCCTACCTCCCTACACAACTTTTTGTCTCTTTTCTGCTCAAATGCATTGTATACTCTTCTTTGATAAACTAGAGTGGGGTCATTCGCATAAATCGTTAAACACATACAAATTATGTTTAAATTGTCCAACATTTTATAAACTCAAAATAATTAAACTTACAAAATAGTCAGATATCTTGAATATTTAAAAAACATTGGTTTTATCTTTGATATCTGTATTCAATTTGTTATTTTTATGTATTGATAGGTATAGAAATAATAATTAAAAACCCCTTTAACTTCTAACCCAACTCTCAGTTCATACTTTATTAATTTTAACAGAAAAATATCTTATATCTAAATATTTGTATATGAAGATTCCAAATTCCAAATTTAATAATTTTACCTTTAACGTGAAAGATCTATGTAAAGAGTAATTTGCAGCTTTAATTCCAATTAAACACGATAGTTCCAATAGCAATAGAATTTCACAGAAGATATATTGGATTAGTTTACCTTTCACTTCACCGTTAGATAACAAGTTGAACCAATAAATATTGCTACAATGGCTACAGTTAAAGAATTTTCTTTATTTTAATTTATGTCAATCCTATAAATATTGTCCCAATTTGCTGTTATAAACTAGATATTGTAGATTTAGGAATGAATTGCAACTTATAAGTAAAAATTGTATTTAAAAATCTGATTAATTATATTTTCGCTGCCTGTAGTAATTTATTGCTAAAAAATAATTTTTATTTAAAAAAAGTTTTATTGATGACGCTACAGTGATGTACTGTTCTTAATACAAAAATTTTTGTTTATTTTATGACATTTAGGTTGAAAAAAATCGTCATCTTTGAATTATTGAAGGTAAAAAATAAAACGTTTGATAAACCATACGATACAGATTAAGACCGATGTATCACAGTATTAAATTTGAGTCCATTTTTTTTAGAATAAGCAAAAGGTAAGATTAAAAAACAATGCTTCGCCTCAATAAATTGTATTTCAATAAATTCAATTATGCAAGAATATTTAAATCAAAAAACCTGTTTACAACCTCACACAAGTTTACCAACAGTTTTTTTTGTTATAAATGAGAGAACAAATTGTAAAAAGAAAACTAAAAGAAGTGAAAAGTAAAATTGCGAAGAACAACACATTTGAAAAGACTTCAAGCTTCCAAGATTGAACTTGTCAGTGTTGAGTACACTGTTTTGCACACGTTCAAGCACATTGTCAATTTCAATGTTAATGCATTTTGTGTCGACCAAACTTGGCCAAACCGTGAATCGATTGCTGAAACTCACTTACGACTGAATCAAATTGTCTACGAAATTCAAACGTGGTTGTGTTTTTGACTCAAAATTTGAGTACATTTTGAGTTATTTGTTTTTTGACCAGTAATTCAATAGATAGCTAGAATTTTTAAATTGAAGTTTAGTTTCGAAAATTCACGCTTTGGAATGAATTTACAAATGCTTCAGCTGAAGAATATTCAAAACAGCTCTAGAAAATGGAACAAAAGCCACAAAATTGTATTTTCAAGAACAGCGAATTCTGCATTATAAAGATCTATCGGTGAATCAAGTAATAATTATAAATAATAGCATACAAAAAGCTTTTAATCTTTTAGATGAATTTATATTGGTCGTCTAATGTTGAAACAACTTGGAATAAAGAAATTTTAATTTTGAGTTAATTGTTTTTACCAGTTGCTCATTTGACGTTTTAATCAGTAGGCATAATGTTTGCTAAATCATTATACCGCTACAGCTAACAAGTTATTAATAGTAAATTTTCATTAATAGGGGGTTTCACTCGGGCTACACCTAAAATTAAATTTATATTTTTCAGTGAATCAGCTATGTATTGAAGCTACAAACTTTTAATTTTTAAAAAATCAATAACTGTGATGTATTCCGAGCAAGAAGTTAATTTAAAAAACATTAAACACCTTTTACGTAAATACAATGGACAAAGCCTAAATACCTCAATAACTGTTTTGATTTTATAAAAAAAATAAATTGATAAATTTCCAATTGAAAATAAAAATCAGCAGTGATGAGGTGTAACTACGTGTGGCATGTTACTCTACAGAGCTATGATGGAAGGCATGGGTGATGGACACTGTCCCTTGGATTTCAAGCAGCTGGTTTTCTTGCTAAACAAAACCTACATGAATGTAAATAATAGTTGTCACGTCATCTGTGGAGGCCCCACTTTTTGAACTGCCCGCCACACTATTTACACACAAACAGTACACTACACAGTCTATTTTAACCGAATTTTCTCGATTGTTCTGGAAAGATCTCGAAACTTCTCGAATCTTCCATACTTTTCTACAACATTCTACACTCGACACGAGCACCCTCTCTCACCGTATATAAAGCAGCTGCTCGGCTTCAGTCGAGGTCTTCTGTTCTGTCTTCCACGCCGATTTTAGTTTTGTTTTGACGAGACCACACGATTGGCTCGAAGAATTCAAGTTGTTTGGTTCTATTGGTGATTTCAAGAAGACAACGATTACATCAACTCACGGGCATCGGTTCAGGCGAGCGATAGGACAAGATCCATCCCACTGCCCGAGTGTCCTAAGTCAACAGTAAAGTCCACTGGAATCTGTTGGCTGAAGTGGGCGTTTTGTCCTCGTTTCCTCCTCAAGATTCATCTAAAGAATCGAACAATTTGTTTTTTTTGTGTAAATCGTGTACTCGACATCTCAAGATTAAATCTAATATTTTAATTCTGTGATTTATCGTCGATTTATTTACTTTTATTATAATTGGTCGCCATTTTGGTCCCAAGCAAGGGCCTAGCATTTTCGAACGCTCGATTCCGCCATTTTGATCGGTCCCGGCCCTAGAGTGTGGTCCCCTTCGTAAAGTGTGTGTTGGATGGTTTGTTACATGAATACTGAGTGGAACAAAAAAAAAGTCAATCACATTGCCAGATTCCCAATTCAATTAAAAAGTTCTAAATATATAAATTGTAACTTTAAAAATTTTTAAACAAATGTGTCTTTTAAAATAAATATTATATTATTAAAGTATTATAAAATTTATAATAAACTCCAAAATATTTGAAAAAACTGTCTTACATGTTGACTGTCTGAAACAAATGTCCAAGTAATGCCATTCTTTGAGTGGTAATAATGATTATTTAAAAAAAATATTTTAATATTTAATCAACTAATCAATCAAAAATTGAGAAACTAATACCTTACTTGAGAGATTATGTAGAAGCAATTTGCAATTCAGTTTTATAACCTTTAAAAAACTGGTCAATGTAAAAATCCGAATTGTGTATTCATGTAACTTAAATAAACCCATTCTAATTTATTAAAAAGTTTAAACCAATTTGAAATTAAATAAATTTGAGCATGTTTGAAGCTTTACTTTGAGAAACAGTCTTCCTCTGATCGGTTCGAACAGTGAATATTTGAAATGTTATATTTCCACATGATAAAGACGGGATTATTCCGGAACAACAATGAGCCTATTCGTATGATTAGTTACCAAAATGTAAGAGTTTTAAAATATATTTTTAAATAAAATTAATATTCAAGAATTATTTTTTTAAATTAAACCATTAAATACACATATCTGAATGCCCAGTCAAAATTCATCGACAACTGTTTTAACTTTAATACGAAAAGTTAAATTGAAAAAATTTAAATTATAGATAAATGAGTTATTTGTATCGACGAATAAAACCCCCCGAATACACCGTAGTTATTCCTATCATTTTTACGTACCGAAACATGACACTAAACTGCCGGTTGAAGTATTGTGTTCACTGTTTCAAAGTGATGAACAGAGCTGTTCACAAAGAATTTCGTGTGATCTTATTTATTTCAGTTGTTAATCAAATGGAAATTAAAAAATTAAACCTTTTTTTTATCGGAAGTAAGGGCATTTCAATCCATGGAAACGCAGATAAAACGTTGAGATTGTTTAAAAAGGAACTTCCTGAATTTAAATGTCAAATAATTAAAAATCTAAAAAAACTATAATTGTTATAGTTGCAGCAAATGAAGCGAAATTTGTTCCATTCTTTCAAACATTTGACAATTTTACTGCCTTAAAGGAGATTGCGGTAGAACAGCGAATTTAATAAAGTATAAATACGAGTTGATGTTGATTAGTGGACTAGGAAATGTAAACTTTAAAAAAAATTAAATAAATCAAAATAAATATTATTGAAACCATTGAAACCACACATTAAGAGATATTGAATGAATCGAAACTCCTCGTGTCCGAAAAGTCGATTTGAGTGCACCGTTTTGTATTGATCAAACTGAGTTATGAATATCTCTTCAGAGGTAAAAATTCTAGCGGGAGAATTAATATGTAATGAATTGTGAATATAAATTTGATAACAATCTTAGGTATAAAAATGTGTCTGTTAATATATTGTTGGTAGTGATTCAAAGTTTTACCATAAATAAAGGCATTGTTCACAAATACATTTCATGTGATCTAATTGGTACTGACAAATAATGACTCTCACAACTCGTTCAAAAGGCTCTCTTCTCTATATGAAATCAATAATGTATCATATTATCTACAAAACACTCGAACAAGCTTGCTAGAGATTGTAAAAAAGTAATGACAAATATGTGAATATGTTTTTCATTAATAAATATAAATGTTGTTTGAAAAGAAACACAAGTAAGTAATTTACAAATAGTTAATTAATTTTGACAAGTCATGTGTTTTACAACTCTTTCAAGAAGTTCTCCTACAAAGATAAAATTAAGTATGTCCATATTAGGTGTAAAAGACAAAAACAAGTTTTGTTAGCCATAGTCAAAAGTCCAAAGTTAAAGTTAGTGTTTGAAGTCTGCCAATGTGTTTTGCATTAATTGGGACAAAAAAATATAATTGAAAACAAATTCAATGGAATTTTATGTATTATTATGTATATTTAAACCAAAAATGTATTTAGACTTTTAAATGAACATGCGGTTAACTAAAAAATAACATAAAGTTCATTTGTACGATCAATTAACCAAAAATTAAGAATTTTAAATATATTTTAAACGAAAAAATATTATTTCAAGATTATTTTTTTTAAATAATAACAAGCAATTACCCTTTTATGGAAGTCTTGAACAATAAAAGAATCGAACTATTTCCTTTCTCAACGCACATCTGATCTCAAACCTGAATCAAATCACATTATAAACTCGATCTCCGAATTTGAGGTAAAAAAAATTCAAGTCTGGATCACAGCTGTCGTTGATCTTCTTAATTTTCTCATCAACCAGTCCACCAATGTTTGGTATACAATCGAAACGAGTGTGTACCAAAGACTTTTCCCGCACATTTTCAAAAACTTTCGTAAGCATAATCACGTTTACATTTATAGAAATTTAAAATACATTTGATTGTTGAAATAAAAATTCTTAAGTCGTCAGCAATTAATACAAAGATACTCACAATACTGTACAAGTTCGCAGAATAAAATAAAATTTTCTTAAGTATTAAATTAAATCCGTTTCTATGATGAACTATTTAAGGCTTGGCTAGTCAGCTGGAATTTGAGGATTCACGAATCGATTTCTAATTGTTGCATCAGATCACTCGAGTACTGTTTTTCATTTCTGTTCTACTGAATCACTGCATCATATCAAGTCAATTGGAAAGTCAGATTGATCAGGGCTCTAGCTTGTTGCATTAAACCAACAACTATTAAACGAATGGTCTACATATAAGACTCTACAATAAGAAAGTAAACCATCTAAACATTTTGCTATTAAAAGAAAAAGAAAATTTGGTTCAGAATATCCGCCCTGTTCTGCATGCATCGAATCTGTAAGATCTGTTGGGATATGTACAAATGTCATTGTAAAGACTAATGAGATACGTTCACTTACTTGGGTATTTGTAAACATTTGCATAATTTTGCAATTAAAACAAACTTGTCTCTCGATGGATAATTCAATTCTAATTTGACCATTACTTTGTTGCGGTTCAACCACGAAGTGAAACCAAGCCAGATTCAAATTGGCGAGCTTTTAGAAAACACGATCAAGATATCAAAGATCTGTCAAACAATGAATAAAATAACTTGAAAGAATCTTTATTTATTAACAAATATTTATCGCATTCAAATGTAGAAGAATTTAGACATGTGGCCAAGTATGTCAAAAGCATTGTAAAAAAATTGGAGATTGAAAAATATTATCTCAACAGACACATTTCCAAAGAAAAAAATGAAAAATTTAATGTAAACCGGAAAAAACTTCGTTTCTAATTATATTTTGAACTTCAATGTCGTCTCTAATCACAATAAATTTGTCTTTAGCTAACTGACATTAAAACCTTAATCTATTATTGGTAACCTTAATGTGAGAAAACATGAAAATTTACGGCACAAATCAATTGCGACAAGATCGAATTTATTATAATTATTAGAAAAACAGCTCATATTTTGTCCTGTATAGCACAAATAAACATATAATTTGACCATTAGAGACCATTTCTCTTGTTATAAAGTCTCAATAATTCAAGCTTAACGAGTTTGAGAATATATAAATATAATAAATATGATGTTTAAGAAATATATTTTTGTTAAACCTGTTATTGATAGACCGAGGATTCGTCAATCCAATCTCTCTCATTGTACTAAAATTTAAAGAAATTACTAATTAGTTTTATCGGCTAACATATAAACTTTGAAGTGAACTCATTAAAGTAAATACGAGAAACAGATTGAAACCATCGAAAGTGTTAAGGGCAGCAGTCCGAAATTATTTCTCCAGAATCTAGTGAACACTTTCTGTTAGTGTTTATTACTTTATAATGGATTCACTTTTCTATAGATATTAAACTTAATTGAAAATTAGATAATTTAGAAAAAATATATTAAAACCTTTTATTTGAGTTTCATCAAGTTAACAACAACAATTAACCCTTGTCACTTTAGCCTATTGCTCTTAAAATAATTCAAAAGTAATACATTCCTTAAAATACTTAAAAGAAATCGAAAATCTTTAGTATTAACGTTTAAAGAAAACAAATTCAATTGAATTTACATTTTCAGCATTTAAATCAATATGTATTTCAACCTTTTGGTAAACCTATCACTATTCACTGATCATTTTTCAAAAACCGCCCCTATGCACTGCTTGTCTCCGTTCAAAATAAGCTGACTTTATTTTCTTTATCATGGCCATCTCGAATTTGGCAATCTCAAAGTTGACGTGCGGCTTGTCTTGATTGAGTGAGCCTGCCCGGATAATAAATTCAATCTAATGGCATTGAAGAATATATTAATTCATATAAAAATGTAGTTAAACCTTTAAATAAACCAATGTGTGTAACTAAATATTCCAATGAGTTCATTAAAATTGAAAATTTAAATTAAAAAATATATTTTAAAGAAAAATTATTGACTGAGCAAATTGTTTTTTTAATTAAAAACCAGCCGATCCTTTTATAAAAGGTAAAATCTAACTACATTAAAGTAATTTTGAAAGTCGTGTTTATTATCTTCGTGTCGGGAACATGCATGGTGGAAGTAGATATATGACACATACATAAATTGTACTGTAGAAGTAGGATTTTCACACATATAAATGATATTAGGAAAGTTCTCAGTAAAGCTGTTGGTTTAAATTTAAAAAATCCTGGTTTTGATTGAGCACTAAAAAGTAGAAGAATTTAGACAGATGGCCACTGGCCAAGTATGTCAAAAGCATTGTTAAAACATATGAATTAGATAATAAACTTTCTTTAGACAATATTAATAAGCCTTAATTTGTCTCGAACCTATTGAATCATCAATTCACCCATAGATTGTGTCCTCGTTCTCAAAATCGTCCTAATCTGAATGACTTTTTGGTGGCAAATAATTTGTTTGATTGTGTTTAAATATTGACACAAGTCGGACATTTGTATCAGTATAATGCTTCCAAACACGAGATGGCGACTCTTGAATGGAGTTGGTTAGTAATGGGCCATTTGAACGGTTTAAGTATGAAATTTTAATTAGCTTTCTCGAGACTCCACTTGTCCGAACAGTCAATGTTGATTGCACTGTTTTGCACTCGTTCAAGCACAAAGTCACAATTTAGCCAAATTGTCTACGAAATTCAAACGTGGCTGTGCTTTTGAGTTCATTTATTCGTTTTGCAATAGTTCACTAGATAGCTTGAAAATTCGCACTATGGAATGTACTCACAAATGCTTCGGCTGAAAAATATTCAAAACAGTTCTAGAAAAATGAGACACAAACCACAAATTGTATTTTTAGGAACAGTGAATCCTGCATTATAAAGATTTATCAGTGAATTAAGTAATAATTGTAAATTATAGCATACAGATAAACTTTAAATCTTTTAGATGAATTTATATTGGTCGTCTAATGTTGAAACAACTTGAAATAAAGAAATTTTAATTATGAGTTAATTGTTTTTACCAATTGTTCATTTGGCGGTTTACTCAGTAGTATTAATGTTTGCTAAATCATTATACAGCTAACAAATTATTATTAGAAAATTTTCATTAATAGGGTTTTCACACGGAGTACAACCAGAATTAAACTTATATTTTTCAGTGAATGAGCTACAGGGGGTTCAAAAAGATCGCTACACTTTTCGATTACCGTTTTTTGTGCCTAAACAATTTTCTAAATTTTTTATATTTGCATAAAATAACCATTGATAATCATTGGATCTTATGCCAAAATGGTTTGTAAAGTTGTTTCGCAAATGAATTTCTATTCCATTCCAATTCCCGTTGACAAAGTTTTGTTGTTGGTATACCAAGAATTTTTAATAATTGGAACGTTCCCCATTGTTACCATTGGGTACCCCATTGTTCAAAACAGACAGTTGCAAACTATAATCCAAACTATCCTAAAATGAATAGTCAGTGGCTATTAGTCCTTCCCGCATTCGATATGATTTAAAGAATTAATTGAATTTCTTACACTAACAACCAATTTAAGGATACAATTCAAAAGGTCATTTAGTGAATTCTCCTAACACATTTTGGGAGATAAGTTGAACTTACTTAAATCTTCTCTGACCACCAATTGGAGGATAAAATACCATCATTTTGGAATATTACCGGATCGCAATTTGGATGTATATCAGCACAATTTCTTTGGAGATTTTTTAATGCCGACAAATTGTGTGATAAGATACACTTATTTGTCTAGGAAACCATCAGATTATGGAACAAAAAAATTGTCTGGATGTGTTTTGTTAGGAACCAATTGGGAATTGTTACATTGTAAAATATATTGCCTACCCTTTTCTTTTATTTTCTCTTATCACTCAATGTAGATAACGCGTTTTCACACAGGCAGCAGTCTCATTGTCAATGCACTGGCCATCGTCACACACTAAACTCGGTCATAATTATTGCTTTTCATCACGTACTATACTGATTCCCCATCTCGCCGGCAAATCAGAGTTGGCAGGGCTACCCATAGTGATACCTTTAAAATGCATTACTAAACTTGGACATTTCTTCTTCCGGTCCAGAGTTTTTGGACCGGATGTCAAAATAACGAATTTCGAAATTAGCCGTGTTTTAAGCTAAAATGTTGTTTTCTGTATGGAATCCTTTTAGAGATGTTTATTAGCTTTCCAAAACATATCCATTCATGAAAATCCACTTATCCGTTCAAAAGATATGCCCAAAATTGTAAATCCAAATCGAGACATCTAATATTCTTTTGACCATTATTTTGAATAAATGTAGTTAAAAAATATAATTATAGAGATTATGTTAGTTTGATGTATTTCAAATAAGTTATTGGCCCATATATGTTCATTATTCGATAAAATAAATCTATTAAACCTACTTCCGTTCCAGAAAATTTGGACCGGAAGTAAAAATTACAAATTTTCATTGTGTATACTTTTTGTTATACTTTGATGCATTTGTCATTAACCTGCATTGTCTAATGACATATAAAATTGATTGAATAGAGATTAACTTGATAGAAACATCAAGCAAACCGAAGTTGAAATAAAAATGACTATAATTTGAAAATCGAGTGAAAAATACAAATGTTGAAACTTCACAAACAATCATTCATTTATTGTCTGGATGCATCTGGACATCTTAAAAACAATTTTTAATTAATAAACAGAAAATATATGCTTTTGTTGTTGTTCCAAATCTTTTTTAAACTGATAAAGTTATTATTGCTATGATAGAATGGTTCCAAAAATAAGAAACTGATTTTATATTATTGCCTGTAACTTCGGAACAAATGAATAGATCTTCAAGAGTAATACCGTTTTAGAAAGGTATTGAACTATACTAAAAGGATATAATATTGAAATAAATAAATAAACTTAAAAAACGGCAAATTTTGAAATTCGTCATTTTGGCTTCCGGTCCAATAACTCTGGACCGGAAATGAATTTTTCCATTTTGAGTGGCTCATTTTAAAGGTATTATTTCACAGAATATCTTACGTAAAAAAGAATATTCAAGAAAATCATTAAGGCTTAAAACAGTGCAGTTAAAAAGTGTAGCGATCTTTATGAACCCCCTGTATGTATTGAAGCTACAAACTTTTAATTTAAAAATTATTAATTGTAATGTATTCCGAGCAAGAAGCAAAGTTAATTTAAAAAACATTAAACACCTTTTACGTAAACACTATGGACAAAGCGTAAATACCTCGATAACTGTTTAGGTTTTATAAAAAAAATAAATTGATAAATTTTCAATTGGAACTTACTTGTTAGAGCATTGATTTTGCTTTGCTGCCACTGACACGATAGTAAACAATGAGTGTTAAGATTTTTAAAATTTAATTAAACCAATGATTAAACGAAATTAAATTGTCATACCTTTTTAAACAAATTCAAATGCGACATAAAAATGTTTTAACCGTATTGACATAAGTGTTTATGCAATAGTATCAGTTAGAATAATGTTGTAAACATACACTGTCGAAAAAGTAAAACTTCTAAAACAATTCGATTACAAAAAAACTATTTCTTTAGAGAAAAACATTCCAGCTATTATTACTTGATTTGGAAAATTTTCTGGTCAAAAGTTGTGGCATTCGCTAGCTCGTGCTAGATCGTGATGGTGAAATAATTGAACAAATTGAAATAGTGGTTATATTAACAGTTTATTTTATTCTTTAATTAACAGAATAGTGAAAGAATGCAATAATAGTAATGATAGAAGTAATAGAAATGAGAATTACAAAATAGTTTCAAAATGACAGCTTCAAAGATGTACGCTCACATGTCCACAACATTACGGATGACATCCACCAGGGGCACATTTGGGAAACATCTGAGGGTTTGAGTGCGTTTCCATTTGTCGAGATTTATGCTATAGAATGTTCTCTTCCTTCAATTATCGTCAAGTCGTTTATGTCCATTAATTTTACCATACGTAGTTGCTATATTAATTCTTGTTTAACGATTGAATCAATGGGAATTGTTTATACGAGTAGTTTAAATTGTTACAAGACAGAGAAAAGCTTAAAGCGATGATTGAACTGGGATATGTGAAATTACCGATAAGTCACCAGATAAAAAATTATATTAACTTTTCTTAAACCTATTCGTGTTTGTTTAGAAGTTATAAGACCATTTCAAATTGCATACTGATAGAGATATATGATTGATGAAAATTTTTATTTCGGACATTGAAGTATTAAAAAAATATTTGAACCTTTTTACTAGACTCGATTGTTGAGATAGTGGCTCCCTCACTACTCGACTAGTCATGGTCAGGCGCTATCACCACAGAGTCAACAATTGAAGTGAAAATAGTCATCTCAAGCATGACTCGACACAACGTGGTTTCTCTGCCTATTTAAGCTTGCGAGCTGAAGCACTCTATCATCCTGTGCCTCGTATGTCTAATGTGATGTTTTCTAGTACTTAGTGATTTACCCTTGTGTTTGTAGGTGTACCGCCCCAGTTGGTTTGGTCCTGCTCTGGCATCAACTAAACTCTTGTACTCTACACTCAAGACGCTACATCATCTCTGAAGGCCGATCACTTTCCTGGTTTTACAGTACTTGGCGATTCTTCCTTTGTACTCGTCAGTACTTGGAGACATTTCCCTTGTACTTATTTATTCCATCAATAAACGCTTTTATAACATCGATAACATTGAAACAAAAATTATGAATAAACTAAAATATTAATTCAATAAAATAAATCAAGACGAATCAGGTTGTCAATAATAAATTTGTTTAAAAATTTATATAAAACAACAAACAGTCAAAGAAACAAGTACTTCAAAGTGACTGATCCAACTCTGTCGAAATTCCTGAAACCTATCACGCATTAATTCACGTTTTCTCAAAGTACGCAACCGCCCTTTCTGGTGAATCTGATCGAGCCCCAAGTTATAAGTTACAGGCCAGGTTTTTGCTTTCCGGTTCTCTAGGACAAATGTGCCGAGTGAAGAAAAAAGTGGCTGTTCAACAGTTAAAGATCCTACAGATCTTTGCTCGAGGTTTTTCTCGAGCAGCCAGGAGTGCCACGTTAGTTTAAATTTGGGTCAAAATCTTATTACATAATAGTCGAATTTGCATTGCATCATATAAATCAATTGTAAAATTGGTCATTTAATTAAAAAGAACACACATAATGAACAAAAACCTACTTATTGGTTTTGAAAAATTGATAAACTTTGATTGTGTAACCGGTAAAATTGTCAAATCGTGTATTGCAATTTTCTCCATTTAAACATTGCTTGAAGATGTGAAATTTGAAATGAAAAATGTTTGATTTCCCGTTAAATAAAATGTTAACTAGTGTCAAGTGTAGTGTGTGAATATTCAGAATAAATATCAAAATTGTAATTTAGCCTTTTAATAATCGAAAAACATGTGCGTCTTAATTATTAAGTGTATAATAAAATTGAAACAAAATGTATAGCTTGTAAAACGTGTTTTCGTACTTTTGAGTACAAGTTTGGTTATTTCATTTGTTCGATTGAGTGGAAATATATTAAATAATGAGTTTTATCCAAAAATGAGAAAATTTAAGGTTAACCAGTTACTTGTCTCTTCCAAATGGTACTAATCCAAACAAAAAAATGTCGCCACCCAAAATGTCGAGAAAGATGTCTTAAATGTATAAATTATTTAAAAAGTGATTTTAATAAATAATATTGAATAATGTTAAATAATATGGTTTAATTTTATTAAAAAACTTTTTAAAAATTATGGAAGTGTAGTCTAAAGAATGAATTTAACTTAAAAGTACAATTTATTTGAAAACCCCTTGAACTAATGAACGGAAAAGCTAATATAAAATTAATGTTATTTGGTAAAACCTCTTTGTAAAAATCTGTTTAAAATCATGAGATTAACTTTTTAATTATTTGCAGGAAACATTGAACGATAAAATCGAGTTTGTTTAATTTAAAAACATTAAATTTCATATAACTTTTTCATAAACTCAATGTAAGAAAACCAAAAAATTTAAATAAACCAAAATTAAAATAAAATTCAATTCAGAAACAAAATCGTTAAATTCAGTCATCTCGTGTAAATTTATTTTAATTTAATATTATCTTGTGTTGCGTATTTCAACTTTCAACTTGAGCATTTGCTCAACAATCAGGTCTACTTTGTTGCTCAGTTCGTGATCGATGTTTGACTTTTGATAGACATGTTGCATGTAAGGACGGAATTGGGATACGACATCAGGTAGAGTACAACTGCAGGGAGGAATGCTCAAATTAGATTGATTCGAAGTGAATTCTGGTTGATCGGTGCGTTTCATTTCTTCGTTCTTTAACACTTGTTGTAGAGTTGAATTCTTGATGACATGACTCAAATTGTCAAAGTTTGATTTTATCAACAAATCGACATTTGTGAGGATTAGCTCTATGTCTGTTTTACTCAAGTTTGTGTTGGTTTTGTTCACAATGAAATCTCGCATTTGATTGGTCGATTTACCAAAGAGGAACACTACATTCTCGAGTGTGGCATTAGTCAGATTGCAATCAGTTGTGTTTTCACTTTCGCTTTTCATGTCCACAAGTAGTAGATTATTCTCGCTCACAATTGAGAGAATTTTTTGCAGTTGAACCAAGTCTTCAAGTTTGGTTTTGTATTTAGCCAATTCATCATTCACTTCAAATGGAATTTTCTTCAATTCGACATTGTTTGATGTTGCTGTGATTTTTCTGATTTGTTCTAATTGTTCTAATTCCCGAATGTGGTAAATTTTTTAGTTCTTCAAATATCTGTTTAAAGTCATTGGACGAGGAATGTTGGCTGAATTGTGCTTCGAAAGATTCACGATTTGGACAAATGTTGAAATGTTTAACGAGTAAATTGAAATTTATTGTATTGTGAGAGTGAATATCTTTATATGCTTCAATCAACTTCTGATAGCCATCCCACGTAGTCTAAGAAAGATATTTAATTATCAATTGACAATTTCTAGTCATGTTTTCTCGTCATCATTGCACTCACCACACTCGAGTAGATGATCATTCCCCACGCCTTTGTACAAATGTTTACAAGTCGTTCGTATTCGCTTGGAATTTGTTTGACCAATTTTGCAATTGGATTGTTTTTGACGAGCTCAGTTGTCCCATCCACCAACACACCCAAACACGAATTCACAATCTGGCACGAATGCATCAGTTCGACCATATTTGGGGTCGGGCAAGCCTCTCTGCTAGCAACCCAGTCGAGCATTGTTTGCAATTGCTCTGTCGCTTTATTCCAACTATCACTGCACTCATCAATTCGCTCCTCACTGGAAATGTATCCTTGTTTATGAGCAACCAAATACAGAAATGCACAGTTGTCGATGCAAATTAGATTCTGGCCAGCTTGAAGGTTGATTTTTGTGCATTTCTGAATTTCAGATTTGAATTTGTCAAATGTATAAGTGTAAACGATTCCTTTCTTTCCGACTGTCCTGCACAGGAAGAAATGCTCAAACATCCCCGATTTCATCACGACTCAGTTCATGTCTGGACACGGCAAGTTCCACTATTATCTCACTAGATTCAACATTGAACATGACTCGAGATGCGAATTTTGTGTTGAACCTAAGCAAACCTCCCTTCACCTCATCAAGGAATGTCCAAGATGGGCACTACTGAGGAACGATCTTGACAGCCACATCTGCAGGATCACCAATTCAAATCAAATCTCGCCAAGCGTCTACTGCACCGACAGGTTCTATAGACATTTTCGTAACTTTGTATATAAAATATATAATGATTTGTAAATATCTACTTTAAGTTTTTATACCCTCTTTTTAATTTCCTTATTTTGCATAATTAATTCATTTTGTATTCTATTACTTGTAAACAATTCTGATGTATCGAACTATACCTCAGTGTGTATGTATGTGCATTTTCTAGCTCACATTTAGCATTAATTTGCTTAAGAGGTCAATAAAATACCATTTCCAAAAAATGTATAAGTGTCGCTAGTTCTGAAAGTGACATCCTTGATATAGCAAAGCACCACATTTTTGCATGCACTTTTGTGTATAGTTTGCAAAATAGACAATTCGTAATAACTAAAGTCAATGCCACGCGTCATCAGCACAACTGCGTGCAACTTTGGAATACTGGCCAAACATTGCGATAAGGTGTGCAGATAGTTGTTGTCAGGCTCATCGTGATAATTCCACTCAACTCCAGGGGTGTCAATCAGGCGAATGTGCTTACCGTGGTGACGAATCGAGTGAATTCGAGGTTTTTGAGTTTTAGTGTAATAATCATACTCGGTGTCAAGTTCGTTTTCATCCTTTCTTGATCGAATCTCGTTGTATTCACCAGTCTTTTCATCCCAGAGTCGAAATCTGGTCGCAATCACCTCTTCGCACCCTGCACCCAAAGCTTCAGCCAGACTTCTAAATTTGATATAATTCACAAATGCATTGATAAACGTCGATTTTCCAGCAAAAGTAAGACCAACCAGTAGTATGTTGTATTCCTCTTTATCTGATAGTTTATCTAGGTGGATGCTCATTTTGAAGAATAAATATGAAGTTACAAAACAGTGGCAACAAGCGTTTTCAATGTTTTTCGAACGACATTTGACAGGTTTATATATAAATACAGATATACAGATCACGAAAGTTCATTGCCTACTCAGATGTGATTGCCTTGATTGAGTAAACTCAATGTCTGATATCTATTTTTACCCAGTACTTTGCAATATTTACTTAGCAATTATATCTTTTTATTGTATCTCAATTGAACAATGGCCTTGAACAAACTATTATAAAAAATTCCGCACTCCAATGAGACAATTCATTGAGATATTCAATGATAATGCCAAAAATAACCGTTTTTATAACCCAAATAATATTGCCCTTTTTCTATTTTTAAATTACAGTGTAACATTGAGATAACTGTTTAGAAAATGAACCATAGCTTAGTAGAAAATAATTTAGGTCATTGCTACTTTGTTCCATACTTACACTAACTGACTAAATAGGTAGCCTGTATGAATCTGTATGAAGTACTGAAAATGGCATTGTGATGACAACAACAAAACCATAAACTAAAAGGCACAATGTAAACACGTGGAATGCAATAATTGCTTTGTTGTGTCAATCTCTGCAGGGGTTTGACAAAGCCATAAAGTACTAGCTTTTGTGATCTTAATGAAGATTAGCTTGTTTTCCAAACTCATCTATATAGCATGCAATTAGTTGTAGTTACAGCAAAGAAATATTTGAATTCTAAACATAAACTTGAAAGGCATAAGTAAACAGAAAGAATACAACATTTCACCACTCATAAATAACCTTGGATATTTACTCCATGCATGATAAACATATTTACTTTGTATCAGTTTGGTGTTGTGTTTGTTGCACTGAGTTGGCACAAGTACGCCATAAAGCACGAGCTTACCTAATCAAAATAAAGATTGGCGTGTCTTCTAAACAATCTATATAATTTTGCGACTGTCTATTTCATGATTGGAATGAAATACATTTGAAACAATTTGCAATAAAAAATGTTTTGAAATATGATTGATAATTAATTAAAATAAAATTTATATAACCAGTAATGTTCTGCGCAGTGCAAAGTTAAAAATAAATAAATCCATTGATATTGCGAATGTCCATTTTAGCACCTTTCATTATAAAATAAACTAAAGTTGTTGTTGTGGTTGTCGAAAAATGTTATGAGTCTGTATTGCACCAAACAATTGGGAATTGACTCAAAATAATATAAAACCCTGTAATAGTTGAACAATGAGATGAAATGTACAATAGTTGAAAATTGAATTTGACATAGATGCTTTCTGCAATATAGTGAAGTCTTTTTGTGCAATAAAAATTATGGAAAAACAATAGTGAATAGTTGTGCTTGAAATTATTGCTGAGCTCAATTTGGTAGATCCGTTTGAGTCGATCCAAAATTCACACAAAAACAAGATTAGTAAAAAAATTATCTAAGAAATTTTCATTTACTCTATCATATTTAGCATAGATCCATTCGTGGAGCTGGTTCAGTCGTTGAAGAGTTGACTTCTTACCAAATGTCGTTTGTAGCTTATGATTGCAGATTGGTTGGACATTTGGAATTGTAAATTTAAACCATATTCTATTTATATGTCAATAATTAAAAACATAATTTTAATATGTTATAAACCCTTTAAATAAATTCCCGACAATCTGAGCGTCGCAAAATGACATTTCATTGCTTAATTAGCAATTAGTAAGAATGTTTTATGTTACTCGTAAATAAAGAATACAATATCTTTAAGGAACATTTTTAATATATTGACATTTCTCGTCTAGTGCTTACTCACTCATTTTAAACACTTAATTCAAACACTAATACTTTAAAATAAACGGCCCCGCATGATTCAATGAATCGTGAAATAAATAAATAAATAAATAAATATTGACATTTCTATGTACTATGTAAAAGATGCTGAATTTTCTTAAAATATTCGAATAAATAATCATCAAAATTTAGAAATGAAAACTATTGAGATTTTGTTAAAGCAATATGTAATTTAGTTTTAAAACCTTTTAAGAAGAAGAAAAACTTAAAATGCAAAGTTCTTTAATTTGGACCATAGTTTGAATACGGTGCTTGATTTATACGAATTAGATGTGAATTGAAAACAAAAACAAGATTGTACCAATAAATTTATCGCTTGTTTGAGAGTCAAATTTGTAATTTTTAAATCTTTTTAAAAGAAGTCATACGAGTATGTGTACAGTTCTTTACATATTATTAAACCAATTTACATTAACATACATTTAGCATGTCGATTTGGAAGCACTTTTACCGGTCACAAGAATGGAAATGCGTTTACCATATCACCTATACTTTTATTATTGTCATAATGTGTGCAATTAAATGCACAATAAATGTTTTGAATTATAAAAAAGTCCGGCAAGCCGGGCAGTAAGCGAGACTTAGTGTAGTTTAAAATAAAAAAACATAAAAAAAAGTTGTCCGAACCGGGAATCGATCCTACAACACCTCTACACATACGGACATACATATTACTTCAGTTCAATAGTTCGTGTGAGTTCATTGTTATAACTAGATGGCGCCACTTTCTACAGGCAATTCTATTGAGATGTAAACAAAGTGAAACTGAACAGAACTTTTCTCTTTTCCAAATCAAATCAAATTATTTGGTGGTTTGGTTACTTTATCGAATTGAGAATTAGCCACATTGGACAAATCACTAAAAGGCTGGCGACCTTGTATTGTGTCTTGATTCATCTCGATCACAGATGCATAGCTCATAGAATTGTCGGGCAAGTTAGTGTTGGGCAAGAATTCGAGTTCACATTCGATCGGAAGCATGCACTGGTCACTAATTTGAGTGTCGCTTTGTTCAGGTAGTTGATTATTATCAGGGGTAGATTGATGCCAACCAGTGAGAATGCTAAAATCGCCTCGATTAAATTGACTGTAAAGATTTACAACGTAAGAATATGATATGAAGTCACTGCCGTAATAGCTGGTTAGCTGTCGGAACGCCTCAGCCTTAGAATGACCATTCCGATACTCCACATAGACAGCGTCATGTTTTGAAGGTAACATTTTGTCAGATCAAAGGTGCAATTAAGCAAATTGGCGGGAACTTGACTAATAAACACTGTGAAGGGAGCAAAACATAAACAAACAGGTGGCTGTTGACTGTCCTGTGTTGCAGTTCGCCTATTTACACATTGGTCTATTTTAACAATATTTGGCTAAAAATGTACTAGTGGCGTCATCTAGTTATAACAATGAACTCACACGAACTATTGAACTCAAGTAATACATACACGATGGCAAAACCATTAGCTTGACTTGTTCTTCGAACTAAGTCTCGCTAAAAACTTTTGACAATATGAATATTAATATATCTCAATATGAGTAATTTTGATTAAGTTAGTTAGACATAGTTAAAATACAGACTTACATTTAGAAGATAAACATTATTGAATAAAATTTTGATTATAAATGAACCATTTTACAGACTATCGCAATCTATTAATTATTTCGCTTTTTAATATTAAAATAGTGTTTTTTATATTTAAAATAAAATTATATTACGGAATGAAAAGCTATCACCAAGGAATGTATGAGAAGTGAAAGTGGAAAAGTTTAAGAACACTAAATTTAATATGAGAAGATGTATTTCGAATATGCTTGGAACAACAGTGCTCATCAGTGTTTATGAGCTCAATTGAGCTTAAATTTGTCAAAATAGTTGCTCCCTCACAACTCAACCACTCATGGTCAAGCCTGCCTCGCCACTAGTCATCAGTTGCTGTTGACATAGTCGATCTTCACCATGTGGAGTGAATCAGCAATACTACGCGTCTCTCGCTATATAAGTCTGAGGACTGAAGCAGTCCATCACTCGTGTGTTTTGTATGTCTTGAGTGATGTTCTCCTTTACATAGTGTTTTACCTTCTGCTTTGTAGGTGCACCTCATTATCCTGTTTGGTTCTATCGCTGGCATCAACTGGACTTGTGCTCTACACTAGAGAAGCATCTACATCATTCTCAAGACTACTGGTGGGCCCGATCTTGATCTGTCCTCAGTCAAGTTATCTCTTCCCGTTGGCCCGACTTGTGTCTGTCGACACACTCTGTTTTTACCTATTTTTCATCAATTTAATAAACGTATTTTATAACAAAATTCACCATTCAGCTATGAACAAGATGATTTGGTAACCTTTAAAATGTTGTCCAACGTTCTCCTGAAGTAAACCATGAACATGACGTGATTAGAATTATAATGCACTTGAAATGAAATGAACTTTTATAAAAGCTATTGGTATCATTTTTGATAACTGGGAGTGCAGACAATTAAAGTCTTGATGTTTCGTATTCATGTTGGTTTAATTTTTATAATTAGTGTGACAATTATTTTTTAAAAACTCAACTTAAAAATCAACCATAGATAAAGGATTTGGCATATAATCGAAACGAAGCGCTTGGGGTGACTTGTTAATTAACCTTTTTAGACAGATTAATTTGGATTCTTAAGATTCTATTTGAAATGACTTGATAAAATTAAAAAACGAAAGTGAGTGTTATGATTTAAAAGATTTTTTTTTGAATATTTTTAAATAGATATATCTTATTCACTATTCAATTATAAAATCACTATTCACAAATTGTTCTCGTATACTAATTGTGTTTTTTAATTGACAGAGATAAATTTATTAAAATTTGACAATGTGGTTAGTATACTCATTCACACTCGTCACGGCTGAGATGAACAAAGGAATCGATCGTAGGAAATCGAAAATCTATAATATTAATGTTTATAGAAAGCAAATTCAATTTAATTCATATTTCCAGCACTTAAATCAATATGTATTTAGACCTTTTAATAAATCTTTTGGTAACGAAATAATAAAATAACTACTATAAGAACCATTGTTTATCAATAAAAATAATAATAAGATTGTCTGGCAAGCCAGGCAAAGTGCGAGACTCTTTCTTTTTAATTACTTTATTTGTTTAAATTGAAATTTAAAAAACATACAGGTGTCACCAGAATAAGCGTCATGATCCATTGCGCCCAGTTTTGGTCTGGCTAGTTGATTACATATACTCCCTAGTGTATGTATACAAAGTTTGATAATTTTAGGGTCTACGGTTCTCTCAGGATACATTTGTGACCAGAATGGGCGTCATGATCCATGGGGCCCAGTTTTGGGGTGACTAGTCGTTTACATATTCGCCCAAGTATATGTATACAAAATTTGGTAATTTTAGGGTCTACGGTTCTCTCAGAATATGGACAAAGGTTTACAGACAGACAGACACGATGACTATAGCATAAGCTTGCGACTCTAAAAGAGTCTCGCTAAAATTATTTAAAAATATATTTTAAAACAAAATTATTAATTGAGAATTATTCTTTTCAACAAAGAATGCTAGTTGATACTTTTGGTAAAATCTTCGAAACGAAACGTATAATTAAAACCTCATTAACTGTTTTAATCATAACATTAGAGTTAGCCAAAAACTTTTAGTTTACGAGTAAGCAGATAGGGCTAATTCCAAAGTTTAGAAAGAAATATGAAAATTGAAAATGAATATATCAAATTGATTTTGTTTAAATCATACAGTTTTGAGTTAATAGTTTTTATCAATTATTTATTTAAGCCTTTATAGAGAGCACACATTATTTTTGCTTGAATCATTATACAGCTAACAAGTTATTATTTTAAAAAATGTTTGAAGGCCCGGAAATCAACAAGAAATGAGAGAAATTGAGAGTGAGGATTGTGGTGCTCGGACTTGAAGGCATTGAGATGAGTTACTGATGCTTTGATATATCAGTAAAAAAGATTAACAAATCGTCAAAACTAAATAAACCTAAATTAATTAATCAAATTCATCTGGATTCCATCCTAAGCAAATCGAGTGCAAATCTCAAAGATGACATACGGCTTGTCCTGGTCGAGTGTACTTCCCTGGGTAATAATTTGATCTAATCGATATTGACGAATATGTTAATTGACATAAAAATGCATTCTTTAAATATTTAGACCATTAAATAAACCAGTATTTAATCAACCAGGATAACATTAAACAATTAAAGTTAGAATTTTAAAATATATTTTATAACAAAATTATGAATACAGAAAATTATTTATTTAAGATAAAAACCAGTAGATACCTTTTATAAAATTTGAAATTCTTTTCCTAAAATAAAACCGCTTCAACTGTTTTAGTCATAAAATCATAATAAGACTCAGTAGACATTCAGTTTGCAAAAATAAGCAGAAAAATAGAAATACTGATTTCAATATTCACAGAGAAAAATTGATTTGTTTATAATAAATCTCTCTCATTATTGTGAAACTTAAGGCGATTATCAATTATAAATTTCGATTACCATTAAAACACGAAACGAAGACTATTGATGTGAGTTGGCTAGTATCTTGCCATTTTAACGGTTTGAGTATTGGCAAGATTTGGTATATTGAAGATTAAGTTGGTGGTGGTCTTATATGACTTCTTGGTATGACTGATTACTGATTTTATGATGAACCTTGATTTAATTTGGACTTGAGTTAGTCAAGTGAGTAAACAATTGATGAGCGCCACAAAAGCAACCACCACAATGCACTGGTGTTAGAGTCGTTTCCGGATAGGATAAGCTGGCTTCATTTCCTTCATCATCACAGCCTCGAATTTATCCATTTCAATGATAACGATCTTCTTTCCTGGTCGAGTGAAACTTCCCCGGTAATAAATTTGATCAAATTGACAAAATTAATCATATCATAGAGTTAATACCAAAACTTAAAAATAATGTTAAATGAGCACTTTTATGAGCACTGATTACTACTATGACTAACCATTAAAATGACTCGGTTTAGCTGTTTAATTAAAAATGAAAATGAATTGATAATCTTTATTAAACAATGTGAATTAGCAGCAATGAATAGAAACACAAAGAAATGTTGGTTTGATATAATTTAAATAATACATTTTATTTAATGAAAAATATTTACCTTTAATAATGAGGCAGTGAAAGAAAACAGAGGAAAAAGGAAACATTTTAAAAACATTTGGTCTTGTTAGGTCGCACTAGTTTGGTCTTATCAAAATTAATTTAATATTCCACTTCATCAATAACGTAATCGTTGTCGTCTTTTACAATCTGCTATAGTGTACAGTGTACACTGTACACTCAACTGAGTAAATACATAATTGATCATGTAAGACCGAATTTCTAATATCATACATGTATAGTTGTTCCCGAAATTGCCAAAATAAATATGGTAGATTTGTTTGAGGAGTATTAGTTAGCTAAAATCAAATGTTAATATATGATAACCTTTAATAAGAATTTACGACAGAAATATAACCAATGCTGAGGTCTTTCAATAATTAGTTGACACCGATGCTTAATTAAAGTGAAATTAGACTCGTTGGATAGTGTAAGTAGATATAAATAGTTTTTAAGCGTTTAACAACCAATATAAAAATTATAAAATCTGTTGTGTTGATATTCAAAATATAATAAAAATTATATAAGCACAAGCCCGAACATCTTTAGTATAGATTATTAAAAGTCAAATTTTGGATTCGAAGTCAATGAATTTGCATAGTTTAGGTGTTTAATTAAAAATGTATTTAGACATTTAAATAAACTTGTGGATCGCGTAGGAAAACAATGAGCTCATAAATGTGAACAAATTTTTTTTAAAATAAAACCCACTCAACTTTTTTAATTGTAACTTGAGAATAAGCAAATAAACTTTCAGTTTGCAAATGTGAACATGTACATGGATTCCAATGTTTAAACAGAAATAAAACCCCTATATATAACAAATTTACTTTTTTAAATAATACAGTTTTGACTTGAAAGTTTTTATAAATTAATAATTTTACCTATTAGAGAACTCAAATCGACAAAATAACAAAATAAACTCAACTGAGGGTTGAGTTACTTATGCTTTGATTAATCACTAAAAAAGATCGATAAACGAACAAAATTAAATTAAATTAACCAAACCCACCAGAATTCAATTTAGACTTGTTCAAATCAAATGCCACACAATTGATGAGCATCACATAGTTGGGTAGGTAAAGTATGAAAGTGAAATGGTCTTTGATATAAAAATTGCAGAGCAGTTGGTCATCATACCTACAAACGAGTAAGATAAGGGCCTAAGAAATAATTTATTTATTTTAACTAGTTTAAAATAAATCAATATCAATTTTGCTGAAACCTCTTAATTTGAAATTGCTGAAATTGTTCGGACCAAATGAATTTACACAGTAAAATAATCTCAATCAGCCTTCTCGAGACTCTTTTTGTACGGACAAGTCAATGTTGAGTGCCCTGCTTTACACACGCTCGTGGACATAGTCAGTGTCAATGTAAATGCTTTTATATTGATTGTCGAACTGAGTCAAACATTGAATCGAATATGATAATATCAATACATTTTAGCATTGCATATTGTCTGTTGAAGTATTGCTGTCACTGATACGAAGTTAACGATAAACAGAGGTATTGTTCACAAATGCATGTCTCATCTGTAATTCGCCAAGCTAATCAACTAATGAGTAAATCAATTACAGATAACCGTTTGGAAAATGAGGCAGAGTATTTAAGAAAACATACATTCGTGCAATTATTAAAAAAATTATTAAGTAAGATTAATTTATAATATTTAATTAGAATCATTTTCTAAATTTAAATTTAAAAACTCATTTTAATTTAAATGTGTGTTGATAAAGTTTGAAATAAATTAGAATTAGAATTTATAACCTTTTAGAGTAGATTCATTATCAATGGAAATTAATTTTAAAAAAATGAAAAAGAAAAACTAAGTTATTAAATGTAAATGGGAAAAATAACAGTGATTTAATGTTACGTGTGAAAATTTATTTGATTTTTTTTGGAGAGAATCTTTATTAACCCCTAAGATGTAAGCATATATAGAGGTGTAAATTGGTACATGATGATGAGTTAGTTACATTTAGTGTAATACATAAGAAATATTATGCAAATAAAAAAATAATTGGAAAGAGAGATAAAAATATGAAAAATATAAATGAATAATGATTAATTACAAATGATTAAATATTTTATAAACAAATTTATGGAATTCACTATAGCACTTGTCGGTGGTATATGTGCTTAGTGAAAGTTGGGTAGAGTCGGTCCTGCTGTTGACAAAGGCCTCGAAGTCGAGCCTATGTCTCGCCCAGGCATCACATTCGGTGATCAAGTGGATCGGGGTGTGTTCGCCCTTTTGACACTTGCACATCTTGTCGCGCTCGATGCCCACTCTGGTCAGGTACTGGTGAAACTTGCCGTGTCCAGACATGAACTGGGTCATGATGAAGTCTGGCATGTTCGAGCACTTCTTCCGGTCCATGATTGTAGGAAAGAAGCGACTAGTCACCCTTCCTTTGGTGGAGGTTGTCCACCATTGGTTCCAACCGGTATCCGCTTCTTGGTTCAACACTTTTACGAAATACGATATTGGAATCATGTTGTACGAGCTCGTGTTCAGGTTGGTCGCTTCCTTGGCCAACTTGTCGGCTTCCTCGTTTCCTTCGTTCCCAGCATGTGCCTTCACCCAACTCAGGCATATGTGGTTGGGGTGTTGTCGAAGGAGTTTTCGTATTTCAACTGCGAGTATGTTTCGATTCTTCTTGTTTGCTATAGCTTTCAGGGAGGACTCTGAGTCACTTTTGATTGTGGCCGTCATCCGTTTCTCGAGGCACCAGGTGACAGCACTCTTAATGGCGAGTAGTTCTGCTTGGAAGACGCTGCACTCGTCGTGTAAGCGAAACATTTCCCGATGGCATTCGTTGTCTTGTTGGTCTTTGACAACAAATGCGCATCCTGTCTGTTTCCTGCTGGTTATCTCGTTTTCTTTCTTTGATCCATCCGTGAAGATGGTAAAGTGATGAGATTTTGAACAGTTTTGATGAACAAAGTTTGCTTTTAGAGCAGGATGGCCGTCATCGAGAAAGTGTGCTGGTTGCTGACACTGCATATGTTGAAACATTTCTGGCATGATGTTGTGGCGAATGAGATAACGATTCGACCACATTTTTAGCCTCAGGTCTATTGGCGCAATATTGGCTAGAACCAATGAGGCATCCAGAGAGATGGATTTATAACCTTTGGTGATTAGTAGGGCGAAGCATCTTTGAGTCGAAAGTAGAATGGATCTGTGTGCCTCAACTTGAAGTGCATCAATCCAAGCTGGGGATGCGTAGCATAGCAATGGTTCGATGGCGCCGATGTAGAGAGTTCTGAGAAGGCTGCCAGAAAGTCCCCAATTTTTCCCCGTTGTTCGCATGATTCGCTGTACTATTCGTTCAGTTTTGCCACAGATGTACTCGATGTGCTCCCTCCATGTTTGCTTTGGATCAAAAAATGACTCCAAGGTATTTCATTTTGGGAACAAGTTCGATTTCCATTCCATCCATTTTGATTGAAGGTTTGTTGTACGAGCACTGGTGCTTTCTTGTGACAAGCATAGCTTGAGTTTTGGAGGCATTAAATTTCAATTTGTTGTCCTCGCCCCATTTGGAGATAATGTCGAGAGCAATGTTGGCTTTTTGTTCACAATCATCAGCGTCCCGTCCCTCAATAGCCAGGAAACCATCGTCCGCAAATGCCTGGAGATAGCATCCATGTGGGAGTTCGAGTCGCAAAAAGTTACTATACAGCACATTCCACAGTAGAGGTGAGCATTTGGCGCCCTGAGGGCAGCCACGGTTGAGAGATTTTGTGGCTGTCACGTTCCCGCATAAGGTCAGTTCAGCGCGTCGATCAGAAAGATAGTCGCATAATACCCGAAAAAGATTTCCCGGTATTTGATATCGTTTGAGAGTTGAAAGAATTTGAAAGAAATTTATTTGATTAAAAAGTTAAAAATTCAAAAATACATTAATCAAATACATTTTTATATAGACAGATTATTATAGATACGCTGGACATACATTGCAATCACCTTTTGTCACTATCAACATGTCAATCTATTATTGAAAAAATTAAAAATCCAGTTGAAAAAACTGTTGTCGATTATGTTTAAATACCTTTTATGAAAAATGGATTTATACGACACGAAATTGCCTCAATAACTTTTTTGGATTTTAATATAAAAATAAGTTGATAAGTTGATAAATTTCTAATGGGCAATAACAGATCAGCAGTGATGAATTGTAACCCCGAGTGGCTATGTCAATATAATTTAAAAATAATACATTTCTGTAAATAACATATTTACCTTTTAATAAGACAGTGGCAAAACTTGGCAATACTTCTAGATCCGAACTCCCTAGCTTCAAAATAGAAGTACTGGCACAAGAATCTCAATTAAGTAGGGACTTTAGGTCTCGTATTGTTTACAACTTTTCTAGATTTGTTCGGACAACTTATTCCTGCATCAAAGTGGCAATTTTGGCGTGGTTAAGACTTGGGCACACTTTCCAAATCATCCGAAATCTGAAATATTGACTCAAAGTTGGGCACTCGTATTCTGTTTAAGTTGCATCCGTTAACATAATCTCTGTTGAAATATCTTATCGTTAGAATATTTTAAAGAAAAATTATAAATTTAGAGAATTGTCATTTTTAAATAAAAACCTGTAGATAGCTTTTTATAAAATATGAAAAACTTTCACTGAAATAAAACCTCTGCAGTTGGATTTTTAGGTTTTACGTATATGTACGCATGTACGTATGCAGGCAAGAAATAAAATAAAATAACTTAAATTAACTTATAGTAACGAATAGAAAAATAACACCCTATAGGGCATTGTAATATCATAAATCTAAAAGACACTTTGGAATCTAAGTTTTATATATTTTTGTATTTGCTCCGATGAAAACTATATAGTTGACTACAATGGATTGTATGAGACAGTTTTCCACAGAACAATACAAGAGAAAAGTACATACATTCCAGTTGACATATTAATGTGACCAATTATAAATTTTATAACGATCTTCAAAAGTGTCTTGTGAAGTATTGTGGTCACTTATCCAAAGTTTAAAGATAAATAGAGGAATTGCTCATAAATGCATTTCATGATTTCAAATTGGTACTGACGAATAATGACACTAACATTCTTCAGTACATTGATGAAATCAATACTGTGTCATATTATGTGTAGAACACTTTAACAAGCTTCGTTGAAAATCACAAATATTGAAATGTAAAGTTTTTTGTTCGAATTTTGTGAATATGATGTGCATTGATAAGTATAAATGTTGAATGAAAACAAACACAACTGAATTTTTATTTCAAATATTAATAATGAAATATAGATGCATTTTGACCTTTAAACAAAGATGTGGTTGATTTGTGATTTGTTAACGAAAAGTAACATTTCAAAAGTAAAATTATTATTAAAAGTAAAAATTAAATAGTTGTTTTTTTGTAAACAAAAACAGAAAATTTGTGAGTTTTTTAAACCTTTTATCAAAATTATGATTCAAATCAAACCAAATAAATGTTGATAAAATGATTAAAAATAGATGCAGCTTAATATAAACTCACAAAGGGCGACACATTTTTAGCATGGGATGACAAGTTTTCAAAGGAAAGCAAAAAACTTTTTATTTTCTTGATTAGCCACATTGGAACCTAGACAATGAATAAATTTGTAAAAGTTTGTTAAAGTAAAACTCTTATACCAACAGTGATCGACAAAAAATTGTTACATACGAGCATGTTGACCTGTTGGTCCTTCGAAAGATTATGCAGCTAATTTTGAATTGAATAAAAACTAGAATTTAGATTAATGGTTGGTCATTGATTGTGACATTTCTTCCAGAAGATTCACTTCTTTTGCAGACTAACTGGTTCATAAAAGATAAAAGTTGACTGTGAGAATTTACTAACAAGTAAGTATGTCTTAAGCTGTGTAGATTACGCGAAGCAATTGAAAATTTTGCCCAAAATGTAAGAGTTTTAGTAAAACCTTTAAAAACACTCGTCAGCACAACAAAAATGTATATTCATTAATAAATTCATTAAACATTTTCTTTTTATGCGACTTTACCCTGATAAGTGCTAAAGATACAATAAAATAGTTTTAAAACCCCTGAAACCCATAACTATCCTTATTGGACTATTGCAAATGAAGACAAAAAAAATTAAACATCTGACTGTAATGAGTGTTTGGTTAAAGTAAAAGACAATAAATATTTTTGAAAATAATAATTAATTAATCGTTACAGATTAATTTAACAAAACATATAAAAACCTTTGAATTGCATGTTGGAATATTTTGAATTCCAAATGAGAGCGATAGTCAAACAAACAGCTTTACAACTTTACAATTAGAATTATAGTTCAAGCCCTGCAAAAACTACATTTGAATGAAATTATGATTTTACTAGTTTATATTTTAATGACACTTATTTTCTATAGTAGTCGAATTGTAAATCTGCAAAGGAACTAAGAAAAAAGAAGCAAATGTTTATTTTGTTGTGCCAAAAAATGCGGTACAATCAATTAGACAAAATTAAGTTTACCTTTGGTTCGATATGGTTCAAGCATTCAAATGAAAGTAATAAGGCATACAGATAAGTTGATCTGGCTTAGGGGATTAGGGAAAATGTAAATTTCGGCAAAAAAAATTTAAATTAAATTAAAATATATTTAAATAAATATTTAAATGTTTAAATAAATTGTGTTTTAACCTTTAAAAGATCTTCGTAAACTGAAGGTAAAATGGATTAAGACAGTAAAATAACCTCAATCAGCCCTTTATCCGACCGTGTCAATGTTGTGTGCACACATTTATGCACAATGCACATAAATGTCTTGCACATTTACCTTTAATGAAAAGTTGATCTTGAAAGAATAATTTATCCATACGTATGATTATGAATTAACGAATTTAAGAATTGCTCTTTTAAATAAAACAGCAAATTACGGAGTTATTACTTACCTTTTATGAAAACTAGTTTTGTCAATCACTTTGAATTTTTTAATTATATAATGAGAATAAAAGAAACAACATTCATTTTGCAAAATTAATCAACGATGAAATAATAATGACGAAAAAAGGTGTGTCAGTATTGAGTTCAATCTTATCAATAATTTGATTATGTTGTTTTCAATACCACTAACAAGTTATATTACTGGTATAAGAAAATGCTCGTACATACGGAATACGAATCAACTAATAAGAAAATCAAATAAAAACTATTTTCACCGGAAAAAATAGAGACATAAAACCTGCAATCGATGAAATTATTAAAAATTATTAAGTAAGAGTTGTATTAAAACTTGTTAAAACCAAAAATCTTTAATGTTGTCATGTTATCTTATGCATATTGCATGCAATAAAATATCTCAAAAACAGTTTAAACAGGATTATTAAATAAAAATTTTCATTTTCTATATTTAAAAAACATTGAATACCTATTTTTAAAACCGTGAAAATTCAATTCAATTCACATTTACATTTAATTACACACATTAATCTGAAAAATTTGCAATAAAAGTAAGCAGCGATGGATTGAAACCATGAAGGAAATCAGTCTGAATAATTTAAAAGGCTTACATTACCTAAAATAACTTATTTACCTTTTAATAGGCATAATTGTCGTAATGTCCAGTTTAGGACTTTTAGTTTGAGCATCATCATCTTGTCTCGAATCTTCATCGAAAGGACCATAGTTATCACGGTAATTTGGGATGGGTGTCTTCTGGGAATCTTGGATTCAAAGTCTTACTCTCGCATTCTGCTTTAGTTGGGTTCGCTAACACGAGATGGCGACTATTGATGTGAGCTCTCAGCTCAGCTGATAAGTATTCTGCCCTTTGAACGGTTTGAGTATTGATGAGATTTGAGATATTAATTAAAATAAAAAAATGTATTAAGACCTTTAAATAAACAAGTAGTAAAAGAACGACAACAATTATTCATAAATAATTTTATTCGCATGACCAATTAACCTAAAGCTAGAAATTTAAAATAATACTAGTTAAAACAACTTTTCTTTATAGTTAAGAATTATTATATTTAATGAAACAAGTAGTTACCTTTTATGAAAACAAAATTAGGGCAGTAATAATAAAACCTGAACAATTGTTTTAATCATAACATGGGAATTATTTAATAAAGTTTGCAACAGTGAACAGGAAGGAATTAAATCAACCGTTTTTAAAGATCATAAAAAATAATATCATATTGATTTTCTTTAAATAATACAGGTTTGAGTTGAAAGTTTTTTTAACAATTATTTGTTTAACCTTTTAGAAAATGAGAGAAAATGAAAATGCAAGTGACATTACTCGTAGTTAGATATAAGAAATAGTTTTAAACAAAATTTTTAATTAAAAAACATTCATTATTAACATTAAATATATTTTTAATTAAAGCTTTGAGAAACGACCACCACCAGCAGAATAAAGAACCAAAATAATATATAACGAAAACCAGACCTATAGACCTATAGCGCTACAGTTGAGGAACACATGACAAAAACTTTTAGCAGTATTTCTCCAGAATTAATGAAAATTTTGCATTTTAATCAATTAGTTTATAATGGATTCGCCCCTCTTTAGCTATAAAACTTAATTAAAAATTGAAAAAAAGTATATTAAAACCTTATTTGAGTTTCATCAAAACGCTTGCCACTTTAACCCAGTGCGCTTGCGCATACGCTAATATTGCCCATACTTAAATAATTGTTGGTTGACTAAATTGTAAATAACTTGGAATCTAGACCTTTAAATAAAATTGAGTGAAACCAACGCAAAATTAAGAATTCATTCGCATTATTATTAATTAACCGAAAGAAACAAATTAAAAATTAATTTTAAAACAAAATAGTATATCAAGAAGTATTTTGTGAATTTAATAAAAAAAATCATTAATAACCTTTTATGAAAGCCGGTTTCAAAGTGTTTAAGTAACCAATATAAAATTGTTTACATCATAACATGAGAATTATGAATGATGGTGGTGGAGTCATGATGGCTGGGGTTGAATTTCTCATTTTTAACGAATCATTAAAAACTTTTATTTAATAAAATTAATGAACAAGAAAGAATATAGAACAACGAGTGACAGTATTGAGTTCATTCTTAATACTAATTTGTTTATAATACATGTCTGCTACAATCATTATAACACTAACAAATTATAATAAAAAATTCTCGTACTTATGGAATTCATATGAGTGCATTCGAATTAGATTCCGAAATTAGTTATTTCAGCAACGTCTTTAAGTGAAAGTGAATGAGTTATGCTTTGAAACTTCAAAAAGGCAAATATTAATAATCAACAATTTTGATGAATTGAAGGGAATTCGTTTTGTCTCGTATGTAATACATCAAGCAAATTAAATAATAAGAAAGTCAAATACAAATTACCTTTAGAAAACTGCACGTATGCTTCTAAACAATTATTTAAGAAATTGTCAATATTTAATTTCTCAATATTTCCAATTGGCAATAAAAATAAGCAGTGAGAAATTGAAACTACGAGTGAAATCTGTCAGTATAATTTAAAAGTAATACATTTCCTAGAATAAAGTAATTACCTTTTAGTAAGACGGTTCGATTGAATACCGTAAGTAATGTCAAAATTGTCGAAATCACGATAATTCTCGAATCAACCATATTTATCACGATAATTGGTTCGGAGATTGGCACAAAGTCGGGCACTCGTATTCAGCATTCGTTGCGTACGTTAACACCACATGTCGAATGTTGCTGTGAGTTGGTGAAAATTGCTGCCATTTAGACGGTTTGAGTATTGACGAAATTTGGAGTATTGGGGTGAGGATAATGGACCATTATTAATGGTGGCAGGGCATGACGGCTTGGGATGATCTATTGATGCTTTGATGAATTACAAAAAAGATCAATAAATCGAGTGAACCTGTCGGCATAATAAATTTGACCTGATATTGGCGAATACTGTACAACTATTTCAAATGGTTCGCTTACATTGATAAAACTATGAATGCGTATTATTATGTATGAAATACTAAGAATAAACTCGTTTAGTAATCGTAGAAATTCGAAAGTTAAAGTTGGAGTTTCAAGTCTGCAGACGCACTCATTCAAATGTGAATAAATTTTGCATTAATTATTTTAACCTTTTAAAAGTTAAAACCGTAAAAAATTTTGAAACGAAAGATTATAATGAAATCATTCAATAAACCAAAAGTTGAAATTTTAAAATATATCATAAAGCTAATTTATAACTAAAGAAATATTTTTTAAAAAATAAAAACCAGTATACGTAGATATCTTAGATGAGAGCGTGAAAACTTTAAACCTTTAAAATTAAAATAAAACCTTAACAACACAAAAGTGTTAATTAAGAATTAGAGATTTTATATTTAAAAAAATACCATTTATGAAAGTTATCAAGCATTGCTATTAAAACCAAAAAACCATAATAATTTTTTGTGAAAATTAAACCAGAGAATACAGTTGAGGGACACAGGGCAAAAACTTTTAACGCTGAAATAAAAAACATTTAAAGGCACAAAATTCCATTTGATTGATTTAACAGATTAAACAAGTCTTTGGTAATGGTAATGGTACAAGTGAATTGCAACAAAACGTTAAAATAAGTCTGCCATGTAATTTCACAAGTTACATGAGTAAGTAAATAAATAACTGGATATTTAAAAATGATCTTATTTACAATCTTCTCCAGTTGACGTCAACTCACAACTTAACACATTAGCTTATGCGCATGCGCAATAAAACGAACAGTATCAAGCCACTCGTCTTCTTCGTAGCCCGATTAGGACTCTGTGTCATATCTGTGATAATTCCACAAATTCTGAACATTTTGTTGCCGACTCACCTTTTCTCTATCAATAAATACTACACAAATTTTGTCTTCTTTACCTTTATGCACAATGTGTGGACAGAGCAGTCTGTGACTACAATCTAATATCGATCTAATACTATCGATTGGATCTTTTATATATGTTAGCGTCAAATTGTCAAAATGCTAACAGCATAAATGAAAAGCGATTAAAGTGGGAGAGTTTTGTGGCATGGCACATTATTTTGTGCCTTTGCTTGAATTCCTGATGATATGGCTCAGATCGTCGAATTGTTATAATAAAATTACTAAGTCAGATTTAAAACTAATTACCTTTGTTGTGTAGCTGTACCATGTTGGCTCGAGAGGCTTTGTCAGCGTACAAATACACTTCCGATCGCGCACACCTCGTAGAAATAGTCGCTCGCACAGGGGATAGAGCTAGTTGAGTGAGAATAGTCGATTTAATGTCATAAAGACAAATTAAATAAATAAGTTAAACACAATGGCACGAGGGCCGGTAAAAACAAAAGTAAAAAATGTGGCGAATGATGAGATTAGTCCTGGACCTTGGTCCGAAGCGATGCAGCAATGGGAAAGCGTAGTGTTACTCACTGGTACACGAATCGCGATTCCAAGGGTGTCCCACAGAATTGTGTGAATGAGATAAACTTGCCAAAACGGAAATCAAATAAAAAAAACTTGCAACAAGCGAGTGCAAGAAAAAGAACCGTAAAAAACAAGAAACTCATGAAATGTTTACTCGGCAGTAGGCAAAAGTCGAGTTGAAAATGTAAACTTCTGTAAATTAATTTAAATTAAATTAAAATAAATTAAAATAAATTTTGTTTTAACCTTTAAAAGATCAGCATAAAAATGAAGGTAAAATGGATTAAGACAGTAAAACAACCTAAATCAGCCTTTTGTCCGACCATGTCAATGTTGTATGCACATATTCATGCACATAGTCTGTGCCAATGTCAATTTATTTGATCAAATTGGGCAAATTGAGTCAAACCTTGAAACTATTGCCTAAACTTACAATACGACTGAAAAAATGTCTACAAAATTTAAAATTTTCGCACTTTGGAATTTATTTACAAATGATTCGACTAAAAAATATTGAAAAAAACACACGAACATTTACCAATTTCAAAAACATTCAAGATTAGATTTAAGACCAGATAAACCACTTGTCCTCGATATAGTGTGACTCGATAACTTATTATTAATCAGTGGAAAAGATTGACATATAAAACACTATTAACTTTAGTCTGCCTAAGATTCAACAATAATAAGGACTACTTTAATCTGCCTGTTGAAGTACAGTGTATTGTGTAAACTGATTCAAAGGTAAGCGATGGAGAGCTGATGTGATCTTATTTATTGTAATAAGTGTTAATCATGTGAAATTTAAAACATAAAACCTTTTTAATCGGACGCATTTCAACGGATAAAACATGGAAACACAGATAAAAATTTGGGTTCGAAATATTTGAATATTTTGTGCAGCAATAAGTACAAAAGTTAATTGAAAATAAACACAAGTGAATTTTAATTTGGCCTTTAAACAAAGATATAGTTAATTTGCAATATGAATGAGCTCATTCGCGTGCTTAATTAACGAAAAAAAAAGAATTTTAAAAGATATTTTAAAATAAAATTATTATTTAAGAATATCTTTTTTATAGAAAATTAAAAAATTACATTTTACATTTTATAATACCCGAAAAGCGTCTCGTAATATAAAACATTGACAATTGTTTTGATTGTGACATGAGAATTAGGCATTAAACTTAAATTTTGCAAAATTAATAATTAGGAAAACATATAACAACGAGAGAAAGTATTGAGTGGTGTAAAAGGGCAAAAACAAATCAGTAGTTAGGAATTGTAACCACGAGTGGTTTGTCAATGCAATAATAAAGAAGATATAACCAGTTACTGTAAGCGTTTGACGAGAAAAATGAAAATTTTAATACCTGTTGTGTTGATATTTGAAATATATAGCACTTATATAAACACAGGCCCGATCATCGTTAGAAAATTAAATTAAGTCAAAGTTTCGGAGTCGAAGTCTGTGAATCGGCATATATTTCAAGTATTAAATCAAAATGTATTTAGACCTCTAAATAACTCGTGGTTAACAAAAGAGTTCAATTAGCTCAATGATATGATTGATTTAATTTAATTTAATGAAATTTAAAATATATTTAATGAAAAAATTAAAAATTACTTTTTCTTAATAAAACCCAGTAAACACTAATGAAAGCAAAAAAAACTTCCACTAACTGTTATAAGTATAGAATAAGAATGTATAAGAATTAGTCAATAAATTTTTTTGTTTGCATGTAGAGTCTACATTGTAGAGTTAACAAGTTAGTTTCAAAATTTAGAAAGGAAGAAAGCCCGACAAAACTTTGTTTAATTTAAATAATACTGTTTTGAGTTTAAAGTTTTTATCAATTATTTATTTTACCTTTTGAGAGGACTCTAATTTCCTGTTATTCAAGCAAATATAAATTAGATTGTAAGAATATGGAGATATGGAGGCACAATACGAGTATAACAAGAATTGAAAGCATTAAATTTATCTTTTCAGTCAAAAGTCATCTTAAACCTACAATTGCAATTGAAATTATTAAAAGATTGATAAATATTGTAAGATTAGTCCCAATTATTTAACCAAAAAATCTTCAATGTTTATACAAGAAAATATCTAAATAAAAAAATATATGGCTTAAAAAGAATTATTAAATAACAACTTCTAGTGTTTATCAATTTTTCCGTCGCCAATAAGAATTAGTTCTGTCTTCATTGTTCTTGTTGTTATAATTTGGCTGGAAATTTTTGCCTTTGTTTCCTAGTTGCTCAGTTCGTCTGCTACAAATTGTAGCCGAATGTTTAGCACTGCATACGGTGCACACATACAAATTGGTGCAGTACATCAATTCGTGTCCAGGAATTAAGCAGATTGGACACAGTTCTTTGAGTTTGACAATACCGGCACGAATCTGTGCAGTTTCCCAGCGACAGTGAATTGACCGATGACCTACTCGTTCGCATAGATAACAAGTGACACTCTTGTCGTTGGCTTGTTGCTGCTGTTGCGGCAATTGCTGTTGACTACGTCCTGCTAATAGGTTGGAAAATTTCTGATAGCCATCCTTCATCCAACCAATTCCTGTGTTGATGGCTTTTCTCAAATCGTAAATCTGCTCTTTGATGTCACCAAATTTGTCTTGCATAATTAAATCGGTCACCTGGATGATTTGCAGAAATTGTGGCCCACTGTGCTTCAGATGGCACAGTTGATCACGATACTGTTGAATGTCTTCCAACTTGACCATTTCGGCAGACTTGTTCTGGATTGCTTTAGTTAAGATTTTTACACTTTCACTGTGAGTCTCTTTCATCTCGACAAGTGAATCATAAATCGATCTGGAATAGTCTGCACTGAAAGAAATTTTTTTCTTTTCTTCATCAATCAACATATCGAGATAGGGCTCAATGAAAAGATTGTATGGCTATAATTATGCAAATGTTAACTTTAAAAAACTCAAGCAAAAACTTACCGTAATTGAGTTCGAACACAGAATGTACGCAAATTTGGAGCAAACAGCTTGAATGACCTTGTACTCGTCCTGGTATTCCGTAACCAACTTGCGCATCGATTCAAGGGCGCGTTGAATTTTCTTGATGGCATCATCTTTCGATTTGATCTCCTTCTCTTTGTTTGTATCGACAATTGGTCGGCTCACTCTCACATATTTGCACCTTATGTGCATGTGCTTCTGCCAGGCGCAACCACAACGTGCACAGTTGAGCGTTCCACCCATTGCTGTGCATTGGCGCAGAATTTCATGTCCTACAAATGAAAAAACAATTAATAAAAATCAATGCAAATTAGTTCTAAACTCACCAACAACATTTGTTTCGACTGTTTTCAGTAGACAATTCTCATGACAACGTGTTTTGTAGTCCATTTTAATGTTTCCCTGAAATTGCACAACTTCGGTGCACTTTGAATCCGTACAAATGGTGGTTGGATATTTCATTGGAATCATCTCAAGATCATCCACTTGAAGCATCAGAGTAGACGCCAAGGTCATTCGATCCAAAGTTGAATTGGCGACTCGTTGTTCTTCAGTTTTAATTTGTTCAATGTTGAGTTGAATGTTCTTTTGTAGTTGAACCATTGGCTCCGCAAGCACCAGTATCATCTTACGGGCATTGTTCAACGAACTAGTGTTTCTCAGCTCATGTGGCGGCATACTCTTGATCTTGTCCCACATTTGATTTGTTTGCTTCACTGATTCGTCCCAACTTTCGAGATAACTCACTTCTTGCTTTTCCGCAAATTCATATCCGGATTTTTTTGCCACCAAAAAGCGATAAGCCTCGTTGTCGATAAAGAAACAATTTTCTCCAACTTTCAGTTCAATTTTGACATCCTTGATTTCGTCCTCGAGAAATTGCTCCAAAATGGAGTAACCCTCCCCTGGGCCATACATCGAAGCTCGACTCCAAGTGAAGCAAAAAATTATGTTTTCACTCGCACTCTTGTGCAAATGTGTCAGCAATTCGGTGATGCAGTAACGAAAGTATGCAGTTTTGCGGGTTTCGTGTGATTTGATCAGAAAACAAATGCCATGCAAGTGCTCATAGCCCAACAGGTGATTTAATATTTTCTCAAAGTTTTGTTTGTCCACATCTGCACCAGATGTGTCGCCCACACCAGGCGTGTCAATGATTCTCAGCAAACAATCGTCCAATTGAAATTTGTACGCCTTGGGAGTCTTTGTGCTTGAGCTTCCCTTTGTGTGGCATTCATTCTCATCGGTGCCAGATAGAATTTCTCTGGGCTTTCGTGTTTTCGGATCTGGTAATGTAAATTTTGAAGGAATTAGATGGACAAAATGGTTGTTCTTGGCTTCCACAAATGCGTTAAATTTAAGATAGTTGGCAATTGCATTTATGGTAGTGGACTTGCCAGCACCTGTCTCACCAAGCAACAAAACATTGTACTCGGGAACATTGGGACTGATTTGGGATTGTTTGTTTGCAGTTGTAGTAGGCACAGGTTTGTTTTGTGAATTGTTTGAAGGTTGGTTCTTCTGTTTGTTAAATTTTTTCTTGCTGGGTGAATTATTCTTCTTCATTTTGCACGTTTGAAAAGGCACACCAAACTAAACTAAACTTATGTAAGTTCTCATAAAAAGCAGTTTGCAGCCCTTCAATGACACAAACTGGTACACGTAGACTTGGAGATTATTATCAGTAGTGACTACTGAGTAGTCTGTATGCAAATACATGCGTATTCTTAAAATGTTGGCATGTGGGTAAAAAGTTGCTATCTTACAAAAAAGAGCAAACAGACCACTTCAGATAAAAATTTGTTGGTTTGCATTTGATTGTATTGGATCAATCAATTTTTGTTTGTTCAACCTGTGTATTAGCCTTAAAGATTTTCATGCATATTTAAGGCTAATAGAGTTTATTACCTCAACTTGTACACATAAATCTAATTATACACGCATGCAAGTCATGTTTAATTTATTCAATTGAAATAATGAAAATTGAAACTAATTAAAAATAATATTGATTATATGTAACTTTTATCAAATATATAAATATTAATTAATTTCAAATAAAAATTGAAAAACATTTTGGTACATTTCTTACAAACAAACAGTTAGCTTTATTGTTACCTTTTAGTAATACGTTTGAACTATTTATTAACCATTTAGAGAATTGCTTTTGGCTTGCTGTCACTGACTCAAAGGTAAACAACTTGTAAAGATTATAAAAACTGAATTAAATTACATTAAATGAAATTAAAAAAATTATACCTTTTTAAACACAATCGAGTCCTACGCAAAAATACGCCAAGTTTTTAACCTTATTGGCAGAATTATTTGTGATACTATCACTTAGAATAATTGAAAAGTAATCAAAAAGTTGTAAACGTTCAATGTCGCTGAAAAAGTAAAAATTCAAAAGTAATTTGATTGCAAAAAACTATAATTCTTTAGTGATAAACATTCTTGCTAACGTATTAATGTGATGAACTTTGAATTTAAATTTGATAACAATTTTGGATAGTATCCAATGGATACAAATGTGTCTTTTAAAGTATTATGGTCACTGATCCGAAGTTAAACGATAAACTGAAACATTGTTCACAAATACATTTCATGTTATCTAATTGGTACTGACGAATAATGACTCTCACGTCTCTGTTCAAAAGGTTCTCTTTCGTAGATGAAACCAAAAATGTGTCATATTATCTGTAAAGCACTAGAACAAGCTTCGTTAGAGATCCTTTAAAATTAAAGTTTTAATTAGAAATCGGTGAATGCGTTTTGCATTAATACGTATAAATGTTAATTGAAAACAAAGGGAATTTATATTTTAAATATTAAAATAGATATGTATTTTTACCTTTGCTGAAAAGTTGATCTAGAAAAACAATGTGCCCATTCATATAATTAATTAACGAAAAGAAAGGATCTCAAAGTATATTTAAATAAAATTATTATTTAAGAATTGTACTTTTAAACAAAACAGCAAATTACGAAGTTATTACTTACCTTTTTTGAAAACCGAAGTGTTAATAATGACTAATTTTTTTTAATTATATAATGTATAATGAGAATAAGGCAAACAAAATTCATTTTGCGAAATTAATCAATATGAAATAATAATGAAAAACAAGTATTGAGTTGAATCTTATCAATAATTTTACTATGTTTTCTTCATTACAAGTCATATTACTTGTATAAGAAAATGCTCGTACATATGGAATACAAATAGAGAGCATTCGACTTAGGTTCCGAATTCAAAATTGTCAGTAATTTTAGCAACTTATTTTCAGTTGAATGTGAGTGAGTTACGTCTTGAAGCCCCAAAAAGACAATTTGAATGAGTTTTTTTTATAGATTTTGGCTCATCTGTAAATCACCAAACGAACCAACTAATTAGAAAATCCAATAAAATAATTGAAAAATAAACTCAAAGAAACTGCAAACAATCGTGTAATTATTATTTAAAGATTAATAAGTAAGATTAGTAGCAACTATTAATACTAAAAATTTTCAATGTTTAATTCAAATGAATATCTAAAAAATATATTTCAAAACAGACTTGTTAAATAATTAATAAAAACAATTAATTTCTAAAAACATTAATTACCTTTTATGTACCACGCAAAGAAACTTAAATTGTTTGAATTTTAATAAAAATTTGCTATAAAAAATAAGCAGCGAGAAATTGAAAACACCAGTGAAATCAGTCAGTATAATTTAATAGAAATACGATTCTAAAAATAAAGTAATTACCTTTTAATAAGAAGGTTGTGGAAGAGGTTGTAATGTCATAATTGTCGTAATGTTCTGTTTACGACATTTAGCTTGTACATCATCATCTTGTTTTGAGGTGGCAGTTTTGGTGGTGGTTCAGTGTTGGACACACTTTTCTGATTATCACGATCATCCTCGAATCGACCATAGTTATCACAGTAATTGGGGGTGTAGATTCAACATTTGAATAAATGTATTCCTTCTATCTCATATTAATTAAACATTTCAAATCATTCCATTTCAGAGGATAGACTCTTCTAGAATAAATCCGAATTATTTCATGGAATAATCTTCTATGAGAGATACATGAAATATGCAATTATTAATTTGAATTTATTACCCGGGGAAAGCCGGGTAGCTGGTATTCAATAAATATTAATAATTATGCTTAATGATGATGATGCTTAATGATATTAGAATCGAATAAATAACCGTCAAAATTGAGAAATGAAAACTTGAAGGATTTTGTTAAAGCAATGTACAATTTAGTTGTTAAACCTTTTAAATTCCTTTAAGTACATGTCCTTTATGTATGTAGCGTTCTTAACATATTCTTAAATAGATTTTACATGCAAATACATTTAGCATGTCGCATTTCAAACACTTTTACCGGTCGCAAGAATGGAAATGCATTTACCTTCTCACTTATAATTTTATCATTTGTGTGTTTGAATCGACATGCAGATAAATTTGTTAGAATTTGAAAATGTGGCCAGTATACTCATTCACACTCGTCACGGCTGAGATGAACTACGAAATCGATTTGTAGGAAATTGAAAATCTATAGTAATTGTTGTTTATAAAAAAACAAATTTAATTGAATTTATGTTTTCAGCACTTAAATCAATAAGTATTTAGACCTTTTAATAAGCTTATTGTTAACGATAAAATAACTACTAAGAACCATAGTTCATTCGCACAATTTATCAACAAAAAGTAACAAACTTCAAAATATATTTTCAAACAAAATTATTAATTAAGAATTATTATTTTTAACAAAAAATAACTGTTGACACCTTTGGTAAATTACTTGGAGCGTTCCGTATAAATAAAACTAACATAAGCATAACATTAGAGCTACCCAAAAAAATTAGTTCACGAGTAAGCAGGTAGGGCTAGTTCCAAAGTTTAGAAAGAAATTATACCAATGAATATACAATTTGATTTTGTTTAAATCAAACAGTTTTGAGTTTATAATTTTATCAATTATATATTTGAACCTTTAGAGAGCACTCATAAATCAGTATTCAGCTAACAAGTTATTGTTAGAAAATGTTCGAAGGCACGGAATACAACAAAAACTGAGTGCATTAAACTTATTATTAAACCAAAAGTGCATAAGTTATATATTGAGGCTACAAATAAAGAATTAATAATTGCGATGTATTCCGAGCTAGAAACAAAATTATTAAATAAAAACATTATATATCTTAAATATATATTTTTTAATACCTTTTATGTGAAACGTATACTGAAGACTCAATACCTCAATAACTGTTTGTATTTTGATATAAAAAATAAGTTTATAAATTTCCAATTGGTAAAGACCTACGAGCAGCGATGAATTGTATTACATTACAACCCAGTGATTTGTCAGTATTAAGATGTAATGGCTTAAGAATCTCAATTGAGCAGAGTCTTTAGGTCTTGTTCTGCTTACTACTCTTCTTGATTTGTTTGCACAACTTCTTCTAGTTTTTGGAAGTTTTGGTAGTGGTTAAGACTAGGGAACATATTCCTGATTATCCGACATCTGAAATATTGACACAAAATTCATTCGTATTCTGCTTTCTTTTGACCATTAGCACAAGATGGCGACTGTTGGTGTGAGTTGTCGAATTTTGTGCCTTTTACGACGGGTTTGGCATTGACGAGAGTTGGAATATTGAGAGTGAGGATGGTGGTGTTTGGACATGACTGCATTGAGATGAGTTACTGATGCTTTGATAAATCCTTAAAAATTGACAAATTGTCGAAACTAAACAAAACCGAATTAACTAATCAAACTCTCCTGAATTCAATCCAAAGCGATTCGAGTGCAAATCTCAAAGATGACGTATACGGCTTATCCTGGTAGAGTGTACCTCCTAGGGTAAAAATTTGATCTAATCGGTATTGAGGAATATGTTAATTAAAGTAAAAATGTATTCTGTTAATATGTAGACCGTTGAATAAACCAGTATTTATTTTAATATAACATTGAACAATAAAAGTTAAAATTTTAAAATTAATAAAATTTTTTATATTTTACAACAAAATTATGGAAAAATAAAATTATTTATTAAAATAAAAATTTGAACTTTTTTTAATAAAATAAAACCTTTTCAACAGTTTAGACGTTACTACGTAATAAGCATAAGGAAACTTTCAGTTTGCAAAAATAAGCAGAAAAAGGTTAGAAATACCGAATTCAAAGTTTAAAGAAAAATAAGACTTGTGTGTACAATGTACATGTACTAAATTGACCTTGTTTAAACAACACTGTTTTACTTTATAAACTTTCATCGATTCTTTAATTGACTTTTTAGATAACAGTCATAATGTATTGTTCAAAATATGAAGTGTATTTATTTCAATTAAAAATCTTGTAACATTTTAAAACTGGTTTGGAAGAGCATAAAACTGTTTGGAAACTTTATAATTACACATGTGTTATTGCAATAAACTTTCTTTGGGCAATATTACTGTACAATAACTTGTATCGGATCTTCCGAATCAGCAATTCGCACATAGATTGTGTTCTCGTTCTAAAAAAATATCCTCATCCGAATGACTTCTCGGTGGAGATTGATTAGATTGTGTGGAAATATTGACACCAGGTATTCGAATTCGATAGTAAAAAACTCAAATCAATCATATCATATTGGAGTTATTTCCAAAACTTAAAAATATCGTGCTTTTTAACTGTTGAACTGATAAACAATTAAAATGCCTTGATTTATCTGTTGTAATTAAAAATAAAAATAAGTTGATAAATCTACCAAGGGTCAAGGGTCGTAAGTCATGGCCCTAGATATACTCAAAACTGTACAACAAATCAATGCACTGTCAATGTGGCGCTGCTCATCAGCCAATCAGATCACTCGAATACCATCACGACGACGACGACGACCACTTTTTTCATCTTTACTTTAATATAATGGAGATATGGAAATACTTCAGAATGAGAATGCACTATCAAAGGTACAAACTATCACTGTATGCCAATATAAAGAATGCATTATGGAAGGTGGTAACCGTGATAATGCATTTAGAATGCATACTACTATCTGATTGGCTACTTCAAAATAAGAATGCACTAGGAAAGGTACTAACTGTCACTGTACATCGTAATAAAGAAACCAATAAAGATTCAATAAAAAATATAGAAAAATGAAGAAAAATATATAGAAAAAATATAGAAAAATAAAGAAATTTAAAGAGAAAAAAGAAAAATTTAAAGAATAAAGAAAATAAAAAATAAAAAATAAAGAAAATAAAAAATAAAAAATAAAGAAAATAAAAAACAAAAATAAATATAATGTTTAAATAATTTATTAAATATAAAATTATAATATGTAAAGTATATTATGTATGGGTGCCCCTAATATAAATTGTGTGTGTGTGTGTAAAATATTAAATAATGCCATTATTAATGAATGTGTGTTCTATCTAAAATCTAAAATAATGTGTGTATATAAAATAAATATAAAATGTATGTATGGGGGTCACCTAAATATAAAATATGTAACGTCCTTAAGGGACGGCCCTATATGAGGGTATGTATGTATGTATATATTTATGTATGTAGCTAATAATAATAATAATAATATAAGGAGATAGCTAAGGTATAACGTCCTTAAGGGACGGCCCCTTAAGGGGGTAGCTATGTATACTAGGCTAGGGGCTAGTGTAAAATATATAACATATAAGGGACCTTACAGAGTTAAATAGTCCCTAGGGTGATGGGGCCCTAGCAGTAGTACAGACGGTTCTTGATCTTCTCATCGACCCGGATCATCTCGTTGAGGTTGTCCACGAGTGCTTCCTCGAGTCGAGCGAGATCGGCCTCGTGAGTGGCTGGCGCCCCCTCCACCCTTGCCTGTGGATTAGCCCTGTGGGCGGCGATCAGGTCTTTCATTAGGTGCTGGGCCTCGAAGTGCACCTTGGTACGGGCGGAGCACAGGTTGGCATAGCGTACCGCGGTTGGAATGGCGAGCACAGACCGGGTACGGATCGAGTTGTAGCAGGCAAAGAAGGTCATCTTCTCCACCTCGTCGGCGGTCATGTTGAGGTCGTCGTGCAGGATTAGGTACTTCGTGGGACGGGAGGTGCCCTGGTGGTGGGGGAAAGGGGGTGGGTTAGTTAAGGGTTAGGTTAGGGTTATGGGTTAAATAGGAATCCTAAGGATAGGTAGTAAAGGCCCTAATATATAGGCAGTATGGATTTCTAAACATAGTCTACCTTACACCTTACCAAAACCCAATCCAACACGGCGCCTATTCTACCTAACCTACCTAATCTACCTAACCTACCTAACACCTAACCCAAACTCAGTCCTAAACGCTGCCTAACTTACCTAACTTACCTAACCTACCTAACCCAAACCCAATCCAAAACGGTACCTAGTTTACCTAACCTACCTTACCCAAACCCAAACCTAATTCTACACAGCACCTAACCTACCTAACTTACCTAACCTACCTAATATCTAACCCAAACCCAAACCCAATCCTACAAGGCACCTAACCTTCCTAACATACCTAACACCTAACCCAAACTCAATCCTAAACGCTGCCTAACTTACCTAACCTACCTAACCCAAACCCGATCCAAAACGGCACCTAACCTACCTAACCTACCTTACCCAAACCCAAACCTAATTCTACACAGCACCTAACCTACCTAACTTACCTAACCTACCTAATATCTAACCCAAACCCAAACCCAATCCTACAAGGCACCTAACCTTCCTAACATACCTAACACCTAACCCAAACTCAATCCTAAACGCTGCCTAACTTACCTAACCTACCTAACCCAAACCCAATCCTACACGGCACCTAACCTTCCTAACATACCTAGCACCTAACCCAAACCCAATCCTACACGGCACCTAACCTTCCTAACATACCTTACACCTAAACCAAACCCAATCCTACACGGCACCTAGCCTACCTAGGGACCTTAACATAAGTAGTATGGAATTTTAAGAATAGGCAGTCCAGACCAGTAAGTTGGGAATGCTAATCCTAAGCCTAAACAACAAGGAGTCCTAAACTACTGAGAATAGGGAATCTAATCCTAATCATAGGCCCTAGAAAATATAGGAATTCCTACAAAACATAAACCAAAAAAGACTCTACTCACCAACTGGGAGAAGTGACTGTTCATGTAGAACGACTTGTAAGTGGGATTGACGATGGAATGGTCGATGACAGTACCACTGGGCACATTCCAAGTGGGTCGTCGTCCCTGGACACCAGGCTGGGTGAGTGCAAATCGGGTGGAGTGCCGCTTCTGGGTCACAATCAGGGTCACCTTGATGGGCTTGCCCGTCTTGTTGATGCCAGCCATGATCATGGGCAGTTCAATCTTGCGGATTTTCTCGAACTGGCCCTCGGCGACACCATCCCGGAAGATGATCAAATTTGCGGGATGGCGGTGGTTCTTATACGCGAACTCATCCAGAAGCGCATAGATCATATCGTCGAGCTTCTTGATGATCTCGTCCTTGTTCTTCTTCTGGACACGGATCACGGGCGTGTACACGGACCAGCTTGAGTCGAGTGATCCGAGTGCGACCGCAATCGAGGACGAGACGCGCTCAGACTCGCCCGGATGATTCACATCGATGCCAATCAGCATGGTCTCGGCCGACTTGAAGGACAGCGTCTGGAGATGGCTTGGGTCGAGCACCGCATTGAGGCCACCCAACTTGCCATTGGTCTTGAGCAGGAAATTGTCAAAGTAGCCACCAGGCGTCTGCAGAAGCTTGTCCACATTGAAGCACTGGGACATGATGCCATAATGCTGGTCGCACTCGTGCTTGATCATGGCGTACATGTGGGCGGGCCTCATCGTCAGGTGTCGGCCCGGAATGCCCACAAAGACAAACTCAGCTTGGGTCCTTTTCTTGAGGTTCAAGATGGCGTTGGCGACTGAGGTGGCATCGAGCACGCCCACAATGGCCACCGGACTGGGAGGGGGCAGGTTGAGACCCAGCAAGCGGGCACGTGCCATTAGCTGGGCGACAAAGTCCGTGAGTTGTTTGGAGTCGATTGTCTGGTCAAAGCAGAATACGGCCCAGGCGGTGGGTGGCGATTTGACAGTGTGGAAGGGGTCGCGATTGGTGGGACACATCACTCGTGGAGTGGGAAGGACCCGAGCCTAGAGAGGGAGAGGGGAGAGACAAAAAAGGGAGGGATTAGTTGATTGATGAGTGATTGATCCAGATGGATCATATCAAATAGATCCTATTAGATCCAGATGAATCTCGGTAGATCATAGCAGATCAAAGAGGATCCTAAGCATTAGAGAAACATAGGCCTAGGTACTACTGAATCCTAAACATCCTAAACAGCACCTAACTTACCTAACCTACCTGACACCTAACCCAAACCCGATCCAAAACGGTACCTAACCTACCTAACACCTCACCAAAACCCAATCCTAGACAGCACCTAACCTACCTAACCTACCTAACCCAATCCAAAACGGTACCTAACAACTAACCAAAACCCAATCCTACACAGCACCTAACCTACCTAACCTACCTAATCTACCTAACACCTAACACCAAACCCAAACCCAAACCCAAACCCAATCCAAAACGGCACCTGAACTACCTAACCTACCTAACTCAATCCCAATCCAAAACGGTACCTAACAACTAACCAAAACACAATCCTACACAGCACCTAACCTACCTAACCTACCTAACCTACCTAATCTACCTAACACCTAACACCTAACCCAAACCCAAACCCAAACCCAATCCAAAATGGCACCTAACCTACTTAACCTACCTAATCTACCTAACACCTAACACCTAACCCAAACCCAAACCCAAACCCAAACCCAATCCAAAACGGCACCTGAACTACCTAACCTACCTAACTCAATCCCAATCCAAAACGGTACCTAACAACAAACCAAAACCCAATCCTACACAGCACCTAACCTACCTAACACTAGAAACAAGAGGAACCTAACCATAGGCACTACAGAATCCTAAGCATAGGTACTAGATAATAGGTGGATCCTAAGGATAGGGAATCTAAAGCTATAGGGAGCCTAAATAGATCAAAGCTGATCCAAGTAGAATTCAAGCAGGATTCGACTAGATTCTAACACGATCCAAACGGATCATCATCATCACCATGAACTTACCTTGATTGAGACTGGTCTTGGATCGAGTTCCACACCATAGGCTCGCTGCAATGGCACATTCGAGTTGGCCACCTTCCTGACAAAGCTGTCCAGCTTGTTGAAGTACACATTGGGAGTGTGGGTCGACTTGGCGAGCAACTCCCGCTGGATGATCGAGTTCATCTTGTGGTTAGCCAGGAACTGTCGTGGTGCCAGTTGGCACAGTTCCAGTGGAATGTAGCGAGCCTGTCGGCCGGTGGTCTTGACCAGTGGCAGATCCTGCAGCACAATCGTGTACTCGGCCAGAAAGTACTCTTCAATGGTCAGCGTTTGGCCTTCACGATTTTGGAATGTAAAGTCCCGGGGACCCCTGTCGATCAGGCCATCGATCGTGTAGCTGATCTCACCTCGCCCGGGCGTGTGGGTGGTGAACATCTTGAGATGGCGCACAAAGCGATTCACATCCACCAGTTGGTTGCGGTGTGGCGAGGTTATTTTGCCTTCATGGTTTCTGACGATTGTTCTGGTGGGAATAGATAGGATTGGGTGAGTTGGTGATACAGATAGATCCAGTAAAGGGAATCCTAAGCATAGGTATTAAGGAATTCTAAAGATAAGAAGTAGGGACCCTAACATAGGAAGCAAGGAATCCTAAGGATAGTCTACCTAACACCTAACTAAAACCCAATCCTACACGACCCAAAGTTGGGAATCCTAAGAATAGGAAGTAGGGACCCTAACATAGGAAGTAAGGAATCCTAAGGATAGTCTACCTAACACCTAACTAAAACCCAATCCTACACGACCCAAAGTTGGGAATCCTAAGGATAGGTAGTAGGGAATTCTAAGCATAGGCTGTAAGAAATCCTAATCCTAAGCATAGGTAACAGAAAATCCTAATCCAAAGCATAGACAAACCAAAATCACTTACCTGATATTGCCAAGCTCCTTAGCCAGATCCAGCAAACTGGGCAACTGCTGGGACACGGTGGTGGAGGTCTTGAGGTGCATATTGAGCGCCAGGCCCATCTCGGTCAGCTTCACACCACTGGCAAAGCCTTGCACAAACTCCACCAGTGGAATGCGTGGCACCCGCTGGGCCGTCGCAAGATCGAAAAACTTGTTCCGGAAGCTTTCAAAGGCGAGGCCACTCACATTGCGGAACAGTATCTCAAAGATGGACATAATTCGATCGGGCACATCCTTTCCATTGAGAACGCCAGTGAGAAAGGCGGCCACAAGGGTGGTGTCCACCACCTCCACCAGGCTGAGCTTGACAATAAAGTTTGCTGGCCGGCCGTCCATCTCGAAGCTCACCCGAAACTTGTGCGACTCCGCCGGGCCAAGTTTGAGCTTCTGGACGGTGTAGAAGTTCTTGAGGCCATCGAAGATGAAGTCAACGTCCTGGAAGATGGCTGGATGCTGTTCCGTCATGATCCGGATGATCAAGGGCGAGTAGATCTTGATGAAACGGTCCAGACTGGTCAGGGGGTGATCCTCACTGGAACCAGTGTCCGACGAGTGGGACGAACTGGAGCTTGACAGCGGTTGCTGTTGCTGCTGTTGGTGCAGTTGAGGTGGTGGTTGACGTTGCTCATCACCGGAACTGGCAGAGGACGTGTCTGGCGAGCCCGTGGGGGTAGGAAGATCCTTGACCGTGTCCACGTCGTAGTGAAAGATGCTAGCACCGGATGTGCTGAAGCGAAAAAAATTCGTGATCAATTCGATGGGCCGTCCAACAGTTCCATGGGACAGTGGCTGTACCACCATGGACTTGGCCTTGTTGGTGGCTGGCATTGGTGGCATGTCCGAGTGGCCACCTCGGGGACTGCCGCCTGGCGAACCGTAGCCGCCGCCACCGCGTGGGCTTCCGAAGGGGCTACCGCCCGACGTTGATTTATAATCTTGACGCCCACCACCGCGGGGACTTCCGAGGCCACCACGCCCACCACGGTATCCACCACCGCCGCCGCCATTGGAGTCATATCCACCGCCGGCACCGCCTCCTCGGTAGGGGCTGCCACCACCGCCATTGCCGTAGCCGCCGCGTCCACGTGGTGAACCACCTAAAGAAGAGAAGAAAAAAGAGACGATTAGTGGTGAGAAAACAAGGGCCTTGTTTAGTAGTAAGGGGCGTTAAGGAGGAAAGGCTTGGGTCACGGCTAATCTTGAAGAGAAGTGGCAGGTACTTGGGCCAGAGGTCACCAAAGGCTTGGCTTGGAGTCGAGGGCGTCGAGACAGGAGGGACTTGGCCTTTGAGGTTACGAGAATTCACGTCTATCTTGATCGGAGAGGAAGGTGGCGCCCATGAGTCGAAGGTGACGTCATTTCGAAATGACGTTGAGAGAGGTGACGTCATGTTCTTTTGCCTGAGGCCTCGTTCCATCAAGAGAGCAAGAACCAAAAAGAAGGAAATCCTTAGCCCCAGGGCGCCAGGACCCACCAAGAGTGAAGAGAGGTCGCCCAAGAATAGACCGGTCCTTGACACCATGGGCCCATGGTCACGTTCCACCAAGGAGGATATGGGGAGGGTTAGGCGTCAACGGACAAGGACCTTGGCAGGCTTGACCGTACCATCTTTGGAGAGAGAGAGGGGGGCGCGCCAACGGAAGGGGGCAGATTCTTGACCCCAGGGTCACATACCACCACCAAGAGGTAGGGAGACAAGACGAGAGCCTTGGCCGAGCTTGACCACCAGTCTTGACCGGAAAAGGAGAGGTCGTCTACCCAAGACGCCTTGTAGGGTAGAGCCTTGTACCAAAGGAGAAAGGGACCAACCGGAACCAGACAGGAGACCAACCAAAGGAGAGGAGGGAAGGGAGGGATGGGGGAAGAGGAAGTGGGTTAGCAAGTCTACTTACGATAGTCACTCATCTTGATAGGATGAGGAGAGAAAGCCAAAACCGGAGAACCGGAAGGAAGGTCTTGTCCAGAGAGAGACAGAGGAGCCTTGGTTGCCAGAAAGGGCGAGAGAGAGACTTGAAGTCTTGAAGTAGGCTTGCAACTTGAGAGAGGCTTGTCTTGAAAAGAGTCTTGAGAAGAGGTCTTGTTCAAGTAGCAGAGCTCAAAGTTGAATTGCCTTCTGGCCTCGAGATGCTGCTGCTTAAATAGAGAAATCGAGCAGCCAAAACTGCCCCTCCACACGATTGGCGTACGTGGATTTGGAATTCGGCTTAACTTTCGATTTCTAAATCTAGCTAGAAAAGCCACACTGAGCATGTGTAGTACACGTATGGTTCCAGATATCGGAGAAAAAAGTCGAACTGCACATGCGTTCTAGATAATTGGTTTCGTTAGTCAGCAAAAAAAGTTGCACAATCATCATAGTAATTTGGGCCATTTTCTAAATCACAGCTTTAGGACTCGTGGCATTATAGGACGACGTGTTGGTTTCTACTTTCGTTTTGGTGATGTCATGTTAATCAATATAGGGGAGAATGGTCATCTAGGCCTTATTTGGATTCTAGGGTAATGCCTGGTAGTTTTGGATTGTACAGAAGGACGAGTTGACCAATAGATAGACAATGGGATCCACAATAGTGATTACCTTTGACCAACTACTTCATCTAGAGTTTTGTCTCAACCTGTGCTGATCTCATGATTGGAACACTTTTGGTTACGTGTAATAAGAATGGAACAATCTAGTTGAGCGAGAAAGAAGTCAATGCGCATGCTCAGTCGACATACGACCAACGAACACGTGTAATAGTTGAACATTGTTAATTTGAATGGAAACTTTTTGCTGAATCATACAGAAAGTGCTGATCTCATGATTGGAACACTTTTGCTCACGTGTAATAAGAATGGAACAATCTAGTCTAGCGAGAAAGGAGTCAATGCGCATGCTCAATCGACATACGACCAACGTACACGTGTAATAGTTGAACATTGTTAATTTGAATGGAAACTTTTTGCTGAATCATACAGAAAGTGCTGATCTCATGATTGGAACACTTTTGCTCACGTGTAATAAGAATGGAACAATCTAGTCTAGCGAGAAATGAGTCAATGCGCATGCTCAGTCGACATACGACCAAGTCGAATTCCCTATAAATAGAAGTGTCTGTTGGTGGCTTATGGCATATGTTCAAGTTGCGAGTTGTGTAACAAGCAAGCCTCTCGTCCTGATCCTATACAAGTGGTTCCCTTCCGTATGGCCGAACAAGTCTCCTTTCCGTACAAGTGGCTCTTTCACTGGTGACAAAGGCCCCTCCTTCCGGTCTCACAAGTAGCCCAAGCTGTGGACGCCCTGGTTATAGATCACCTACGGTGGAAGCCAGCCCCGAACCCAAGACCAAGGCGTCAACATTAAAGATCACCTACGGTGGATACAAAGCCCGTACCCAAGCCCTAGGCGTCAACATTATAAATCAACTGAGGTGGAAGCCAGCACCGAACCCAAGACCAAGGCGTCAACATTAAAGATCACCTACGGTGGATACAAAGCCCGTACCCAAGCCCTAGGCGTCAACATTATAAATCAACTGAGGTGGAAGCCAGCCCCGAACCCAAGACCAAGGCGTCAACATTAAAGATCACCTACGGTGGATACAAAGCCCGTACCAAAGCCCTAGGCGTCAACATTATAAATCAACTGAGGTGGAAACAAGGCCCGAACCCAAGCTGTGGGCGTCAGCATTATGGATCACCTTCTGGCGAGCCCTATGCCGTACCAAAGCCCTAGGCGTCAACATTATAAATCAACTGAGGTGGAAACAAGGCCCGAACCCAAGCTGTGGGCGTCAGCATTATGGATCACCTTCTGGCGAGCCCTATGCCGTACCCAAGCCCTAGGCGTCAACATTATAAATCAACTGAGGTGGAAACAAGGCCCGAACCCAAGCTGTGGGCGTCAGCATTATGGATCACCTTCTGGCGAGCCCTATGCCGTACCCAAGCCCTAGGCGTCAACATTATAAATCAACTGAGGTGGAAACAAGGCCCGAACCCAAGCTGTGGGCGTCAGCATTATGGATCACCTTCTGGCGAGCCCTATGCCGTACCCAAGCCCTAGGCGTCAACATTATAAATCAACTGAGGTGGAAACAAGGCCCGAACCCAAGCTGTGGGCGTCAGCATTATGGATCACCTTCTGGCGAGCCCTATGCCGTACCAAAGCCCTAGGCGTCAACATTATAAATCAACTGAGGTGGAAACAAGGCCCGAACCCAAGCTGTGGGCGTCAGCATTATGGATCACCTTCTGGCGAGCCCTATGCCGTACCCAAGCCCTAGGCGTCAACATTATAAATCAACTGAGGTGGAAACAAGGCCCGAACCCAAGCTGTGGGCGTCAGCATTATGGATCACCTTCTGGCGAGCCCTATGCCGTACCCAAGCCCTAGGCGTCAACATTATAAATCAACTGAGGTGGAAACAAGGCCCGAACCCAAGCTGTGGGCGTCAGCATTATGGATCACCTTCTGGCGAGCCCTATGCCGTACCAAAGCCCTAGGCGTCAACATTATAAATCAACTGAGGTGGAAACAAGGCCCGAACCCAAGCTGTGGGCGTCAGCATTATGGATCACCTTCTGGCGAGCCCTATGCCGTACCCAAGCCCTAGGCGTCAACATTATAAATCAACTGAGGTGGAAACAAGGCCCGATCCCAAGCCATGGGCGTCAGCATTATGGATCACCTTCTGGCGAGCCCTATGCCGTACCCAAGCCCTAGGCGTCAACATTATAAATCAACTGAGGTGGAAACAAGGCCCGAACCCAAGCTGTGGGCGTCAGCATTATGGATCACCTTCTGGCGAGCCCTATGCCGTACCCAAGCCCTAGGCGTCAACATTATAAATCAACTGAGGTGGAAACAAGGCCCGATCCCAAGCCATGGGCGTCTAGATTATAAATCAACTGGGGTGGAAACAAGGCCCGATCCCAAGCCATGGGCGTCTAGATTATAAATCAACTGGGGTGGAAACAAGGCCCGATCCCAAGCCATGGGCGTCTAGATTATAAATCAACTTCGGTGGAAACAAGACCCGAACCCAAGCCATGGGCGTCTAGATTATAAATCAACTGGGGTGGAAACAAGGCCCGATCCCAAGCCATGGGCGTCTAGATTATAAATCAACTGGGGTGGAAACAAGGCCCGATCCCAAGCCATGGGCGTCTAGATTATAAATCAACTTCGGTGGAAACAAGACCCGAACCCAAGCCATGGGCGTCTAGATTATAAATCAACTGCGGTGGAAACAAGACCCGAACCCAAGCCATGGGCGTCTAGATTATAAATCAACTGGGGTGGAAACAAGCCCGAACCCAAGACCAAGGCGCGCTTATTATGGAACACCATCAAGCAAGTCGTGACCTGTGCCCAAGCCCCAGGCTCGCACTATACGGAACACCAACTGGCGAAAATCCGTGGTGAACAACCGGATGTCCCACCAAGTCCGACTATTTTCCCCAACTTTTTTTCAAAAATAAAATTGTTTTCTTAAAAATATTGTTTTATTTCATCAGTCGCGTTTAATCATGTGAGAAGAGAGGTTGGAAAGAGCCAAAATGTCTTGTAACTTCTCTATTCTAGGGAGAAGAGTTTTAGAATCGGCAATGAAAAAGTAGGATTGTGGGTATAGAGGTTCCATCAAAAGGAAAAAGGATGAGAAATGTTCCTAGAATAGAAGCTTTGCCTAGATACCCTTGTTAGAGTATCCACTTTCGATGGTCTCCATGGGTCACGCCCCTATCGTAGAGAGGTTGGAGAGGTTGGAGGATAGACAGGTTGGGACTAGGGCACAAAGGTCGGCTCCAGGAATCCAGGGAAGTTGAACAATAGGTTCATGGTTTAAGTTTTGTATTGTAAAAGAGGGGCTGAACCTAGTAAGCTAAGGATCAAAGTAAGTTCCTCTTTGACCACTCCAGACTTTACAAATGATCCTATGATATGAGATTCTACCTCAAACACCTATGCTAATGGATAATACCGGAAGTAGCCAAGATGTCCATCTTGACCACAACCACATCCTCATTTTTCTTGTAAGTACGTACACGTGTAATAGTTGAACATTATCAATTTGAGCCCAAACTTTCTGCTGAATCATGCTGACATTTGGAAAATAGAAAGTGATGATCTCATGGTTGGAACACTTTTGCTCACGTGTATTAAGAATGGAACAATCTAGTCGAGCGGGAAAGGAGTCAATGCGCATGCTCAGTCGACATACGACCAAGTCGAATATTTGCAAAATAGAAAGTGCTGATCTCATGTTTGGAACACTTTTGGTAACGTGTAATAAGAATGGAACAATCTAATCGAGCGAGAAAGGAGTCAATGCGCATGCTCAGTCGACTTTGGAGAAAGTCAAATTCCCAATAAATAGAGGTCACTCTTTGGTGGCTTATGGCATATGTTCAAGTTGTGTTTTGTGAAACAAGCAAGAGTCTCCCCGTGGTTCGATACAAGTTGTTCCTTCCCTTGTGGCCGCGTACAAGTTCCCTTCAAAGTCTCTTCTGTCTGGTTCCACAAGTCGCAAAAGCTTCACCTTCATGCCCAACGGTTGCCAAGTGGTAGACGATGGTTATGGTTCTCCTTCTGGCAAGAGGTGGCTGTTTCCAAGCCATTTGCTCGCTCTTTATGAAACACCATCAAGCAAGCCGTGGTCCGTGCCCAAGCCATAGGCTCGCTCTTTATGGAACACCAACTGGCAAGTCGTGACCCGTGCCCAAGCCATAGGCTCGCTCTTTATGGAGCACCTCGTGGCCAAAAGCGTCCCCAAGCATAGACTCGCTCTTTATGAAACACCAGGTGGCCAAAAGCGTGCCTAAGCCTAGGCCCGTTCTTTATGAAATACCTGGTGGCCAAAGCAAACCCAAGCCCCGACGCGTACGTAATGAAATACCTGGTGGCAAAAAGCGAACCCAAGCCCTGACGCGTACGTAATGAAATACCTGGTGGCCAAAGCAAACCCAAGCACCGACGCGTACGTAATGAAATACCTGGTGGCCAAAGCAAACCCAAGCCCCGACGCGTACGTAATGAAATACCTGGTGGCCAAAAGCGAACCTAAGCACCGACGCGGATGTAATGAAATACCTGACGGCCCAAGGTGAACCCAAGTCCCGACGGGGAAGTTATGAAACATTCATCTGGAAAGTCGTGACCCGTGCCCAAGCCATAGGCTCGCTCTTTATGGAGCACCAACTAGAAAGTCGTGGCCCGTCCCCAAGCCATAGACTCGCTCTTTATGAAACACCATCAAGCAAGCCGTGGTCCGTGCCTAAGCTCTAGGCCCGTTCTTTATGAAACACCATCTGGCAAGCCATGACCCGTGCCTAAGCCCCAGGCTCGCACTATATGGAACACCAACTGGCAAGCCGTTTCCGGTTCCCAAGCCACAGGCTCGCACTATACGGAACACCAACTGGCGAAAATCCGTGGTGAACAATCGAATGTCCCACCAAGTCCGACTATTTTCCCCAATTTTTTTCAAAAATAAAATGTTTTTTTAAAAATATTGTTTTATGCTATGAGCCGCGTCTAATCATGTGAAATGAGAGGTAGGATAGAAAACTTCTCTATTCTAGGGAGAAAAGTTTTAGATCAAATCGTCAATCAAAATGTATAGATTGGGTATAGACTCAATACTATTGAGTTTCCATGTAAAGGAAAATATTCATAGAAAAGAAGCTTTTGCCTAGATTCCCTTGTTAGAGTAAGATCCACTTTCGACCTCGATCTTACTGTCTCTGTTCTGACTATTCAACAAGCCAACTATAACCATCTGGTTATATGAGATTTGACCGAACCTACTCTTTTCTAAGTTGTCTTGAAAGATAGGTTAGCCTTGTAGAAGGAAGTAAGGATTGGACCCAAAATGGGTCTCCATGAGTCATTCGCCTTATCAAGAGAGTAGAGTAGAGAGGTTGGAACTAGGGCCCAAATGTCGGGTTCAAAAATTAAGGGAAAGTTGAACCATAGGGTTCAAGGCTCAAGTTTTGTATAATATAGAAGAGAGGCTAAACCTAGTAAGCTTAAGGATTAAAGTAAGTCCCCTATTGACCTAGACCCTGGAGACCCTACAACTGATCCTATGCTACGACACTCTACCTATGCTTATGGACAATACCGGAAGTAGCCAAGATGTCCATCTTGATCACAACCACCTCCTCATTTTTCTTGTTAGTACGGACACGTGTAATAACGTGATGATTGTTGGATCGAAGTCGTTACGTCACGTTTGTTACGTCACGTAACGTCTCGAATCTGTTTGTACACGTGTAACAGTTGAACATCATTAATTTGAGCCCAAAATTTCTGCTGAATCATGTTGATATTTTCCAAATAGAAAGTGCTGATCTCATGGTTGGAACACTTTTGCTCACGTGTATTAAGAATCGAACAATCTAGTCTAGCGAGAAAAGAGTCAATGCGCAATCTCAGTTGACATACGACCAAGTCAAATATTTGCAAAATAGAAAGTGCTGATCTCATGATTGGAACACTTTTGCTCACGTGTATTAAGAATCGAAGAATCTAGTCTAAAGAAAATTATTTAACGAATCAATTAATTCCATTTATATAATTGACAATTCACTATTTAAAGCCTAACTATCAGGAACCTTAGCATTCAACATTTGGTCTGGACTTGTAGCATTAGCTCATGTAATTTCATTTGTGAGTCATTTCTGTTCAATTTTGAATAATTTTGTAACTGCATCAAATCACGCCAATTGGAATGTCAGATTGATCAGGGGAATCATCACTTTTCGAGTTTAAATGGATCTATTGCTAGTTGAGTTAAACCAATTAGTGACACATTGAACGAATTATCTACTTTGACTCAAAGTCTTTGAGCAAGCGACGAGTTGACAAAGCGATTGACACCGCCTACAAGTTTTAAAACTTTTTGATTAAAACCAGTAGACCTTTTATGAAAATCAAGAAATTGCATCAGTAAGATACTTAATTAATCAATTAAACCTCCACAACTGTTTTAATCATATCATGCGAATTAGTCAATAAACTTGAGTTTGCATCAGTGAGCATGCAGGATTCCAAAGGTTAGACAGAAATAAGACCAATGTATATAACAAACTAGGGAAAGGCAGTTTGATTATTTTTACAAGGAAAACGTCTAAAACTGATATGAGTTTCTGTTTAGCGATAACAGTTTCGGTTTGGTGATATGAGTTGACAAAATCAAATGACAGTCAGAGAGAAATGTCACACAACAGTCATACAAAGAGGGGCGGTCATGGGCATTGACATACACTACAAAACTAATCGATTAGTTCAAATTTTTCTATTTGTCGATTCATAAAATTAAGTCAAAATTAATAAATTGCATTTGAGATATTATGATTATGTAACTTTAATTCTGTAAAAATTATAACTTTCTCTTACCGCATGTGCGATTTGAATACACTCAAGTTATTATTTCGATATGATTTTTTTGAATCATTCACACAACTTGCAAACATTATTTTTCACAAATGTTATTTGATCGCGTCTTATTCTCTAATTAATTCCATTTTTAATTTATTTAAACTCTTTGACTTGGTTTTGGTTTTGTTTTTGACTTCGATTTGGCTTTGTTTTGGTTTTGTTTTTATTTTTGGCTTTATAGTTTAGTTTTTTCAAATTTGCTCTCTTGCTTTTGATTGATATTTTGCTAAAATATTCTAAAATGGATTTTGGCAATCCTATTTAGAAAATAAGGAAAAACGACTCAACGGCAACTGTAAATGAGTTTGTTTCCCAGCACCAAGAAGTTTATCAAAGATATAATGATAACCTTATTGAATGTATTAAATGTAAACGATATATTCAATCAAAAATGCAATCTAAACCTTCATTACAATAATTTCCATCTTAACCAACCTAATCTTAATGAGAATATGCCAAGTGCTTCCGACAGTGTGGTGGATTGTAATGACGAATCAATGAGTGTGAATTCTGATAATTTTGTGTTTTCTAATTCTGAATCAATTGAACCAAGACAGCATGAGGGCAATTGCGATCATCACACTGATCACACAGAATGTTCTGTTGATCTAAAACAAATTTCTACAGCAATCTCGTGTACGAAAAATGTAAAATGATTTGCAAGGCTTGAAATTTATCTATCGGTGATGATTTTACTTTCGAATTAAATTCATCTCAATTCAGATGAGCATTGTAATGCTGTTAAGGTTAGAAAGTTTAAAAATGTTTATGGCGAGTTCAAGCATCGAATCATTATTAATCGAAACGGTTCGGGTATAATGTGTCTCATTTGTAAGGTTTCCATTACTAATTATCCATCTAACATTAGACGTCACATGAACAATGCACACATTCACAAGAAGCCACTTGAATTAACGTCCTCTTCGGTTTATTTAGTTGATAAGGAAACTTTCAGTAAAGAATTGATGTGCCTCTAGTTCCAGCTGACAATCGGCGCAGATTTAAACTAATAAATATTCAAGATTATAAGATTATAATTTTCATCATTTTAATTCTGACAAAGATGAACTTTTGACTAAAAAAATCAATACAAAATCGCAATCACAGGTAAGATCCAGTGGTGAGCGATTGTGATGATGAAAACGATGAAGATTGGTTATCTGAATCTTAAGAAAAAGAGTCAGATTATGAGTCTGAATATTCAGATTCAGATGATGACGATTATTGAATGAGTTACATTGCATCCCTAAACAAAAGCCATTACCATCTGGCATCGACGGCTCGTCACTTGGACTGCTCGGCCATTAATGCACACATATTGTTACTTGTGGACTTGAGCCACTTGAGCAAGGAGATTTTGCAAATCGATGAGTCATCGACGATGACTAGGATATTGCCTTAACTTGTTGGCATTGGAGGAATTATGTTTTGAGGAGTAGACTAAACTTGTTGGGATTTGGCAAATTGTGTGTTGAAGAATTGATTGAACACGTTGGCGAAAACAAACTATTAAAAATTTTATAGTTTAATTTCCCCATAAACATTTTCCGAATATTTTTATTATTATTGACAAATTTAAAAAGTTGGACTAATCGATTAATTTGGTAGTGTTTGTCAATGCCCATGACCGCCCCTCTTTGTATGACTGTTGTGTGACATTTCTCTCTGACTGTCATTTGATTTTGTCAACTCATATCACCAAACCGAAACTGTTATCGCTAAACAGAAACTCATATCAGTTTTTATACGTTTTCTTTGTAAAAATAATCAAACTGCCTTTCCCTATAACAAACACTTTACTTTGTTTCAATAATACAGTTTTGAGTTTAAAGATTTTATAAATTGTTAATGTTTATCTTTTGGAAAATTCCCATTTTTTAAAATAAAATTTGAAATATTTTCTAGTATAGAGATATTGAGTAATAATGCGAGTACAACAAGAATGTAAAACATTAAATTTATCTTTTCAGTCGAAAGTGCGTAAAGTTGGAGTGTCTTGGGCAATTGCAATAAAGAGAACATATAATTGTGATGAATTGAGAGTACGAGTACGTAATTTGTTTAGTATCATATGTAAATCACCAAACGAATCAACTAATAAGAAAATCCAATAAAACTTTCAGTGAAAAATGGAGACAAAGAAATTTGCAATCGATAAAATTATTAAAAAATTTTTAAGTAAGGGCATTATTAAAAATTGTTGTAAGCAGCGAGGGATTGAAACCATGAGTGAAATCAGTCAGTATAATTTAAAAGTAATACATTACCTAAAATAACTCATTTACCTTTTAATAGTCAAACCGTCATGATTGTCGTTATGTCAAGTTTAGGACTTTTAATTTGGACATCATCATCTTGTCTCGAATCATCATCGAATCTACCATAGTTATTACGTTTATTGACTTAAGTCATTTCTGAACAGGATAAACTGGCTTGATTTCCTCTGCAGCCTTGAATTTAGTCATTTTAGTGATGACGAACGCCTGGCCAGCTGGTGGAGTGAACCTATTCCTGTAATAAATTTAATCTAATTGATATTGACAAAATCAATCATATCATATTAAAGTTATTTCCAAAACTTAAAAATATCGTTAAATGCCTATTATGAACATTGATAAACCATTAAAATACCTTGATTTAACTGTTGTAATTTAAAAAAAATGAAAAAAAATGGAAACGAGTTGAAAATTTTTTATTAAAAACATGAATGAGCAGCACGGGATGTTTGATATAATTAAAAAAATTCATTTTTAATGTTTTTTATTTAATATTTACCTTTAAAAAGATGCAGTAAAGGAAAAGGTAAAGAAGCACTGTAAAAAGGAAACATTTTAAAAATATTTGGTTTTGTTAAGTCAGTCTATACAATCACAAGTTCGATCATCTTTAGTATAGAATATTAAAAGTTAAATTTTTGAATTCAAAGTCTACTATAAATTTGCATATTTTGGGTGTTTGGTTCAAAATGTATTTAGACCTTTAAATAAATTTGTGGCTCTCGTAAAATAACAATGAGCTCATGTTTAACATTGATAACTTTAACATTATTAAAAAACCTAAAGAAAGGCATTTAAAATAAATTTAATAACAAAATTAAAAATTACTCTTTTAATTAAAAAACCAGTAGAGTCTGACCTATAGAGTGTAGACCATTTATTAATGTAAAAAATTTAAAATAAAACATTTACAACTTTTTAATCGAAACTTGAAAATAAACCAATAAACTATCAGTTTGCAAATGTGAGCATAATTCCAACGTTTAGACAAAAATTAAAACCCTGTGTATAACAAATTGACTTTGTTTAAAACAGTTTTGATTAAACGTATGTTTTTACAAATTATTAATTTTACCTTTTAGAGAACTCAATTCTTCTTGTTAGAATGAAGATATAATACAACCAGAATGGAGAGCATTAAAATTACCTTTTCAGTGTAAAGTTAGTGAAGCTAGAGTGTCTTAAAGCTACAAATTATAAGTCCCATATATCACCAAACACATCAACTAATGAGAAAATAAAATACACAGAAACATCGATGACATTATTAAAAAATTAATAAATATTATTCTTATAGTCGCGATTATTAAAACAAAAAATCTTTAATGTTTTATGCAAGAAAATATTAAAAGAAAAAAAACCATTAAACATCTTCTATAAAAGTAATGCAAAAAAGATATCTCTAAATACCACGATAACTTTTTAGATTCTGATATTTTAAAAAATGAATTTACAATTCGAAATTAAAATGAGCAGTGAGGAATTGAAAACACGGGTTTGATGTCAGTATAATTTAAAAGTAACACATTTTCTAAAATAACTTAAATAAATAAAGATTGACAGTCAAAACAAGTTTTTGTAGACCAAGTGACAAGACAAGTGTTTAAAAAAACCTTTTTTGACAATATGATCGGTAAAAATATATCTAAATGTGAGTTAATTTTGATCTTGTTGTGCATAAGTAGAATACAGAGATAGATTTAGAAGAGAAGCTTTCTCTAATAAAATTTAAATTATAAGTTGAACCATTTTACACAATGTAAAGAAGAATTGTTTCGCTTTAATTTAAAAAGAGAGTTTATTTATTGATAAATAGAATTTCTTAAACAAATATAATATAAATGAATGAATGGAGAGTTACCGATAAGGATCCTTCGAATGTCTGAGAAGTGAAAGTGGACGAGTGCGAGAACACTAAATAAAAGAAAATTTATAATTCATGATTTCATTTAGTTAATTTTCCTGCTAACTTGTGGTGTTTAAAATTCAATTGCAGCAGATACCGAAAAGAAACATTATTGTGTGATACAACTAAAGAATCGTGCATGGGAATTCAAATAGATAAAAATCTCGCAAAGATTTTTAATGAAATTTAAACTTTTTAATAAAAACAACCGTGGAAAGACTAAAAAATTTCAGATTAATAAGTAATAAAGCATACAGACAAGTTGATGTCGATTAGGTGCTAAGACAAAATGTATACTTCTGTAAATTTAAATTTTATATTTAATTAAATTTTGTTTTAACCTTTAAAAGATCTAAATGGTGTTAAAACGAATTAAGACAGTAAAATAACCTCAATCAGCCTTTTGGCCGACCATGTCAATGTTGTTCGCACATATTCATGCGCATAGTCTGTGCCAGTAGCAATTCATTTAGCCAAATTGACCAAATTGAGTCAAACGTTGAAACTATTGCCTAAACTCACATATGACTGAAAATAATGTACACAAAATTAAAAATTTCGCATTTTGGAATTTATTTACAAATGATTTAAAAAATATTGAAAATAACTCATAAACCTTGACCAAAATCGACAACAGTCTTTTTCAATTTGCATTGAAACATCCAATCGGACAATCGTATTCAGCTTTTGTCGCGTACGAAATTTGGAATATTGAGGGTGAGGATAATGGTGTCAGGGCACGAGAACTTGAGATGATTTACTTAAGCTTTGATGAAATTCTTATAAAATCAATAAATCGAGTGAACCTGCCGGAATAATAAATTTGATATCATTGTTATTGGCGAATTCTGTACAACTCGTTCGAAAGGCTCACTTTGATTAACAAAACTATGAATGCGTCATATTAAGTATGTATTTATAAAATATAAGAATAGATTCGGTTAGTGATAGTAGAAATTCAAAAAACCAAAGTTGGAGTTTGAAGTCTGCAGACACACTCAATCACATGAATATGTTTTGCATTAATTACTTAGACCTTTTATCAAACTCTCTCCTTACAACGAAAGATAACAATGAATATATAAGTTGAAAATCATATGTTCGAATTTTAAAATAAATTTTTGAAAAATTATAAATTAAGAAATATTCTTTTAAATAAAAACCAGTAGATATCTTGGATGATAACAATTATTTGTTTGACCGTTCAGTTCACACTGATTATAGCTTTTAATTAGATAAGATGAAACAGTAAACATACAATGAATAAAATTATTTGAAATATTCAAAATAAAAAAATATAATATTTATACAAAAACAAATGTTTAAAGAAAACAAATAAGCAAATATTAAAAGCAAAATGTTAATATTTAAAAATCTTAATAAATCTCGTATAACCTTACTATTGCCTTAAACGAAAATATGTTCAACAAATAAAAGTGACTCTAGTGAGATATAAGATATAGTTTAAAACAAAATGTTAATTATGAATTATGAAATTTTATATTATATTTTAAAAAAGTTAAATATTATTTATGAAAGTTCGCAAGCTTTATCAGTTAAACCAAAGGACTGCAATAATTTTTTAATAAAAATTAGACCAAAGAAAACAGTTTAGGAACTCAAGACAAGAACTTTTAACGCTGAACTAAAATATTCAAAAGCTCAAAAGTTCAGGGGCAACTTGCTTCGCATTGTATGACTACTTCTTCTCAACCGAAACAATCGAACTCTTCTACTGACAGACTTGGAACAGATCAACCAGTTCAAGGGCCAAAATTGTTATAGCGTACATGTAGATAATCCTGATCAATTTCTTACGGTAAGACATTCTTATCATATTGGACCTATCTGATCTTAATTATTTTTTTACATAGAAGTCAATCTCCGTAACAACTTATCAACTCTACCTCAACACTAACCATCAACCACCTGTATCGTTCTCAAACGTCAACTGGCTCACTTCGATAAAACGCCATCATCACACCTTTATCATCTTTTTGTGACGTTTGTGCTTTTGTTTCGTTTTTTGCCTCATTCACAAGAAACCAATTGCGTACAAACTGTTTTTTCCGACCCTTACCTTCTTCTACTCAAGATCCCACAAATCGCCGTTTGAGTGAGCTTCATTGACGCGAGTCAAACTTCAGCTAAAACCAACCTAGCACCTCATTTCATCCAAATCTCACGGTGAAATTATCTAAAAGTAAGTAGCCTAATTTTTCACATACATATCAGGGACTCTATTAGGATATTTGTCACTTCTTAGTACACATATTCCCGTCTTGGTCCCCTCTTTTAAGGAGACTTTATCATAAAGTTTATGCACATTTATCTAGCACACTCAATCTTTAGTTCGTGATCACCCTGTGTACACCAAAGGTACAGGTTAAACTTGTTGTTTTTTAGCTCATTTTATGTTTATTTGAGAAGGTTTGTGAATCCTTAGTCAAACTTGATATGAATCTGTAAAATAAACCAAATAAAAAAATAAACATATGTTTGTGTAAAGTGGTGTCGGTACTTTTAGTAACGTCCACTGTGGAAGGTTGAGTCAATTTTGGCAAGACCATAGCCCGCTTTAGTAGTTTGATATGAAAGTATGATGGAGTTGTTAGTGATTGAGTGCAGTGTCATGAAGTAGTGTGACTTTACATTTGACTGGTGCTCGGCATACAACCGGAACCAATGCTCAATTGCGATAGTAATAGGTGCTTTTTTTTATATGAGTGAGATTAAGATTGTCAATGTGGCAAAGAATCGAGGAAATTGTAAACGCGATTTAAGAATATGGGTGTAGACATATGCAATAAAACTGGATGAGTGAGATTAAGTGAGAGTAAACGTATCTGCAATTTCACGTATCTGCAATTTCACAACCAAATGTATTGGCTATTTGATGAACTAGCTTATCTCGGCAATGGAAATAGGTTCGATTCATCCTATTTCCATTGCCGCAACCAAATGTATTGGCTATTCGATGAACTAGCTTATCTCGGCAATGGAAATAGGTTCGATTCATCCTATTTCCATTGCCGCAACCAAATGTATCGGCTGTTTGATGAACAAGCTTATCTCGGCAATGGAAATAGGTTCGATTCATCCTATTTCCATTGCCGCAACCAAATGTATTGGCTATTCGATGAACTAGCTTATCTCGGCCATGGAAATAGGTTCGATTCATCATATTTCCATTGCCGCAACCAAACGTATTGGCTATTCGATGAACTAGCTTATCTCGTACATGGAAATAGGTTCGATTCATCCTATTTTCAATGCCGCAACCAAACGTATTGGCTATTCGATGAACTAGCTTATCTCGCTAATGGAAATAGGTTAGATTCATCCTATTTCCATTGCCGCAACCAAATGTATTGGCTATTTGATGAACAAGCTTATCTCGGCAATGGAAATAGGTTCGATTCATCCTATTTCCATTGCCGCAACCAAATGTATTGGCTATTCGATGAACTAGCTTATCTCGGCCATGGAAATAGGTTCGATTCATCCTATTTCCATTGCCGCAACCAAATGTATTGGCTATTCGATGAACAAGCTTATCTCGGCCATGGAAATAGGTTAGATTCATCCTATTTCCATTGCCGCAACCAAATGTATTGGCTATTCGATGAACAAGCTTATTTCGGCCATGGAAATAGGTTAGATTCATCCTATTTCCAATGCCGCAACCAAATGTATCGGCTGTTTTGATGAACAAGTTTATCTGGTACATGGAAATAGGTTAGATTCATCCTATTTCCATTGCCGCAACCAAATGTATCGGCTGTTTTGATGAACAAGTTTATCTCGTACATGGAAATAGGTTAGATTCATCTTATTTCCATTGCCGCAACCAAATGTATCGGCTGTTTTGATGAACAAGTTTATCTGGTACATGGAAATAGGTTTGATTCATCTTATTTCCAATGCCGCAACCAAATGTATCGGCTGTTTTGATGAACAAGTTTATCTGGTACATGGAAATAGGTTCGATTCATCCTATTTCCATTGCCGCAACCAAATGTATCGGCTGTTTTGATGAACAAGTTTATCTGGTACATGGAAATAGGTTCGATTCATCCTATTTCCATTGCCGCAACCAAATGTATTGGCTATTCGATGAACTAGCTTATCTCGGCCATGGAAATAGGTTAGATTCATCCTATTTCCATTGCCGCAACCAAATGTATTGGCTATTCGATGAACTAGCTTATCTCGGCAATGGAAATAGGTTCGATTCATCCTATTTCCATTGATGCAACCAAATGTATCGGCTGTTTGATGAACAAGCTTATCTCGGCCATGGAAATAGGTTAGATTCATCCTATTTCCATTGATGCAACCAAATGTATCGGCTGTTTGATGAACAAGTTTATCTCGGCAATGGAAATAGGTTCGATTCATCCTATTTCCAATGCCGCAACCAAATGTATTGGTTATTCGATGAACTAGCTTATTTCGGCAATGGAAATAGGTTCGATTCATCCTATTTCCATTGCCGCAACCAAATGTATTGGCTATTCGATGAACTAGCTTATCTCGGCAATGGAAATAGGTTAGATTCATTCTATTTCCATTGATGCATCCAAATGTATCGGCTGTTTGATGAACAAGCTTATCTCGGCCATGGAAATAGGTTAGATTCATTCTATTTCCATTGATGCAACCAAATGTATCAGCTGTTTTGATGAACAAGTTTATCTCGTACATGGAAATAGGTTAGATTCATTCTATTTCCATTGCCGCAACCAAATGTATCGGCTATTCGATGAACAAGCTTATCTCGGCCATTGAAATAGGTTAGATTCATCCAATTTCCATTGACGCAACCAAATGTATCAGTAGTTTTGATGAACAAGCTTATCTCGGCCATGGAAATAGGTTAGATTCATCTTATTTCCATTGATGCAACCAAATGTATCGGCTGTTTGATGAACAAGCTTATCTCGGCCATGGAAATAGGTTCGATTCATCCTATTTCCATTGCCGCAACCAAATGTATCGGCTGTTTTGATGAACAAGTTTATCTGGTACATGGAAATAGGTTAGATTCATCCTATTTCCATTGCCGCAACCAAATGTATCGGCTGTTTTGATGAACAAGTTTATCTCGTACATGGAAATAGGTTAGATTCATCCTATTTCCAATGCCGCAACCAAATGTATCGGCTGTTTTGATGAACAAGCTTATCTCGTACATGGAAATAGGTTCGATTCATCCTATTTCCAATGCCGCAACAAAATGTATCGGCTGTTTTGATGAACCAGTTTATCTCGTACATGGAAATAGGGTCGATTCATCCTATTTCCATTGCCGCAACCAAATGTATTGGCTATTCGATGAACTAGCTTATCTCGGCAATGGAAATAGGTTCGATTCATCCTATTTCCATTGCCGCAACCAAATGTATTGGCTATTCGATGAACTAGCTTATCTCGGCAATGGAAATAGGTTAGATTCATCCTATTTCCATTGCCGCAACCAAATGTATTGGCTATTTGATGAACTAGCTTATCTCGGCAATGGAAATAGGTTAGATTCATCCTATTTCCATTGCAGCAACCAAATGTATTGGCTATTTGATGACCTAGCTTATCTCGGCAATGGAAATAGGTTAGATTCATCCTATTTCCATTGCAGCAACCAAATGTATTGGCTATTTGATGACCTAGCTTATCTCGGCCATGGAAATAGGTTAGATTCATCCTATTTCCATTGCAGCAACCAAATGTATTGGCTTTTTGATGACCTAGCTTATCTCGGCCATGGAAATAGGTTAGATTCATCCTATTTCCATTGCCGCAACTCCGCAATGGCCGATACCAAATGTATCGTCTGTTTGATGAACAAGCATATCTCGGCAATGGAAAAAGGTTAGATTCATCCTATTTCCATTGCCGCAACTCCGCAATGGCCGATACCAAATGTATCGTCTGTTTGATGAACAAGCTTATCTCGGCCATGGAAATAGGTTAGATTCATCCTATTTCCATTGCCGCAACCAAATGTATCGGCTATTTGATGAACAAGCTTATCTCGGCCATGGAAATAGGTTAGATTCATCCTATTTCCATTGCCGCAACTCCGCAATGGCCGATACCAAATGTATCGTCTGTTTGATGAACAAGCTTATCTCGGCAATGGAAATAGGTTAGATTCATCCTATTTCCATTGCCGCAACCAAATGTATTGGTTTTTTGATGACCTAGCTTATCCCGTACATCGGCAAAACAGCCGATACATTTGGTTGCGGCATTGGAAATAGGATGAATCGAACCTATTTCCATGTACCAGATAAACTTGTTCATCAAACAGCCGATACATTTGGTTGCATCAATGGAAATAGAATGAATCGAACCTATTTCCATGTACCAGATAAACTTGTTCATCAAACAGAAGATACATTTGGTTGCATCAATGGAAATAGAATGAATCTAACCTATTTCCATGTACCAGATAAACTTGTTCATCAAACAGAAGATACATTTGGTTGCATCAATGGAAATAGAATGAATCTAACCTATTTCCATGGCCGAGATAAACTTGTTCATCAAACAGCCGATACATTTGGTTGCATCAATGGAAATAGAATGAATCTAACCTATTTCCATTGCCGAGATAAGCTTGTTCATCAAACAGCCGATACTTTTGGTTGCGTCAATGGAAATAGGATGAATGATTTTCTCACAAAACGAACTTGGCCCCATTTTTTAGTAGCTAAATCTCCAGAGGCCTCATTTGTAAAATTTAGTGAACTCGTTCAAGAGATAACCATATCCACAAAACAGCGTGACATTTTTTCCCCCACTGTTACAATGCTTCCGTTTTATCCCATCCCATATCAAAAGTCGAATCGGGTTTCTCGAGTTGCTGAATCACCTTCTCTCAATCAATAAATATACTACACAAATGGTTTCCTTTACCATTATGCACAGTGTGTTGACAAAGCAGTCTATGACAACAATTTAATCTCGATCTAATACTATCGATCTGATCTTTTATTTATCATAATAGTTGGAGCTAGCTACTTTTTTTTATTGTGGAGTTTTTATGATATCTGCGTTAGAAGTCAGCACAACACATATTCTCCGGTGTTCCCCATTTACTTATTAGTTATTTAATGTCAGTTTTTATAATGTGAAAAGTAAGGTAACTGTTACTACCCAAAACATTATTCTTGTGCCCGTGCCCTTTACGAATATGTTTTTTGTCCATTTATTTTCACACAACTCACAGACTTAGCCACATTAGCTCGACTTGCAACCAAAATGTCTTGTTTTTTCTTTTTTTTAAACATTTTGAAAAGTTTGAAGTGAAGTATTTTCCAATTTTTAAAGAAAATCATTGTTTGTTATTTTTCAAACTTGTTAAATGTTTTTGTTTTTTCTGAACTGATACGTTTAAAATATAGTAAGTGTTAACAAAGTTTAAGCTTTATAATCTTATTTTAATTAAACTTTATTTTTTTACACTCAGCTTACTTACTTTGCGATTAATCCATATTTTGTTTAAATGTTTCAACATGTTTATTTTTAAAAAGTTTGTTTGTGTTTTAATAAATGGCTTTTCATTTTATTCTGATAATTATTTACATTATTATATTAATTAGATAGTTTCTTTCGTTAATAATCTTAATCATCCATTCAAAAATTATTTTTAGCAGTAATTTACTTGCATAATAACGAAAATTTACTTTCTATTTTTCTAAAATTTAAACACGACAACATTTTTTCGATTTATATTACCGGAATAAATTGTGTGGGTCTTTGTAACTGGTAAGATAATATTTATATGTACGGGTTCGTACGTAGTTCATCATTTACCTAAGAATACATATATAATCGGTTTCACATTTTATTTATATCAGTTTGTTGGGTAAATTTGTTCAAAGGTTTGATTTTAAAATTTGTCTGTACAGATTACACATTTTTTATGTACAGAATTTTAAATACTAAAACATGGACAGAAAAGAATAAAGATGCAAGATGATATTGGTTTCAAAGAAACGCTGAGCTTTAGTTTATGCAAATCGTTGAAAATTCTCAGTCACGCCCTCTAATGCCATTTATTTTCTAATCTCAATTATGTTATCAAAATCTATTTAAACCACATTAACGTATCGTTTTATTTTTTTGTGCATTCCAACTCACTTACTCATTCAACAACAAAAATTTGTCTCCATGGCTCCATCTTATATAACTTAAATGATATTTTAATGTTTCTATGGTAAAATTAGATAATAGTAGCTCCAGGTTTCAGGATTCAAAAAGATTAAAATTTTCAAAAGTAAATTTGTATTCATCGTTCTTATTTCCTTTTTAAACTGGTAAAACGTCAATAGTGTTTAGAACAAATATGTCACATGATAATATTTTCTTTTGAAAAAATTGTAACAAATAATTACAATAGATTGTCACTTTGTAATAACATTTGTGGTGAAACATTGGTGAAACCTCAATGAGAATGTTTTTGTTTTTCCGTTACGTAACAGTTTGCAAATCGATAAGTTCTTACTATCACATATTCTATTTGAAATTTCAATTAAACGTCGTGGTTATTTATTAAATAATATTTAATTGTCATGACAATTGGGTGAGCAACCTAAAAGGTAAAAATCATGAACTATTACTTTCTTGTTTTGACTAAGATCAGTTGCAAAGTTCATTACCTCAAACAACTCTTTTTGATCTATTATAAGTTCATTAAATTTTCTCTCATATTCCAAAAGGAATCTTTGTAAAAGGCGAGATTCCTTCTTAGTACTTCATTGACATAAAAGTTCATTTATATTCTATTTAACCTAGTTCTCATGATCGTAAACATTTACATTGTTATTTTTTAATGGTTTTAAAATTTTGTCTATGATGATATAACAAAATAATTATAGATTCATATTTGAATATATGTGGACAATGCTGTTACGTTGTCTCAATTTTTTATGTTTAATTATTACTTTTTACGTTCATTTTAAGTGTATTTTCATGAACATGGTTTTAATAACTTATCTCACCACAAAAAATAAGTTTTATTTAAGTTTTTGTTTAAATAAATATTTATACATGTAAAGTACTACTAAAGTCTTTTGAATAATCTGAATTGTGGATTCATGTTCTGAATATAATGGAAGTCAACCGGATACAACTCAGACGCCTCAATTTTGGGCGCTCTTACGATTCGAGAGAAAGCCTTCCGGCTGCGCAGAAGTGATTCCTCTGTTTAGAGGAGTTTTGGGTAAACCATGGTTTTTATCCACTTTGAACTATCATCCATTGATTTGGCTCATCTTCTCACCATCTCAATTTTCTCATCTTTCTGGTCTCACCCGTGGACTGGTCCCACCGACTCCAGATCATCAATAACTAGATAGACTTTAGTCATCATTTAGATAGATTTTAATGCTTAAAAATATAAAGTTTCCAAATATGTCAGTTTGGTTTACACAACTCTCAGACCAGTACTAGCATTATCTAAACAATCAATCAAAATGACTTGTTTGTCGCGTATTGATATTTTGAAGATTCTAAAAGTGAAGCTCTTTCATGTTTTTAAAAAATTTGTTTTATTCTTTATTTTTAATCGACACTTATTAAACGTTTTTCCAAACATTTACTTTCTAAAGCATTTTAAACAACACTTCTTAGTTGCTTAGAAACTACTAAGAGTTATCTAAATGGGAACTTGGTAATATGTAAAATAATTTTTATTTACAGTTTTTCATTTTATTAAAGATATATTCTCATTGTCCGTTTTAAGTTTTTTTTTCACTTCATTTAGATCCAATCATAAAGGTTACTTTAAAAGTAAATTTATCAATTAAACATTTTTGATAAATTTAATATATATTTTATTTTTTCATGTTAACACAACATTTTACGGTACACCATCGTCGTCTAAGAAGTTAATATGTTTACAATTTATTTGATAATCCAAGAATAATAGATCTACGGCAATTTCTAAATAAACTGTTTAATGAGATCATAATTTATGTGAGATATAAAATTTATTTTTTTTAATTTTATTGTGTTAATTATTATAATTGAGTTTTGACCAAACGACACCTTTAAACGGTAAAATATTTTTATTTTTTAGATAAACGAATTCTTTTTATTTAATATTTGAAGACTCGCGAATTTTATTTAGTTCCATTTTATGTTATGTTCCAGGTTTTGCATAATTTGAAGTTAATTTATACGAAACTATTACTAGCAAAAGTCGTTTGCCATAACTGTTCGTCTTTGAAGTCTTTCTCAATTAATTAATCTAAGACAAGCAGAATATATGAATCTTTTAAAAGGATTTCGACTATTTTTAATTAAAGGTAAAAATTAAATATCATAATTTTTTATTTAAAACCCCTTCTATACAGGGGGGCCCAAAATGATCGGGCCAATTTAATTAGGTGATGTTCAAAAAATTATAACTTTTTGTAGACAACACCGAACTTCAAGGTTATTTCATAAGCATATAGTAGACAGCACTAGCTACAATCTACACATAAATCCCAAGTTATCTTATCATATGGAACTTCCACAGATGACGTAACATTTTTCGACCATTTGAATGACAAATGGTTTTTTGATAATATCTTTTGAACGGATCAACCGATTTGAAAGTTCTAAAGCGTTTTGGAAAGCTAATGAGTTATTCTATGAATACAAAAATTAAAACAAGAGAAATTAATTCAAAGATTAGTCAAAAACCAAAATTTCAAAATTTGACTTCCGGTCCAATTATCCTGGAACAAAAGCAAATTTTATCAAGATTATCAATGTAGTAGACGAATATAAGTATTGGGAACATTTATTAAAAATATGGAGTTCTTTAGTACTAGTTTTCAATTATCTGTCTAAAAATATCCCAAAAAAATGACAAAATTTGTCTATGTTTCACTAGAATTTCGGTTTTTAGGCAATAACTTTTGAACGACTCAATGGATTTTTTTGATGGACAGCGTTTTGGAAAGGTAATCATTTGCTTTTAAATAATTTTATGTCAAATGAAATAATTTAACTCAAAAAATGACCAATTTTCACATTCGTCATTTTGGCATCCGGTCCAAATTAATTGGACCGGAAAAAGATTTACGTATTTTTATCTTTGCATTGTAAAGACAGCAATGTTTAGAACATTTGGTAAAAAGATGGATATTTTATAAAATTGTTATTGATTAAAATACACTACTTGAAAAATGGCCCGATCTTTATGGGCCCCCCTGTATGTTCCTGCTTGTTTCTTTAAATTTGTTACACATTATCAATCACTATCTGCTGATAAAATAGGTAACACAAATTAATAAAACTTATTAATAAGTCTTTAAATTTTTTTACTATTTAAATTGTCGTTCTTGTTTATTAAAGGTTATTTAAAATGAATTTAAGCCAAACGCTTATATTAACTAAACTCACTCTCAATGGAAATATTAAACGTAAGCTTTGGTTTCTGTTCAATGTGTTTCTGTATGCTAATAAATTTGGATGTCAACTTTGACGGAAAAATAAAAGGTTTTTGAACTCTTTAAAAATTGTCTTTCAAATTGTGACATTCTGTAATAACTATCATTTTTTCTTTTTTAAAAATTCATATACAACTCAAATTAATCCATAGATTACTATTTTATTTTAATATAGATATCTAATTTTCATTTTACTTTATAAAACTTTCTGAAGCGTTCACTTGCTACTTCAGTCTAATGTTGTTTTTAATCTAAAATCTACTTTAGAAATTGGGAGATTTTATTTCACGTTTTTGTATGTTTTAAAACTCTAGCTCTATTTCTCCTGGACGAGAATGCTTCCGATTTCTTCATTAAACTTATGGTGCCCGAAATCGAATGGTCGCAAATCAAGTCTCTTTCACTCAAACTGATTGTTCCCATTGGCGGTACGGGCCAAGTTTTGGGTCTGCTCACTCAAACCAAAAAGTCTTATTTGACTATTAAATGCAATTTCTAATGAGCAATCTATGTGTTTTCATATTAAAATGGTTACTTTATTAATCAAATAATTTCTTCTATAATTTAATGCTATAATAAAACTATTTAAAATTGTAAACTAAAACGTTAAAAGATTTTATGTTCTGCTTGAAAGTGCTCCATCATGTCAATCATGTGGAGTATTATCTACGTTCAACGTTTGCATTAATATAATTAAATGGTTAAAAATTCACTGGGACTTCCTCTGATGGCATTTACTTGATAATTTCAATTATGTTATTAGAATGATTTTTAAAGGTCCAGTGCTTTTAATTTTTTTCTATGTTTTAATCAATTATTTAATAGTTTAATTAAAAAGTAAAATTAATCCGATATTCATTGATTATCGGTTTGTATTACTTCTTCTAGAATAACAAACGCAAAAGGTTACTCAGTTTTACTATGTTATGTTTAAGGAAGGACACGACGTTGCTAAAATAAGTGAATGATTCCTATGATTTAAACGGGAAAAAGTATTGTACCTTTTTCTCCAGAACCAATGAACCGATTTTTGTCTAATATAGCTTAAATTAAAGGTAAAGATGTAATCTACAAATTTGACTAACTGAATTTTTCATATTTTTTAATCCGACAGTGAGAGGATCTCTGACAGGAGATAAAAACTGAAAACCTCTTGTTTTTGTCAAATTTGTAACTTGCTGAACTCGTGTATTTTTAATTTAGTTTAAACTGAAAAATTCAGTTAGTCAATTCTGTAGTTTACATCTTTACCTTTAATTTAAGCTATAGTAGGCAAAAATCGGTTAATTGGTTCCGGAGAAAAAGGTACAATACTTTTTCCCGTTTAAATCGTAGGGATCATTCACATATTTTAGCAACGTCGTGTCCTTCCTTAAATTTCAATTTAATTTTCCGATACAAGTAAAGTAAGATATATGTAAAGTTCTAGCTACCTTTTTAACTAATTTGAATTGGGAACTAAAGTTTTGAGCATTACTTTAAAATTGAACTTAAACTCATCTTTTGTACTTCACTCCATTGTTTCGCAACCTAAACTATTTGCTTGAACTTTAACATTGGCACTAATTCATCATTCGCTCACATCATTAGCTTCATCCTTGAACTTTCTGACAATTAGTTAGATTTTTAGCCATTTTCTATCATCATTTTATTATCCTTAATCATTGTCTCTATCGTTCAGCAAAGGCCTATTGCATTTATATTTTCTAATCTCTTTAATCGTTCAATAAAGCCTTGAAGATTCTTACATATATATGTAAGTGGGGTCCCTCTCCCCACTTTTGATTTGAATTTTATTAGTTGTTATGACCTGACTTTTGTGAATAGTCCTGTAATTCTGTCCATCCACACACACACAGCCTAACCCTTCTCCCTGTATCGCTAGCTTACCTGTGCTGCCCTCTGACCCCTACTTCTACCTTACCTGCCTTCACCTCAAAACAAACTAGGAGAAATTCACCTTCCTCTTCCTTACATTGTGTTTCGACTCCTCGTGCTGATCGGTCTGCCTAGTCAAGTGCAACCGTTCTTGGATCCTAGTCAAGAATCCTCGTCTACCTTCTCCAACTTATCCTGGACAATTTACCTTGATCGCCACTCTGCCTCTCTCCTTTGGGCGTCCGACATATTCGACCTGTGACCTTTTTGTTGAAGAATCCAGCGAACGTTCTCGAAAGAAGACAGCACCGGAAATCTCAATTTCTCTCTCTCTCTCTCTCTCTCTCTCTCTCTCCCATTTTTCTTCCTGGTTTTATTGGTCAACTCCACGCCCGAATCTCACTCAATCCCGTCAACACAATTTATTTATTTTTATTATTTTTGATTATTATTTTGTAACGTTTTTTCTTTAATTTCCGAATTTCAATAAATCCAGCAAAGGCATCAAAATATAATTTGATCAACCTTTCATATATATTTCAGAAAATTAAGCGATTACCAAAGTTTTTCTTCTAAAAGGTTAAAAAACATTTACAATTTATTTGAGGAACCTGTGATATGAAAACTATGACAATTTCTTAATAATGAAACTGTTTGCTGAGTTTGCAATTTTTAGGGGAAAATATATTTTATTTGGTATTGGAGCAGTAAATTAACAGTATATTAAAAGATAAAATATTGTATTTGTATATTGTATCAAGCAAAACAAACATAAAACACGAATCATTCAAAATTTCGTTTTGTTTTCTTTTATTAAAAATAAATAATAAAATTCTTACAATTTTTTTTAAATAACACTCTATATGTACAAATTTGTTTCTTCAAGATTGTTGCGCAGATCATATTTTCACATTGAATTTCAAAAGGTTACTTAACATGTTAAATTCAAATCAAGCCAAGTCAAGAAAATCAAATCAAATTAAACTTTTAGCCTCAATCTAACTCGTGAAAGTAAATTAGTAAAAATTTTATTTAGATTTAAAAGGTTTCAAAGCTAAATAAAATTTAACATTTAAATTCATATATAGTAGCGGTGGCAGCACTGCAGCGTAGCACGTTGTCTGTGTATGACCCTCATCTGGTCAGCTGTAACTAGACTATGTAAGGCGAACTGATGCGAAAGCAGTCAGTCAGTCTCTTGTGTGACATACCTTAACTTGACATCAACAATAAAGCGTCGGTACACGTTTACAACTGGTGGCAGCGGTTATCTACCGAACTCTACCGCGAAGAAGACAAGTCTGGACCGTACGGTCGTCTGGTTTGGGTACTACCCACTCGTCTGGTTTGAGGATCACCCTCACTCGTCTGGATAAAGAAAAGCACGACTTTGGACATACGAGCATCTCTGTGTACGAGAAAGAGAAGTCACTCTCGTAGCCCGTTAAGGAAGTTGCCTGTTTTCGCGTGGTGGTAACGACAAAACGTCTCGTCGGTGGTACAACAGTGCAGCAATATGGTCGATGCGGAAAAGATCACCAAGAAGTTGGCACTGCTGAACGTAAAGCTGAAGGAACTAGTCAAAGGCGATGTGGACCCCGGGGATATGCTCGAGAAGTTCGAAGATCTCATCGATCAGTTACCCGATGACGCTGAAGAGGTGGCCAGTGCGTATCGAGCCAACTGGGCGACCTACTACGAGTCGGCAGTTATTATCAGAAGCATGAACCAGAGGAAACTTCTGGAAACTCAAGTGAAGGCAGGAAAGATGCCGAAAAGTGATATCCCAAGACAAGAAGTAAGCAAACATAACGGAAAGATTGAGGCCTTTAATGCGTTCTGGACTAAGTTCGAAAATCTAATTTTGAGTCGAGGAGACATTACTGAAGCCGAAAAGCAAGCTCGACTATGTGCAGCCCTAACAGAGGAAGACCAATGTAATGTGGTGAGTCTCAACTTGGCAGACACCAAAGCCTATCTGTGCAAGAAGTACAGATCACCGGATGCTATTCGAGTACACATTCAAGGAAAGTTTGCCGATTTACGGGCAAAACATCGCAAGGATGAAAAGGGCGTGCGAGAAATCACCGAGGCTTTGCAGCCGGCGATTACTTTGGCTAAGACAGCGGACCCGGACGCGCCAGAACTATTGGTCCTACTGTTTAATGTGGTCTACGGAAGGATCCCTCCAGACTGGACCGAACGCTTCTGGAATGAATACCCGGACAGAAGAAGCTGCCCAACGAATATGCTCACCTTCTTGGAAAAGCAACGTAACAATCTTATGGCGGATCAGGTGGCCCGAATGTCGATTGGCGGGAGCCAGCAGTTCAATAGAGACAAGTTTGGCCAACGGATATGCAACTACTGCGGGGATGAAGGCAAACCACATCTTGCAACTGAGTGTCCATTGAAGAAAAAGCAAATTTGCTACAAATGTAACTTGCCAGGGCACATCGCTAAATGGTGCAAAAATAAAGTGTATAAAGCCTACCCGCACATTGTTGATTCAAATTGGAAGAGCAAACCCAAGCGACAAGTGGCGGCGATTGGAAAGTTGGACGACAATGACCCGAGACCGCGATGCTCAGTAACGGTCGGAGATAAGAAACTGGACGGGCTGATTGATACCGGAGCTTACGTCACCATATTCCCGAATGATGTGATTAAAACGGAAGCACCGGTGAAGAACTTTACACAAGCGGACGGAATTACTAGCTTGTGGGTTAAAGGTCCGGTCGAAACGAAGTTTGAAGTAAATGAAGCCAAGTTCAACTTCCCGGTGTATACGCAAACGGCCGAAGAAGCTATCATCGGAGCGGACTTTTTAAAGGAACATAAGGCCAAGATTGATATGGCGGACAACCAGATAACGTTCGAAAAGGTAGAAACGCCAATGGCGGTAGCAACAGGAAGTGGCCCTACCGAAGGGAGATCAGTGGAGAAGACGGAACAACTTTCCGAAGTGAAGTTACGATGTGAGAAGTTGGTCAACGAGGAGTTCTCTGATCTGATGAAAGGAATCGGAAAGTGTGAACTGGTCAAGCATGAGATCGATACAGGAGATTGCAAACCGATTGCAATACGTCAACGACGAGTGCCGGTGGCATATATGGATGAAATTGCTAAACACGTTAAAGAACTCCTGGAGGAGGACATCATCGAAGAATCAACGAGTGAATGGCACTTCCCATTCGTGACGGTACGGAAGCCTGACGGAACTCTACGATTGACAGTGGATTTCCGCCCACTGAATGATGTCACCAAAAAGGATACATTCCCTATGCCCAGGATAGATGAAATACTGGAAAATATGAAGGAGGCGAAAGTGTTCTCGAGACTGGACCTTCGTAAAGGGTACTATCAAATAATGATGAGTGAGAAGGATAAAGAGAAAACGGCGTTTTCGTTTAAAGGAAAACTTTATCAGTTCAAAAGAATGCCGTTTGGACTGTGCTGTGCGCCCTCAAGGTTCCAAAGACTAATGCAACAAATCCTTGGAGATTTACCGTTCGTGAAAATATATTTGGATGATGTGGTGGTATATTCGGAGGATCAGGAAGATCATTTGGAACACCTGAGAATAGTGCTAGACCGAATTCGGAAAGCCAACTTGAAACTAAACAACGAAAAGTGTCAATTTGGAAAACGCGAGATCGAGTTTCTCGGATTCAGAATTGTCGACGGGAAGAAGTATCCGAATGACGAGAAGACAAAGGTGATGGCCGGATTTCCGGTGCCGAAGACCAAGAAACTGCTGAAAGGATTCTTGGGTCTGGCAAACTACATCCGAGGAATGGTGCCGGACTTTGCGAAACTGGCGCAACCTCTGTTTGCTGCAAGCAATATGAAAAAGTTCAAATGGAGTGAGGAATGTGACCAGAATTTCAAGCTACTGAAGGAGAAGTTATCAAGCAAACCGATGACCTTTCTCCCCGACGTGAATAGACCATTCATCGTAACCTGTGACGCATCAGACATTGGGATGGGAGCAGTGCTGGCTCAGGAAATTGACGGTGAGCGACATGTAGTCGAGTTTTTATCGAAAACGTTCAATGAAGTGGAGAAAAGATACGCAACCATCGAGAAGGAAGCGGCGGCAATTATGTTTGCACTCGAAAAGTGGCAACATTTTCTGAAGGGAACCGAGTTCACTGTTGAGTCAGACCACAAGCCTCTCAAGTGGTTGCTTTCGAAGGCGAACTGTCAGGGCAAACTTGGAAGAATGGCTCGGTATTTGAGCGGGGAATACAAAATTAAAGGAATCGAATATGTCAAAGGCGAAGACAACCTGCTGGCGGACACTTTGAGTCGAATCGAAATTGGGCTGATCGGCGGAATCCCAGGAGCACCAACGGAGAAGCTGAGAGCGTTGATGGAAAAAGATCCAAACCGGTTCAAACTGATCGACAATCGGATTTATTTGGTGGAAAAAGAGCGAAAACGACTGTGCATCGATTCATCTGTCGAGAAACAGGAAATCCTGAAGGAAGTGCATGACAATTGCGGACACCTCGGGTTATTCAAGTCACAAGAAGCCATTAGACAGAGATTCTATTGGCCGTACTGGAACAAGGAACTTAAACAGCACGTAAAGAACTGCTTCGCGTGTAACGAAAGAAAAGATGACAACGAACCGCACAAGGAGGAATTGATGGTCCAAGATAGCGCAGAAGTGTTTGAAAGATTGCATGCTGACATTTGTGGCCCGTTGACAGTGTCGAATGACAACAAACACTTTATCGTGGTCCAAGATGCGTACAGCAAATGGATGGAGGCCACGATGCTCAAAGACACAACGACGACAACCATTACTGACTGGCTTAAGAACCAAGTCTTCTGCCGATTTGGAGAACCAGACTGGATTACTAACGATCAAGGCACACAGTTTGAAAGTGTGGAATTTAAAGATTTCTGTAAGAGACTAAAGATCAAGCAGCACACAACGTCAACGCATCATCATCAGTCAAATGGGTTGGCCGAACGTGCTATCCAAACTCTGGAAAAAATGATCCGAACATCAGTCGACGATCAGAAGGACTGGAGTGTGATGCTGCCTCACTGTGTCCAAGCGTACAATGCACGGAAACATCGAACGACTGGGGTGACGCCGTATTCACTGATGTTCAATCGAGAAGCAAAGACAAAACTCGATCGGCTGTTCAACTTGGAACGAACCGAACTTGATGCGGAGATCAACACGTCGATCGCGAGAATAAACCGAAGAACCGAAACAGAAAGAATGAAGAAGTACTACGACAGAAATGTGAGAAAAGCCAACATTAGACCAGCAGAATTGGTAATGTGGCATTCACAAGAACAGGGACTCGGGAAGTCAAAGAAACTGAATCGTCGCTGGAAAGGCCCGTACAAGGTGGTCCGAGTGGAACGGCCGAGTGTCATACTGGTGGACTGCAATGGCAAAGAGAAGCGAATCCACCTGAATCATGTGAAGAAGATCGAAACCAACCGATCGTTGGCCGAGTTCCGAGGCCGAGGTAGACCTCGGATCTTGAGGGGGAGGAGTAGCGGTGGCAGCACTGCAGCGTAGCACGTTGTCTGTGTATGACCCTCATCTGGTCAGCTGTAACTAGACTATGTAAGGCGAACTGATGCGAAAGCAGTCAGTCAGTCTCTTGTGTGACATACCTTAACTTGACATCAACAATAAAGCGTCGGTACACGTTTACAACTATATCATTTATTGAACTTATGAAGGAAAAATTTGAGGGGTTTTTTATACAGAAACAAATATTTGGCATTTCCAAACTTTATTGAGGTTTTATAAGTTTCAAATTTTATAAATACAATTTTAAGTCTAATTAGGCTATTCGGTTTGACAAGATTTAAAAAAAGGTTTTATCAAATAACTTTTAAAGTTTTATAATTGCAATTTTATTTATAAAACTCAATCAAATCTACCGTTTTGTTATCTCAAGTGGTTACAAGCATTTTCAGGTTTTTTACTTTCGCTTGTTTCTCGGCTACAACACAGATTCTCTTCGGCTTGTGACAGACATTAACCGAATTTACGGTCGAGCGCTGTTTGCCTTCTTCCTAGCTTACTCACCAATGAATGCAGCAAGTTTCATCATGATTGCTCTCGATAAGGTGAAACCGGACACCAAGTCTGTACTGACACTGCTCACTTTCAATCAAGCCTGTTTCATGTTTGCAATTCACATTGCACTGGCCAATGCATCACTCAAGTTACACAAACCAGTAAAACGGCTGATTAGTATTTTCGTACATCCAACCACGAATCAACAAACCATTAAAAGCAAACTCAAGATGGTGAGATATATTGAACAATTTCACACACAAAATCGTTATGGTTTCACGTATGGAAAGTATGGCCTCGCAACGTATGCTTCTTTTGGAAAGGTTTGTAATTTAAAATTGATTTTTAGCTTTTATAAAATATGTCATTGCATAATCGTTACATAAAACTGTAATCTAATCTTATATTTTTTGTTCTAGCATATATTCTACTATATCAAAATTTTAATATTTCTTTACAAATTTTTTAATTTATTCTAAAATGTACCCTTAAATTCATAAGTTATTTATATATCTTTTGAAGGTTCGATTTAAAAGTTTTGTTTGCAATAGAAAATATTTTGACATTTAAAAACGTTATTAATGTTTTATGAACTCAATATTCCTCTCATGGTCGGTCATGTGTCTCAACATCATTTCTGTACTGTCAATTTTATCAGATCGAATTTAACTGACAATGTTTCATCGTTAAGAACAAATTTCAAATTACTGACAAAACAATACAATAAATATTCCAATTTAATTTATGACTTTGTATATGATTCATTTCATTTTCTCCAGGGGAAGGTAAAGTTACCGACTGAAATTTAAAAGAATAACTTTCTATTTCCAATTATAAACGATAAATTAAATTCATATTATTGTACGTGCGTACGAAGATGGTCAAAAGTACGTATTACCATGTATCAGTCTAGGTTATTTTAAATTGGTAAAAATTTATGAAAATATATTTCTGTTTTAATTTTTTTATTTAAATATATTATGAAGCATTTTTCTTTATCTTCTTAAACTTGAATTTCTTTTGTTTGGCTTATTCCCAAAAAAAGGTTTTCCATTCAAATTCGTGGATCTACTTTACGCGTACATCTTATTACATCTATACAAGCGTCTTTAGTCATTGATTTGAAATAAGCTAATTTCTTTACTAAGAAAAAATGATATTCAAATTTTAGAATTTAAAAATGCAAACAAACACAACACAAACAAAAACTATTAAAAATTCATTTGTTAGGTTGAATAATTTATCATTTTCACCTGTACACAGTTAGAGGTAAACGGGCAAACGAGCGAAAGTTGAATAGAAAATTTTCCATTCTAAAATAGAAAGTTTCTGCCAAAGCTCACTTTTGTACGTATACACAGACTTTCGAGAATAATCTACCTTTGAGACAACGTGTTCTCGAGTTTGTAAAATTGTTCTCTAATTTACTTGTTTACTTGTGTAGACTTAAAAATGGTTTCAGTCGGTCAGTGGACAGTCCGTGCAACTATACAAACGTGTCAAGAAGGAGGAACAAGATGAAGAATGCGTTGTGGTGAAATGTGAGGACTACATCGAGGAGGAGGAGGAGGAAGAGGTGAAGATTCAAGTGAAAGATGAAATTGAAGAGGATGTGAAATTTCCTGTGCAACGACCACAATTAAATCGAGTGGCTGACAATTTTCCAATTGGACCATCAACACCCTCCACTATCCACTCCCCAAATGTTATTGCCATTAAAGTCGAATGTCCCATTGAACAAGTGACAAGTTCACTCACCAATCCACTAGTATCTACCGCTGAGGCTGCCACCGAAGCAGTAGCAGCAGCAGCACTACCATCACCTTTGACCGTTCACGGCAACATTACAATCAAAGTCGAAGGTAAGCAAACATGTGCGAGTAGTTGTTGTTTATGTTACATTCTGTACTATTCTTGTTAGATGGCCAGTCGGTTCATCGATGCACTCAATCAGTCAAAAGTGAACAACATTCGGATGGACAAACTGAGCTACTCGAGCCAATCAAAACTGAGTTTGAGTCGTCGTGGTCAAGTCACGCGAATTTTGTCTCGCTAAAGAAAGAAGATGATGATGATGAAGATTGTGACTGTTTTGAATGTGAAATGAAGTGGGACTGTGAATACGATGAAGATCAATTGGACACGGCACGACCTGTGGAGAGACAAACAAATGAACAAATGAATATTCAATCAGATGGAGCGATTCAATCGGATCGAAGAGCTGATGGAGAAGGCGACCTGGATGAAGGTGATCAACAGATTGCTGGTGTCATTGTTGGATCTTTTTTAGATGACCAAGTGAACGATCGTGTGAATGTGATTCTAGAAGATGCTCACCCGACGAATGCACAACTTCAGGTGGTCCAAATTGACGTGCAATCTGAACAGGAACATCTTTCCGACATTGACTACAAGCTTGAAATGATACGAAAAGTGTTTGTGAAGCCAATTGCGAATCGGATATGGTGTAAATATCCTCAATGTGGCAAACAATTGGGACCGGACGAACTGAAGTTGCTGGCTCACCTCAAACAGCACACCAAGCCGTATGTTTGTGATGTTGTTGGTTGTCTCAGGCGATTCACTAGTGCTAGTGCTCTCACTCAACACAGCAAGTCATGTCACACTGCCAATTTACTTGAATGTGATTTACCTGGTTGTTTGAAGCGATTCAACAACGTCGGCACTTTAAACCTGCACAAAAGGGATCACATCGACAAGAAAGTGTTCATCTGTGAATTCACACATTAATGGGGCGATTGTGAAAAGGTGTTCTACTCTTCAGTCACCTATCGTGCACATTGTCTCACACACTCGGACGATGGCATCGAAGAGCACCAGTTTGTGTGCAATTGGGTCGAATGTGATCGCAAGTTTACAACTCAACTCAACTTATCAATTCATCTCAAACTGCACCAAGGCCAAAGTCTTGCATTCGACACTCATCCTCGTCCATTTGTGCGTGACCAGCCTGATCGCACTCGTCTGGAGCATCAGAAGGTGAAGGTTAATCAATTGTCCACCCAACGAAAAACGTCCACCGCTGTGGCTGCCACCAAATCCGCGGGTATTTGCACTATTCTCATTGTTAAGTCCCAGTAGTAATCCACATTTTTCCATGTGTTCCACCAACATCAGGATCGTCTGTTTCGAGTCACCAGACTATGTCACTAGCAGCAGCATCCACATTAGTCTCGACCGTTGACTGGAACATCGCATTCTGTGGTCATGTCACCTCTTCTCAAGAAACTCATCTGGTCACTCGTCGTCCTTTTGTTTGCGATTGGCCTGCACGTGGTCAGACCTTCACTACTGAGTATTATTTAAAATTTCATACTCAAGTTCACTCAGAATGTCTCACTTTTGCTTGCAACTGGCCTGGATTGCGGTCAAGTGTTCACTAATTTGTGTTTGTTAAGTGCCCATGCTCGAGTTCACACAAAGGCAATTCACAATGTGAACTAGTGTCCAAATTATGTCTTCAATTATCATTATCCTTTTTCAATAAAAGTACTTCAAAACTTACTTCTGGTTTCAATCAAGTCTCGCTAACTCGTACACTTTTTATTTCTTGTGATTATTATTAAAATCTTATTCTTTTAACAAATTCTTATTGAATGGAATGCTATTTGTTTTTCCGTACATTTATTTTTAAAAACAAAATTATGTTTAACAAGGTTTAAGCTTAATAATTTTTACATTACATTAAACAATTACTTTAATAAAATTTACTTTTTACAAGCTACTTGTAATTACGATTAAACACCCCAAATTATACTAATATGCCTTAACATGTCTATGCTTTAATAAATATTTTCATTCTATCCTAATTAATGCTAATTAATCATTTCTTTTATGCAAACGGTTAAAAATTCTTTTTGACGCCCTCCTGGTGTCATTTATTTACAAATTTTAATTTTGTTATCAGAAATCAGAAATTCAAACTATCACAATTTATTGTTTTATTTTTTTTGTGCTTTAGCATTCGAACGTTTCTTTTAGGGAAACACCCGGACTGAAAGAATTTATCCACTTCACATGCAATCAAAAGGTATTTTTTTATTATTAAAGCTTCAAAATTTTTTGCTGAATTTATGATTTATAATTTATATTTCCGTTAATTAGAAGAAATTTCGAAAATTAATTCCAGCAACACCATTTTCGAAGTCTTATCAACAGGTTATTTTTATAATTTTCTGTACGTTAATTTTATCTAAATTTCAATAAAATTTTATTACTTTTTGTACAAAAGAACTTGTGTTTCAATAATTTCAGAGCAATGTGTAGTATAAGTTTAATTTTTATTAGGGTTTTTTATTGTGAGATCTAAACTTACGTAAATTACATAAATTGAGCTTGCACATTCATGATTGCTTAATTCTGATTAATCTGTTGAATCATTTAAATGTAGAGTTTGAACATTGAACGGCAACTTGAACACAAACATTATGCAATCAACAATGATTTGAAATATTTCACTATTTATTTTCGTACTTATTCGATTTCACTCCACTTCACTTCATATAACAAGGTTTAAGTTTAATAATTTTTACTAATGTAGGACGAATAGGGCCTTGGGTCCTATGTCCCAACTGATATAATGAGATGATGATTGAAGATAGAACAGTAAAGAGTCTTATTGATGGTTTATTGGTTGATTAGTAGTTGTCACATAAACGTCACATCGGAGTGTGATCTCTCTGTGAGAGTACATGACTGATAGAGGATAGTGAACGGTGTGCATACAGTGGATACAGTGCCCATGCGCATCCGATCAGTACAGTATGAATAGAGAGTGAGAGAGCCAGTGGATAGGCACTGGGGGTGAGCTATGGGATAAGCCAGGGGTAAGACCCCTTTACATCATGTCTCTATTTATTTCAACATTCTAAAACATAACTGCTTTCTATTTTCGTATTCTTTATTAAATCTAAACAGGCAAGATAAAGTTTCTTTGCAGTTCTTCATTTACCTAAAAAATTCGTTTATTGCCCTAGCATATTTCTTTTTTTCTGTAAGACTTGATCATAAAAGGTTGAATTGAAGAATTTAAACAGTTCAACAGTAAGGACCAAAGGTGAAAATACTGTTAACTGATGAAAGAGGAAATTTATTTTGGCTATGGTTAAACATTTCTGAGACGCGTTTTTGGTGTTATCTATTTACTAACCTCAATGTTGCTAACAGAAGTTATTTAAACAACAAGTACTCATCGATTTATTCTTTTCGTTTCAAATATTCAACGTTCTAAATGACACACAATCACTTCATTTTCAATCAAAAGGTACTTTATTTTTATTATATATTCAGAACACTTAAAAGGACTTATATTTTATAATTTATATATTAATAATGATAATTAAAAAATTAACGTTTTCGAAAATTAATTCCGCCACCACTATTTTCAGTGGCTACACGACAAGTCCGCGAATTGACATCTCCGCGAAAGTGAGCAATTATCTAAGGCGTAATTAAGGGCGTGGCTTGTTTTTTCGCGGAGATGTCAATTAGCGGACTTGTCAATTTTGCAACATTTTTTGACAAGTCCGCTAATTATGTCTGAAAGAATTTAAGAATTAATCTATTCTGCTGAACCTGAATTGAGCTTTATAATTGAATCGATGATACAGAAACCCGTCTTAGAGCATTTAACTTATAAGCTATATTATTGTTACACATTGTTTTCCAGATGACATCAAATCTACTTGAATAGCGTAGTGTTGTGGACTATCAAAGAAAAGGTGAGAGCAGTCAATTCTTGCAGAACACCAGTTCTTGTGTAAATTAAGCTAATATAGGTTACCAATTATTCCATTAATCAATTGCGGGGAATACCATTGCAATGGCATTAAGATATCAAATTGAAATCGATCGCTGGTTCGAAATTTCGCGGATTTGTCAATTTTGAATTAATAGTTTAAGATGATTCTGTAACATTTTGGCATTTATTTACGATTTTAGAAAGGTAAATAAAGCCAGAAAAGGCATGAATTGATTTTCGTGGACTTGTCAATTTTGAATTAATTGGTTAAAACAGTCGCAAATCATAGCAATTTGCCTAGGAACAGTCGCAAACTGTAACAAAAGCATTCAGAATTATTTTTACATTCCATTGCAATTAAAAAAAGACCATAAACTGATTTTTCGCGGACTTGTCAATTTTGAATCAATGATTTAAAACAGTCGCAATTAGTCGCAAAAGTAATTTATATTATTTTGATTATTTATTGATTTTACAAAAGGGAAATTTCACAACATTGATTGGTTTTGTCAGAGGTAAAAATTCTTATACAATTGTGTGTGCGGTGCAAAACAAATAAACAAACATTATGCAAGAAAAGGGGTGTGTACTTTGGTGAACTCTGTGAGCGCGACACACTGCGTGTGCTTGTGCTGTAACTTGGCAAATTGTACAATGTACATGCTATGTGCTTGCAAGCACAAAGCTATGTGATTTCGAGAGTGCCCCGCGGTACATGTTGAGTACACTGAGAAAGAAAATAAGGCAATCGAAGTGTGCAATGCAATGTTACTCATAAACAAAGGATTAAGAAAATACCATTGAGAACTCCATTGACTGTTTTTAGAATTTCTCAATTTGGTATAATACGGAACTACAGTTTCATCACAACTAACAACTAAACTTTGATAACAACTTACGACAATTTATATAAATTCGGGCCACAGAGGATAACAAAGGAACCATAAACTCAATTTGGTCTATTTTAGATTTTTCTTTTTACCAGAAGCAACAAAGACAATTGCAGTTGACCAGAGTCATCTGACAAGTTCTACAAACAAACATAAATAAATTGAGGCCAAATCGTACCTTTGACCCTTGTCAGAAGTCAATAAACACAAATCTGCTTTAATCGAGTACATAAACTTGAACTACAGTAATAAACATTGAAATTTTAATTTTGTCATCTCCGCGAAAATAGGCTCCTCCCACAGAAAAAATAAATAAAATGAATTTTTTTCGCGGAGATGTCAATTCGCGGACTTGTCGCTACCCCTTTTCAGTTTCTAATAAATTAGTTTTTTTTAATTACATCTTGCTGACATGTTTCGATATGTTTTCCCTTTTCCGTTTGTTTTAAACATTTCTTTTATATTTTGATTAAATTCTCAATTTAAACAGGCATACGTTGATTAACTGTATTTATTACTTCTTTCGCAGATTGGTAAACATAAAAGATTACTCTAACATAAACCCATTAATCGCGATGTCTATTATATCCTTGCTAAGCTCAGTGGTATTATCCAAGTTAATTCACTCTAACAGTTGTTATCCTATCTTAAGGTCTCATCAAAGTAAGCTTTATTGTAATAATGTGTATCCATTCTGATTGCGATTTTCAAAAGGTCTTTTTGTACATCATTTGACATTGTATATTTTTTTAATTCTTAAAAAAAGTAAACCAACAAAAGTCTGATCTTACTCTTTTTAGAAGAGGTAAAAGAAGAAATTGTTTTTAAAGAAAGTTTACTTCACAATTAGTTAGAAAAAACTTTTGCGCGTTCCCTGTATATTTATTTGCCAATCTCAAATTTGTTATTTAAACCAACACAACTTATCGCTTTTTGAGCTAGAGTATTGAAAAACTCTTTTTGTCAAACTCATTTGCTCATCTGGTATTACCATTAAATCAAAAGGTGTTTTATTATTTAAAGATTAAATCATCTTAATTGGTATTGTTTAATATGAAATTAATTAGAAGAAGTTCGTGTTTTTCAAAGATTTGTTTTGGTTAAATGTTTATAAAAGTAAGTTTTACAAGTTTTTATATTTCTAATTCATCTTAATATTTACACACAGACAAGTTATTTTTAATTAGTCAGAATTAGTCAAATACAATTTGTCTACTCATAAAAGGTAACTGTAAAATAATGTAAATTGTGATATTTTTGTCATCTTCGTCTTATTCAGTGGTATTATTAAGTTGTTATTATTAACAAAGCGAGAATTATTGTGCTTAATTGGTCTTGCCATTTTAGAATTTTTACAACCTGAATTCGTTAATAAATAAAACCTTTTTAAAATCATAAGCTAAAACCTAGCAAAACAAAAAAAGTATTGTGATGCAAATTATCGTTGCGTTCTGAACCAATGCACGAGTCCACTTGAGTGTATTCTCCAAACTGAAATTATTAAGTTTCTCGATGCAAACTCAAGATGACGAGATATATTGAACAATTTTACACACAAAATTGGTATGATTTCGCGTACTATGGCCTCGCAACGTTTGCTTTATTTTAAAAGTTTTGAGTTGTTAAGTGCATACTTTTTGAAACAGGTCATTCGATAACCATTACACAAAAATGTAATTCAATTTTATCTTTTTTTAATTATAGCATGTATTTTAATATATCAAAATTTTAATTGTTCTTTACAAATTCTTTAATTTATGCTCAAATACACAAATTAGTACTCCATTGTAGATTGCTTAAAAGGTATCTCATTCATTTAATCATTCATAGACCCGTTTTCCGATTCTATTTGGCAGCGGGAAAACATTAGTGACAAGTCTAGTTCACTTTTGGTCGGTACTGTGCAATTGAATCTCTTCATTTTTTAATTGTCAATGTTTCATTACTAAGAACTAATTTCATATTACAAGCAAAGCAATAAAATTTCCAATTTAATCTATGACTTTTAATATGAGTTATTTCATTTTCTCCAGGGAAATGTAAAGTTGATGACCGAATGTGGAAGAAGTAACTTTTTATTTCCAATTATAATCGATAATTCAAATTCATAAATTTAAATTATTGTAGCGTACAAAGATGGGCAAAAGTACTCGATTCTTTATAAAATTTTTAAGAAAATAAACAACTTTAAATTAAAATAATTTTGCGTATTCAAATCTTTTGGCTTTATTTTTATTGATAAAAGGTCAATCAAATAGTTTACTTTATTTTATTTATAATTCATAAATCATTTATAATAAAACTTCTAAAAGTCATCTTTGAGTGTTTCTTTTTATAAACACAAACATGTTTACTTTTAAAAACTTTATTAATGTTTAATGAGAATTATTTTATTGTTTTTCAAATTTAAAATTTTGTAAATTTAAATTTTAAATGTCACGAACTGAGTTTCTACATATTTTATAAAATTAATTGCTTAACTACCTTGTTTAATGTTCAACATTGATCGAAATTGTGCTATAATTTGCCATAAAATTATTTTTATTATTTTCATTTATAATTTATGTTGAATATTTCTAAAACTTTTTTAGCCAGTTTCTTGAGAAAATTTTAGGATCTTAGTTTAAAAGTGTTTCAAAATGGTTTCTAAAATGGTCTCTCAACTTGTGATTGGCATTTTGTATCAACTCAAAGTTCTCGTCATAAAATTTCTTTTCGCCATACGATTGTTATCAGATGAGAGTTATTTCGTAAATTATTTTAAAATTGTCTCTGAAATTCAAACCAGAAAGTCTCAATATTTAACTCGACTAATACTTTGCAAGACTTTCTTGGTGATTAATTTTGTTCACTTTATATTTCTGTTTTACTATCAAGATCGGCTCTCAGAAGAAGAAAATTTACTTCAATTTAACTGGGTTTATAAAGATGATCTAAATGCTGGTGTGAACATTGGTCTGGTTATTGCCGTTGGTTTGTCGCATTATTTACTTCAATTGGCTTATGAAAAAAATGTTGGATTTAGCGCTAAAATTTTGTATCAAATTTTAGTTGAAGGGAAGAGCGATTTTTTCTTGGTTCGCTTTTGGAATGGAAAAAATTATTTGAAATTCCGTCAATTATTGCGACTTGAAAGTAGAACAATTGCACAAGAATTGAAATTGTTGGCTGTCTTGACTATGAACGTTAACCAAACTTTGTTTGCTTGGATTTGTAAGTATTTTTTTAATCAGTAACATTGTAATAAATTATTTTATTTTGAAATTTAGATTTACAATTTATCTTATTCGAATTTTATATTATTAATTATTTCTTGATCTATGGACGGTTTAGAAGTTTTAATGGTTTCATCTTTTACTTTATTTCTCAATTTTTTGCACTTAAACTATTTTTGATAGTTTACTTGGGAATTTATCTGGGGTTATTAGTTGGTGCTCTTGGTAGTTTTGTAATTTCAATTTTATTTATAAAACTCAATCAAATCTACCGATTTGTTATCTCAAGCGATTACAAACAGTTTCAGGTTTTTCGCTTTGGTTTATTTCTTCGATACAACACAGATTCACTCCGACTTGTGTCTGACATTAATCGAATTTACGGTCGAGCACTGTTTGCATTCTTCCTTGCTTACTCACCAATCAATGCAGCAAGTTTCATTATGATTGCTTTCGATGTGGTGAAACCGGACACTAAACCAGTACTTACTCTGCTCACTTTCAATCAAGCCTGTTTTATGTTTGCTATTCACATTGCACTGGCTAATGCTTCGTTAAAGTTACACAAACCAGCAAAACGACTGATTAGTATTTTTGCGCATTCAACTAGGAATCATCAAACCATTAAAAGCAAGCTCAAGATGGTGAGATATATTGAACAATTTCACACACAAAATCGTTATGGTTTCACGTATGGAAAGTATGGCCTCGCAACGTATGCTTCCTTTGGAAAGGTATGTTATTAGACTATTAGTTCTTGTAAAAAAGGTCTTTCCATAATCATTACACATATAAATGTAATCTAATCTTTTGTTCTCCTATTTAGCATGTATTCTACTATATCAAAATTTTAATATTTCTATACAAATTCTTTAATTTATTCTAAAATATACGAATTGGTACTTCACTTGCTACTCGTAATAATGGTCAAAACAATACAATATAAAATTCTATTTTATTCAATTCTATTCAATGTGTTTTCAAGAGTACTTAAGAGTTATTGCTTTTATAAAAAATATTAACCTCTACTAATAATTTCCATTGAATGTTCTCCTTTCGCTTGATAGATAAGGTCATTAAATCTATTCTTACCCGAACAATGGTCTTTAAATATCGATTTTATATGTTGAAACAAATTAATAAATTCTTAGGGAAAATGAAATTCATAATTACTAATTACAGCAACAAAATGCTAAAAATTAATTTATTTTCAAATTGAATTCATCAATTTCTCCAGTACAGGTAGAAAACCGAAAGTGGCATAGAAATTTTTCCATTTCAAAATCGATAATTCCTGTCAAAACTCACGCGTAAACATTCTCGAGAAAATTCTACCGCTAAGTCGGTGTCTAATTTGGTTGTTTTAATTATTTAGTTTATTCCTTTTTCCATATCTGATTATAAAAAGGTTTTTCGTTAAATCTTATTTTTAATCTAATAACGTTGCTAAAATCAATTTAAGCTTACTCAGAATGTCATGTTTTGTATTTTATTAAGTTTTCCTTACTTTTAATAATTCTCTGAGGTTTTAATGTTTCAAAAATGCAAAGTTCCCAAATTTATGATTTTTATTTAGTAAAAGTGACGAAAACATTTAACATTTTAAATATAAACAACTCCAACTTTCTTTATCAACCATAAATGCAGTTCTGAATTGCAACATGCCATCGAGTGCCATTTGGGCACTGCATCACGGTCACAAGCCATTGCGGCATATCTAACTGCCCTCCAACACACTGACAGGTGATGTACTTGTGAATAGTGGCCGGATGTGCCATTGAGCCCCAGCGCAAACAGGTCACCGGATACTCTTTGCCGTCTTCGATCACAGTGGCGCTGATTGGCAGGGAAGTGGTGGTTTCAGCCGTTTCATAAGGTTCACTTTTGGTTGGACAGTCCGTCTGATGACCTAATTGTTGAAGGTTAAAACAAGGATAAAGATCAATTCGACTTACTTAAAATTGGATTTGCCTTAAAGCAGGCAAATATCAACACAGAAACCAAAAGAACAGTACGCATCTTGAGAGTTGGTTTGTGATTTGCAATATTGGAGTTAACCATGAAGTCAACTGTACGATTTGTCTATGTTCTTAATTGCTTTTAAGCTAAATTGAACTCCGATAAGATTATTGGCAAAGGTATAAGTTTGGATTTATCTAAAAGGATACAAAATTTGTATAATCAACTTAAGATTATCATGCGTTGCTAATGGCTTCACAAAAATGCACATCCAGGAGATCCGCTTACTGTTAATTGCCTCTGGATTAGAAGCAAAAGTATTTTGTTGTTATATTCTTTAAATTGTATATTTGAATTCTATGAATATTTAAAAAACATCTAATGTTAATAAAATATTAAAAATCATAAAATCATATTTTAGTTTTTCTACTTCTATGATAGTAACTGTCCTGTGCTGAATTAAAGGTTATTAAAATTTACTTTAGCAACAGAATTAAACTCTTGTCAGGTCACTCTATAACCACAAAATATGATATAATTTTATTTTTTTTCTTTAATTCGTATTCAACTTTATCAAAATTTTTAATCTTTCTTTATAAATTCTTTAACTTATCCCAAATTTCAAATTGGCAACTTTAAGTAAAGGTTTCTAAAAGGTTTCTCTCCACTTTCTAAGTTGTATGATTAATGTTTTCTCGTCGAATTTTAATAACATTATTTTATTACTAAAAACTAATTTCAAATTCCGAGCAAAACAGAGTAATAAAAATTTTAATTTCTGTGTTTGTATTTGCCTCCTGTGTATAATATTTCATTTTCTCATTTGAGAAGTTAACGACCGAAAGTGGCATGGAAAAAATTTCCATGAAAAAATCGATAATTTATATTAAAATTATTATTTCTTTGTCGCAAAGGTAACCTAAAAATTGTACAAATATATTATTTAGTTTTAGTTTCAACTTTATTTACGCAATTTGTGTCCAAAAGAACTTCAAGATTATTTTTTAATATCAAGAATTAAAGATTTACATATTCTTTAATTTTTTCATTGTTTGTTTTTCCTTCAGCTATAAAAGGTCTTCAATTTCAAAACAAAACTTCCCGAACCGTCCATAATATCGATTTTATAATTTGAAACAAATTACTAATATATTTCAAAGAAAAGGCGAAATTCAAGTTTCAAAATACAAACAAACCAGTAAAAATTAATAATTCATTTGTCAGGTTGATTGATTAATCATTTTCTCCTGTATACAGGTAGAGGTAATAAAAGAAGGTAGACGACTTAAAGTAGCAGTGAAATTTTTCCGTTTCCAAAATCGATATTTTCTGCCTCGAAAACTCACTTTTGTACGTATACACTGACTCTCGAGAATATTCTACCGACGCCAAGTCGACGTGTAATTTAGTTGATTTTATTCTTTAGTCTTGTCTTTCTTCCACAGTGTCTTATAAAAATGGTTTCCATCAGATATTTTATTCGTAATCTCATAGCTAAAACTTTTATTTCGAAGATCAATTTACGCTTCCTCACTTGTCATTTCTCATTCTCAAGTTACACTGAACGAAAATTGAAATGTAAACAACAACAGAAACAGAAAAGCCCATTGAAATGTTTTCTTCAAAGCATCCGAGAACGACCCGATTTTGGGTGGCGAATATTTTTCTACTCATACCAGTGCATCAAATCGGTGCGTCATCTTGTTGCCTCGTACTCAATCTACAAAGAACGATTCGATTACTTTTACTACGACGTATTTCTCGCCGGTCTGGTACACGCCAAAGTGTACTCGGGTTTTGACGCAATTCTTGCCTCACCACTCTCACTGATTGAAATGGCAATTGATCATGTGGTGGAGGACAAGTTGGAAGAATACTTTCTCAGATCATTCTATGATTTGGTAGTGTTGAATGGTAAAAGATTTTTCACTCTTAATCCTGAATTGAAACCTAAATCAATGAGACCAAGTGAACTGATGGGAGCGTTTCGTGGTGTTCTCAATGTTGAAAGTGCTAAATTTCATCGGAGAAAGTTGAAACGATTCTCATCGTTGACGTGCAAAATGAGGGTGCGAATGATTCTGATGGTCATCATGATGGAGTGGATGTACTTTGCGGTAATGATTTTTATGAGTAAGTTGTGTTTTTATAAATTTTATTACTTCATTTATGAAAGGAAGTATATTCATTATAATATATTATTTTATAAATTTGCATTCTTACTCTGTCCCCTTTTTACAGGTCTCGCATTTATCTTCGCAATCATTCATTATTACCTGAAAATATATTCAGACAATTTTTCAGGCCAAAAATGTGTGATTGCAATCATTGAAATTTTACTACTTTCTTTCGCGACTTTCAATGCAATTAAAATTGTAATATTCTTTCTGATGTCACTGGTGTCACAGTCTATGGTCAATTGTATGCATTTAAGGGCACTGAACAAAGGATTGATAGAAACTTCTAATGAGCCAACAAAAGGTAACCCTTATTCTCAATATTTGCTCGTCAAAACACTGAGAACTTATTATCACGAGCACTCGAAAATATCTCAATTTACCAGCAAATTGAATCAAAACATCTTCTCCACCCTTATTATGGTCACTCTGTTTACGAATGTGCTGTTGAACATTTTCTTGTTCAAAAGATTGTGCAATCACAGCAATTACATCATCTACTTGCTACTAACAATTGCTCAAGTGTCTCTACTGCGAATTTTCTTGGCTCCAATTTTGTTCATTTTCAACAATCTTTATGCGACGGGAGCGGTTTTGTTCAAGTTACAGCTTGATTTACAGGGACGGAGAATTGTTGGGCAGAAATTGAAATTGCAAAATTATTATGAAATTGTTCAGGCGGGTAATGAGATGAAAGCATCCGGTCTCTCAACTTTGTTTTCTGGATCGGCAATTTTAAAGGTAAAAATTATCTTACTATTAATGAATCTTATTATCAATGTTTATATATTTCAGATTATATTCTTTTATTCCGCTTATTTATTCATTGTGCTAAAATTAATTTTGTAATTGATAATGCTTCTTGTCTTTGAACTCATAATCAGTTGCATATATGACATTTAGTTTTTATTATTTTTCACTTTTTATTTCCCAAGTTTGAATTGCATTTCCAAAAACGGTTCCAACTTTGATTGTTTTTAAAACTATTCTTTTCAATTTGTTCATCTTAATTAAAATCGGATTGTCTATTTCAAATTTTTAAGCTAAATGTAATAAATAGTTTTTAAAACTTCTTTTTATACTGTTTCTCTTATTGTTGTCGGTCATTTTTCAAAATGTCAAAAATTCATATTTCATACTCATTAGTTAGTTCAACTAATGCAAATTTGATTTTTATGAAATACTTATATATAACATTCGGATTAATTGTTCGTTTTTTTGCATTACTCAAAAGGTAAAATATTTTCAATAATCATAACATTGAAATCCAATTAATTGTTTACATTTAAATGTATGTGAAATAAACAGAAGCAGACAATTTCAAAGTTCTGCAAAAATAACCAATATATGTGTAACTATTTCCAACCAAACAGAGTGAAAATAGTTTTCAGACAGAAAAGTTTGTCAGCTGTTGTTGTCACTCGTCGACCTCGTTCGTTCTCGTTTGTTTCTACTTGCCAATTCACTTCTATCCCTTTCTCGTGCTTCACCATGGCTCGTCTCACACGATTGCACTCGTTTCTGGATCTATTTGAGGAACGTCTCGAAATTGATTGTGAACGACTGAAGCGTCAGCTCCTTGCTCAAGTAGATCAACAATTTGGGCTTCTCCAAACGAAGGTGAGACAACTACGAAGTGGATTTGGTGGTAATCGGACGGCCAATGCCAACATCGATCCATGGATTGAAGATCCGCCAGTGGAGGCAGTTTCATTTCATCAGTGCGTGGAGGAGCAAGGAGCTCTGGGGGAATTGACTGGTCGAGTTGTTCCATCCACATCATCTACCCGTAAACGCAAGTCTAACTCAAGCTCGTCTAGAACTGTCACAAACAAACGACAAAAGACTCGGAAAGGCCCCAATGGTGGATTGTTTCTATGCAAGTCAGCAGGATGTGGAAAATCGTTTGTTTTGAAAACAAATTTGACCCGACACGAGCGTATCCATCTGGGTGTCAAGCCATTCTCCTGTAGCTGGCCCGTTTGTCGTTATTCTTCTGCAGAAAAGAGTCATGTAGTTCGACATGTTCGAATGAAGCATTTCAAGTTGCCTCCACTCCAGAAAGAGCAAAAGCGACTCAACATTGTGGACAATCGCGACCCTGAAGATTACGTTCAGGTGGATCACCAACTGTTGAAACGACGACTCGAGTAGGGATTGTGGTCACTTTATTTAGTGTAATAACTTTATTCCTACGATTAGTCTCAATTTATCTAAATTTAGTTAATTTAGCTAACTCTATTTGTAATCCTTTAAATCTCAATTTACATTTTAATCTTCAAGCAAACTTTCTCATGTTTTATAATTTGAGTTTGCGTCAATTTGTTTATAATAAAATCTCACATTTTACCATCATCGACCAAAAGCTAATATTGTGTATCTAAATTTTAGATTTTAGAGAACATATTTGAACAAAAAAATTTTGCTTAAAAAATTAATGTAAATTAAATCAATGAAATGGAACGGATACTAGAAAATTATTTATAATTTTTTAATTTAAGATAAAGATTTTCTTTGAATACACAACTCCATAGAGAAAATTTAGAGACTGAAGAATGGACAATAAATTTTTATTTGTGCTGTTAAACTAGGCAAAACTACTTGTGACGGAGACGAACGCAAAACAATTTTTTACCTTTTTGTATTGGAGAGTCAACTGTGCCATACTAACAGTTCTACAGAAGTTGATATTAAACTGAAGGATTATATCTTAAAAATAAATTAGAATAAAGCGAAAACTTTCATATTTAATTTACAGTTAAACTCGTTTTAACTTACTTCAAATAAATACTTGATTCAAAACCTTTTTATGCTTCTTCATTCATTCTTCATAAAGGGGATATTGGAATATAAAAGTAAGGAATATTTACATAAATGACCTACATGTTCTTAAATTTACATGCAATAATTAATAATCAAGACGCCCGCGTATTAAGCTTTAGAGAATGCAATCAATCGTTGGTTAGGGCAAAAATAAAGTTCTTGACCTGTTAGACAGAGAATGGCGTATTTTTGAATATGCTAAATGACTTAAATTTATTTTTTAAAAATTAAGAAATATTATTTTGTTATAAAACAAATTTTAAACAATATATAAAGATTGACCATTAAAACGCTGTGCTTTTCTTGGAAATTGGATAACAAACAAAAGTATTTATCTAGAACTAGAGTAAAGAATTGAGTCAAAATTACATTCAAGATCAAAGCCATTCTCCATCTTAAGTGTTACAAAAATGCTTGTACAGTTTTATTGCTGTCTATCATTAAGTTCATCTAAGAATACATAAAATAACACATAAAATTACCCAAGGAATTAAGACAAGAGAAATTGTTAAATTTATAAAATGACCTTTTTAGATTTCGTTAATCTCACGACAAAAGACAAAGGTATTTTGATTAAAGACATTCAATATTGAGATTAAACTGTATAACGATTAAAAAACACTACATTCATGACTTGTTAGTAAATTTACTCTTAAGAATGTGTTATAACATATGGTATATGAAAAATACAATTACAATGCATTGTCCGATATTAATTAAACATAAAAACATAATCAACAAATTTAAATTTTTAGTTTTAAAACCTTTTACTATGGAGATCAGTTCTTCGAGTAGAATGTTGTAAAAAACAATTGGCTCTGTAGAAAGAACACAGCTCTCCTGATTATAGAATACAAAATTTCTATTGTAACGTTATTTTTTATGACGTATCCAATTCATTGTAATGAGCTTCTGTTTCAAAGTGGTTGCTTCGAGAATAGAATTTGTAATAAAAATCACCTGTCAAGAATTTGAATTAAGTTATTACATTTTTTCTTCTTGTTCACTTTGTACGTCTTAGGAATGTTAAAACGGAAACGAACTGTAGACGATTCTGTGTGTGTGCGTTTGAATTTTATAAAATTAAATAAACATAAGCAAAACCTTTTGAAGAAAATAATCATCTCCGTCCTAATTTAGTATCTAAGTTGTTAGTAATTTTGAAGAAATATTGTTTGAAACACATTCTAATAAATGAGTCGATATGATTTTTGAGAAGATACCTTTGAATAGTTGACCAAAAGAATAAACGAATTGAATTTTGTTAGTTGAAAAATGACAAATGTTTAATCGCTTCTTACCATTTGATTGGGTCGATAAATATTAAATATCTTAAATGAAACCACTATATATCTTTATAAGCCTGAATTTATTCGATTATCTTAAACAGAGAATTATGAAGAAAACGCTCAATTAGATTGGCTGGAAGATGGCAGGACTGAACATGTACCAACTTTGTAGTGCACAGTGTAAGTCCAAATAATATTAAAATTTCGAATATGTTAGACCGAATATGCAATAGAAGTCAGGAAAGTCTTATTAGGCAGGGAGTTTAAATCAGTTTAACATTTGTGATACTTGGAACCGATGGAAGACGATGAGAAACCAAAATTGCAATTTAGTTATATGACCTTTTAAACTAAGGTTAAAGGAGTATTATAAATTGAGATATTTTATTAACTTAATTCATGATTAATCATAATAATTTGAAATCTTTGAGAAATTAAAGTAATGGAGTCCGAAAATATTAAAAAAAAATATTTTTTAAAAATTCTTTGATGAAGAGGGTTCTTCGGTCTTCAAGTGTTCAATTGGACTTATTCACATCTGAAACAATAATGATATTAAATAATGTGATTAGTATTACTTAAAAAAATTATTCAACTTAAATAAATGAATTTACGTTCGAATAGGATTTGACCTTTTAATTACGAGACTGACACGATGAAAGTAAAATTGTCATGGATAAGGTGCAAATAAGAAAATCGAATGTGGCGCATACAGGCTCAGCTAGTAACCATTTCCGTCGCAAAAGTAGTATATCAAATCTTCAGATCTGTAGTTGGTTAAATTAAACTTGAAAAGTACGCCAAATAAATTTAAATAAGAAAAAGTTTTGTTTAACTTGAAAACAAAAATATACCTAAAATAAGTACTACTTGTTTTATCGTTATTAGAAAAACACTTTAAAACTGAATGTCTTGAATTCATTAAAAAGACCTTTTATAAAATGGCACAAGAAAATCTTTGATAAAATAGATCTAAGAGAAAAATGTAAGTTTAAACAAATGTTAGACCTTTTAAACAAATTCGAAAAAAATTCAGGATTAATCTTGATAGTCTATCAATGACAAATAAAAAGAAAAGAATTGATATGAAAGTGAAATTACATTAAATTAGTCAGATGAGTTGTGAGGTAAAAAGGCCAAGAAGAACCTTTTTGAGGAGAGATTTGTTAATTTGTTAATTTTTATTTATATAAAATCATTTCTAGTCTAGAATAAATGCAATAGAACATGCAATGGACGTAAAATTTAAACTAGCTTTTCCTTAAAATAATTAGAGAAATTTATTTAAAGTCGTATGTAGCAAAAAATGGTCTTCAATAACTAAAACTCCCTCCATGTGCAAATCGCAAGCATTCGATCAGAATGAAGTTGCTCAAAATTAAAAAACCAGTAGAAGGTGATTAGTTGTGACTACAATTAGAAGTGTGGAAACATCAACAAACACACAAACAGAAAAAACTTTGCTCTCTGTACCTGCTTTCAATTTTTTATTTTTCCAGGAAATCTTCGGCACTTGACAATTTTACACTTAATAGTTACTAAGTAAAGAAGGAAACAGACCAAAAGAGAAAAAAGAATAAACATGAGTTAACTGGAATTAAGAGGGATAGTTGAATTTGTAATTGAAAATATTTATGAACACAATATATTTAGATGATTTTCAACCTTTTAAAAAGAATTTGAAGCGAAGACTGTATCTTTTTAATATAATTTATCATACAAAAATAATCAAGAGCTAAAAAACTAGTAACCAATTTTTGCGGAGATCGTTAACAAGGTTGGTTCTAAATTTTGTACTTGTCGGGTTTATTCAAAATTTTACTGCAAATTATAGTAATATGTAAAACATGTAATTGATTATGTAACCATTTGAGCCAAAACTAAGTCAAAGACTAATTATTGTTGTAATTTAATAATAAACAAAATAATAACAAGTTATATCGGTTTGATTTTAATTTAAGTTTTAGTTTGCACAAAATTGACTTTACTGCTGAATAATTCTGCAGAGACAAGTCAGCGTTTGTAATATTTAAAAGAAGTGAACTTCATGTAGGCTTGATCTGACACTTGTGAGTGATCCAATGAAAATAGTTTTATGACATTAAATTAATCTTTACCTTTACCTTAAACATTTGTAAGATCAAACATTATAATCGTTGGAAAGATGACATTGTGAAAACAATGACATTTTTGTAATCCCTGGAAAGAATAAAGTAAGTAAGTCCTTAAAATAGTTTATTCAAAAAGACTAATGACACATGCAAACTTTATAAAGTTAATCTACAATTCGGAGTGCATAATAAAGTTTTATTATTTATAAATTAGTTGTGAAATGTGAATATTGTTTGCAGAACATGCAAATAAAAACCCTTCTTCGGGAGCCTTAAGTATGAATTGGAGAATATTAAAAGTTTGAAACATTATTCACTTTATTAGCAAGTAAGTAAAACACATTTTAAGTTAAGACAAATGAAAACATTTATAAACCTTTGAGAAGAGGATAATTATTTGAAAATAAACTCCGCTTGGAAAATGACAATAAGAAATAAAACAACACTATTTACAAAAAAAAATAATTGAGATTTAAAACCTTTTAAGAAACAACATAAACCATTTAATCAAAAATTTGTAAACAAAATGAGGTTACTCTTAAAGGATAATAAAAAGGGTTTATACATAGTTATAAAAAAACTTCTAAACATTTAGTTGAACTCTAACTTGTTCACGAATAATACAAAAATGTTAGACAAAAAAATAAATTTAATATATACCTATTTTAAACCAATATTCAAAGACTGACACAAAATCCAATTTCTTAGTAGTAATCTTCTCAAAGTGCATTTCTTACATTTTTGTCCTATTTATACATCTATACCTACCTATCTGTACATATCACTATACACTTTCCCTTTATAATTTTATTTATATTTTAATAAATCGAGTACAAAAAAATAAAACTGCAAATTTAAATACCAAAATACTAAATTTTAAATAAAATATTTAAATAAATTTAAAAAACAAATAAATCTTTTTCTTGAATAATGGTACAACAAAAATTAGATTGGCCTACATAACTCGACATTGACCTTTATCGTCTACAGTCGTGTACAGTTTTCAGTTTGGAAGAGATTTTGTTACAAGGAAAGGATGAAGCCTTTGATCGTTTTGGAGATGAACAAATAGAAGGTGAAGGAGTCATCGAAATGGAACGGGTACTGGTGGTCTACTTTATTAGATTGGACCCGTATAATTAAAGCGTCCGAGTAAGATTCTACTCGATCAAGTTCACTTTGTCGCGATCATTCATATTTTCAAGTTGGCAAAACAAGTTGATAAGCAAATTCACTTGCAATTTGGTTTGAATTTAATAAATTTTTATTATAATTAAATTATTAAAACTAAAATGTGTGAATTGTTATTATTACCAGTAATAAGTTTTGTACGATTTTGGATATCCAGGTGCTGAGAGGTTTTAAGAGGGAAATGTAGATTAGTCCTCAGAATAAACGAATCAACGTCTCCATCCACCCCATCCACCACCCCATCCACCGCCCCAACCGCCACCACCCCATCTTCGGCCTCCCCAGCCACCGCCCCATCCGCCTCCCCATCGGCCACCGCCCCATCCACCGCCCCATCGTCCGCCACCCCAACCGCCACCACCCCATCGTCCACCACCCCAGCCCCATTGGGCCGAGACAGTGTTGGCGGCAATGGCCACCAGCAGGATCAGCGCAAACAGCAAAACAATCGATCGGTCCATGGTTGTCAAAGTTAGTTGTCGAACTTGAACTTGATGATCATGTTCCTAACAGTGGCACGCTTATATACCTTAAAGCACATCCACACAAATCCAACACAATAACACATTGACCCATTGAAGTGATCAGATAAAGAGGCACCTCTGACAGGAAAAGGGTGAAGGGAAAAAGAGGGTAAACGAAAAGGGAAAAGGCACACGAATGCGATAATGCTCAAACAGGATACTCAATTAACGGTGGTTATCTTTAATAGAAGGCAAATTGTCACAAAACGACAAACCTCTACCGGACACATTCGTGACATTCGCGGTATTTTGGCTGATCATTCGCAGTTGGGTTAATAACCATCGAGTGATGATAGCCTTGGAATTTCCCCTTTAACAAATGTACATCAAGGTGAACATTAGTGCAGTTTTCAGAAGTTCTATAATTTGTATTTAAGTTTTACTCTAAGTCTAATTCAATTTGTAAATTTACTTTACCTTTAAGACATTGTCAACATTTTCTCATTTTCAAACTTTAAAATTGAAGAAAACGTTTGGCTCCTCCGAGTAAATAAAGTGAGAATCTGCTATAATTTAATTCACGAGTAAGTTTATATTCGTTTATTTGATCTCACGAATGAAGGATTAACATTTTGAGTGATGATTGACACAATACAAAGATACAAAATAAATTGAAGATAAAACAATCTATTCGTAAGGTTAAATAAACATCGTAAATAGAAAAAACTAAAATTTATTTACCTTTTTAAATAAAAATACTCAATTCAGTTGCAATACAAATTGGGAAGACGGGATAAGTGATGAAATAAATTAAATCGTCAGAAAATCAATTAAAATAGGATATAAATTAGACTCAGATATAAGAACACATATCTAATCATAACTATATATAGGATATATATCCAAGCATCAAAAAGTTCAAAAGTATTTTTAAATTTAAAAATGTGTAGAATTTCCATTAATTGTGTGCTTAAATGCAAAAACAAAGAAAGTTTATTTTACCTTACAACTTTCATAGGCAGATTACGATTACTCAGAGAGGACTTGTTGAATGTGTACTACCACAATGTGTAGCCTTTGTAAAATATAACATTGGTTATTAAGAGTGGATTGTGAAAGGATAACATGGCTCAATTAGTAGAAAACGGGTAAACAAGATACCATGAAAGAGTAATAAAAAGATGATTTGTAATTAAAATTTGAAATGTGGAAGCATTCACAGCAACATATACGGTCAACGCTAACCTCCTTTCTGTGAAAAATGCTCGCTTCTCCAGGGAATCGTAGTCTTAAAGCATCGATACTTGGGAACTGGTGCTGAATTGAGACATAATAAAAATTAACGTTAATTTAATAGGATAGAAAAAATTAATTGTGATTTAGGTGGCACAATATGCCATTCTTAGTAAAAAAGAAAATAATAAGCACCATTGATGAAATGCAACTGTTGTTTATGGAGAAACAAACTAAAAATAAAAAACATTTAAAATTAGCCTTTTACAATTTTCCAGCAAGACAAGAAGAAATTGAAACCGTCGATTACTTTGGAGTTGAAAAAATGTGAAGTTGCCTTTAAAAAGATCACGGGTGATTTTGAGCATTTTGTTGTTGCTTTTCTTCTTTGACTTTTGTCGATGCAACTGCTGGGACCAAGCTGCACTTGCTTGTTTTGCTTTCGGAAACAATTTGTCAACAAAAGGTGAAGAGACTTTCGATTGGTTAGAAGATGACAATTCTCAATGCATTGCAGTCATGACTTGCCAAATACATATTGAATACACGTTGAAAATACTATAATTGACTTTAGAACTATTTTAATACAAATTCAAAAATTGGATTTGGATTAATTACAGTTTTAAATAGATATTACTAAACCTTTTATTCGATCCCAATAACCGACGAACATGGTAATTTACCGAAATCTGCTTCATTTTGTATTAATACATTACCGATGTTTTATTGTATTCTATGGAAAGATTAAAATTTTCAAATTAACAATTGTACTATTTATAATTAAAAATTAAAAGAAAGATAAAATACACTGAAAAATATTGTTTGAAAAACAAAAATAAATATACAAATGCCAATTAAAATCTGTAAAGTGATACACAAGTTTGAGAAAATTATTTATTATTTTACCTTTAAAATTGCTTTCTATACCGAACTTGACAAACGTTTATTTCAAAAATCGCCCAATACATTCATCCTTCACATTAAATCGTCCAATGGCTTTAAAACTGAAAGATACGTTTGTTAATGTGCGAATACAGTCATTTGCACAAAGGAAAAACATCTAGTGTTGATAGTCAATGACAGAAGCCAACATGTGCTGCCCATAAGTTGAATATTTTTAAATATACCTCTGCTATGCTCTGTTGCACTCTTCACTGAACCCTACAGTGGTACCATGGTGATAAGCTAACTTCCACTTTACTCGGACAATTCCTTCTATTTTGTCAACAAAACCGTTTAACTATATTTTTTGGAGGGCAGAGCTTGCCTGCATTACATTCCAATGTTTGAAAAAACGTTACGGACACATAAAAAATCTATAAAATAATTGAAAAGACAAGCTGTTTTGTACAAAATGTACTAGAGTTTATTGAAAAAATAAACAAAAATATAGAGGGAAAAATAGAAACAAAATCATGTTCTTAATAACAAGAACAAATCTGGAATATAAATTTTTGGACAAAATTGACCAATCGCAATTCAGATTGATCATGAACTTGCAAACTTAATCTACGTTCATTTACGTTTACATTAGTTTGTATGTTGATATCGCATACAATCAGTTATTTCAAACAAATACAATCAACAGTTAACATGTACAACTCATGCTCAATTATTTGAAATGATTGAAAAACAAGTGATTTTGGTACTGAAAGTACTAGAATTTATTAGACGAAATTTAGGAAAAACTAACTAACAAAAAAATATAGGTAAAAGCAAGTTCTTTATAGAAAGAACAGATCTGGATTATAAACATAGGATACAATATTGGAGCCAATATCTCCTCTTGGTTAGTTCTCTTTTTGATGGTTCTTGTTCTTTGTCTCTTCAAAACGCAATGAAATTTTCTTTTGCACGCTTTCAGGCAACTTTTTCAATGCTATTTTCTGGATAAATAAATTTCGTGCTGCATTCAGTTCTCCGATGCTTGCACCAGCTCGCGTTCGCTGGTACTCAGTCCTCATCTCGCTGGCTACATGTTCATCACTTGTCTTCACAGTCTTCTGCGATTGGGAATCTGACTTTGGTTTGTTCGATGACATGGTATAGCCGCTATACCATGTCATCGAAGACCACTTCTCTATAATCAGTGTTGGACTACTACGAAGGGGTGTCAGGGGTAGCGAAAGGGAGTCGGGAGTCAGTGAAATTATCGAAATGAATAACGGAGACGTTGCTGCTCTGGGTGTGTGCACAATTTGATCTCTCAGTCAACAACGCTTATTTGAAGAATTGAAATTTGAGGAGGTTTGATTGATTTAGGCTAATGCTAATCAACAATAAGGCAAACTCAGTTTGATTCATTTGATTGCATAATTGTTGTACAAAGTTATTGATGAATCACACTGCATACCACAATTAGCACAGATTTGATCTCCCCTAAATAAATAAAAATCTACAACGAATCTTTTCTTTCGCAATGTTTAATGTCGATTGAAGATTGACAAAATTGATTTGATACAAAATGTACTAGATTTTATTAAAATTGAGGGAATATAAGCAAAACAAAAATATAAATAAAAACAAGTTCTTTATATAGAAAGAACAGTTCTTGATTAACTGACCGATGACCGAGTTGGGTCACATTTATACCCCAGTCACTATTTAATGCCAAAGAATGAAGCAATGATATTCAAAAAATCTGAATAATTCTCTATCTTACTTTTAAAGTATTTGCTATCGGGAGGGGAACAGTATTCCCGACACACACATCGAATTTCGTTTAAACAAAACAAAACCAAAACCAATCCAAAATGAGAAGAAGAAGAGGTGATTATGAACTACATAAATGAGAAATATAAAATAGATTAATAAACAAATAATAAACAAATATGAAAGTAAGTTACATAATCGAATAATTTGTTAAATATTTTTAATGAAACCTTTTTATAAACCGACTGATAGAGACGAGTTTAAAGTGGCGGCACTATCTTGAACCACTAATCTTGAATGATTCACCACACCCATTGATCTAATTGTGTCAATGTTGTTATCTAATACTGCAACTGATTTTCTAAAATAACGAGAAATAGAGAGATTCAGGATACGGACAGCAGACCACCTTTCCTGGAAACTTTTCCTATGAACTTTTGTGCCAAATTACAAAAAAGGATGCAAATGAAAACGACGTGAAATCGGGGTCAATAATTCGTAAGAAACAAGGTATTTTCTGACAAATAGCAAAGAAATGGAACTGGTTCGTTACCTGTTAAACATGTCTTAATAAATTTACTCAACAGGAAACTATAATTAGTAAAAATAAACGATTTAAATATTTAAAAAATAAAATAAAGAACAATCTATGTTCAAACAAGACAGTTAAAAATAATAAAACGACAATAAGATTTAAAAAAGATAATTTTTAGATTAAACCTTTTAGGGAAAGAGCTCAGAAGAAATTAATTAAGGATAAAATTGAAGATTAATTAAAAAACATAACATAAGACCAGTTTCGAAGATAAATTCAGAATAGTCATATAAAACAGGTAACTTTGTTTTCTGTTGCTGTGACTACTTTTGTAACTTCTGTTTCCTTTATGGACATATCACATCCTATTCCTCTGCCTTTTCTTGTTCACTTTGTACACTTCAAGAATGGACAAATTGGAAATGAACTGTAGACGATGTTTGGGTGGGTGTGTGAATTTCGCCAAAACTTCAAAACATGATATCCAACTGACTTTAACTTGAATTTCACGATTTTAAAAAATTTAAAAATTGAATAAATATAAACAAAATCTTTTGAATAAAATAATCACTCCGGTCTAATTTAGTATTCAAGTAGCTATTATATTTATAGGAAAATATCGTTTGAAACACATTTGAATAAATGAAACGATATTGGTTTATGACGAGAAACCTTTCAATAACCGACAACCAAACTTTTTATAATATTTGTAAAAGCCAAAACAAATAGCAGAAGATATCGAATATGTTAAACCAAATATGTCATAGAACGTAGAAGTGAGATGTTTGATTGGCAAATTGTTACCGTCCAACTTGTCCAACAGCGTCAGCTTGATCATAGATTACATTGAGATGATACGCAAGCATGGTTGAATTCTTTTTAGAAATCATTTTTCTGTAATTGGAAATACCTTTGAGAATTCTTGGTTCACTCACGAATAAATAATTTGACAAGCCACCCACCAGCACTACTAATGAAGTGTGAGTGTTGTAGAAGATTAAAAACAAATAAATCAAAAACTAAAGACATTTAAAATTAACCTTTTACAATTCTTCGGCTGTATTTCAGATCAATTAATGATCAAAAATCAACTTTTAAGGATTAAGTGCTATTAAAAGAAGAAATACTAAGTTTTTATCATTATCAGTTAAATATTTTTAAATAATATTATTCCCTTTAGAGGTAAATGTAGTGACTGCCTGATATAATTAAATTAAAGTACTAATTTTGAAAGTGAGTTGCATAATCGAATAATTTTTTAAATATTTTAAATGAAACCTTTTAATAAACCGGCTGATAGAGAAGAATTTAAAGTGCTAGTATTATATCTCGAACCAGTCAACTGTATTGAGAGAATGATTCCCCACACCCATTGATTTAATTGTCTCAATGTTGTTATTTAATGCTGCCACTGGTTTTCTAAAATACCGAGAAATAGTGAGATGTTAGTTAAAGTTAAGTTATCAACGATTAGTTCTAGTTTCATAACTTATATTGTCATAGATGCCGGACATGGACAGCAGATCACCTTTTCCTGGAAACTTTTCCTGAAAACTTTTCCTATGAAGTTTTGTGCCAAAGTACAAAAATGGATGAAAATGAAATCGGGGTCATACGAAATCAAAAAAAAAATGGCGCGAAATATTCAATTTATCAATAGAAGAATTCATGAAATTTTTCTTGTTGTGGCTTTATCCTGAAAAATTCTAGTGAGACGCTTTTTAAAAAGCTCTATTAAACCGAGAATAGTTCACCTCATTGGACTAATGCTTATCAAGACAGAAAACAACTGACACTAAATACGAGCAGTAATGTTTGTAAAGTAATGCGGATGGCAATATCTAATTTTGAATTAGAATTGTGACTTAATTATTTAAAAACACATATGAAAACATTTGTAGAATTGCAAGTTTGAAGATTAGGGAAACCAAGTTGGAGTGTTACCCAACCATAAAAATCGTACAGCTTAGCAATCCGATGATTATAATACGAGCCTGTCAAAACGAGACTCGAATTAATTATTGTAATTAATTGAAATTGTGTTTTTATTATCTGTTTTTACATTTTGTTATCTGATTTGAATTCCATCATAAATAGAGATTAAAATGAAAAATGTTGAATGTTGACAGACAAGAAATATGACATGACTTCTTGGAAATTTCTTTTTAGTGTCTCGTCAAAATGAATATTGAGATAAATTTTGAATAATTAGTTTTAGAAGAGTTTTTTGTCAATTAATTATACAGGGTATATTAAATTTATTTAGAAAATGGAGAAAATTGTATTAAATGTATAAAAATGAATAAAACTGAGAAACCTTTAACTTAGACTTGGATTATGGATTGGACTCCAATTGGATTCTAAAGCATTTATGCTATTTCTACTTGTTAGTTTTTTTCGGTTATAGCATAGTATACTCCAAGTACTTTATATTATTTTACCTTTTTAAAATTAAACCTAGACAATTGGGACAATGTAATTCAAAAAAATTATTAAATTCTCTCATATTTTAAATACTCTCTTTAGTTGCAATACGAATTGGAAGACGGGATAAGTGATGAAATGAATTAAATCGTCAGAAATTCAATTAAAATAAAAAAGTAATTACTCTCAGACATAAGAACACTTAAGCCTAACAGTAAAAATTTGTTGAAATCTTGAAAAGTCTTGATGGTGGTAGCTTTCTGAAGTTAGATAGCTGAAAAAAACAAATTAACCCCAAAAAAGTTACAACGACAAACTTACGTTCGAATTATGAATATGAATGAGATGATTGAAAAGTAGACGAACGGACAGGAGAGAGGACAGAGGAGAGGCAGCGGAATAATATCCACGCATCTAAAAGTTCAAAAAGTATTTTTGAATTTAAAAATGTGTAGATTTTCTATTAATTGTGGGCTTTAATGCTAAAACAAAGAAAGTTTGTTTTTCATTGCATGCTTTTTCTATGTGACAGTCAAGTGAAATTAGAAAATGTACTTCACAAAAATGTGACGATTGAAGAAAATAGTTTGTAAAAATCTTCGTTGTTTTTGAATCGCAATATCAATCCAAATGAGAAAAATTGAGAAAACTTCAAAAATTATCTTACAACATTCATGGGTAGATTACGGTTACTCAACTTGTTGACTTTGTAGTGTACGTAAAATTTCACATTGGTTATCAAGAGAAGATTGTGAAAGAAAAAAGATAATCTAGTTCAAATTGAAAAAGGGATAAACAATATGCCCTGAAAGAGTAATAAAAAGATGATTTGTGGTTAAAATTTGAAATTTGGAAACATTCACAGCAACACAAACGGTCAATGCTAACCTCCTCGTTCTGTGTAAAATGCTCGTTTCTCCAGGGAATTACCATAAATACTTAAAGTATTGATACTTGAGGATTGGTGCTGAATTGATACATAATAAAATTTAACGAAATAGGGTAGAAAAAATAGATTGTGAGTTTGGTGGCATAATAAACTAGTTTTTGAACCAGCAGCTGGAATTTTGAAACATTATAGCTATTATAAATATAAATAAGTAATGCCATTGGCATGAAAGTCGGAGCGAACGATTTTAGAATCATAATATTATATTAAATATATATCAAATTAAATATTATTTAATATTTAATATTGAAGTAAAATGAAACTTTCTTGTTTGCGAAACGTAATATATACTTAAAATTAGAGGTGAACATTTCCGAAACTTCATTTTTCCTGGATCATACATAAATAGTTTCGAATTCTTTAGGAATTTTGTACCTAATTTCACTCAAATCCGTTGAGATCTAGATGAGGCGAAATGGATTCAAAGATTTAGGATATTTTATGGTAGAAAATCATAAAATCATGTTCAAAATGACTCATAGACATGCACTTGGTAAGTAAATGATGACTAAGGAGCAAAACTTTGCTTATCTCGCTGCAAATTTCTCACGTTCAAATAAGTAATTGAAATTTTGTAGAAAATCAACCCCCACACATCTTAAATGCGTTTGATATGAATTTATTTCATAAGAATAAAAATAAAAGTATGTCCATACATTCCCATAATTGTATTCTTCCAGAATAGGTTCATTCGATTTTCCAGTTTCTCAATTGATTCATTAATTTGAAATTGTAAATAATAAATAAATATATTCAAACCTTAACCTAAATTGGAAGCAAATAATGAATTTATTTTTTTTATAGTGTAACTAGGTCCGACTTATTCGATTTCAAAGTAGAAATATCATGATAGATTGCGGTTAGTGTTGATTGGAACACAAGATTTCCCAATTGAGCTTGTATATCTGGTATTTCACATGCTTAATGCTGTTGTATTTGTGCTTTGTTTTGTTGATTTGCACCCAAAATGTCACTGCCAACTCAGCCTCTGCTCAGTCTGGTTGAATGTCACTTGAATTCACTCAAGTCAATGCTCACTCATTAGAGCGATGACACCGTGGACAGTCAAAATTTTCTGGTTAACTAAATGAGGGATAAGTTTAAATGCTTCGATTCGTGAAACTCCGAAAGCCGCCAATTGTGGTAGTCAAAACGTCATGTATGAAGTACCTCAAACAACTAACCATTTGGTAAATCTAAATCGTCTGTATGCAATCACTCCCTAAATTAAAGTTCAAAGTATTAGTGTTGCTATTATCATCGTAATTTATTTGAACTTTAGTTGAAAAAATACATTTCTTTATTTGTTAGTTTAATTATTTCCAGAAATCTTTGAATCCATTTCGCCTCATCTAGATCTCAACGGATTTCGATGAAATAAGGCTCAAAATTCCTAGGAAATTCAGCAGAATTTTTTAATGATCCAGGAAAATTCGAATTTGAAATTGTGTAAAACAAGCGTTCGCCTCTACTTAACATATAGATAAGCTAGGTTAGAGTACATGAATCACATTACTTCAATCTCTCATACAATAGATGTACTTTACATTTTTTTTAGTTTTTATATATTTCAAATCACGATTAGAATACAGTAAAGTCTCGTTAATTAGAAAATTTTGGGAACTCAGATCCTAAAAATTTTTCGAATTACTAATAATCGAGACAATTTTAAAATGACTATATTTTATTGAATTAGACTAAAATATACTCTTAAAATCGTTATTTGCTAAGCAATTTGAATGTTTCAGAATGTTAAAATGTCATTTAAGTGGAAATATAGCGTTATTTATGATTTAGACAAAATCCCTATGTATTCAGAATATAGATTTAAGCTACATAAGGCGCCCAAATTTGGTAAAATTCACGTACAGCGTTGATTAATTGAAAACTATTAGTCTAAGTAAATCATTGTCAATCAACTTAATATTGAAAAAAAATTTGTTTAATGAATTTAATCAATTCGAAATTTGGACCGTGTTTTGTCCCTCAAAAACTATGAAAATTGTTTGAATTAGTCTCAATTTTGCTTTCCAATTACCAAGCACATGTGTACAGTGATAGTTAGCGAATTATACCACATTTTCAAAATTTGCCTTTGAATTACCAATTACAGAGACTTTACTGTATATTTGAGTGTAACTAAAAAAAATTAATTAAAGATATAAATCACATAAACCTTCTGATTAAACACATTACTCTGAATCAGGCCAATCATTATTTGTCAATGTATGCCATATAGTCTTTGTGCATTTCCATATTTCCAATAAATTCAAACCTCTCTTTGGAATAGAAGCCATCAATGACAAGGTTAGATAGCTTTCTTACGAGACTAAAAGCGACGTAACTTAATCTGCCTGATAACTCTTTTGTCACCAATGTTTACCACTGCCTTATCTAAAGTATATCTTTGAGATTTATGTATAGAAAATTAATGGCCTAAAGACAGTTGAAATTACTTGCGGGAACATGAAATATCTCCATGTTTCCAATTTTCGTACACAGGCACTACTGGAAACACTTGTCCTTAAAACATTTAAAAATATTTGTTCAGGCGACGAACATAGGTAGACATAAACAACGAAAGATTACTTCCAGGACATGTAAAGCCAAAAAAACCAAGCATAAACCAAAAGTAACTACTTTCAATAAAAATAATAAAGCAATGAGCACCAAAAAGACAACGCTTTCAGGTGACGCTTGAGTGTGCTGCTACTGCGCATCTCCTTTGCGCACAGCGGGCGTCCGATACAGAGTGTGCACACAGTAACACACACTCAGTGTTGCCACTTGGTTCTTACACATTTCAATACAAAAATTTTCGATTTTCAAAAAATTGCTACTCCGTTGACCTTTGACCTATATGAACCAAAATTCAATATGCACATCTACACCACCACCAGAACATTGTGTTAAATTTTTAGACCGATCCATACTGTGGTTTCGGAGGAGTTGTGTCCACAAGAATTGCGTATTCTCTCAATTTCTCTCGGATGTTAACGTCGCTCACAAACAAACTCACACCTCGCTCGCTTCGCTCGCTCAGCGTGAGTTTGTTTGTTCGCTCCTCTAACTATTCTTAGTCAGAAAGAAGAAAGAAAAGAATAAACACTATTAATGAAACTGTTTTTTTAATGAAACAAAATAAACCTGTAACAAAAGACATTTAAAATTTAATTTAATAATTCTGCACAAGACACATGGAGGAAATGAAACCGTTAACGCGTTGATTGCTTTGGAGGTGAACAAACTGAAGATGAAAGAGCCTTTGAAGAGGTCATGGGGTGATGGTGAACGTTTTATTGTTGCTTTTCTTTTTTGACTTTTGCCGATGCTGCTCTGACTCCTCGGACCAAGCTGCACTTGCTTGTTTTGCTTTCGGAAACAATTTGTCAACAAAAGGTGAAGAGACTTTCGATTGGTTAGGAGATGGCAATTCTCAATGCATTGCAGTCATGACTTGCCAAATACATATTGAAAATGCTATAATTGACTTCAGAACTATTTTAATACAAATTTAAAAATTGGATTTGGATTAATTACAGTTTTGAATAGACATTACAAAACCTTTTATTCGAACCCAATAACCGACGAACATGGTAATTTACCGAAATCTGCAACGAGGGTTCTGCTTTATTTTGTATTAATACATTACCGATGCTTTATTGTATTATATGGAAAGATTAAAATTTCCATATTAACAATTGTACTATTTATAATTAAAAATAAAAAAAAGGATAAAATACGGAGAAAAAATATTGTTTAAAAAACAAAAATAAATATATAAAAACCCAATTAAAATCTGTAAAATGATGCACAAGTTTGAGAAAATTATTTATTATTATACCTTTAAAATGGCTTTCTACACCGAACTTGACAAACGTTTATTTCAAAAATCGCCCAATACATTCATCCTTCACATTAAATCGTCCAGTGGCTTTAAAACTGAAAGATACGTTTGTTAATGTGCGAATACAGTCATTTGCACAAAGGAAAAACATCTAGTGTTGACCAATAGTCAATGACAGAAGCCAACATGTGCTGCCCATAAGTTGAATATTTTTAAATATACAAATATAGCAACGAAAATTTCATAGATTTGCAAAGTAAACAGAAAAAACAATTAAAAAAAAGAAACAAATTTTAATAATGAGGCAAAACCATTTACAATTCCGAACTTAATGAAGATACCGAAAAATAATTCAAATGATGCCCGTGTTAGATCGTTTCAGGAACATTTTTGAAAAATTATTTGTATTTGAATGATTTTAAATAAGTTTTACTATTGGGAGGGTGAAATTTATGGAAAACAATAGATCTATGAGTTGTTTATCATTGTGTATCATTAAGATCAAATGAATTTTAAAAAAATGATTAACCTTTCAAAAACTTTAACCTTTCAAAGCGTAAGAAATGAGAACAGACTATGCAATCTTTACAAAGGTAAGATATCATTATGGAATATGTTGTTCTATATATATAATTAACAGTACGCCAACTCTCTCAACACCCACTAATGAAATATAAATCATGTTTGCTGAAATTACATATAAAATATTTAAATGAATTAATAATTTGACAATAAATTTAAGTTTAAATAATTTTATTACCAAAATAATAGGGATTTTGAGAATCTTTATGGCATGATTAGTTTGTAGAATATAAAGCTCACTAATCAATAATATCAGTAATATCAACTAAAGTATAGATGGTTTTCCAAATAGTCTAGTTTAGTTGCCTGTGACTTGATCAAGTTGGAGATGCTCATTAACGACAGCCAAAGCTTCAACATATTCACTTCATCGTGATTATTTTATAGTCTTTGTCAAATCCAAAGTGAATGGTCCAAATGGAAATAATTTTTTTGAGGTTTTGCTTCAGAAACTTTATCATACTCGTTTCCAGTTTTGACTCCAAGTTTAATTAAATTGTTCCATTCATTTCACCTATATAACATTTATCAAATCTTTTGGTATCATAGCTTGAAAATAGAGGCAAGCATTTGTCCCGATCCCGAAAATAAAAGAAGAATATTTTAAGTTTATAGAAAAAGGCTACAATTGAAAAATCTAAAAAAATAATTTGTAATCAAAACTTGTAATAAACCCCTTTTTTATCTGAATTCAAAATTAAGTAATGCTTATTATTAATAATAAAATACTTTACTCTACACAATTATACTTGGCTTGGATGTCACATTACAACAAAGAAAAAAATGCAAAGATACGAATAGACAAATTAGTTGTGAAAATCTCTGGAGATAAGTGTAGTCGTGTTATTCGACTAGAATGAGATGACCTTTTATTTCTGCGAATTATGTGTATAATAATAGTGAATAAAAAGAGCAACTATATGTGATAGATAATTATTTAGATTAATCCATAATTTATTTCAAATTATTTCTACTTTAATAATATTCACGCTTGGATAAATACACTAAAATCTTATTCAAAAAATGTCAGATAATTAAACATAAGAATGTCATTATTAACACCTCATACAGACAAAGGCAGACATCGATTGCGATTTATGTATAAAAAAGAAAAGATATACCACTCTTATTGTAAGGAAACTATTTTGTTGCAATCTATGTTCAAACAAGACAGCTAACAATGTAAGAATAATAAAACGATTATAAGATTAAAAAATATAATATAATTTTCAGATTAAACCTTTTACTGAAAGATTCAAGAAGATACTAATTAAGTGTAAAATTAAATATCAATTTGAAAAGATAAAATAAGACCCGTTCAGAAGATAAATTCTGGATAGTCGTAGAAAAAGGTAAATTTGTTTTCTGTTGCTGTGGCTTCTTTTGTAACTTCAGTTTCCTTCATAGACATATCACAATTCCTCTGTCACTTCTTGTTCACTTTGTACACTTTAAGAAGTGGCCAAATTGGAAATGAACTGTAGATGATGATTGCTGAGTGTGTGAGAATTTCATAAAACTTCAAAACATGGTATTCAACTGACTTTAACTTACAAGAAATATGCCGCCAATTCGACAATCACAAGGGCAAACAAAAGTGCCGGTAAGATCAAGAGCCAGTTCACAGTGTCTATTGATTGTTCATATAAAATTTTAAACACTTTTGAATAAATGAATGGATTCAATAATTCATATACTTTCCAGATATGAACAAATAATGTGTCAATCAATTTATTTGAGTCAAAGAATTAAGCAATGAATTTAAAAAAAATCGTTTATAACCGCATATAACCAAATAAAAAGCAAGTCCGTATTTTTCGGAAAAGACAACATTAATTACGAAGAGTAGATGATTGGGAAGGAGAGAAAGAGAGTGAGGATAATTTTGGCTCAATGGGCAGTAAACGGACAAGCAAGAAACTATGAAAGAGTAATAAAAATGTGATTTGTGTTATTGAAAATTTGAAATGTGGAAACATTCAAAGCAACATAAACGACCATCTTAGTGAAGCACAGTAGACCAATGCTCAACATCGGTTTGTTACAAAACGCACATAATTTGACAAGCCACCAGCACTACTATTGAAATGTGAGTGTGGTATATATTGAGAAAGAACTAAAGACATTTAAAATTAACCTTTTAATATTTTTCATTAATATTTTCGAGATAATAATGAAGAAAATCAAGTTTTAAGGATTATGAGTTAAAAGGGAAATTACTAAGTTTTTATTCTTATCATTTAAATATTTTTAAATCATATAATTCGCTTTTGTGGTAAATGTGACTACCTGATATAATTAAATTAAAGTAATAATTTTTTACAAAATATAATTTATGTCATAGATTTTCTATTTGTAACCTTTATAAATCCAACCGTGTAAAAACTATTTAACAAATAACAAAGTAGTTTAAAACTAAATATTAATAATGATAACAAAAAAAGTTTTGAAATTAGAAACCTTTTAAAAACAGACTCTGAAGAAAAGAATTGTTAGACATCATGAAAAATAAAATCAATAAGAAATGTTTCAAAAAGTCAACACAAATATTAGAGTAACGAATTTTAGAACTTAATGGTTAGAGATAATAATGATTATTATAAGACCTTTAAAAGAAATTCAAGATCATATTGAGAATAATATGTCAATCTGTAAAAGATTAGTTTTAATTGGAAATATTCTTTAAATCTTGTCTGGTGATTTATTGAGCTCAAACTTCTAGTAATGAAATATTGTAAAAGATTGATAAGTTGCAACACCTTCCTCCGATAAGACACTTACTAATGAAATGTGAGTGTTGTTTATTGAAAATTTATAAAAACAAAGATTAATTTATATCAAAAGTTTTGTTATAATAATTATCAACAAAATTTTACATCAAAAAGTGATAAGAAGAGACATGAAAGCATGAGATTAAACGTTTGTGTAATTGAAAGTATTGATGAATACTTTTAAATGATTTTTTGCTTTTAAAATGACAATTTGGGTCTATGTAGATTTTTCTTAGAAGTTATCAAACAACAATTATCTAAAGGTTAATAAAACAACAAAAATAGGTTATTTCCTGAATATTACGCGCTTTGTTCAAAACTTGGGAAATAGTATTTAAGAATGACACCATTAAAGTCACATGTAAAACATGAAATTGATTATAACTAACTATATATAACTATTTAAACGTCGACATTTCTATGCGATTGTTATTTAATAAACCTTTCATCTTTAATGCCAATACCCACACAAAATAATTTTTATTAACAAAAATACTATATAAAGAAGCAAGACAAGAGAATTTGTTGATTTTATAAAATTACCATTTTTATGAGCGAGATCGAGAACTGGCGCAAGACAACAAGAAATGGTTCGAGGAAATTGTGGATCATGAATTTGATCATGTCATGTCATCATGACCAATGAGATAATGTTAAATATTATTTTTAAAGACATTCAATATTGACAATGTTAGATATTTTACTGGAAAATTATTTTAAGATTATTACAAACCGCTAAATAAAAATTAATCAGAGTTCAAGCTAAAGAATTGAAAACATATTTTAATGCCTTAGTGAAAATTTTTAACATACGAGATTGTCGTATATAATTATATAATGATAAGATAGTGACTTATTAGTATTCAACTCTAAAGAGATTAAAATCGTTGAAAACAATGTTTAGAAAAATTACTTTAACAAGACAAAGTCACTTTATTTGACTGATGACAGGGTCGTATCAAATTTTATGCAATGATTTCTAATATTCTAATGATTTTTAACCTTTTCTAAATTTGTAGAAACATGGAGATTGTAAGAATTAACTAGAAACAGTGGACGAAAATTTTATATTTAAAAAAGGTTGTTTTGTAGCCAACAAATTTAAGTTATCATAAATAATTTATTACAATTCTTAAAAAATGAATGTTAGTTTGAAATTGACTAAACTTGAGCAAGTTTTAATAAAAAATATTTGTTTTATACCTTTTGTAAAATGCTACTAGAGCAGTCAAATTGTTGGAAGTAGAAGTCAAATGTGCGGAATTCAATTTTTGAGATCACAGAATAATGGATTATAAATTGAATTTAATTACAGTATTTTACCGAAACATGAGCGTAATTGCAAGTGACGTACAGATCGTTATGAAGACAAACAAGAGAAAGAACCTTTAAAGCTTTAATAAGAAGAAAATTAAAAATATGGGATAGAGCTTCAAAAATCAAATATTATTAAAAAATAAACAAAAACAATGAATGTAAATATGCATGAGAATTATACAAATTCTAAAATATTATATATACCGATCTGTCAAAGTAAAATGACTCGAACAGTCTCTCACCGATGGGATCAACAATATGGCCAATTTTTTAATAACCTTTTAATAAAACCGCAAATTGTAGCCACTCAGTAATCTACTCATATGCAAATTCCATAGTGTTAATGTTTGAATATAATGGATTATCGTTTGAATACCTTTTGAATAAATAAAACGATACGATTTATAGAATGGCCATTGTGTATGGGACAATTTACTCCTTAGACAAAACAAAAGATGAATCCCCACTTCTATTAAAATTCTGGTGTTCGTATGGTTTGTCTGTCACGCTGTTTGTTGCATACAACAATAGCAGTATGAAATTGCAACAATGTCAAAATGGAAAGATTTGAACAACAATTGAAATTTCGAATTTGGAAATTGCCGTCGATAGGGTTAGGTTTAGGTATTGTTAGGTTGTTCGGTGGGTGTTGGGCGTTATTAGGAGTAGGTTTAGGTTAGGTTAGGTGGTTAGGTGGGTGCTGGGCGTTGTTAGGAGTAGGTTTGGGTTAGGTTAGGTTAGGTGATTAGGTGGTGAGGTGGGTGCTGGGCGTCGTTAGGAGTAGGTTTAGGTTAGGTTAGGTGGTTTGGTGGGTGGTTGGAGTCGTTAGGAGTAGGTTTAAGTTAGGTGGTTAGGTGGTTAGGTCGGTTAGGTCGGTTATGTGGTTAAGTTGTTTGGTGGATGGTAGGTTTTGTTAGGGGTTAGGTTTAGGTTTAGGTTAGGTTAGGTAGTTAGGTAGGTTTTCAGAGATATTTATTGATCGATTAATCGTACAATGTATCTTATCCCACTTCTATTAAAATTCTGGTGTTCGTATGGTTTGTCTGTCACGCTGTTTGTTGCATACAACAATAGCAGTATGAAATTGCAACAATGTCAAAATGGAAAGATTTGAACAACAATTGAAATTTCGAATTTGGAAATTGCCGTCGATAGGGTTAGGTTTAGGTATTGTTAGGTTGTTCGGTGGGTGTTGGGCGTTATTAGGAGTAGGTTTAGGTTAGGTTAGGTGGTTAGGTGGGTGCTGGGCGTTGTTAGGAGTAGGTTTGGGTTAGGTTAGGTTAGGTGATTAGGTGGTTAGGTGGGTGTTGGGCGTCGTTAGGTTTAGGTTTAGGTTAGGTTAGGTGGTTTGGTGGGTGGTTGGAGTCGTTAGGAGTAGGTTTAAGTTAGGTGGTTAGGTGGTTAGGTCGGTTAGGTCGGTTATGTGGTTAAGTTGTTTGGTGGATGGTAGGTTTTGTTAGGGGATTAGGTTTAGGTTTAGGTTTAGGTTAGGTTAGGTAGTTAGGTAGGTTTTCAGAGATATTTATTGATCGATTAATCGTACAATGTATCTTATCCCACTTCTATTAAAAATTCTGGTGTTCGTATGGTTTGTCTGTCACGCTGTTTGTTGCATACAACAATAGCAGTATGAAATTGCAACAATGTCAAAATGGAAAGATTTGAACAACAATTGAAATTTCGAATTTGGAAATTGCCGTCGATAGGGTTAGGTTTAGGTATTGTTAGGTTGTTCGGTGGGTGTTGGGCGTTATTAGGAGTAGGTTTAGGTTAGGTTAGGTGGTTAGGTGGGTGCTGGGCGTTGTTAGGAGTAGGTTTGGGTTAGGTTAGGTTAGGTGATTAGGTGGTTAGGTGGGTGTTGGGCGTCGTTAGGTTTAGGTTTAGGTTAGGTTAGGTGGTTTGGTGGGTGGTTGGAGTCGTTAGGAGTAGGTTTAAGTTAGGTGGTTAGGTGGTTAGGTCGGTTAGGTCGGTTATGTGGTTAAGTTGTTTGGTGGATGGTAGGTTTTGTTAGGGGATTAGGTTTAGGTTTAGGTTAGGTTAGGTAGTTAGGTAGGTTTTCAGAGATATTTATTGATCGATTAATCGTACAATGTATCTTATTACAAAACACATCGCATGAGTGCAACATTACATTGCTTTCATTTGTGGCAGATTTATATTTCGGAGAAATGTTGGGTCAAACCTAGGTTTGTTTCGGAGAAATGAGTTTAAGACAGAATCATGAGTGACTTTTGGTGGGGTCAACATTTTGGTGGTTTAAGAAATATTTAAGAAAATGACAACAACAATAACAAATGATAACATGAGGTGAAAATAAATTCAACCTCATTTTGGTGGGCTTAGTACGCATTGCGTTTTGATGGTTTGTAGTTTCAGAGAAATGTGATAAAAGGTGGTATTTTGGTGGTTTGAGGGCAGCCCAAGTTGTCCAGATGCTCGCAATCCTTTCTCCTCCATCCACTCAGTCCGCTGCCATCAAGTAGTTCGTATCCATCAGGGTTGTCCTCATGAGTGATCCCAGAGAAGGAACCAAATTTCGGAAAGGGTGGTGAAGACGAGGTGATGAGATGTTGAAGCGACAAGATGTTCCATTGGGGTTCCAAAACTGCATCGAGATATGTTCACCAGAGTTGCCTTGGCATGGTATCGGCGGTGTGGCCACACCGTGACCCACAATCGGGTTTTTAGGTAGTTAGGTAGGTGTTGGGCGTCGTTAGGTGTAGGTTTAGGTTAGGTTAGGTTGTTAGGTGGGGTTTGGGCGTCGTTAGGTTTAGGTTAGGTTAGATTAGGTTAGGTTTTTCGGTGTGTGGTTGGTGTCGTTAAGAGTAGGTTTAGGTTAGGTTAAGTGAATTGGTGGTTGGTTGTCGTTGTTCCTAAGGTGATGAGATGTTGAGTTGAGTGAGGTGAGGGGTGGGGGTGCCGTTGGCAGCTTGCTGCCAACGGTTTCGTACTAAGTCCCAGAGGCAAAACGTCAGTTTTGCGGGACTTGTACGAATACTTAGTTATATTCAAGATTCACTGAGTAAATTTAGTAATCATATCAAGTCGGTTAGGAAACGATTTGGGGGTTAATTGGAAAATTGAAGTTAGTTATTTTAAAAAAGAACCAATGAAACAAACGTTTTTGTACAGTCAGGAATTGTAAAAAATAGAAAGGCGCTATTATTGATAGAATATTGTGATAAAATTTTGAATACATTGAAACCATTTTTATGACAATGTAGGAAATAAACAAATAATTTGACAATATTAAACTAAATAATCTTTAATTTTAGTCTTTGAAAATGAAGTAAGAATTATATAAAATGATTTATTTTTTAAAAACCTTTTAAAAACACAAAATTTCTGTCAGACAGTTACTCTAAAACATTCAAGTTATATCTTTAACTTAAAAATTCTTAGTTTTATAATCATAAATATGCATTTGAATACGGCATTTGAAATGAATTAATTAATTTCTTTTATCCAAAAATATGGAATTTGAAATAATTGAAATTAATCAATTTTTTAATTGCATATAGCATTCATAAATGAGAATACTTTTTAACACAAAAAGCAGTGCTGTAAGCGAAGTGAACACGAGAGAGGGTGATCGTCAAGTGAGTTTATTGTCAGAAAGGCTAGAGCTTATATACAGTATGTACAGAAAGCGATGACGCACAGGCAGTCATCGCTGGAGGGCGACATGCTACATTAGTCAGAGGGCGACATGTGGCCATGCGCCCTTACAGTGCACAATTCGGTCCGATACCAAACCACCTCACCAAAATCGAACAAATGATGCAATCGAGAACACAACTTGAGATTATTGAAAATTCCATGTCTTTCGCATATATATTCATGTAGTCTGAAATATATATTATATCTTCTAGTCATTAAGTCACAGAAATCGAGTTCAATCACCTCAACACTAGTAAAGTGATATGGAATGGAGAGTGAAGCAAAATTTTTTGAACTCATCAGCTCATTCAATTTGAGTTGGAGTGCCTTGACTGAGGGTAGATTGATTTGAGGAATCAGAAGCTCATTTTCTGGATTGAGTTGAACATTACAATTTTGGATTCTCAGTCCAAGAAAAGTCAAATTTCGAAGCTTTGAAAGTGGGCTCAAAAGTGACCGAAATTTGTGTTTGTCACATTCGAACGAAACATTTGTCAGTGCTGCGAAATTGTCACATAAAAATGTTAAATTATCTGGTTTTTCATAACGGCTATTTTCGAATGGAGATTTGTGCACTAGATGGGTGATTCGATTGGACAAGTCACCAAATATATTTCGAAGAAATGATGGATCAATCAATTTGAAACCAATTTTACGTAAATTTGGAGCGTTTAACATGAATCGTTTGACTGAAAATAGAGTAGACAGCCTTATTCTACTAGAGTATAAATAGAATTGTTCCAATTGGGTGATGATTGACAGTGGCAGTACTTGATTTGAGTTGACAGTCTCTGAATTGAGCGAATCCAAGAATTCAATCAGAAGAATTCGTAATGGTGATGGTGTTTGATTTATGGTTTCAAGTAATGGAGAGCAAATTGAGTTTGCACAAAACAGTTTGATGCTAATCAGTTGAGAGTGCCACTGAGCGAGAATATGGTTGATCGGTTCAATGTGATCATAGGATCCGTTGCATAGTTCCAGTGAAGTTACATTTGGATATGTTCGAATAATTTGACGAGCAATGGACATTGTGAAATTGAATTGGTAAAAGTGAAGCGAATTGAGTTTTGTGTACTTTTTTGAGTGGTACTTGAGCTCGCGATGATCAGTGCCAAAATCTTTTTTCAGTATTTTACTGTACGGATGGATAAATCGAGTAGAAACACCAAAGCAAAAATTATCAACCGAAACTGTGAGTAAAGTTACTCTGCTTGTCACTACTGGAAGAAGTGATTTCCAACGTTGACAAACAAATTCAACTGTCAGTAGTTGATCGTTCATGGGCAATCGTGCAAAGATTGCGAGAAGGCAGAGATCGGGAATGTTGTTCAGTTTAATTGGCATCGTGAAATTTGAAAAGTTGAAAATCGGTTTATAAAGTTGAGATTCGTTCTTACTAGAACAACTAGTTGGGGATTTTATTGGTGTTTCACGATTTGGTTTAAGAAGAACACACAAATATCGGCAGTTTTACTTTCAGTAGATTGAAATTGAGTACTGTGATGGAACAATATTTATGAGTAAACATGCGCATTGCGCAGTATGAGCGTTGGGAAAGCAGCTTTTCAAATTGTTCATAAAGTACGTTTTTTAGTTTTTTCAAATTCTTATGCAAAGCATGAGCTATTTGTTGTAACAAACTATGAAATTTTGATCTACTTCATTAGTTTTATTAAAAGCTTTTATTAAAATCAAAATGAAAAAAATAATTTAAAAAAATACAATCTTCATATGTGCAAACTTGACTTTCAAATTCAACATTCCGTCACTGTCCGTAGAACTTTCCATTGGCCATATTGTTGATACCGTCCGTGAGACACTGCTCCAGTAGAATCTTTGATCGACAGATTGGCATTCTGAGTAGGTCCGTCCTTCCGCGGCTATAAGTAGGAGAGAAATGTTAGAAGAGACACATTGAGAAGATCACTACTGCACTTACTCTCCGAATGGGACCGGGTTGGGAATGGGGACGGAAATCGATGATTCAAACATAACCAGCACAACATAATTCTGGATGGTGAAAGGCTTTAGGCTTCGACAGGCAAAGAGACAGAACCTCTGCTTCTGGACATGATCGAATTCATGATCAACAATTTCCTCGAACCAGTTTTTGTTGTCTTGAATCAGCGCCCGATCTCGCTCATCCGCCAAAGTATGATTGTCAATAAATTTAAGCTGTGGACAAAAGAGAAAAATTCATTAAACAGATGATCATCGGAATGATTCAATGTTTACCTTGTCAACAAAGTCAAACTCTTCAATGTTGCATAATTTGATCACAAATGAGAAGAAATCTGAAGTGCATCCGAAGAATCGATCTTGAGGCACGATGCCAAAGAAACCACGGACTAAAAATTCGATATACGGACGGTAAGTTTCGTTAGCAAAATCTTCAGATGACTTTGCGTAGTTGTAAACATTTCCTCGATTAATCACAGAGTGTGCATCATAACCAGACGGATAGAATGTTCGTTCGTCTGCGGGGAACGAATTGTCGAGGCATTGTTGCTGGTTCTGTGATTAAAGGCGATTATTAGGAGAATAAAAAAAACAAATGACACAATCCGGGGAGATTCCGATTGTATCCAAAGATTGTAGCATACTACGTACCGTTTGAACAGAAAGTGAAGTAATGAAGTAGGTGCACCTCCGTGGACACAACAGAATTGCCATAGAATAGATAGATGACCAGTTCCCCCACACAACAGACCTTTGGAAAAGTTGAGATGAAACGGAAACGGCCATTTTGGCCTTGACACAAAACTAAGAGACAACAACAACAACAAAGAGACAAAATAGATCGAACATAAACCAAACTAGTCATAAAGTTAAATACAGTTTGATTTTGGAACAAATTTTGAATAAAGAAATAGAATTTAGAAAATTTCTGAATTAAAAGAGAATTCTATGTTTATTATTAAAAATGAAACAATTTAAAGCTTTTGAAAATTAAAATTGAAGAATTTTATTAATAAAACAATCCTATGCCTAAGGACTTTCCGGGAAGATGGCCAACCGGAGAAACTCTTCCTGGTCCTTGGTGAGTGGATGTTTGAGTTCCACCAAGACTGGAGACCTCGAATCGACTTTAGGTGCCTCAGTTACATGACATATTCTGCATGTAGGACGACAAGTGGCGTCACTTTGGTTCAGATTTTCAATCTTTGTGCCACTTGGGACATTGCTGCTTGCATCGGCACCTGATCCACAAGTTGAACCACCAAAGGCGCCACCATTGTTAGTACCGCTTGGACTGCTGTTTTCGAGAATGTTAAGACCAGTAGTTGGTCCACTTGGTTCAGCAGTATGAGGTTGCTCATCGGGCCCAGCAGGGCCTGCACAGAGCCAGTCATAAGGAGCTTTGAACTTGAGCATAATGCCAGTCGACAGTGGAATGAACAACTTGTGCAGCCAGACCGAGCCATCAGATCCACGAGTAGAACCACCAGAGGGACCTTCTTCGTTAGGACCGCTAGGTTTGTTGCTTTCTGGGGCTTTCTGGCCAGGAATAGAACTACTTGGATCAGTAGGAGCACTTGAACCAGTTGAAGGCAGCGGATCGGTCATAGCAGGACCTGCACAAAGCCATCGAAATGGAACCTTGAACTTGGCCATAACGCCAACCGAGAGTGGAATGATCAACTTGAGCAGCCAGGAGGAAGCGTCACCGATCATCTTGCAGGCAAGTTGTAGTACAACAAATTATAGACAAATCTTCAAAGATAAACTTCTCAAAACTTATCAAACAATCTTCTGAGAGGAACAGTCGAATTTGACAAATTTAAATATACAAAATGTTTGTTCTAACAATTCGAATATGTGTTTATTCAAACTCGATTTCGAATAAGTCAATAGCGATGTTGAATGCGAGAGTAGGTGAGCACGTGAACGAAAAAGAAAAGCAGTGTACCAGCAAAAGCATTTCGGGAATTTCATCAATATTATGATCATTATATGTCTTTGTCTTATATGATAATCCACGGATATATGCACTCACTGTCAGTGTAGACACAAGAATGCAGTGCCACATGCAGTAGAATTTGGATTTTGGTCGTGGTCGAGAGGAGAATAGATTCGGCCGATGATGATCATCTTTCGGCTTGTGACACAAAAGCAAAAAACGTTAATTTGTGATATATGTAGTATTAAAAGGGGAAAGTAGTAAAGTAAAGTATGCTGCAACGAAACAAACTAACAAGTAGAAATAGCCTAAATGCATCATTTGTTTTGCTATGCTAACAGCTGTTTCATTTCTTTTCTGTGACAGAAATTCTCTCCGTTTATTTCGATTTGTAACAAATCATTTTCCTCTCTCGTGTCATCATGTCTCGTCCTATGTCTCATCGTTTCATCTCCTTCCTGGATCGATTTGAGTCACGACTCGAAGTGGACTGTGACCGATTGAAACAACAACTTCTCGCTCGTGTTGATCACCAATTTGGAGTTGTACGATCAAAAGTGACTGAACTGAGAAGTTGTTTCGGTGGTGGTCGTGCTGTTCGCGATGCTGTTTCTTCTCTCCACCTCGATGATCCGAAAGTGGAGACTGTCTCACTGGATGAGTGGATTATGGAACGTAGTGCTGCCGAGTCCCTAAACGAGCCATCAACTTCGTCTGGTAACAAACGTAAATCTTCTGTAAGCCGCTCTCAATCATCAAACAAACGCCAAAAGACTGAATCTACTGCTGTTGGAACAAACAAGCACATGTGCAAGCATCCTGGTTGTGGCAAAACATTTCCTTGGGATGATAATCTCGCCAATCACGAACGTATTCATCTCGGCATTAAGCCATTCTCGTGCTCATGGCCTAATTGTCGATACTCTTCAGAACAACGTGGCAAAGTAGTTCGTCATGTCCGCACTCGTCACTTCAAATTACCAGATAGTCTCAAACAGCAACATCTTCTCAAAATCGAGGACAATCGCGATGCGAATGAATATGTCCTGGTGGACAACGATCTGGTGGGACGTCGACTCGAGTGAGCTATCTAGTATCAACTTTCTCCCTACATTTATATTTCAGACAATGTCACATTTATATCTTATTTATATATTTACATTTAAACATTGAACATTTCTCCTTTTTCCTGTAAATCTTCTTCTTTTTTATCGAAAATAAAACGTGACCATTTTGTAAAATGTTTCCATCTTCAAATGAGGACAGAACTTTTGATTATCTGTATAAATCATGACCTGGAAGCAGACAAACACAAGGTAGTTCCTAACAGTGTACGGTTTCAAATTTCTATTTGTAAAAAAGGTAAAACATTTGTCTGGTTCGGTGATCAAAGTCGTGATCGATCGACTCAGTGAACCTCTCTTTGTTCTTTATCAACCAAACTCCGATTTCTTTTGTTTATGATATCGAATGCTGTATGCATAACGGGCGCCATGGCCATCAAGACTCCCATTCGGTTGATGATATTATTCGGTTGTGAAACCAACAACAAACATCATATCACCGGCTTTGCCATAGTGCAAATGAGCATCAGCTGTCACATTGTGTCTGCCACTTTGGTCGAGGTCTTTGAGTAGAAGTGGTTGTTTTGGTTGTTTTGATTGTTTTGATTGTCGCCTTCATCAGCTGTTATTACTGTGAAACACAAATAGAAATTGATGATCGTGCTCTTTTGGCAACGCTGAAGAAGTATGTGTACTCCTGCAATACCTCGAAAAGTCAGAACTTTTTCGGCCCTTATAGTTCAACTTGTTGCAGCCATTATCGATCCATTTTACGATGCAATCCATATTTACATTTGATTGCCGCATTCGGCCGTTGGTGCAGTGCACGTGTCCACTAAGCTTTTGTGTTGCTTCAAGGTAAATATTGCTATATTGGTTTGGTATTGCCAATCTAATCTGTTTTGTATTATTTCTCAAGGTTATTTTGGAGAAGGCTTCCACGGACAGCTGGACACTACATGCGAGGTCAATATATATTGGTGGAATTTGCTTTGGTATTCTTTTACACCAACGTGCAGACGGATTATCTCTCGAGAATACACAAATATCCATGTTGTTGTAATCCACCGATTGTGTCCACCAAATTTCGGTTACTTCGGACTGCTGTCCTTCTAGTCTCGCATCTATTTCTCTTTTCTCCGATTTATTCTGGTAATTATTATATTCTTATCATTTGAACTCTTATTAACTACTATGTTCTTTCGTAGACTTTGTGATTATCGGGAACGTCTTTTATACTTTGTTGAACAATCTTCAATCTTCAAAAACTAGTTGTAAGTTATATGAATTTAAACGATTAAACATTTTGATGATGTGATATTTGTAATGAAATATTAAAATGTCTATAAAACCATCAATAATTTGCTAAAATTGATCTTTGATAAATACGAACACCCATGTGATTACTAATTTTAAATAAAAATTTTTGCTTGAACTCCGTTATTAATTTTTTCTTTGTTGCTAATTTAAGAATATGTTTTCCATATTAATTGTCGGAATGAATGGGGATCATGAGGAGATGAAATAAAGTTGAGAGTTTAAGTTACACAGTGTCAGTGTGTAATACACAAGCACGCACACAGACAGCAGAAAATGTCAATGTTCAATTAAACTTGCATTGTATGAAAGAGATACATTTTGAGTGCATTTGTTTTGTGTATTCAGAGCTGCCAGACAATCCAACGCGTCGCTCGAAACGCGCATCGCGTAATCGCGTGGTGCACTATCCTCAGACGTTACTCTAAAGTGAGAGTAGACATACCACGTTCGTGTGTTTTCGCGTGTTGGTAACTCTTTTTAGCTATCTGCGGTTGCGCAGTTGACACACAAAACGTAAACAAAACCTCGATCAAAGTTAGACGAATTGCTGCCAGTTTACGGAAAATATATATTTTCGGTAAATAAACTATTCAGACCCACAATTTGTATGTCCCAATACCAAAATATCCCAAATCCAGTCCAAAAAATCGGGCCCACGATTAAAGGGAAATTATTTCGGCCTCACTGAACTTTGCATACTGGTGGCTTAGTGGTCAAGGCGTTTGCTTTGCAAGCGTAAGGTCCCAGGTTCGATTCCCGGTTACGGAATATTTTTTGAATTACTTTGAGTTTTTTTTAGCTGAAACACTTATATAATTGATATTTAAGCCATTTTGGAATGTTTTCCAATGCAATTTATTATTATTTTCACATTTATGTCTCAATTTGTAAGCACTTCGAAGGTAAGATACAATTCGAATAAAAGTCACCAAAACTAAACTAATTTGAACAATTTGATGTTTTTAACTTGATTTTAAGTAGTTGTGATCATTTCTAGTCTAAAAGAAATTAAAAATAAACCGAAAAAATATTCCGTAACCGGGAGTCGAACCTGGGACATTACGCTTGCAAAGCAAACGCCTTGACCACTAAGCCACCAGTATGCAAAGTTCAGTGAGGCCGAAATAATTTCCCTTTAATCGTGGGCCCGATTTTTTTGACTGGATTTGGGATATTTTGGTATTGGGACATACAAATTGTGGGTTTGAATAGTTTATTTACCGAAAATGTATATTTTTGGGAGTATAATACCAGTTTTGTTGAGTTTTGTCCAGCAAAAACACATTCGTCCGCCAACAACTGGCCCCTCATAGCCTAGAACGGCCTCGTACCTTCCAGCAGTAGAGTAACGTCATATCTGTATGTTCCGTCCGGACGCGTGAAATTTCACGCGTTGGATTGTCTGGCAGCTCTGTGTGTATTGAGCAGTCACACACCGCTTTCTCTCTCCTCTGCAGTGTGTTGTGTTTTCTGTCTCTGATCTCGTGTGAAACAACTTTCTACTTTTCCCCTTTCAAGAATATTCGTCTTTGAACCCACGTGATTGTCATAATGTCTTCCTCATCTACTGCACCTCAGTCCCAACCGAGTGTACCCGTCCTGTCTGATGTGTTTGAAGCCGAAAAGGAAGACACAAAGCGGAGCCTGTGCACCGAAGTGGGTCTTCTGGCCGATGCTGAACTCGATTCACTCGTACTAAAGATCACTCAAAAGTTGGTCACCAACAAAAAGGTGATCACCATCGCGCAATCTTCTTCCTCTCCATCATCATCTTCACCTAAATGCCATCTCAATGTTGCTGAGTTACGCAGATTACTCGAAGTGGAGAAGGAGCAAAAGAGTCATTTCGTGCCGATCTCAACCGACGTGTCGAAACAGTGGTGGACTCGCATTTCAAAAGACTAACCAACAAGTCGATGGAGTTTGATCTCGCACGACTCGATTCTGTTAATGGTGGTGGTGAGTGTGCCGTGGTGGTCAATCCAACAAACGAACAATCAGCTACTTCTGGTGGATCAACTCGTGTCAAGTCAGTACCACTCGGACCAGTCTGCAACTGCCCCAGTCCTCATCCTCATGTCGAATTGCATCCAGAGGTGAAAGTGGGTGAGTGCATGCACAATGTGGTAATATGAATAATAATACTAATTGACTTGTGATTTGTGTGATTGCGTGTAGAGGTGAAAGAAGAAGAGGTAGAGACACCAACTTTGAAGCAACCTAAAACTCGCAAACAAAAAACGCACAGCAACGACAAGCACCGAGGTGTCCACTCCTGTTCCGAAGAAGAGGTCGAACCGAACTCGAGAACCTTCTCCGTTGGACCGCACAGAGTCAGTCGAGCAATTGAGCACTGGATTGAGAGTTGACTTAATGGACGATTCTATTGGAGGAGGAGGAGAAGGTTCGCAACAAAGTGATGAAGAGGACGATGAAACCGAGTTGGCTGAAGAAGATCAAGGAGGACATTACAAGATTGCGATTGTCAAGTTGAAGTGCACTGAGGATGGCTGTGAAGATGAGGTTGCTGACAGAGACGAGTTGCACCATCACTTGCGAGTCATACATCACCTATCTCCTTATCGATGTTTGGCTGAAGGTTGCAACGAACGGTTTGAGCAATGGTGAGTGTGATGTGGTGGTGTTGACTTGGTTTAATTGATTTGTTTTAGGGGTGAACTCGGTAATCATGTCCGAAACAACCATTCGAACATCTCCACCTGGTCCTGTCCTCACTGCAACAAGACATTCAAGTCTCATGCCCGTTTGTATATGCATCTACATTACAATCACTTCGAAGGTCAATTCAAATGTGGCTATGATAGTTGCCACTATGATCGAGTTGCGACACTTCGATCTGAAATAAGGAGTCATCAGATATCAGTTCATCCCAATGCAACAAAACCCACAATCTTCACTTGTCAATTCAACAACTGTGGCAAATCTTTCAACCAGAAGGGCAATTTCAACAGTCACCAACGAATGCATCAAAATGTAAAACCTTTCAAATGTACTTGGAAAAAGTGTGGATATGCTGCAACACAACAGAGCCATGTAATCAGACACATCCGCGCTCAACATTTCCATCTCCCAGGAACCTAGAAGAAGCAGCGTGAACTTGGCATCGTGGATAATCGCAATCCTCGTGACTATCTACTGAAGGAGCTCGACAACTGACCAATCAGACCACACAACCTCCACTGACAACTCATCATCACACCACTCAATCCCACTCACCTCAATGTCATGTCCAACAATATTCTCCACACATTCAATTTAATGCTAATATTTATCCTATTACTATTTGGAGTATTAATTATTTCACTAATAAAATAAATGAATGGTTCTATTATTGTTTGACTTTGATTCTATTGTACAATTGGATCACTATTTGGGCTATCAGTGATAGCCTATCACATGTTCTGTTCATGAGTCAAATGAAACGAATAATAGTTTTGCGAATTACAACCCAAATGACCACCAAGTGACGCTCATGAGCCAATCCATTTCCTTTACAATCCCAAGCTTTCAGTCAACATATGTCATTTCTATTTGGCACTAAAGTTGAATGCGAGAGTAGGTGAGCACGTGAACGAAAAAGAAAAGCAGTGTACCAGCAAAAGCATTTCGGGAATTTCATCAATATTATGATCATTATATGTCTTTGTCTTATATGATAATCCACGGATATATGCACTCAGTGTAGACACAAGAATGCAGTGCCACATGCAGTAGAATTTGGATTTTGGTCGTGGTCGAGAGGAGAATAGATTCGGCCGATGATGATCATCTTTCGGCTTGTGATACAAAAGCAAAAAACGTTAATTTGTGATATATGTAGTATTAAAAGGGGAAAGTAGTAAAGTAAAGTATGCATAACGGGCGCCATGGCCATCAAGACTCCCATTCGGTTGATGATATTATTCGGTTGTGAAACCAACAACAAACATCATATCACCGGCTTTGCCATAGTGCAAATGAGCATCAGCTGTCACATTGTGTTTGCCACTTTGGTTGAGGTCTTTGAGTAGAAGTGGTTGTTTTGGTTGTTTTGGTTGTTTTGATTGTCGCCTTCATCAGCTGTTATTACTGTGAAACACAAATAGAAATTGATGATCGTGCTCTTTTGGCAACGCTGAAGATGTATGTGTACTCCTGCAATACCTCGAAAAGTCAGAACTTTTTCGGCTCTTATAGTTCAACTTGTTGCAGCCATTATCGATCCATTTTAAAATCGTAAATTTACGATGCAATCCATATTTACATTCGATTACCGCATTCGGTCGTTGGTGCAGTGCACGTGTCCACTAAGCTTTTGTGTTGCTTCAAGGTAAATATTGCCATATTGGTTTGGTATTGCCATTCTAATCTGTTTTGTATTATTTCTCAAGGTTATTTTGGAGAAGGTTTCCACGGACAGCTGGACACTACATGCGCGGTCAATATATTGGTGGAATTTTCTTTGGCATTCTTTTACACCAACGTGCAGACAGATTATCTCTCGAGAATACACAAATATCCATGTTGTTGTAGTCCACCGATTGTGTCCACTAAATTTCGGTTACTTCGGACGGCTGTCCTTCTGTTCTCTATTTCTCTTTTCTCCGATTTATACTGGTAATTATTTTATTATTATCATTTGAACTCTTATTAACTAATATGTCCTCGTAGACTTTGTGATTCTCGGGAACATCGTTTATACTTTGCTGAACAATCATCGTTATAAATCATCATGGGATATTTATTGCCTTGTTCCTGAGATATTTAGTTTGGCTCTCTGGTGGTTATGGTACAAATGGCGCGAATGTTGTGTATCACCCGCCAAACAAATTAGACCCGCCACCTGTGACTACGTGATTAGATAGAATCAGTTTTCCAACTAGGGCACCGCTGTGGACCTTTACCGGATTCGCGAACTGATTGAAGTTTATCATCACCCGGGAACATTTCAACCTGCATACACCCGACCTGGTACTACGTCATACAGTGCTTCAACACAACCGAAGACATTCCAAATTGAACTACACTCAAAGTGTCAAAACTGTGACTGTTACCCGCATGGGTGCAATACTCAACTGTAGTTTTTGATTTACCGACGATAAAGGTGGACACGATGATGATGATGATCACGTAGTGAAGGTCAACTGTAAACGTGGCCTGTGCATCTTCTGTTTGGGTATCACGGTGGCACCATTCAACTTTTAGGTATCTCGTAATCTCGTACTCAACCTCAACCTAATCATTAACAACCTCTTCTCATCCTAGTTCCACCCGATGATCATGTTCTCGGTCAGGTTATTGACAATGACCCGAAGCAGATTATTGATCGTGGCGTTCTCTTTTTGACCCGTCTTCCGTTGTGACCCTGGAACCGGTACCACAAACACACGCACACATTCACTCAACGAGGTTTGATCTTCTTTGCCTATTTGGCCCTAAATTGACCATCATTGCTTTTACCGTCTGTAGGAATATCTTAAAATTCGAATTCGGTTCGGCCTTTTGTTCCCGCACCAATGTCCAACCTCTCAATCGATCGACAATCAACTTCCTGGTTCATTCACTCATTGTGGAACTGATGGTGCAGTGGCGGTTTCTGGTTTCACTCTACTAGTCCAACCTTTCCGATTCGAACCAAACTGTCCCAATCGGAAGATACACTGCCGCTGATTTTGCCGAATTTGTTCACATTGTACGAACTAATCAAGTCATCTTTGGCTATACCTCATATATCTCCGAACTTTGAACGTTGTTCTTCTACTTGAACATGAAATATAGTCACTATGGCCATCGATTATCATTGTCCTGTATTCGGATGTACTCACACGATCATATATACGAGCAAGCATACATATCAATTGTTTTATTAAAAATCATTGAAAAACAAAACAAAAAACAATCTTCACTTGTGCTATTTTCATTCCTCCCAAGCATTCGCATTGCCATAGAAAGACGCGTTTGAGAAATTAAACATAGCATCGACGAGTACCATTTGGAGTGATTCTTTGGATCGAGATGTAGGCATTCTCAACAAGTCGTAATGAGTAAAGCTATAATGAAGGAGAGAAATGTTAGATGAGAAACATTGAGAAGATCACTACTTACTCGCCATACGGAACAGGGTTTGGTATGGGACAAAGTAAACGAGATTCGAAGGTGATCAGAAGCACGTGATCCTTGAGACAATAGGGCTTGAGTGTTCGAGTAGCAAACAAAAAAAACATTTGTTTGGTTTTGGAATCAAAATCAGTGTCCAGCAACTCTTTGAGCCAACTCTTATTTTGTTCAATCAACTCTCGGTCACGTTCATTGGCAAGATTGGGATTATTCAAAAAGTGGATCTGTGGGAAAAAAATTCATTAAACGGATAATCTTTGGAATGATTCAATGTTTACCTTGCCAACAAAGTCTGTCTGAATGTCGTATAGTCGAATAATAAATGAGTATAAATCAAACGAATATGAAAAAAATTGTTCTTGAGACACTATCGAGAAGAATCCTCGAACGAACGACCTCATAAACGGACGGTAGGCATCAGTGCTGAATTGTTCAGATGCTTTAGAATATTCCACAACATTTGTTCGGCTGATCACAGAACGAGCCGAATAGTCAGAGTTGGGATAGAAGATGCGATCGTCCGTAGGGTGATGATCAACATTCGGAATTTGAGCATTCATTCGACGACCGAAAATAAATATATTCATCACTGATCGATACCAGCCTGGTAGATCAAATGACAAGTCTGCAAAGTACAAACATCCTCGGAGAAGAATTCTGTACAGGATGATGTTGATCCATTCGGCGACAGGCATTGGTGATCGAGAGGCCAACATCTGTCCCACCAAGCATCCAAACCGAAAAATATGGTCAGGTTCGGCACAGTCGTAGTACGGATTGAGAAGGGCAAAAGTGTGGGTTTGATATCGCCCATTTTCAAGAACAAAAAGTCTTCGCTTTTGACCATTGACATCGTAATAAGATTCGTTCAAAAAGTGAGAATACACCAGAGGGCTCCAAACTTGAATACGAACATGTTCCCCATTGGTCAAAGTAACGTGTATGCGTTCACTCCAATCGATGTCCTTCAGATTATTCAATTTGAGCATAAGTTGTGGAACAAATTGAGGGTGGATGACATTATCCGAGTCACACACATAGTCCAGGTCAAGAATGACATTATGTTGTTTCTTCTTCTCTTGGCCCTTTCGGATGCATTCGGTTAGTTCATCGAATTTAGTAGCTGTGCTTCGAGTGTCCGGTGGAGGGAAAATATAGTTCGGATCATACAAATAATTGGCCAAACCATAATCAGGCATTTCATGATATCGTCCGCGAGTGTGGCCAACTCCTCGGTCAACTCCTGGATCCTCTTCAGGTCGAGTCCCACGAGCCTCACCCCTCTGCCCATTTCGTTTCCCACGCGGACCGAATTGTCGAGGCATCGATGCTGTTTCTGTGATAAAAGACGATTATTAGGAGAATGAAAGGAAACGAGTGACACAATCGAGGGAAGATTCCGATTGCATCCAAAGATTGAAGCATACTACGTACTGTTTGAACTGTGAGTGATAATGAAGCAGAACGAAAAAGATGCACCTCACGCAACAGAATTGATGATCAGAAGAATGGTTCGGTGGCAGTTCTTCAGTAGAATCTCATCAATCGTTCGTAGTTTGTAGTGAAGGCGGCGAGGCAACAACTGTTGTGTTGTTGTCATATGAACACGTGTCGTACAGCCGTGTAGTGTGCTGCCAAAGAAGACAGTTCACAAAAGACATTACTCATATAATTGCATTAAAAGCCTTAACAAAAATGGTTAGCAGTGCCCCAATGTCCCCCAAAAATTAAACTAGTCGAAATTCAAATCAACAACACAACAGCAATAAAACGAATGTTTTCGATCAAACAACATATCGTAAGAAATAAGCCATTTAACTATCGATACTATCGATTATCCACTAGAAAAAAGAAAATACTAGAAAAAAGAAGAAAAAATTTGTTATTTATTTTTAGATAATAAAATGAAAATGAAGACATAATCAACAAACAAATTCATGGTATTGACTTTGGGGAAAAATTTAATTTATTTAATATATATTAAATTAAATTAAATCGTTTTAAGCAGATTACAGGTGACGGATGGGTGAAATATTAACGGAAAATATGGATTCGTTTGTCACATTCACTTTCCATTTGAATAACGAAACCGTGTCCACCTTGGTTCGGACTGAAACATCGCATCGCCAAATGTAAAGCAAAAGCATCAGCTTCCGATCCGGATGCGAAGTGGTCCTTATTTGAGGTCTGATTAGAATCGAGAATCGAAGTTCATCCGCAAATTGCACCACGATCGTAGTCGGGAAGTTGAGAATCTGGCCAAACGATTATTCTTCGATCTGATGGTTAATTCGATTTGACGTGATGGGGGGATGCTACTGGAAAACGAGAAAACAAGATTCTTCTCTCGACCATCGATTTCCCAGATTGTAAAATAACAAACCACAATGATTCAAAATGTCTGATTGAATTCCCCAAAAGATCCTAAAATCATATCGAAATTAATGAAAAATTTACAAAATTATATACCTCAAACTACAGAAGAAACTTTATTTTGTCGGTTATTTTTCTTCAATTTTCGAAAAGACGAATAGAAAATGCAAATAGGAATTATAAAACAAAATAATGATAGTAAAATTAGATGATTTAACTGAGAAAATAATCGGTACAATCGATTACACCAAAACGATATTAGTTGAATAGATTTGCAAAAATAAACAATGTTATTATTGTTACTATTATGGAATAATTAATTGTTTGGATTAAAATTGGAATTCTGGAATTGAAGATTACTAGCACATAATTTTTGATTAACCTTTTTGATTCCTTCTCAAAATGTCAATCTGTAGTTAGCGAGTAAGTGTAATACTAGTGATCTTCTCGGTGTGTATTGACAGAATTTAACAGAGAATAATAATACAAATGTGGATATATAATAAATGACATATAATGTGGTATTACATATGAGAATAATTACCAATAATACTTGAACAAAAAAAATTTTTATGATTATAAACCTTTTATCAAATCGGATGAGCGCTAGAATGGGAATTAAACGCACAATTGAAGGTATATTTGAAAAAGAGATTAGAAAATTAGAAAACGGACGATAACATTTCCAAACTTTACACAGCTAAAATAATAAAAAATAAAAATATAAACAGTATTATTAGATTGTAGACCTTTTACTAATTGCATGTAACTTACAATGCGTAATTGATTTACTCAGTAACTTAAAATGTTTATTTTAAATAAAATTTTTGATATTTATGAAAGAGAAATCCCAATAAAAATGTCCAAAACGAACATAGAAGAAAAGCTAAAGAATGTTAAAGAAGACCCTTTTGAAAGGTCATTGTTTCTTCATTATCTAGTAGTCCAGCTCTTGATTGAAATTATATATATGTGAAAATTCACGAAATTAGAAGTGATAATGGCGACTTTTAAAATAAAAGTTATTTGGTTATTACCTAAAGTAAAAATTAAAAAATGCACCAAACTAATGACTCATTTTAGTTTTCATCAGAAATTAGTAATGAGGCAACTGGTCTGTTGAGTCAATGATCGCAACAAAAAGTAAAAAGACTTTATGCTGTTAAAACAAAATTTTATGTTTTGAATCGTTGGAAAATTTTTTGATGTGAAAAATTATTAAAAAACTTTTAATACCAATACAAATACAAATATTATGACAATAATTAACCTTTTAAATAAAGAATGGTATAGAGCTATCACCAACGACAGCACTCTCGGTTTATATTGCAACGGGCAATAATTAAATCGGAAAATTATATAAATTAGAAGTGAGAAATAAATAAACACAACACTTTACTCGGAATTTCTACGATTAGTGATTGCACAGACAAAATAAGTGGTGTGTTTCTGAATAGATTAATGGTTTAAATTCGTGATACAACCTCGAGTGCGATAATATTGTGAAATGTATTGTTCTATGAGTTCTCTGACAATGTGAGAAATAAACAAATAATTTGACAATATGTAACTGAATAATCTCTGCCTTTAATCACACCAAATAATTCTTGCTGGTGCTTATAATGGCTTGATTAAGGAAAGAATTTGGCTATTTATATTGAAATTAAAAACCCATTTAAAGAACCCAATTAACAGAGATGTAATGTTTGAAAATTAAAAGTTAATATTTAATTAAAAATAAAATCATAAAGCAATACAAAAGTTATGTAAATTTTACATTTCATTGCATGGCAAAGACAAGAATTAAACAAATTAGTAGTAAAAAATTTCAAGATATAAGAGCAGTCGTACTATTTGACTTGAATGTGGTGACCATTTATATGGCTGAATCCGATTATCTATCGAATTAAAGAATGCGAAAATCCTTTGAAATTTTTTTTGAAATTGTGTTAAAGAGGGAATTTGGTCTTCAATCAGCGGTGCTTCGTTGACAGATAACGAGATGACTTAGCAATAAAGTAATAAAACAAAAGTATTAGTCGGCTTTATAAAATGGCCATTTTAGAATCCCCGATCCAAATCCAAGATCCTTTATTAGTTTGATGTTAGATATTTTTGTTTAAAGACTTCTAGAAAGTTATAATAAAATGTAAAACAAACAGGAAAAAACAAATCTTAGTGGAAGAGTTTGAATTTATGATACTTGTTTCGATTCCGAATCAGGCTCTATAAATTGATTAATAGTTGTAGTGATCTTGTCAATGTGTGCATCATCTTACATTTCTG